>CM036556.1:8108676-9308676 GCA_020745685.1 Tautogolabrus adspersus | reverse complement strand
ATGAATATTGGTGCTTCTTTGTGACCCTCAGATTGACTATCTCTATAAAGTTATTTTCTGTGGTTAACAGAATGCTGTATAAACAACCTTATTTTACATTTTATATGGCAAAGATTGTCCATGAGAGATACATTTACATGGTAAAATAAACCAGGTGTTAAAGGTGTAATATGCAGAATTTTTACACTAAACTATTTAAATTATTTAAAAATTGACCAAACTATGTGATTTTACTTTTTTGTTGAGTACTTACATGACCTCAAATATTTCCAACAGCTATTTGAGCCAGGAGATCCTTAATTTTATAGTTGTAACAGCCAGTGTCTTTCATGGCGGCTGCCCGTGACTCTACATTGAACTGTTGTGTGGATATTTTAGGCGTAATAAGTGCGAACAACAGATTATTCTACAAATATTAGTTCTAAAATATACTGCACCTATGGTGGCAACCATATGTCCGGTACCAAATGAGATCCTTGAATAAATAACACAGAAGGTTGAGGCTTTGTTTCTATTTGGCTCTTTTCAAGGAGATTTTCCAGCATTCACATTTAGCATTACCTGTTAAACTTTATGTGCTATTAACTATAAGACATTCTCTTATGTGTAATTTTAGACCCAGTTGAAAGTGCAGCCCTTTTTGTTATTTTATGTGTTGTTTGAGTGTCTCTTCTTTTAAATGATGTAAGCTAATAGAGCCATTTTTTTCTGTTTTTGTTATTAATGAACAGATGGTAAATGGACTTTTCTAGTCTCCTGTCTACTCAAAGACCTTTTTACACCACATGTCACATTCACACATTCACACACTGATGGCAGAGGCTGCTATGTTTAGTGTATACCAAGTATACCAATTCTACAATTCATTTAGCAGACGCTTATGTCCAAAGCGACGCACATCTGAGAGCAAGTACAGCAAAGATCTAGAAAGAAGGAAACAACGTCAGTAAGTGCTAACAAACAGCTTTAAGCCTGATTGGACGCAAGGTGCTGACAGGCAGTGCACAGAGGCAAACCACAGGTTGTTAATCATCATCATCATCATCAACAACATTGACAGATTCTTTGGTGTATTCTGATTAACATCAATACTATCCTCAATATCATCATCATTGTCAGTCCCATCACTATCATTGAGTACAAAGGTGCTAATGAAAGAGCTGAGGCTTTAGTTTTTTCTTAAAGGTAGAAATGGACTCTGATCGAATGCAAAGTCCCGCCCAGTTGTGAAGGTTTCACTGGCAGACGTAGTGTGCGGGAGGGGTGTACACCTGGATATACCATCAGTATACCATCACACATTCACATGCCGCTTGTATCTCAGCGAGAGCAATTTGGGATGCAATGTTTTCCCCAAGGACATCTGTAGAAGCTGGGGGTCGATCCCCTCACCTTACGGAGACGAACGACTCTACCACAAAGCCACACCAACCCCAAGAATGCCAGACAGAAATAAATAGAAGGATCCTATTGTATGTCAATTACAAATGTCTTACTTTGCAAAAAACAATAAAAAACAGGATTGAGACTTGTATATGTAGCACTGGTCTCAAAAAACCATAGCATTGTTCAGTATAAATGAAATCTTCTATATACACGCACTTTTTTTTTCACCAAACGTTATGTAAAAGTTTGCCGTTCAGGAAAGCAGTTTAAAAAAGTCAAATATTTTGCTAAATGAAGAGCTTTTACTTCACAGCTGAGTCAAATGAGACGTGCTATAGGATTTCCCATTATTACAACATCCAGTTGTATCTTCTATTGTGTGTAATCCAGCTGGATATGAATGTGTTGTCATCTGTTGTGGACCCAATTTATTTATTTATTTGTTAGGGACAGTGCATATTAATGAACAGCTGTAACAATTACAGCTGTAAAAAATGCCAGATTATAGCAGAAGTGCTAGTTTCCATCTGTTGTCCGTAGGCAGGTAACAGAGAAAGACAAATTACAAATAAAATACAAATACAAAGGCACAAGTGACACAAGACAATAATAGAGGTTAAAGGTTAAAGGTGGTCACAGCCTTGGTTTTCTTTTATCCACTGTTTGAGGTGTGTTTTGAAGGTTGCATATGTTTGTGAGTCTCTTATTGTGAGTGGGAGAATATTTCAATATTCCAATTATTTGAGGCAGTGTTGATGGCAGCTCATATTGAGTCAGAATAAAGATGGAGATACAGAAACGGTTAAAAACAAGGTCAGGAGTCATTAACCTTTACAGCGTGCTGCGCTCAGAGTCATACTCCAAAGATCAATCATATACAGATCAATATAAGATCTCAAGGTGAGTGATACTTTAAAAAAAAACAGTCTCCAGCAGTAAACAATTCATCTTAAAAACAAGGCCACAACACAGCTGCGTCCATACACATCATAAAGTAGGACACCTCACGAAAACAGACGTTTCTATAAACTGAGTTATGATTCGTTTTACTGTTTGTTTTTATTGCGGCTGTATTTCACTCTGCTGAAATGTAACCAGAGAGGATTTTTTTTTTTTTTTTTAAAGTCGTGGGCCTGTAGTGAATGACAGCTCAGGATTTTGTTTACAGGGTTAGTGGAGGTGTGACAGATGGGCCTCCTCCACACTGCTCACAGTTTGACAACATACCTGCAGCACCACACAGAAGGACGTCCACACAAACACACACCTGAGCACAAACATCTGTTACAGGCTTTTACAGTGTGGCTATGATAAAGTGCATCATCAGACTGTCAAAGGAAATATGACTTTCAAACCCTGAAAGGGAATTTTCCTGTTGTCCTGCATGTTTCTTTTTGAACACATTCATTTTTAAGGAATTCTGATTTACAGACCCTTCCATTATATTTATGATCCAATAAATGCTAACACTACGCTCACTTTTAAACCAACAATTCTCAGTAGTTTACAGTAAAGAATAAAACGGTAAATGGACTTGAGCTTGTATTAGGCCTTTCTTGTCTTCTGACTACCTAAAGCACTTTTACACCGAAGGTCACACCTACACATTCACACACTGATGGCAGAGGCTGCTATGTGTGTGTCCAGCAGTATATGAACTGATGTTCATACAAATTCATACATCGCAGACGAAGCAACAGGAGCAACTTGGGGTTAAGTGTCTTGCCCAAGGACGCTTCGAACATGTGGCTGCAGGAGCTGGGGTTCAAACCCCCGACCTTTTGGTCGACAGACAACCAACTCTACCAGCTGAGTCACAGCCGGCCCTAAAGAGTCCCTTTGACTTCCATTTATTACTCAGCACAAGTACCAACACCAATTAAAATCCATGATGCTCAGTACAGTCTTCTGATCAATTATGCCAATAACCGCTGTAGTGACATGTTCCGTTTTAGAGGTTATGCAGTCTATTGAGGCAATCAATGCAACACTGGTCAACTTCACTCCAGCTTGATTTGATGACATATTACATTTAATGACTTACTGTATGTGATGTTGGTAAAGTCATTGGAGGCCTTTAGACTCTTCATGTGTTTCTCAGAGAGTAGATGTATATAATACAGATGCAAATGGAGAAATACTCAATATTGCGAATTGGTGAACTGAACATAATTGTGTTGCTATAACATAGACATAGTTTGAGTGATGCAACTAAGCTCGATTTACAAAAATCCTCCCTAGTAGGATTAAACTCTGATCCACACAACTTGAGCTTATAATGATGACACTTGGAGGTTGTAAATATATGAGTTGATGATTGCATTAAAGTCTATAGTGGCCCATTCAGTCACATATTTTTCTTTAAAATTGTAAATAGCGGGGGCTCTGATGGCTTAGCGGTGAGGTCAGTGGCGATTGCAGAGTCTATTGGTGCCCGAGGCAAAAATCATTTGGGGGCCCTTCCAACCGACGTTCATCACCATCATGTCTGCCATGCTTGCTCCTCTTAATCTTTTTTTCCTGTTTCATTTTTTCTCAGCTATAGACGAATCAGGGCAACGAGAGTGAGTGCTGTCAGATGGGGTTCCCTTAGAGAGGTTTCCTACTGTTTTGGCAAAATGTGCACATTTTGGGGCCACTGCTTTGGTTTAAGTTTTTCAGCCCTCAGGGGCCCCCTACTGGTCCGGGGCCCCAAGCAGTTGCCTTCCTTGCCTGTTGACAAGCAGCACCTCTGGGTGAGGTCGCACACAATGTACAGAGGCTTTGGTCCTCAAAGTGGCAGGCCCAGGTTTGAGTCTGACCTGTGGCTCCTTTCTCTACATTTCATACTCTAACCCCTGTCCTGTCAAATAAAGGCATAAAAGCTCCAAAGAAAAAGTGTTGATAGTGGAAATTGGACTCAAAATTAAAATGCTCCTTATTCCACTTGGATCAAATGTCCTTAACTTGTTATTATGAAGTGCAGATTTAAGACATATGCTACACCTTAACGTCTCCGGACACCCACTCACTTCCATTGTTTTTACAACACAGTACCAGTAAAGGAGAAACTCACATTTTATGTTGAGTTACTATGATTTAGAAAATGCTTTCAAGTCTGCAGACAGACATTCACACCTAGTGAATTTACACCTTGACACTGTGTGAACTCCATTCAATAAGACATATGGTACATAATGCATTCAGACCATTTCTGATGTTTTTAAAACCTCTATTAACCCACTTTCATCTGATACTTAGCTCTTACGTTACACGTCTTCTCGTATGATTTTTTAAGTGTCAGAAATCTTACAATTTAAGGGGGGCATGAAGCAGCTTCCACGAGTGCTGTACAGCTGCCACAGGTAAAGCTGGAAGGCTTGTGATGAGTCATGTTCCCATAGCAACGCCTCAGTCTGGGAAGTTATCGCATCATCTCTTGCTCAATGTGGAAGTAAATATCATTTACATGGGGTCTGTTACTGCTGGACAAAGTGATTATGAAGCCTCTTTTATCTGCTGCTGCCGCCGCTATAAAATTACACTTCAGTGGAAAACAATTGTATTCTATTTATGGCGTGTGTGCAACTGGAGGAATATTTTTTAGCATTTCAAAGTTTTAATGTCGGCCATTACATGTTTGCATGCAATTTAATTTCTTCTAGGTCTCTTCCACCGTCACATAGATCGTGTTTAATCGAACCAGAGAGGAAGACAGATTGGTTTGGTCCACTGCAGGTGTCCGGACCCCTCTGTCAGACCCTTTGCTTTGTTCACAATGAGCCCTCTTTTATCTGCAGACCTAAAGGATTGGACGCAGAGGTAACAGGGGTGAGGAAGCAGCATAAATAGATTGCTTTGACCCAATGAGGACAGAGCACATAAAGGACTCCTTTAGTGTTTTATTAATGACCCAGTAGGCTGTGCCTGGCCTATTTATTGATTTCCTCATCAATCCTTTCACATAGTCAAAGACTTTCTTCCCTTAAGCATTGAGATGTATTAAACCAATTCCTGGATGCCTCTGCAAAAATATTATGGGTTCAGCATTGTATCAAACTGCTAACAACAGTGTTTTTATTGGATTTGAGGAGCATTCCTTTAATTCGGAAACCCATTGTTATTGCAAAAGGTTGTGACCGCAGGGAAATTGTCTTTCTTGGCTGTGCAGAAAGACAGCGGTACAGAGAGCACAGAGTGTAACCTGAGTCTGAGTGGAACAGATTGACAGTGAGCCACTATAAGCACATCGAGCAGACACACTGCATTCATTATCATTAGGCCACAGGAGCGCTTTGAAGCCAGCCAGGGCTCCAGTGGGCAGACAGACCAGGCCAGCACTCACGTGACGCAGCGTTAAAGCTTCTGCAGCGGCCTTGTCAAAATGTGCAGAAACACACTGATGAAGAAAACATGACTTCACAAAGCTTTCACAAGCAGGGTGTGATGAACTGGCTCGGCTCTGTCAGAAGTGATGCTGTGCAGAGGTCACAACTGCTTTTCTAAGATTAATGTTCCACTGCACATAAAAGACTTTGTTAGCAGTATTACAATACATCACTTGGGCTTATATTTAAGATGACGTATAAACATATTTTTTCCTCAAAGTAAAAAGAAAGTCAAAAATTACAAATATCTAAATTTAAACCAAACCTGTGTTACAAACTGACTTCTTTCAAAGTAAAGAAATCAACTTTATTCATGAGAATGAAACTTTATTGTGGACTTCAAATCTCAACAAATATCTTAACATTGTTAACTCAATTTCCCCTTTTTCAAATAGTGTTCAAATCCTAATATGAGGTTCATCATCACGAGCTGTTCTTCTATCATACCCAGAATTAATTAGACTTCATTGTCGACAAATCTCTTGTGCAAAGTTCAGGTCCTTTCAGGGAAATGTTGATTGTTCTTGCAATTTTGCCCTTTGTCAGATTTGCTGTGGTGGATTATTTTTCATTGAATCCTTTTTTAACCCTGAACATCAGTTTACTCAAATGAAAGGAGGGGTTTCCTTTGGTTGGTTTGTCATAAAAATGTGACTGTTTTAAGACTTAACAATCAGTATTGAACCAATCAGACACTAAAT
The DNA here is from genome assembly GCA_020745685.1 of Tautogolabrus adspersus. NCBI lineage: Eukaryota > Metazoa > Chordata > Actinopteri > Labriformes > Labridae > Tautogolabrus > Tautogolabrus adspersus. The sequence goes on along the minus strand of CM036556.1, from coordinate 9,302,222 downwards.
GGAGAAACTATATCGTCTTGAAGCGTCTTAAGATAACACTTGTTATGAATTGGCGCTATACAAATAAAGATGGATTGATTGATTGATGATATATATATATACATATATTGAGGCTGTCAAACAATTAAATCTGTTAATCACAATTAATCTCACTTTTAATCACATGTTTGAAATTCCATTATTTCGTTGTTGTTTTTTTTACCGTCTTAAGCTGAGAGTAACTTACTCGCTGTTTGAATTCAACCCTGCTTTTATTTTGAAATAAAGTAAGGACCTGGTAGATCGAAGGTTACAACATGAACTTAACCACGGAAAAAGGAATTCATTACGGATCAAAACTAACTGAAGTAACAGCTAGAAGGAAAAGTAAAATGTTTGATGGCATATTACTTTAAATTATCAACTGAGCTGTCTAAGACTTTAAAAATCAGAACACAGACACCAACTCTGATATGAAGTACCTTGTTTCAGGTACAAAGAGTCATTAATATACCGTGTACAGTGCTGCTTGTAAATGACTCAGCCCATCACTGTCCATTACAAACCCTGCAGTTTAATGACCCTCTGCAATTACACTGTACCATTACACCATTACAGCGTGACACAGACGAATCTCATGGTGTGCATTTGACTAAATGGATACCCGTCCATTGTTATTCATTGCTGCTGAGGGACTGTTAACATTTAGGCCAGTGGCAAGTCAAGTGGAAGTTAAGATTTCTCTTACAATGCTTTCTCAGAAGTGCTATATATGAAATGTATTGTTAAAAGACAATCCCAATCATATCTTGATAGCCATTTAAAGATCAGCTGGACTGGACTTGTAACATGATGTGCTTGCTGTAACTGAAGTAATACTTTGTGTATCAAGAAATGTTTTTTCACAAATCAAAAATGCATTAAAAATGTTCTTATCTGCATAAACTCTGCTAATTCTATCATATGCAGCTAACTAGCTTAAAACCACAGGCGTACTTGACCGATGATAAAAGATACATCCTATGGATGCGCTAACGTTACCGGCTAATTCTGCTCTATTTGGTTATGAGAAAAACAAACCACTGCTAAAGCTGTTATCAGAGATAAAGTAATGTTTGAAATGTGCTAGTTCTAAAAACATATTCTCTTGTTACATTATAATGTTGAACCTGAGTTATCCATCGTTGTTCTGATATATGCATTATTACTTAAGGCGCACTCACACTAGGCCAAGCTGCTACAATGGTACAATGCGGAAGCACGAGCGTTAGCTTAAATTGGGACCAGAATCATTGCTAAATAAGTCTCTGTCATAAATCCAAGAATTTGTGTCCTTATGACTGTCATATATTACATAGGGCTATTTTTCATGATTTCTTGATCATCTAAAAATATGCTCTATCATTACTTCATCTAAAATGGAGGACATTTATTACAGCAGATGTGGCTTTTACAGTTTGTGGAACTAAACGCTTTTGCAGTGTAAGGCATTTTAAAATGTTCTTTACTGCCAGCGAATATATTATTGAATCTGTAATTTCACCAGCTGCCCCCCTGTGCCCAAGCCCTTTGCCATAGTAAACACACAGTCAAAGCATTGACTCACTCCTCTCGAGCTCCGTTTTGTCCTCTTTTCTCGCTGCAACATACGCACGCACGCACGCACGCACGCACGCACGCACGCACGCACACACACACGCGCACACACACACACACACACACACACACACACACACACACACACTTATAAAAGATCCAGAGCTGAATTCCCAAAGGTAGCAGTGGTTTGTCCTGCCTCCATCTCACAGTAGCTTCATCCTCTTTTACTCGTCCTCGTCTCATCTTCAGTGTGACACATCACTCTGCTCCCCCAGAACATGCTGTATCCCCAACCATCTGCTTCCACCTTCCTCTAAGTCATTCTTTCAGGTTCCGATGCTCTTAAAGGTGTGGACTTTAGGGTACGGAGCAGGAAAGTAGTCGCAGTATTCACCTAAGGCTTTCTGACAAAGCAGAGGCCCACGGTCATTGGTTATTTATAAGGAGTTAAAAGCTGCATAGTGGAAGCTTGTATTGACATGTTGGGGATTACAACAAGTAACATGAGGACTGCAGAAGTCACTGGCCTGCATCGCACACTCACTTTTTTGGAAAGTACAGTCAACGCACCAGCTTCACAGCTCAGGAGCCAGAAGAACAGGACTCTACTTGTTCCAGGCAGATCCCAAGTGTGATTATGTGTGTGTTGTTTCATCTCACTCTGCAACTAGTCCCACGTGCAATAACCGAAAACAAGTTTGTACTTTTTATGGAACCTGGGTCACGTTATAGAAAATAAAAAATGTTACACAGTTGTTCAAGTTTGTTGTTAACCCTATGTTGTGGTTGTCTTCTTTTGGTTGGTTGATGTTGTTTTTTTGTTTGTTTATTTTTGTTTCTGTATTTGTTTTTTTAGGGGGGTATGTTTATTTTATGATGAAGTATTTGTTTTGTGTTTTTGCCGTTGTGATATTTGTTGTTCTTTGGTTTTGGTTGTTCAATTATTTCTGTGTTCTTATCAACAATTACAATTTTTTTTTTGCTGTTGTTTGTTTTTGTTTGTTTATTTTTTGGGGTGTCTTTTATTTCTTTCTGCCATTATATTTTGTGTTGTTTTATAAATGTGTTTTTTAAAAGGTTTGCTTCTTGTTGTGGTCATTGTTGTTTGTTGTTGTCTTGTTTGAGTTGTTTGTTTGTTGTTTGGGGTTCATTGTTTGCAGTCTATGTTGTTGGTTATTTATGTTGCTGTTTTGTATTGATTCTTTACTGAAGTTTTTATTGTGTGTATTATTGCTCTGTTGTTTTTGTTGTTTGTTGTTTGCAACAAATTAAAAATGTTTTCATTTATTGTACAAGTTGGACCAAAGTGAAACTGAGTCCGACCACAAAGAAAAAAGCGGGATCAGGAATGACCTCTGTTACTTTTATGGAAACTGTGTTCAAAGTCATACTGTGGGATTGATCTGCTTTTTCGAACACGTGAAGCAGTGAGCTCTTTGGCTCATTTACTGCAGCATTCCCATCCATCACTAAAACCATCCATCAGTGCTTCAAACAAAAAGGCGACAAATTGAGGTCCTCTGCTTGGACCCTTCATGGGGCTTCATCATTAATTCAGATGCATTTTGCAGGAATCAGTATTATTTAACTTTTCTTCACAGCTGTGAGAAGCCAATTAATCAATGTCTTGGAACCACGCCGGCTTCAAATGTTTCAACCTCTCGTGCCAGGAACGATTCGGCCACACCGGTCGATGTCATTACTTTTTTAAGCTTGGTCCATGCAGTATTAACAAGTGTTACGTAACCCTAATCAGGGAAGTAAAGTGAGGCTTTGAGAAACCGCCACACCAGCGAGCAATTTCTCGTTAATCTTTAATTAAGCATAAGGTGCAGCGTGGATTCATCCGTTCTCGACGGGTGCTATTTTCAGCCACCATCGCCCACTCTCCCCCCTCTCTGGGGAAACAGAGCGAGTCTTTAAAAGCAAAGAAGAGGCAACCAAACATTCAAGTCGAAGCATGATTAGATAAAAAACAGCCATTTTAAAGAGTATGCCCGTTTTGATTGTTCACATGCAGACTGATATGAAGAAGAAAAAAAAGTGTCTGCAACACGTGGCTTTGCTGCGTGATACGATGTTAAAGATTTAAAGAAGTATATTTAATTGAAGCCAATGTGTTCAAGGCAGAGTAAGATTTCCCCATCCCTTACCTGAGCCTCAGCACTTATTTCACACATGATGGGAACACATGATCCCACATTTTCTGTGGACAGCCTCATTAAATATTTGAGTCACAAACCTCTCACCTCAGAGAAAAGGCTCACTAAGCACAAAGGCAGAGCACAGCCTACATACTTTAAATTGAGAAAATCTTATTTTAAAGTAGTTTGAAAGATAAATCATCTGTAAATACCCATATTCACATATTTAGCAGTAGTAGGATGAGAGGGTTGATAGCTTAGCATATGGCTAAAAGAAGCAAGAAACTGCTAAGCTGGTTTTGTCCACAAATATAAAACTAAAACTGTCATTTTTACTTGCATGAGAACCAATACTCATATATGTGAGCTAGCATGTAAAAGGTTCACTTTTACTTTTCTGTGTGTGTTCAGACTAAAGCTGACTGTTAAATATACTCACCCCATGAAGAGCTCTTCCACACTTCTTTGGCTCGGTGGATCCACTGAAGAGAGAGTTTGAGGTAGAGAAGCGTGAACGTCTAGATGTTCCGGGATTTCGCTGGTGTCAGGCTTGGTGTCCAAAGTCTTGACAAGTGTCTGTCAAACTGTAAAATGTTCAAGTTTCATACATCCATTACCAAGATTTCCAGTGTTATCTACATTTAAAATAAAGACAAGGTTAAATACAAAGGTCACAGGTACATTACCCCCCCAGATAAACCGACCATAGTGCATGGATAAATAAATCATTGTGCAACAAGCTTTAATCAAATAAAGTGTATCTTTTGAACTGTGTCTCCTTGTCCGCAGAGATGCCTGTAAGCACACACCAAGCGCACGCACGCACGCACGCACGCACGCACCCATAATCTTTCAGTTTCCATGCATGTTTTAGATGCACTATTTTCCATCTTTCACAGAACAGTCTGTTCAGTCTTGTGAGATGTGCAACGACTGGACTACAGACCTCTGGGTAATCCAGTGACAGACTGAGTGAGGGTGTCACAGCAGTGGTCCAGTAGCATCAGCTGCTTTTATGGCATCTGGGTCACTTCGGCCCATGGAGGTCTGCCTCTGTGGTAACCCCCATTTTCACTTCAGAGCTGCTCATATGCTAGTCAGACATTTTTTTTTCTTTTTCACTTTTACATGTTTGTCAATGTGAGTGGTGTACCTCATGGTGCCGCATGCTCACAGCTCTTGAAAAAGACTTCACATGATGATGGTCCTAAATTGTGATGTCACACTGAAAGCAAAAGAACAGATATTTATCCGATATTGTTTCATGTTTAATGGAAGCTGAAATATTTGAATGTACAAAACTGAATCTCTGAGTGCTACTAACGGCCGACAAAATCATCCTGAATCTTAAATTACTAGAAGGAAATGTGAAACATTGCTGCATGAAGAGGAAAGTTGATTTCAGAAAAAAGATGTTGATGAATTGGCACGGTTTGCTCACACAGCAGACACTTTTCATGAAACGTGTTGTTTTCTGAAACAAGGACATTTTGTACTTTTGACAGTTTTCACCATGTTTACTCCCTCAGACAAGGTCAAACACAGCTGTATGAAAAGTTGTCCTTGTTTGCCTCAAAATTAACAATTTTTAGGTGCAGTATGCAGAGTGGTAGGGAGACTGATGGCCAAGTTGTAAGTGATACTGATCATGTTTTTCATGCCACTCTTTCCACTAACTTTTTTTTCAGCATTTAATATCTCTCTTCTGTTAAACGCAAAAAAAAAAAAAATCATCAAATATTCACCAGTGGTGTAGGTGCTGCCCTTTTCCAAAAGGTTAAACATGATGTGTTAATAACTATCCTGACAGACTCTGGGTTTGACAAAAAATTATTTGTCTTGTCTTTCAACTTGATAGTTTGACTCATGTCTAATCTGTTATCATAAAGGAGGCGGGGTTTGACTTTCACTGTAGGCAGTCTGCAGGGGGAGCTCTAAATCTTTTGGCATCACTCCCAGGCAGCGATTGCTCTGTCCATCTTTATACAGTATATAGTCCATGGTAAAGATGAACACTTTTTTCTCTTTTATCTCAGTCCCTTCCTTTTTCTCAAATTTTTTCATCAAAATCATTTGTTAGTTTGTTTGAAAGAAGGTAAATTTATAATTTGTTGAAGTGTGTTTTCTCAGATCCCTCAGGATCTCTTTTTTTTTTTTTTGCATAATTGGATGATATTTGTGAATGTTTAACTAGGTTTCTAAATGTGTTCGTTTTCATACTGTGATAAAGCAATACACATTTCGAACAAAAAGGTGATTCATGAACCTTTCAAATTTGTCAGCAGCAGCTGCATCCACTGAAAGTGACACTTAATCTAAATTTGTGATTTTTTCACCTAAAAACCTGCAAAGCAGACTCTGAGGGTTATAAACAGCACAAGATGACGTATACATGGTAAAAGAAACATCAAGTTCACAAAGCCTCATCTATGTAAATTCAACCAGGATGTTGTTAATGTATCAGTTAGTTAGTATCTTTTTGTGTTTGTTAGTGTGGGCGTTTTATAGAAATCTGTCTGCGTCACTAAGCCGTTAGTCGACTTGGAGTGAGTTGGAAATGATTTTGTGAAATTTGAACAATGTTTTTACCCATTGGTCTGTTTATGTATGGATGTTAATACGAAAAAAGTACATTTCATTCTTTTTATGGGAGCTTGAAGCTTTCTATGGATGAAAATCACTCAGCGTTTTTAAGCTAATGAAATTTTAAACAGGTGGTAATATGAAGAGTGTGTGAAAGGAGGAAATCTATATTTTTATCGGATTAGAAGTGTGGGAAAGAAAAGTACTGTGAGAGTGGGAGTCTACACAGTGTAAGGCATTGGAGTTAATGCTGAACACAGTATTAGATTTAAACCCTTATATGATATTAATCCTGTTTGTTGGCTCCCAAGTGGCGAATTGATCATGTAGAAAGAGATATTTTGATGCTGTGGATCAGATAGTGAGGGAGTGTTGTGGTGTTATGTAAATCAAGATTATTTTGGAAAATATATATCTCAGTTTGGGTTCAGAAAAATTAGATAAATTAGTCAAATATGATAGATCAGACAGCTTTATGCTGACAGGAGCACGTTAATTGAGTTTTAATTTTATCTCTGTGTGAGTATAGAAGAGTTATGCCAATGCTGTATGGGAGTGCATTGTGTATTTCCAGCGAGAGAAAGTGCCATCTGTGTTTGGCAGCTCTCCACTGGTGAAGCACGACAACTTTTTTTGAATTTCAAATAAAATGTTGCCCCCCCCTCCCCCCCTCTCTCACTGTTGGGGACAATTTATGAAATGTCACTGCGAGGGAGCACCAGGTACGACAGCTGGAGTGACTGCAGATAAGACCCTTATCTCCAAGAGTCACCCAGGTCTAACAGGGTTAAGGGGAGGGTTGTATGGAGGGGGTGCAGTGGTAAAAAAAGGGGTCTCCTGCAGGTACAGTAAGTCAGACACTTTTTGAGTGTTAGTACATAAAGTGTGTTATCTGCTCTGACCGCCCACTAGTTCAGATATTGATCGTGTGCGTGGAGGAGAATTTCATCCTCGACTTATCAAACCTGAAGGAAGAGAGGGTTTAAGAAGTGTTTTTACCTTTTCTGTGTTTGGAAAATCCTCTGAGGAACTCTTTTTTTAAGAAAGTTAGAGCACAGAGTTTGATCAAGTTCATCAAAACATTTTTCACTTCCATTCTTTGAACCGTCAGATTTATTTATCTATCCGCCATAATAACTCTCTACATATGGGAACTGAGTTTATCACCCAGACTCTTTTACTCCAGTCATGCTGTTGTAATTCATTCAGAATGTGGTTTGGCATTACCTCGCTGGTTATCCATGCCATGTGCGCAAATGAACCCCCATACCATCATGATGCTGGCTATTAAATTGAGTGCTGATAACAGGAAGGATGGTTCCTCTCCTTTTTAGCCCGGAGAAAGGGGTGTCCAGGATTTCAAAACAATAAGTCAAATTTTTACTCCTCTGACCTGAGGAAAGTTTTCCGTTCACCTCAGTCCATTTTAAATGAGCCCAGACTCTGAGAGGGCGGGAGCATTTATGAATCTGGTTTCAGTATGATTTCCTCTTTGCATAGTAGAGTTTGAGGAAGCATTTGTGGATGTAGCGACAAACTCTGCTCACAGAAAATGTTTTTTGGAGGTTTTCCTGTAGTGTTTCTGTCCACAACTGAGTATCCAACAATGTTCAAACCAGGAGAACTCCTGTTTTCATTCAAGAAAGTGGTCGGCTCCATTGAGTCACCTGTAAACCACAAAATGTTAAAGATCAGAGACAGAGAGTAAGTACTCAAGAAAGGATCTAGAGAGGAGGAAACGTCAGTAAGTGCAAACGAACAGCTTTAACGCCAATCAGACACAGGAAATGCAAAGAGGCAGATCACTTTTTCCCCTTATTTTAAATAATGAATAGTGAATATATCATCATCATCATCATCAACAACAACAACAACATTGACAGTTGTTCCTGAGAGTTCTGATCAGCATCAAAACCATCCTAAATATTTTGTTATCATCATCAATATTAATGCTGCGTTCCAGTTACCTCGGAACTGGGAAGTCGGAGCTGGGAATGACGTCACACCCGAGTTGAGCGTGTTCCAGTTGCAAGTCGGAAAAGCAACATGGACACCTCCAGGAGTACCTTTGTTTTGTTAGCTAATACCAGACGATAACAACACACTACGTGATAGTTTGTGCACAAAAATAACATGACAACATGTCCACAGATAGAACTTGCATGATACTATCAGTGTGATTGATTTAATCACACAAAAAGAGGAACATTCGGCTAATAAACACTAAAGTTACAGCTTTATCGTACGGTTGATGCACGTAGCAGCCATGTTGGATTTTAACTCGGGCTGCTCCGACTTCTCCGAGTTTCCGACTAGTAATTACGACTTCAGTGGACATTCCAGTTGACACATCCGACTGGGAACTCGGAATTTCCCACTTCCCAGTTCAACTGGAACGCAGCATAAGTGTGTATAGGTGTTCATGAAAGAGCTGGGTCTTAAGATTTTTCTTAAAGGTTTCAAAGGGGCTAGTTTGGTAGTTTGTTCCACCACCGGGGGCGACAGTGGGAGACAGAAGAGTCTAGAGATTAAGGGCCCTGAAGCCTGAAGGTTGGATCAGACGCCTTTCATTGGCAGAGCGTAGTGGGTAGGAGGGAGTGTAGACCTGGATGATAGAGTTTAGGTAAGGAGGTGCCGTCTTTGTAGCTGTTTTGTAAGCGAGCAGCAGAGTTTTAAATTTGATGCAAGCAGTAACTGGGTGCAAGTTATGGGAGATGAACAGCAGAGTGACATGTGCTGTTTTGGGGAGGTTAAATACCAGTCGCGCTGCTGTGTTTTGGAGGATCATCAGGAGGGGTTTGAGAGTGCATGCATTAAGACCTGCCAGTAGGGAGTTGCAATAGTCAGTGTGTAATATCACAACTGCCTGTTAGAGGAGCTGTGCAGCATGCTCTGAGAGGTAAGGTGTGAACTTCTGGATGGTGTACAGGGCAAATTGACGTGACCGGGCAATCAAGGCCACTTGAACCCTAAATGTTAGCTGGTCATCAATCATGACACCCAAGTTCCAGGCAGAGTTTGTGGGCATGAGTTTGGTTGTACAAAGCTTGATATTGATCTGTGATTGCATAGAGGGTCTGGCTGGAATGACAAGGAGCTCAGTCTTTGAAAAGTTGAGTTGAAGATGGGTTCATTAATCTGTTTAGATATATCTGCAAAGCATGACAAAATCCTTTCTGAGACTGTAACTTCATCTGGCTGGAATGACAGGAAGAGCTGGGTATCGTCAGCATAGCAGTGGTATAAGAAGCCATGAGAGCGGATTTTTGCACCAAGTGAGGTGGTGTATATGGAGAAGAGAAGGGGACCAAGCACAGGCCCTTGAGGAACCCCTTTGTATAAATTGTGCGCTTTGGACACTTCTCCCTTCCAATATACTCTAAAATATCTGAGGTAGGAAATATGAGAGGTGGGAAACAAAGATGATCCTGAGATGCCAATTCAGAGAGCGTGGATAGGAGGATTTGATGGTTAGCTGTGCAGCTGACTGGTCTAATAGCAATAGAACATGAGGACTGACACGCAGCTCTAGCCAAACAGTGATTCTGTTACTGACAGAAGTGCATTCTCAGGAGAGTGGTCCCGCTTAAAGCCTGACTGATTTGGGTCAAACTGATCATTTCTGGACAGGATCTCAGAGACTTGATTGAAGACTGTGTGCTGGAGTATTTTTGACAGAAAGGGCAGAAGTGACACTGGTCTGTATTTTCAACCTGGGCTGGGTTGAGTGTGGGGTTTTTAAGCAGTGGGCTGACCCGAGCTCGCTTGAAGGCAGTGGGGGACATACCAGTTGACATGGAGGTGTTGATGATGTGCATAACTGCAGTACATATATACAAGATACATCGGAGAATAAGAAAGGAAGTTTGAAAACTCTAAATACTGTGTGAGCTACCTTGTAGGCTTTTCACTAGAGTGAAATTAAATTAAGAGAATAAAACTTAAATACATTACCTAATTTCTGAGCATGACATTTGCCACTGTCAAGTCAGGTAGATATTCATCTGCATTGGTAGTGATTTTACTACACAGACTGTATAATCCCTCAGTGCTTTGACAGTAAATCAACTACATGTTTTGTTATTGTTTACATTAAGGGCTTCTAGCACTAATCTCAAACTGTGCCTTTTTATTATTTTCATCATTTGGGCATTTTTAAATAACAAAGGTTGCATTATATTTCTTATGCAAATGTTTACATTATTGAGTTTTGAATGTAGAAATATTTTTAAAGCTTAGGTTTTGTTGATCTATCTTGACTAAACACATCAATTTGGTTAAAAAATTAAAAATATATAATTTGTTAAAGACTAATTTGTATGTTTGTGATACTGTGACATTAGATCAGTGGGATTATTCACCAGACTTCAAAGATCACATGGGCTCTGTAGAGAGATTTTGCCATCTTTTATCAGATTATTTTGGTTTCACAGACCAAACCTTTAACTTTTTTATTCTCACAGCTCTTACAAGTCTTTACTAAAGCTCTTGTTTTTATAATGAGTATGGCAGAACACGAATAAGACAACAGGTGACATTTGAAGGCAATTTATTAGGCTAATGTTAGCTTAATTAGCCGGCTTCAAAAATGTGCTCTCAGTTCAGGCAACAAAATTACTGTTTTCTTAGCATATACGTAGCAACAGACTCTGACTGCATACTACTATCAAACGCAGTATGCAGTATGTATTGGTTGGTTCCCGGTCTTGGCATGTGGAAGAAAACAACAGTCTAGCTGATGGCAAATGACGCTACAGTGTAGCATCCACTTACGGTCTGAAAAAAGTGGACAAGTGATTAATTTAGATTTTTGATGATTTCGAGGATCAAAAAAAATCATTGGTGGTATGTTTGTGTGGTTTGGTGTGATTTTGATTATTTCGCCTGTTACTTGCCGTCATTTTGATATCTGATCTGGCGCTTTGCATTGTGGGGAACAGTGCGAGACTGGTCTGATATGTGTTCGCAAACTGCATAGGCTACTACATACTGCATTTTAGCCAAATCACTACTTACTAGTAGTAAAGTAGGCATCCCGAAAACAGCCCCTGTGATGATTACTGATTACTGACTTCTTACCAAACAAGTGTAAAATGCATCTATTAACACAAAATAATGTATTGAAAATAACACTCCCACCAAGTTAAATATAACTTTGCAGAACTCGATTTTCTAAGGAGCTACTGTCAAAAATATAGTAAATAATAATCATTCATTGCACATTGACAGGTGTCAACAGTCCTATACAGCGAGATATGACACCCTATACTGAGAGATGACATCTGTAAGTTCAAAATAGTGTCTTGGAGACGTTACATTACGTTGCAACCCGTGGTGCCACAATGAATAAAGCATGAAGGAAACAGAGAAAGTTGTTGGCTGAGATAAGCAGATGCAGTCACGTCTCCCCTGACCTAGATTTTAGTTATGGGGAGCCATTTAGTCTGTGTTAATGTGTTACCTCCTGTTCTCTCTTCTGTCTTCACTTTATCTCATTCCTCGTCTGGACTGATACTTGGGAAATCTTTAGATGCTTAGTTCTTTTTTCTTCATAAGTTAGTGCAACATGGACATGGAGCTGCTGTTCACTATCAAATATCCTCTAAGACAAACACATTCTTAAGTGAGACATTTTGTTTACATAGTTCACATAGTTTTCCTCTGAAACAGTAAGAGAACCCTGATTTCTGGAAATCTATTCAACTTGACACAAAGGAATTTGTGTTGTTATGTGCAACAGTCTTCTTTGCTACTGGATCTCAACTTTATAAGCTTTTGACCTTTATATCAAACAAATACCACTCAATGCTTCATCAACCACAGACCCTAACCCTACCCTGTAATACATTCAAATCTAAAATTCAATCACAGGTTCTTCAGGGTGAGTTGTGCACAGTTTGCCTTTATAGGGGTTTTTATACTTTAAACCATCTATAAGGAAGTGTGTTTGGAGCAGAACAGTCAGCAAACACTTTCTTCTTAAGCTTTAAGTCTCTCCCTATAAACAGCTTTTATTTATTTATTTTTAGATCAGGCCTTTACAATTGAGCACTCAAGGGTCCGCCTGTATACGACCTCAATCTGTTGTCCTGTTGAAAAAAATAAAAATAGGTATTTAAAACTAACTTTATTTTGTAATTGAATAGACTTTCTTTTAGATAAAATAGTAAATAGAATTGAGCTTGTATAACGCTTTTCTAGTCTTCTGACTACTCAAAGCACTTATACACCGCATGTCACACCTACACATTCACACACTGATGGCAGAGGCTACTATATGAAGTGACCATCAGAAGTAACTAATCCCACTCATACGCATTCACATGCCGCTGACGAGGCAGCGGGAGCAATTCAGGGCTAAGTGTCTTGCCCAAGGACACCCTGAAGCTGGAGATGGAACCTCCAACCTTCCGGTAGAGAGACGGTGGAGGGAGACTCTACCATCTGAGCCGAAGCCGCCCCATGCATAGCTGTTTGTAATACAGATATACATTTCCACTAAAGCTACAGCTTCAGATGAGTTCAAGAAAAAAAAAATCAAGACATTCGAAGGCTTTGTCTTTTTATACACAATCATGTTTTCACAGCATTTAGCTGCATTAACTGCGTTTGTAACGACTTCTTCTAATATAGACCTTAAATTTATAAAGGACACATCTTAACATCTTTTGAATCTAGGTTAACTGCATCCCCTTTTGACGTCATTATACACACGTTTGTCTTGTTTGCTTATGGGTTGTATTAACTCGATGCATTCTTTAAAAAGGTGCACAGATATCCTCCTGTGATGTGTTAATGTGAGGGGCGGGAGAGGGATGCGAGACTCACTCAGAGTGGGCTGGATAGGTTAGGAGAGATGGAGGTTGTTAAGGGTTACATTTTTGCCTGCTATGGATTTCCTCCTCTGGTTTCCAGGGCAGCAGAGCGAGGCAGAAATAAACAGAGTCATGATGGCGTCTGATTGGACGGGGCTCAGAAAGGGCTAGGGTCAAAAGGTCAGGAGTGTGTGTGACGCTGAGGATCAGGGCAGGTGAACACCTTCACGTCACACTCCTTGGATGTTAAATGTAGGGCAGCGGGTCGATTAGAGGGGACGATATGTGCAGACCTGGAGCGGCAGGAGTGTTTTCATGAATTGATTTCTTCCTGGAAGCAAAATGACGAGTAGGAGAGAGGCAGGAGGCAGAGAAATGACCTGAATAGGTTATTAAAACACACTCATAGCTGTGCACATTAAAACACAACCACACCCACTTTCACTCAGCTTTAGTTTCTGTCCATCAAAGCTGACTCATCATTAATGTCCAAATGACCTTTAACTGACTGTAAAACATTTTTTAGTCATCAAATTATCCAGAAAACTAATAAGATGCTGTTTTTTTCTGCCTGTGTTACACCTGTGAGCAAACTGAGAAAGGACATTTTTTTCTTCATCAGTATTCAACGACACAGCCGTCGAGCTCTGGGGAATACCGGAGCTTCAGTCTGCTAATGTGTAACTAACCCCAGGATGTCCCTTTAAACTGCACTATGGATTTTTACCCTCTGAGACGCCAAACAAGGAATAATTAAACACATGAGGCAGGATCCACCGCTGATTTACTGGATCTAGTCTGTTCATTTGGAGGTTTGGTCTAAATATGGATGTAGTTGCTTTTTTTTTAAATTGACAGATACAAAAAGAAAGAGGAGTTTGAAAAATGGAATAGCAAATCCTAATGGGAAGAATTTAGAGTCAAAACAATAAATGCATCAGGGAAAATTATGACATGGCCTACTGTAGATTTGACTTTGACGGTGGTGCAGTGGTTAGCGCTGTTGCCTCACAGCGAGGAGGTTTCTGGTTTGAATCCCCCTCCGACAGAGCCTCTCTGTGTGGAGTTTGCATGTTCTCCCCGTGCATGCGTGGGTTCTCTCCGGGTACTCCGGCTTCCTCCCACAGTCCAAAGACATGCTCGTTAGGTTCATTGGTGACTCTAAATTTGACTGTAGGTGCGAATGAGTGTGGCTGTCTCTATATGTCAGTCCTGTGATTGACTGTGACAGGGTGTACCCGCCTCTTGACCAATGACAGCTGGGATCGGCTCCAGCCCCTCGCGAACACGAACAGGAAAAGCGGTAAAGATAATGGATGGATGGATAGATTTGACTGTGATATGACCGTGACTATATTGTTTAATTGGATGGTAAAGATTATGAGATAGCTGTAGGTGAGGATAGTTCGCCAAAGTTATAACTTATAAGGTCAAAACCAGGAGATGATTCTATATTTAGAAAACATCCATAAACAGGTAAAGGGAAACTGCAGGTGTGGGAATAAGTGGCACCATAGTTTAGTATTAATGTGTGACCTCATGGGTAGTTAACTTGAATGTTTATTCTTTCTTAGTTTTTAGCATTATTTATTACTAATCTGTCATACATCATTTGTTTGGCGTACAAGCTTCACTCCCTCAGGACTCGTTGATCGCACTTTGGATGTTGATATGTGATACGTGTGTGGTTTGTTTTTTGTGCGGTGCTGTCATTCCTGTGAGCTGTGTGCGCAGACTGCGCACTGACGCTTTTTTTACACGACTTAAGTTCCTAACGGATAAAGGTATTTCAATTAAATTGAATCTGAAAGTAGTCATTCCTTGCCCAAAAAGACCGGTCTCAAGACCACTTCTTGAAGGTCTGGGAATTGAAAGCTTTTTGCTCTGTCTTGTCTCGACTCTGGATTTTAAATCAAGACGGGTCAAGACTATACCACTGATTAGCGATTTTTCTATCATAACTGTGATTAGCAGGGATACGCCTCTTTCTAAAAGAACAAATAACTTCTTTAAATCGTTTGTAGTTTGATTTTTATCCCCCAGTTACTGCAACCATCCCGGAGTTACGACACGCCCCCTGCACACAACATGATGATTTTTCAGGTCTTGGTCTTGACTCGGTATAGATCCCTTAATGTCTTGGTCTTGTCTCGGCCTCAGAGTACTCTGGTCTCGGGTATGTCTTGGTTTTGGTTAGTGTGGTCTTCACTACAACACTATTTGGCGGTATAGCATGCTATATGATATAACGAGTTTATTTATCAATGTCCTCTCAAACATTTTACATATTCCTGTTTTTGTTCTTGCATAAAGAAGCTTCAAGAAAGATACCACTGCAGACTAAAACAAGTTAAAAGTTAGGTGTCAATGTGTTGATTATTTTCAGGTTTGTGACTAGAAATTGCAGAAAGAGATATCCAAGACATCTTATTCATCATCTACAGCGAGATACCTGCACACAGCGCATTGTGAGATACGTTTACATGATGCAACTGACGGCAACAATGAACGATAAAAGTTTTCTGATTGTAAATTTGAAAACATTTCAATACTCTGTCCTTTAGCGCATCAATGGTCAGACTGCTGCCGCTCACATGAACAAAAACAGACCCCCTGCAGCAGTCCCCCGGGCGAGTGGGCCTTACTGTCTCTGACATTTGAGCCACAGTGTGAAGGCCCGCTGAGCTAAAGAGACGCAGCAGTGAGCGCCCGTCCAGAGGGGACGACACGCAGCTAACCCCTCAACTCCTGCCAACAAATAATTCATAGGGCTAACATTTACTTTGTTCAAACGCTGCATGCTCTTTATCCTCTGCCCTGTCTGTGAACCTCAAAGTCCCTCTCGGAGCTGAATTATCCGTCTCAGTGAGGTATGGAGAAGCTCTTTAAGTTTTGTGCTGCACTCGAGTAAAAAGGTAAAAATACCCTGAGTGCTCCGCTAACGAAAAACCCCTCAAGAATAAACAAAGATGTGTCCTGAAAAAAACTTTAATATATACAGTAAGTGTACACTTTTCTAAGCTGTACAGAAGATCACTTCTTAAATAAATTCAAAGACAAAATAATCCCTTGAAATTAAAGTTCAGCAGACAACACAGCCAAGGTGTCAGCGAGCTCCTAGAGTGAGAGACCAAAAAGGAAACTGTTCAAATTTGAAGACCTCAATTCCCAGAAATGATGTGATGTAATGTCGCATCAATTCAACTCACATGGCTTGGCGTTCATCTCTTCTTCTTGGCTGGAAGTTTGTTTTTTTTCACAGCAGGTTTAACCACTGATGGACTGAGCAAACAAAGGTAGTTACAAAAGTTCCTCAAATTAAAATCAACTCAATAAACGAGCTGAACAAGAGTGTTTAAAAAGGAATCGGTAAATCAGAAGGTATTTGTTTTAATCTTCTTTAGGGGTCTGGTTGAGGGTCTGAGGTCATCAGGTCCGTGGGCAAAGGGGCACTCTTCCGTCTGCAGGGGGCAGCGCTGAGGATGGTGGTCATAGAACCAGCAGGGGCGGGTTTTCATGGCACCAGGCGCAATGGGCTTCTTCTTGGTGTCTGACCTAGAAGACTTCCTGTACCGCCAGTCTCTAATGTGAACCCTCCCTCCTTCCACTGTAAGAGAAGGAAGAAAGATACGAGAACGCTTCAGAGTGATGTCAGAACGTTATAAATATATCTGTCCTTAATGAAAAGCAACGGGCAAGAGTGTTTACAGATGTCAAGAAGCAACTAAACTTATTTTCACATGCATTATGTAAAATAACAGGTGTTGGAGCATACTCAGGTTCGGAACTCCGATTGTTGAATCATCAATACTAAATACGAGAAACTTTTTCTACCAGAAACTGCTAGCTTATTTTCACTGGTATCAAGTGAGGCATTTCAGGCCTTTATTGGAATTAAAAAGGTAGACGGAAAACGAGTGGAAGACGAAGAGAAGGGACCATGAAAGAGTGACACGACAAAATCGACCAATCAAATCAGTTTTTATGTGTATAGTGCAAAATCGGGTCGCTGGTTGCCTTGCCCCACGCACAGAGGCTATAGTGGTCTGAGTTCAAGTCTGACCCCTGGTTCTTATTCCTCAATCTTTCTGCCCAACTTTCTACTCCATGCACTGTCTTCTCAAATAAAGCTTACACCATGCAAAATCACAGCAGCATTACCTGCTGATTTTTAAAAAACAAAGCAGGTCATCGATAAGTACAAGTGGGTATCATCTGCATAACAATGTATTTTTCTATTCTCTTTTGCTTTTAAGTGCAGAAATATAAAAAAGGATATCACTGAGAATTTAAAGCAACCCTTTTGAGAATCCCTGTCTAATGTTGGATAACTTCAAAAGAAGGACTCTCTGTTTTGTTCCGAGTTTAATCGATGAAGCATTGTGAATGTGCTTCAGCTCTGATTTGTTCCTGCTACACCGACATCTTCTCTATGGCAACAGCAGCCAAGGCTCCTAGACCATTCTTTAGGCCAAACCGACTGAAACTGGTAGTTGAAATGACTTGAATCGACAGCCATTACAAAAAAGAAGTGTTACATTGTAAAGAAATGTATTTTTTCCTTCCATACTATGCTGAGTAACCTTGCAGACATTATGAAAAATAACTTATAATGTGAACTGAAGTGATAAAAAGGATTTGATGAATAGAGGTGTGCAGTCTACCTCTGAAGACTTGGTGGTTGTTCTTCAGCAGCGTCTGAAGGCCTCCACACTCCTTCTTCAGGAGCTGCAGGGTCTCCTGCTCCAACAGGCTGGCAACCTCGCTCACAGAGAGGCTGCCTGGGAGGGGGGGAAGGAGGATGACAGAGCACAGAGAAAGAACAGAGTGACAAAGAAGCGGGAGGAGGTCTGTCCATGTTACTCTCATCAATATATTAACATGCTGCTTCAGGCACGCACTCAAATCATTATTATCCACTGTTCGAGGGGAGAAAGGAGCATTCGATACAGCTGGTTGAAACACATATGAACATATAGAACACTTTACGAATAGGGAAAAAAACTCAGTCCCTGTCTTTCAGTGTTAGCCAGGGCGCTGAAGTGTGCTCAATTAAAGCCGCTCCAACAAGCTGCCAGAGTAACCAGCATGCATTTCACCGCTGCATCTCCCATCGGCCGCTCGAGAGCGTGAGTCATCGTCGTCACTCCCCCACTGGGACAGTAAATTTAGCTACCAAAGAGCAAAAAAAGGGAAAGGATGGGAAACACAGAATCATATGCTCCAAGTTGAGAGAATAGTAAGCATAGAAATGACGCATGTTTTAGTGTTCACAGAATCTCGCCTTTGAGCTCCGTTTCACGAGATTGTCTGTATATCTGGCTGTGCCCTTTCTCCTCCCCTGAAGAGAATTCAATCAGGGCTGACCTTTGGTTGGTACAAATGACAATCCTCCCCCCCTCCTCATATCAGTGAGGGACACACCACAGGATTTCTGAAGCTCTTTTGTGGCGTTTCATAACAATATTTGACTTTAATCTCTGGTGGCACTTCAGGAAATCCCTGCTACCTCAGAGATGATTGAACTTGAAAGCGTCGCATTGTGAAGTGTATTGTCTAATTCAAGTTCAGTCGGTCAAAGAAATACTGTACTATTTCAGAGTGAATGTTCGGGTTCTATATACACAGTGATTTCACTTTTTTTAAGTTTGTCTCTATGCCACTAAAACTTGTGAAAAAGCATATTGTCGGCCTGAACACATCCTAAATTTAGACGGTCCAGATAATCCCTAAAATATGCGACACACTCCCACTTTCACAGACACTCAAACAGCCAAATACACTGTGTGCTGCAGAGTGTGAATCTGGGCAGTCTGCCGTCCTACCGCCCGGACACCAGGGAGCTCCAGGCCTTAATACAATATCAATACAGCATTTAGAGCTGCCCTTTACTGCCTACAATGTTAATGGAGATTAATGGACGAAGGGCAGAAGGAAGGGAGTAGATTCTGCTTGGACTCAGACCATCAGAGGCGACTATTAATGGCTCTGCTCATCGTACTGTTTGACTGTTTTAAGCTTGAGCGTCCCCTGTGCAACACACTCAGATGTCCACGTATTGATTGCCTGTTGTGGTTGATTGTTTTTGCTGCTTTGGCCAATTGAGAATCAGGCTGAGTGGGGAAAAATGAGCTTGAAAAAATTGCTGAGTGGTCGATAAAACATTTGAAAGGATCCTTCTCAGTACACAGGACTGCTTAGGTTATTATTGGACTGTCAATCAAAACCTCTTTACATAACCTTCAATACGAGCCTTTCCCAAAGGGTCAGAAGATGATTACCTAGTCAGGAAAGAAGAATAAATGTAGATTTGTCAAATCGTAGTTTTTTATGTGGTGACTGTGACCTGATAAGGATTCTTAAAACTACTACATGAAACTATTTGTGAGAGGAAAGTCGCTCTTTGGTACAAATCAAGAAGTTGTAGCCCTCATACATATAAATGTAAAAACAAACGTAATACCACTACTTCAGTCTGATACGTCATCATAGTAGAGCGTGTGGCTGCGGACGTCCTGGAAAAACTCTTAGCAACAGTCTTAATGTATTGCAATGAATAAGACCAATTATTTTATTTAAACAAGCAACGTCTTCACATTCAGAATGTGTACTTTTCACCCATTGGATGGAGGTCTGAGTATAATGGTCATGCTTTCGCTCCATTTTGATGCAGTCAGACGAAGCTCAGGTTAGTTATCTGCAACCTTCAGATGAACTGGTGCCAAGTTAAGTGGTGACAAAAATGCTTCTTGGATTTATTTTGGATTCTGCAGGAACCAAGCGGAAACCTTCGGTGTTGAAAAATGAAGCCAATGAGGACGTGCAGAATCCAGCAGAAATTAACTTGTTTACAGCCTGGAACAAACAATTATATTGGTCTGATTAGTTATTGTTCCCATGGGCACACACTGTACGGGGGTTGAAACGCAACTGTTTGGTTTTTATGAACGATACGTGTCATTCATAGTTAACCGCCTGTCTGAGCTGATTGATGGGCGGGCGCAGTGTTATGGTTTCTCATAGGGCTTAAAACCCGCCTCAGCTCCGGCTCTCAGCCTGACGTTAGGTTGACTGAAAGTTAGGCTGAGATATTATTTCCAGCATGGTGGCTGCTGATGATGAGCCTCTGGAGCCCCCTGCAGGAACAGATGAGTGACGTCACTCAGGCTTTGTCCATTAATATTTACAGTCTATGGCAGGAGCATGCTGCAAACACAGGTACTGTATAAAACATGAAGAGCAGCAGATGGACATCTGTGAGCCTAAGAGATTGCAGCTTAAATGTCATGAAATGCTGCAGAATACAAATTTCCCAAAGCCAACATTAGCATTTTCAAACCTACAATTTAAAAGTATTGAGTTGAAACTACTCAGCACTCAAACCAGCGGCAAATATTACGTTATTGAGAATCGTTAACCAAAGATATATGAATTAAGCAGCTGTTGCTGCTGTAATAAGAAGAACAAATAGTAATCCTACACACAGGTGTGGGGTGAGTCGAGGTCAGATTAATGAGGACTGTAGGTGTGAAAGAAGAGGTTTCTGGGAAGCTCAATTTACTGCAGGCTCTCCTGGAGGACAGCAAGCTTAAATTGTCAAAAAAAAAATTGCTTTCAGGACTCCTACCTGTAATAATATATTTCACCCACTCCCTCTCTCTTGTAAGCATTTTTTGGTACACTGCAGCTCAGACAATATGTGCAGAGAATTTACATCCACGTGCTACCATGTGACTTTTTACGTGCTGTACCTTTAAATAAAGATGCCCAAGAAAGCAGGGTTGAGATTGAGTGTAATGCATGTTAGATGTAGCTGCACACGGACTTTCGGCACAATTACATAACTAAGAGAGCCGAGTCAGCAGAATAGCATGCATGAATAAGTAAATTCCTTAAGCTACACTGGCAGACTTCACATGTTAACCATATGAAAAGCCAGAGATATAAATAGCATCTTTTCTTCAGGGCACAGATATGATGCTATGAAAGAGCTAGATGTGACTTGAATAGCTCCACACTGGTTTCAAATAATGAACTCTGCCTGAATGAAAAACATGACTAAGAAATGTTTCTTTATTTCAATCTGGAAATACCTGTCAAAATAATGTCAACAAGACAATTTGTTTAAAAGAACAATATGCAAAAAAGTCAGGATAGTTTGATATGTATAAGGAGTGCAACTTCTTTAGAAGGTCGTGTATTATGCAAAATACACTTTACCTTGTTTTTCTTACACTAATATGTGTCTCTAGTCCGTCTATAAACCCCACAATTATGAGAAAAGTCCATCCTCTCCGTCGTTAGCCTGCTCCACTTTTCAGAAAATGTGTGCTTAAACAGGCCGTTTGGAAAATGTCCCTTTGTGACATCACAAAGGGCAGTAACCCCTCCCCCAGATGGGTGACACTCCCACAGCTAAGTGAACGTCTGCCCTCTGAGTCTGACTTCTCACCGTTAACATTTGGGCGTGAAGCGAGAAAGCCCGAGCCACCCAAGCCCTTCCAGAGAGGGGCGTTGTCAGAAACAGCTTATTTGGATTTAAAGCTACAGACACAGAAACAGCCTGTTCTGAGCAGGGCTGAAATAGAGGGGTTTATAGGCATGATCAAATACAGGATCAGAGTGGATTTATAACAAGAAACTTCACAGACGTTTTTTGAGGAACTCTGAGACTTATTTAAACTTGTTGAAAAGGAGGAGAATATGTGACCTTTAATCAATGCTTTTGTCAATAACTGTTTGTGTTTTCTTATATTAAAGCTTTAATTTGCAAAGTTAACAGGACATTTTTTAGATCTGTTTGTACTTGCATTAGAAAGAAAAAAAGGATCTGACGATCAAAATGTGGTCCTTCTGTAAAGCCAAGCAGCAAAATAACCAAAATAAAGCTAATGTATCACTTCAAACATCAGTCTGATGGATTACATTATCAGTTATCTCCTAAATGGAATCACAAGGTCCTTTCACTGTCTCTGACGCCCTCTTGGATCCCCTCAGTCGAGGCTGACTCACCCCGACTTTACTCTTATGTTCTTACACAGCAGATAACTAGTTGGAATCCTCAATACAAATGCATACTCATGCATAAATCATACATGGTGGTGCATAATTCATCCAGTCATCTCTATACAGAGCTGCAGACTCCCTTATTCTATCTCTCTCATATTTTCTACTCATATCAGCTTCCAAATACTGCAGAATTTTCTGTTTTAATCATAGAATTCCTCTTTCCCTTTCCTACATCATACTGTGTGTATCTGTGTGGCAGCAGGGCGAAGGGGTTTAGACAAAGGTGACGTGTGAGTGAGTGAGTGTGTGTGGGCGGTCTGTGTGTGTGTGTGTGTGTGTGTGTGTGTATGTGTGTGTGCGTGGCAGGAAGTGGCTGGCGGAGGAAGACGTGCATAGATCAAAGCAGCGTCTCTTTGTGTCATGAGGGGCCTGCTGACAGATGCCGAGAGGGGTGCAGGGTGTGGAGGATAGAGGTGGAGGTTTAGATGGGATGATGAAGGGGAGATTAGACAAGAGGTTCAGGGTGTAGAAGCCACGAGGCACCGGGAAATATATCTTTAGGATACTGACAAGAAAATATATCCCTGTTGTTTTCCAGGTACTTATGATGCATCTTTAGCTGCCTGGGGAGAGAAATTACCACCTGTGCAAATATATGAAAAATGTTCCTTCTGGCAGGTTTCAGGTCAACGGGCATAAAAACAGACACCTTTTTCTAATATGCTGTAAATTCATATTTTTATAAAGCAACTTTTAGGCTAAAAATAGACAGGAATGTGAGTTTATTTATTGACCATTTTCTACTGTCTGTGATCAAATTGAATGTTGGACATCAGCAGTGTTCAATGAGCTGCTGCAGTGTCATGATGAGGAAAAATCTGTAGTTTAAGACCCTGTTTACCCAACATAGTAACTACTACTACCACCATTTAGTCTACTAAACATGGAGTAATAGAACAGTTTGACTTTTTTGAGATAATGCATATTCATTTTCAAGAAAAGTGATAGATAAAAAAAAGATACCACTCTCATATCCGATATTAAGTACAAGGCTAATGTAAGCTTAGCACAAAAGCTACAATGAGGGGAAGAGGCAATTAACGTAACTTTCCAGCATCTCTAAAGCTCACCTATTAGCCTTCCATGTTTAATCCCATTTCTATTTGCAGTTTAAAAAAAGGGAAAAGTAAGGTAACCTTCACAAATGCCTAACAGGGCTGGATGCTCATATTCCCAGACATCTAGCCAAAATGATTCATTTGAGACATTAATACCACTTAAATTTCGAAATAAATTCCACAGAACAAATACTTTACATCTTTTTTTAAAGTTATAGTTCATACAAACAGTAACTACACTTTGTTTTCTGTCACTACTGCACAGAGAAAGCTAGCTAGAAACCTATAGCTAAAGAAAGCTACAGTATACCAAGTTTAAGCTAGCTAGTAAGATAGCTACTGCTAGCCTTAGCCAAAGATGAAACTAAACTTACTTTTAAATGTGCCTATTGTGCCTGTATCTAAAACATTTTTCCATTTTAAAATCTTGGCATTTTGGTACATTAACTGAGTTTTTTAATATTAAAAATATATGAAGCAGAAGCTAATTTCAGTCATGTATGAGGAAAAGGTTTGCATAGCTCATACCCAAGCTAACTTAACAAGCTAACAACTTAACAAACTTAGCAATATGGCTTTTAGTTAATTAAAATGCACAAGAAAGCTTAATTTAGAAACTTCTCTCATCAGTCTTTAGTTTTAGTAAAAAAATGTAATACCCGTTTTAAGGCAATGTGTATATGTTCATACTCTATGGGTGCGTTCGGATTGTCCCTCCTATCTCCTTTCACTATCCTTTTTTCCTTAACCCTGGAAGCGTTTAAGTGGCGGCCATGATAAGAGCCGTTCGAATTCTCTAAAAGCTAAGGAAAGGTGGGTCAATGCTTCCTTTATAACCTCCTTTAGCATAGGAACCACTGGACCATCCTTTACGAAAGGAGATGAGATAATGCCGCCCCACAATTCCTTGCGGCCGCAACATTTAAAGCGACTCGCGCATCCGACCGTTCAGGAAAACTAACGATCTGTTGGAGGAGAAATGTGGAGACAATCTGCATTTGGTTTATATATTGATTTGACTTAAAATGTGTTACTGCCTTTTATTTTATTTCTTTATTTATATTATGTGTGTGTGAATAATGTTTAGTGGAGATGCTTTGCTGTTAATGTTGATTCACACGAGAAATTGTTAATATAAAACATTGTTAATAAAAAAAGAAAAGAAAAAGGAAAAGGGACTCAGATCATGTAAGTTACCAAGCTGCAATGTTATGCCTTGAACAACTTTGAACAATCCTAACCCCAGAGGTAAACTATGAAAGTTATGCTGATGTTGTAAAACGATCAAAGTGAAGTATCCTGGTAGTTTATATTCCTTTTATTTTAATTCCAACCTTGTGGTTATTAGGATTATTTCACCGGTAAGAAGGCACAGGGGAAAGATTTTTAGATGAGCTTTTAGTAGTCCATTTTCGTAAGATTGTAGTTTCACCATGGCAGACCCACGTCACTAACCTCCGCCGCCGTCGCATTATTACGTCGTTAAGTTACGTTACATTAAGTGGAAATGTGGTCGGATTGTCAAAACAACGCGATCGCCTTTCCCTAAGTCCTTTATGAATTCTCCTAACACCTTTCCTTAACCCCATGACGTTTTCACGGGGTTAAGGAAAAGTGGATAGTGAAAGTAGATAGGAGGGACAATCCGAATGCACCCTATGGCTTTCTTAATAATGAACACTGAAACTCCCAAAGTGCAATATAATAAATCTGGCTCTGTGGGCTTCACAGTTATGCCTTTAACTCTGGATTTAATCTGAACCTGTTCATTCCTACAGTGGCAGCCCATGTATTGGGATATTTGTATTATTGTTTGTTCGTTAGTAGTATTTTTGGCTGTTGTGTGGTTTACCTCCTCTGTTCCAGGCACTGGTGGATTCCCTGCCGTCATCCTCGGTCATTCCCAGAAGTACATTAGCAACCCGCAGGACAACACGGTCGACAAAATCCCGCGGGAGAGCAGCACAGTTTCGAACCGTTTCAACCCTGTCTCTGGGCTGGAACCCAGCTCCCCAGCTGCTCCCGAGGGTCCTGCCACTCTCTTTGTTTCCAAGGCAACAGTCCCCATCATTTCCGATGTTTGACCTTTGAACGGTGACCCCTGAGGCGGCCTGGCGGCTTTGAACGTAACAAGCTCTTCGCTGCTCAGCTTCGGCTTCATCGGGTAGCTCGTAGTTTCTTGACTTTCCCACCAGACACACCTGGGGAAAGAAGCGCTGAATGTCAGGGGGGCTCCCATTGGGTGCTGCTTAAACTTTAAAACTAGAAACTGAAAACCAATAATGAAATAAAAAATCTTCTACATGTATATGTTACTGTGGAAAGTACACACAGCATCATACCAACAATCCCATTCTTTTGGAGCGGGAACAACTTCTAAACACCTGCTTTAAAAAAAACAACATGCTGATTAAGACGGACCCCCTCCATTAAGAGCCAAGTAAATATTAGCTTGTTCTCTTTATGTGTCCATCTGTATCAAAGCTGTTAATGGTACCAGCTGTGAGAGAAATGTCCCTTTGGGTGCAATAAACACTTGATTTATTTCTGTCTGCCCGTGCTAAACAAGGCTCAGGTGGAGAAGAGGAAGAACAGGAATAGACGTTATGTCGCGAGGAAAACACCTTAATACGTAAAATGATGTTCATTGGAAAGTTACCGTGGAGAAAGACTGGAAACAATATGAGATAAAAAAGAGATTACATGCGACGAAAGTCACAGTCACACCTACATGGTGTATGTAAAAGGTACATGTTTGAAAGAATCAGTGGGTGGGAAAAATGCACTTCACAAAGTACACTCTTTTAACACACTGCCAGTAAAAGTTATATAGGAAGCTAAGGCTGGATACATATCACCAGATATATAAAATACTCATAAGTTTACTTTCCTCTTCAGTAAACAAAAGAGAAAAACTGAAATCTCTCTATATCCTGCATACATAGGAATCAGTCCTTCTCCTAACATGTCCTTCAAATAGCATTACAGAGCTTACCAAGCTTTTTTTAGCATGAGATTTACATTATCCTTAACATATACTTTTAAGTCAAACCATCAAGATACACCTCACATGAAAGAGGAAGTTTAACCCACACTTTAATGCTTTTATGTGACTTCACAGCCGACAGTCAAGCAGTAAATCAAGTTACACTGAAGAAGAAAAGAAAATGTGATGACTTTTGTTTATTTGAAAAGAACGAAACAAATCTGTGAATTAACCCTTAAATTGTCATAAAGGCAAAAATCAAGTGGTGGATGTTTGTATCCTCTAGTTATGGTGCGTTCCATTTGATCTTGGAAGTAGGAAATTGCCGTTCTGATACGTAATCAGGACTGCCCCCTGAAATCGGAATTCCAACTTGGAAACTTGGAGAACCTTCAGAAGCCCTAGTTAAAAATCCAACATAGTGTGTTGTTATCGCCTGGTTTTAGCTAACGCAACAAAGGTACTCCTGGAGGCGTCCACGTTGCTTGTCAGACATGTTGCAGTTTCGCAACTGGAGCGCGGTCTACTGAGGTGTGACGTCATTCCCAGCTCAGAGATCCGAGTTCCCAGGTAAAAAAAACGCACCATTACAAACTGGGGGTTGGGTGGTCACTATAAGGTTGCATTATGGGAAATGTAGGATCCTGGGCTGCATTCTGCCCAGAGGAAAAGTAACACAACGTTGTTAACACACTGATGTTACTGCGTTTAAGAGTCAAACTGAATGCGCAACCTTTTTTATATCAAATCTACTAGAGACCAAATTCAAAGTCTCTGAGACTCTGCTGCATCAAGTTTGATCATTACTTCTCTTAAATCCCCTCATCTTTAAGTGAAACTGTTTTATTATTTTATAATATTAAATAACTTGATAGCTGATGATACAGATGGACAGGCTTGTAAAAACAGCACCACTAGGTCACATCAACAGCTGGATTTAAAGTGGAGTGTTGTTATTTTTATTATAATAAAAGTACGGCGGGAGAGCTGGATTAAAGAAAGTATAGATTTAAGATTGAAGACATTTTTAAAGGTGTGACACAGAGAACATGAATGTAGGAAGTCAAACCCTCTGTCTTTCCGCCTCTGGACTTTATAAACCTACCCGTTTGGTGGACGGTATTCTCAGGCAGTCCTCCTCAGTGACGAAGCCACTGACCCCGCTGACCTCAGTGATGAAGTCAATATATTCTTTGTACTGGGACTTCTTACACTGACGTCTCTGGTACTTTCCAAAGAAGTCGAAGAAACAGCAGGGCAGGACGAAGAAGCGGCAGGAGTAAGACGACCTGCAAAGAGAGAGAGAGAGAGAAAGAAAGACAAATTCTTACTTTGACTACACCACAGTAAATCTTTAGTGGTAAATGTTGTGAAATGTTTAGCTGTTTGTGTTCCTTTAAGTGGGATTATGAAAGTGTTCAAGAGTCAGGAAACAACAATCCATTCCTACTGTACTACAGTCACACTGGAGAAAAGTCTCAGATGAAGGCTCAACATCGCCATCAGGTGGTAACTTTAGGAAACACCGACATTAGACCATGCAGGAACAAACACACATATTCACACATCCTCCTTCTGCACATAATGTCATTCCAAATTGGAGAGATCAGCTGGCACTCGAGCCGCTGAGTGAGATTGTGTCTGCTGATGAAGACTCGCCTGGCTGCTATAACAGGGATCCACGGTGTGAGCTCGTCTGAGTGGTTCCCAATCAGCCAGTCCGTACGCGGGAATAAGAAGCTCTCGCTGGGAGTAATTGCTTTTTCCTGAAATAGCAGAGCCAAAAAGCACAAGAGCTCCTTAAAGGGGGGAAGATGCACAACGGGATGACTTGATTCTGAATCCCTTAATAGATATTTTTCAAAAAGGAAAACTTTTTACTGTGCAAAACTTTTAGTAAATGAGAGCACACGTCAGTGTGATATGTTTGAAAACGAGTACAATATGGGTTTGCTCAAGAATCAGCAACAACCAAACAACGAGAACACAGAGCTAAAGATTTACATAAAACCTTTAATGATTGGCTTAAAAAAAACATCCGACATGCTGCCTGTGATGTTTCAAGAAACCTTCAAAATAAAGGTCTGAGGCTGAGTACTGTAGGTACTGAGTACTGTAGGACAAGACAACAGGTCCTTCACAACTTCAGCAAAAATCAGCAATAACAGATGACCTGTAACGGAAGCAGTCAGCTGTTTGTTGTGAATGTCAGAGAGCAGGGGGCAGACAGGAGCGTGTGGTGGGTTTGTTTGTATAGTATAACTATGTAATATCAATGTTAAAAAAGTCATGTTTTATAACTGCTTTAAAATCTACTTTTCTACATATACTTTTAATATTCATCTTTAAAAAAGACTCTCCTCATCATAAAGACTCAAAGGTTCATTCTAGGGCTGACACTGACATGAATTGTTTGGCAGAATACATCAGGTCTGTAGGTATCAATAAGATAAGGTTGAAAAATAAATCTCCAGGTGATGTCTTTATTATTATCATCATGTCAGGCTTTAAAATGGAGCACATGACTCCAGTTTGAAAATCTCTGCACTGGCTCCCAGTTAAAGTTAGAATAGATGTTTAAGTGTTTGGACTAGTTTACAAGTCAGTGAACGGTAAAGGCCCAGAATACAATTCTGACATGTTTAAAATGTATCAACCAGCCTAGCGGTTATGTCCCGCGCCCCATGTACAGCGGCTTTAGTCCTCGTCGCAGTAGCCGTGGGTTCGCCTATGACCTCGGCCCTTTGCTGCTTGTCGTCCCCCACTCTCGCTGTCCTAAATAATGAAGGCAAAAAAGCCCCAAAAATATCTTCTATATATTTATATTGTATCAGCCAAGCAGAGTTTGGTTAGTTTATTTCTTTAGTGTTATTATTGAAGTAGAAAACTAAATGTGATCTTGTCTTATCCCCAGCTCAAATGTAATCTCAGTGTTAGGATACTTTGAACTCAATATTAGACTTTGGAAAAGATATACATTTCATTCAAAGGTTCATCACGAGCCTTTCTGGAGAAAAACAGACATTTGAACATTTAGATCTCCAAGAAAAACAGCCATACTGCATATATCTAAATATATATATATATATATATATATATTCATATGTTCATATTAAGAAAAGAATCAATAGTTGAAGCTGTTAAAAAGTGAAACCTCCTTTAATCCAATCACAGAGCAGCAGCAGTGAGGCGGCGACACCTCCAGCATGCGACTTACTGTTTCTAGTGATCGGTAATTACAAACCTGAACGTGGTCACCATGAATCGGCCCTCTTTAAACTCACTCACCTCCAGGAGAGTGTTGGGCCCGAACATGTCCCAGATCTTCCTCCTCCGGACGTCGATGCCCTTTCCAGGATGCTGCAACACAAGGCGGCGTGACGGTCAGCCGCTTAACACAGCATTCACACTCCCACTATCAAACACCGTGTGTAATTTCAATTAGACCTGACCCAGTTTGTGATTGGTTATCAGGACGACACGGAAACTGTAGATGTAATTTATTCACACATATGAATCCCCTCACCTCGACTCCCTCAAGCCCCGCAGCATTGATTAAAGTGACGGAGGCGGTTTGGATAACTGACA
This sequence comes from Tautogolabrus adspersus, assembly GCA_020745685.1. NCBI lineage: Eukaryota > Metazoa > Chordata > Actinopteri > Labriformes > Labridae > Tautogolabrus > Tautogolabrus adspersus. The sequence goes on along the minus strand of CM036556.1, from coordinate 9,272,401 downwards.
GACATCTGCTCACAGTTGAACTACATTTAAAAAACACACAATTCAACCTTAATTCATCAGAAGGAATGTATCATGAAGATGTTTTCCTTTCTTTTTTTAAACACATTAACCTCTCCAGTAGCCTAGTGGTTAGTATGAGCACCCCATGTACAGAGGCTATAGACCCCCCAGGGGGCTCGAGTTTGAATCTGAAAAAAAAAAAAAACTATCTGCAGGGCATGGGGTCTAACTCATCAACTCACCCCCTCATTGGTCAGTATGTGAACCAGGAGGCCGTTTCCACAGCCTAGGTCCACAAAGGATTGTGGAGCAGTCAGACCTCTCTCTGCTCGCTCCTCGGCCCACAGCACCTGCAGTTCAAACACAGAGACTCAATAATCCTGTACGTGCATGACAGCTTTCAATCATGTTAGCGAAATTCACATCTGCAGGGTGACACCTGCTACTGCTGACACCCTTTCACCTGCCTCTGCTTTGAATTGATTCACTAGGTCAAAGCTATTTTTCACACTCAGAATGGACTGACCCAGCTTTAGATTGCATGACCTGTCAACATGTGGCAGATAAAAAAACGAGTTTCACCCACACGTATGGACATGTTTGTGTACTTGGCAGCGGTCGTACACATTTAAAATAAGTGCAAAGACGACTAATGAGACGTGAGGACAATTCTTCATCTCATGTATCAACGTAAAGAGCCGAATCAGGTACAAATGATCTCTCAAACTCACAAGGAGATACGTGGCGATGGCAACATCCTCGTAGACAAACTTCTCTGGATCTGTAACTTCAGGCCAAACCTTGAAGAAAATATTGAGAAATAAATATCAAAACCCGACATAATTATTAGAACTCTAAAACAGCATGACCTGACATTACCTTGACCATGGCCTTGTACTTGTCCTTCAGCTGCTGGTACATGACGCTGTACTTCTCCACCGGCAGCAGAGACAACGTGCTCTTGAACTCGCTGCTCCTGCACTCGGTGGCCCAGCGAACCATTTTGGGCAGAAGATCAGAGGACAGCCAGGGCAGCTTTGGGTATGCAACGCCATCAGAGAACCAGGCATCTGGAGTCAAGGCATGCAGCTCCAAAGTCCTGCAGGTAAAGCAACACTTACTGTGACCTAATACAACAAGCAGACACGCTGGAATCATTTGTTTGACAGTTTGTCTGGGTCTATTTGTAATGTAGGAACATTTGTGTCCTGTTTAATTAACTAGTAACCTCTCTTTAAGAGTCCAAGTGTCTAAATGTAGAATTAATGTACCTTATCTAAGTAAGGCATCTCACGTAGGCCAATAAGCTGAGTTTTGCGCATCTAGAAGGTCAGTCAGACTTTGATTATATGACAGATTGTTGATCATTGACTCTCTTTTCATCAACAGATTTCCTGCATGATTGCATTATAATATCATACCTTAGTTGTTCCCTCACTGTCCTGTTTCAACGCCTCGCAAGAAACAATAAACTGCCGAGGTCAAAAGGCAAATAAATAGAGGCACAGTCCTCATCCCCATTTTTTGTGGTTTCATCTACAAACAAATGCATCAATACATACAGTATACAACTACTCTCTATAATATCACAGAGCTATGCACAAAACTGCGTACTGATTCCACATTTGTCAAAACGTTTTACTGTGATACATTCATGCTTCTTCTAATAATGAATGTACATCCACATGCTGCCATAATGAACAAAAAAACTAAAACTGACATCCAGATGAGCGTTCAATGGATCTTCATAATAACTCTTTAATGTGTTAAACACACAATGTGAATGTACAGAACACTATTTAAACTCTATTTATGATCAAACACAATCATGTAAATACTGTATTATTATCCTCGTGATGAGTCTATGCACTCTTACTGTAAATACTCTCTATCTCATGTTACATGTATATTAAGTTATGAACTCATTTGTTACATAATTACATATTTTATTATGTTTATCTCATGATTTTTGCACTATTGTCTCATTTAGCCTTGTACATATGAGTCGATGCTTATTTTGAGTTTATTGTTATTCAATGTTATACTTTTGTACAATCAGAGCTCAGTTCACTGCAGTCAAATTCCTTGTGTGTGTGTGTGTGTGTGTGTGTGTGTGTGTGTGTGTGTGTGTGTGTGTGTGTGTGTGTGTGAACATACCTGCCTATAAAGCTGATTCTGTTAGCTATTAAGAAGAGGTACAACCAATGGTGTGATTGTGACAGCAAATAATGTGTAACAATCATGTTTGGTTGTGATAATAAAAAAAACTAAAAGGTGTTTTCTTTAGCTCTTACTGAACCTTAATGTGTACATTTGCTAAATGTTTATCTTCTGAAAACACAGAGGAAATTAGTCAGTTACTTGCCTGACAAATTCTCATAAGATGTGTTTTATGTTCTCACCAAACCAAACCAAAACCTAATGATCCTTTAAGTAATTTATTCGTAGACAAGGTATTAGGATTTCAAAATAAAAGCTGACCTCCAGGTTTCTAACATCTGGTTTCCACTCACCATTCCTCGCAGTCCTGATGGAGGAGCTGAAGCTGATAAATGTTGCCCCTCTTTAGAGTCACCTGTTTCTCTGAATCCTCTTCAAATGGAAGAAAGGTCACTTGTTGTCTGCAAAAGTCTTGAACAGATAAACACATTTGATTTAAAAACGCGTCATAAGACAGCAGAGGTTTGTAGAGCTCTTCATTCAGTCCCACTCTTACCTTTGAGAATTACTTCTTTATGCAGGTTAACCCCATAGATGTTGACTTTAGGGATAAATGTTCTGACACTGGAAGTCCAGGGTTTTTCCTTGTCATGTGTCTGTGCAGGTGAATCTCTGCCATCCAGGAAAGAAAACACATCCAGAGAGAGTTCAGGATCATCGAGCAGAAAAAGCAGCGCCTCTCTGCCCACATCTTCACTCTCCGTCTCCTTAACTCCGCAGAGACGTTTGTTTACAACGTGAGGTTTCTTTATCCACACATCTACCGACGACCAAAAGCCTTCAGGAAGGGTCTTACATCCTCCTGGAAACTTTATATCAAACAGTTTGGGCATAATGAGCGTCAGACAAGACTTCAAGCCATGTGTTTACAGACGAAGAAAGTCACTTCCGGGGACTTTATTTAGTATTCCACATTAAAGTATTTATTGAGATAAACATTTGTCGTAAAACCAGTTCGACTAATTTCCCAAATGACACTCAAACATATAAAACAAATGCTTTATATTCAACAAACGCGTTTGAAAAAGAACACTGACGCCTTTTGATGACGTTTACACAGTCGACAACGTATTTACAGTTTACACACAGTAGAGGGCGCTGTTACTCTTGTCTAGATTTAATCAGCAGCCAAAAAGAGAAAGGACAACTCATTACTGTTTGTTTTCATCTGACACACACACACACACACACACACACACACACACACACACACACACACACACACACACACACACACACACACACACACACACACACGCACACACACACACACACACACACACACACACATTTATTTATTTACTATTTATTAATTTCTTTTCATTTTATCGATGTTTAAACTATGTGAGTTTTAATCCATTTCATATATCAGTTATCAATGATAAAAGTATTACGTATAGGCTACAGAGCTTAAAGCATATCTCCTTCAAAATATTAATAGTATTCAGTATTATTATCAGATTATTTACAGTTAGGCTTTTATATATGTGAAAAAAAGAAAAAAACAGGCTACATATGAAATAAAAATATAGCCTACATGTATATCAGGAAATGACACACGCTAAAAAACTTTCCCTCCCAATTAGTAAGCCTATTTCTACTCACTTCTTATTCATTTCTCTTCATGGATCTATATAGTTTATTTTTAACTATCTAAGTTAACTCTGCCACAAACAACAGCATTTCCAAAACTACTGTATCTGCTTGAATAATGTTTACAGGAAGTAAAATGTTCTGTATGACTTTGACTGATTCTTTTGAATAGATTTAGGCAGACTGAGGGCTGATGTGTTTGGTGTCTTTTAAGCTGGTGGGAGATCCGCTGTTAATAACAATAATAAAGTTAGAATTGATCAAGTTCTGTAGGCATGTGCCCAGAATGTGCCTTTTATGACGAACCCAATGGCAGGTCTGTAAGATTTGATTTATATCCTTTATATCCTCGACAGTCTTAGTGTAAAGTTTGATGTTTATTTGTTAGCCATGGGGCACCTTTCAAATTCTTTGACGACTGAATCTTGACCTTTTAGGTAAATAATACAAACAGATAACTCAACTTGCCTCATAATTGTTCTCCCTTTGTTCCACTGTCATACGTCATGTATCTTATTTCTTTTCCATTCATCTCAGAGTGTTCACATTTCTGTCTGGTAAGTTCTGTAGATACTCACTGGTTGACAACGCATCCCTTTGACAGTTTTGGTTGATACTGTATGTTTCTTGAACACACAAGTAAGAAAACAACACATTTCTCTCTGCTCTTTCTTAGTATTGCCTCCGCGATATATTCAAACAACTAATATTGCATTTTTCCAGCAGTGAGTCATAGGCCAGGTCCCTTCACTCTTGTACTGTAGCTTGTCTGTGTCTCAGTCACTTGAAACAAGGCGGTGAGAGCTTCCCACAGGGTAAAATGACACAAATGAGCTTAAGCCTCAGAGACTTTATAAAAGCAGCCGTGTAAACATCCTCCCCATACACTCCTTGTTATTCCTGCAGACACAACTACTCATCAATTCCTGGAAATAACAGGTAATTGTCTAAAGACCTGCTGAACGGGTGAAGGATGACGTAGTTTGTAATGCATCGCCTGTCGTCATCATCTGCTCTTGTCATTATTCAGGCTATTTTTTAAGTTGTTGGCATAGCATTATTAACTTGTGACATAAACATTGTCTTAAACCACTTTAAGGTAGCTTAAAGTGCAGAGCAATTGGGGAAGCTCTATTGAAATCTCTTGGGTGTATTGAGTAATCAGGGAGGGAGGAGAGACTATGGGAGATACTGTACCAGGAAGTGCAAAGTTCAGGCAGGTCAACTATGTTACCTGGTTTGCATTCAAAAGAACAGCCACGTGGGAAGTGTAAAAAGAAATCCAGTCAAACTTGCTTGGCAGCAGCAGGTATGGAGGAGAGAGAGACTGTGAAAAAAACACAATTGAATCTCTTTTGACTCATAGCTCATGGCAAGTTTCATCTGAGTCCAAACAAGAAATAAACAGGGTCAATGGAGGATTAAAAGTATTGTTTTTAATTACCGGTACTTGGACACCAGTCATGACTTATGAAACAAATAAATTGTAGCATACGTCATGGAAGAAGAATAAAAGATGACCTCTATTTAATAAAGTTAGAAAAGCTTTACAAATTACGCTGTATGGCTAATCATATGAAAATTAGGGAGATTTTATAATTGTTTAAATGTTTTCTTTTATCATAGTTACTTATAATTTATCATGTAGGTTATAGCTGAATAATGCAGTCTAAAAAATAGCCCTGCCTTAAAGTGTTTGTTTTTTCATCTTTTATATGGTGGGCTATCATATGATCAAATTATAATTTTAAAGACTGACATTTTGTGATGTCCTACAGTCGAGCTGTATTGTATTTCACTGAGTTGTCTGTAGCTTAGGCTACACTTCAATATGAAGGGCTGTAAAAAAAAGAGTAGGCTACAATTTAAAAAAACTTAATAAATGCATTAGCCTCAAAAATTATAATTTTGTTAAGGTTACACTTTTAGAGTTTCAAATTTAGGCTTAATGAAGATCGGGTAATAAACCAACAATAAGTTGGACCTTAAGTAAAATGAAAACTTAAAGCTAACACTTCATTTCACAAGTTTCAGCTAGTTGAAGCCTTTAGCCGAGTACATTGCTAAAAAGTGTAGCCTACCTAAAAAATATTCAGTTAAAGCAAGGTAGCCTACAGTTTGTGTAGTTTACCTAAAGAAAATGTTTAACTTCCTAGTCCTATGCTTCCCTATAGGCTACTTGCTTTGGATTAAAACAACAAACTCAAACAGTGTAGCCTAGTGTTTGCTGGAACTAGCTTTGGTTTTAAGTAAGCCTACAAGTCATGCTAAATACAAACTTTAGCTAGATAAATAGTGTGCACTATGTAGTTTAAGCTAGGTACAGCAAGGCCAATTGTACCCAGTAGTTTATAGGCTACATTTAGGCTAGGCCTGAAACAGGTTCAACATAAACGACCCTTTAGTTTTAGATGCTAAACAAAGCTTAGCCTTTGTTTACCTTGTTTAAGATAGTTTATAGGATCTAACATTGTCTATATATGAACTATCTTTCAAGTTACATTATAATATTTAAGTTGTTGCTACTTGTTTGGGATTTCTGTGTATAAAATAATCCGGTTTGTTTCCAGTTAAACCACTTTACCAAACTGATAATGACCTAAATGAGTGATTTGTGCCGATGATTAATGGCCTTAGATAATGTCATTACATGTGCAGGTAATTTCAGTTTGTCTGCCAGAGCTGCTTCCAGTCTCAGGTGAGAAACTCGGGAAGAGGTGTGGTCGGCAGAGAAAACTGGAAAGAGGCGGAGAAAAGATCCTCAAACACACAGGTAGATCACTACTGCGCCTGTGAGGATCATCAAAACATAATATTGGATTTAGACTACATATTTGCCGGTTACCTGTCTGAATCTATCATTGTGTAAATATCGTAGACGCACTAAAGGATTCAGAGAGCACTTGTGATTTGTAGGAGAGTCCTCCGTCGACGTCGTTGGAGGTTTTAATGCCAACATGGATCTCTTGTATCGGGGCGTGTGTGGTTAAAACAAAAGCTGTCAACGAACGCAGAACTGACTTATTTTGATTAAGGGTGAGTAGTCGTAGCCTACCTCAAGCCTTTTTAGAGATTCTGCAAGTTTTGATGTACACGGATTGGATAGTTATAGGCTATGTTAAGAGTTTAAAAATGCCTATCTTGGAAAATAAACTTCCCTTAACTAGCCTACTCTTATCAATTCTTATAAATATTGACAATAAGGTTGTTTTTTAATGGCTTTGCTTTAATGTTGTAGGCTGCATAGAATATTGGATAGGCCTACATGAATGCTAATGGCAGATATAGCCTACAGGTAACCATACATGAAGGCCACTTAAGCAGGCTCCATAGTCATCACAGAGGTGACTTATTGAGGTTACTTTTGATGTTTATGAATTCTACTTCACCATAGGCCTACATTTCCCCCTACTTTTTACATTTATTTCACAGCTAAACTTACACTCCATTCTGCTTTTATGAGACATGTTAATAAATATGGTGCAAAATTATAGATTAAACTTCTCAATAGTTTATAAAGTGGTTCAAAGACGAAGAAATAAGAGACATGCACATCCCTAAGTGGGTGATGGATCCAAAAACGAATAGGTATAAAGAAGCAAAAAATACACATTCATGTACACCAATTATAACAGGAAAATGCTGCTTCAGAAGAAATTCATCAAAGGCGACATATATATCACTGAGCACATAAAGAGTAGCCTACTTTTTATACCTAAATAAGTACTTTTTGCTGGTTATAATGTTATTTCACTGAAGTGAGATTTTGAATGCAGGGAGTATAGTATTCTTATCTACTCTGGACTGCACTTAAAAAAACATCTTTGGAAATTGTGCAAGATCCACACCCTTGTGCCATTGATACAGCTCTCAGGATCTTAATATTATGTTTGGCATTGAAATGCACATTTTCTCTGTGATTGAAAACTTGTCAGAGCTGCTTTGTCACACATGACGAGGCTGTCATGTGTGACTGCCTGGGGGGTTGATCTCGATATGTTCCCAAGCTCTGCAAAGAGAAGAACACATCACCAGTGTAAACAATGCTCTCCAACAGAAGCTGCTCTGGATAAACATTGAAAGCCATTTAAAGTTACAGGTCATGCTTAACCAGTGACTGTTCAGCCTTAAAAGCTGAATAACTGAACAGTTAAACACATGGTTGTCATGCATGCCATTAGCCTGAGAGTCTGTTTCAGTAGCTGTGCTGGTTAAAGATTGACCACTCTGCACATAAAGAGAATGATCACAGAGTTGTCTTTGTTTACGAAATGTTTATCAGTGCACGTATGAGTGTTTTTTTATTGGAACTTAAATGTGACCTGCAGAGAATTTGTCTCATGCTCACTCAAGTTACGTCCAGATTAATTGGGAGTTGTCCCTGGAAATAAATGCAAGCCCAGGCTAGTACTCTCCTGCACTTGCCCACTTTTTGCAGCATCAGTTGGCTGTTAAAAAAACAAACAAAAAATCATTAATTGCTGGGGACAAATGTGGCTCTGCTGACAGTTTGTTGTTGATGTTCATTTGTTCCCAGGGAAGCTGATATGGGAATGTTGAAGGCCTTTTCTGACTCATAGCTGCTGGGTTTGGTTTGCTGATAAGCAGCTGATTTATGGCTGAACAACCCTCTAAGAACTGTAAAAGCAGAAACCAGAGATTATATTCAACAATAGGACATGCTGTGTTTGAAGTTTCTGTTTTAGCTTGTTTCTGCTCACGTGATTTTGACAAAGTAAGTGCTCTATCTCAACAGTTAGGATATGGAAGAAGTGTAGAGAGTAAAAGTGACAATACTGCCAAAATTAGCCTCAAAGCTGATGCAAATGCAACCGTCAGTAGTTATATAAATACAGTGCGAATAGGATCCTGTCTAACTGGTGCCCCTTAAACTGACAGACGAGATAATGTTACCTCCTCTCAGTTGTTCACTTTGCATCAGGACTCCCTGTGGGATCATTACCTCAAAGGTTCAAAATGAGTCACAGCCGAGTGAGCTGCACTGATACCGAGCCTTCTTAAGGGGGAGAAAATCTAATATGTCTGATTTTGCGTTTCCTTTGCCATCATCTACCTGCTCGTCTTTGTTTCTCTTCACTTAATGCTCTTTATCATCATCTTATCATCGGATTTTACCCTCCTTTAAATAGCTAACTGCTTGTTTGAAAGTGCTTAAATATGCCAATTACACAATCTTCTTGTTGTCTTGGTTATAAAAAGCTGAAATTAGTTGCAAGTATGAGTTTCTTTCGTATAGCACAGCAACAAATAAGTGTTGGCCCACATCTTTAAGCTGTACAATCCCACTCTGGCATCTAACACTAAGGGCTTTTATGTTAGGTCTCCTTGATAAAAGAGGCCAGAGTGGGAGCAAAGTTAGAGTAAATTAAAAGTAAACTGAAATTTAAAAAAAAACAGTCAAACGTCTAAACACTGCCTTCTAACTTTAATCTTCGTCTCTCAAGGAAGTTTGACCAGGTCATGCTAATGGACCAGGACACTCAGTGGCTGTACACACTCCTGGCTGAGGTGCAGCTGGAGAAGTTCTACCTGCGCATCAGAGATGGACTCAACATCACGCGCATCGATCACTTCGGCTACGTGAAGGAGAGCGACCTGGAGCAGATCGGAATCAGCAAACCTGGTGAGCACAATCGACTCCTATTGATCATAGGCGCTCGCTTACTAATGTCTGGTGTATAACAAGATTACAGAGGGGTGTAAATAATTAACCATAATATTGTCCTTAAATGTAATCAACTGTATCTTATCACAACCTCGACTAATTTGTCTGAACGAAAGCTTTTAGCCACTTCTCAAGACGGATCGAGTTTGTTAATAGACTTTTTTATTATAAAGACTTTAATCAGCCTAACTCTGTATTTATAAAGTGTTTTTTACAATTATGCAGGCCATGTTTATGTATATATCAGAACAAACACACAGAAAATAAGGATATAATTAATTTGGGTCAAAATGTGTTAGATCAAATGTTTTTGAAATGCTTCATACTTTGTATTCTTTTATAAAACAATCCCACCCTTTTCCCTCAAAGCATCATAGTATTGTTTTCTTGACACACTGAACACTGATGGGCGTGTATAAAAGTTTCATCCACTGAAATAAGATCCAATCTTTCCTGCCATCCTGGCATCACTGTAGAAAAACTTTGCCTTCAAGCAAACTTTCACTAACAGTGCACATTATGTTTGTGAGTGTCTTTTTGCATAATCCCCAATGGCTGCTTCTATCTAATCAATGAAAGGAGGAAAAACAATCTCTGTCCTGCGTACATTACCTTTAATATAAAGTCGACCTAAAACCAGGTATTATAACTGATCTTTATTTTTGCAAATGTTGTTCATTAGAATTTTCCAGAGCTTTAGGTTTAAAGGGTTTGTTATATCCGATAACAATCACAAATTTAAAGGCCACATATTGTACTAATTTATAACCAGTTTAAATAAGTCTTAGAGCTCCCCAAAACATGTCTGTGAAGTTTCTTGTTATAAATCCACTCTGATCCTGTATTTGATCATAACTATAAACCCCTCTATTTCAGCCCTGCTCAGAACAGGCTGTTTCTGTGTCTGTAGCTTTAAATGTAAATGAGCTGTGTTCGACTACGCCCCTCCAGAAGGGCTTGGGTGGCTTGGTCTTTCTTGCACCATGCCCAATTGTTTACGGTGAGAAGGCAGACTCAGAGGGCAGAACAAACACCTAGCTGTGGGAGTGTCACCCAGCTGGGGGAGGGGTTACTGCCCTTTGTGATGTCATGAAGGGAAAATCTCTAAACGGCCTGTTTGAGCACACATTTTCTGAAGAGTGGAGCAGGCAAAAGACATAGAGGATGGACTTTTCTCATAATTGAGGGGTTTGTAGACAGACAAGGGAAGGACACATATTAGTGTTAGAAAAACAAGGTAAAGTCTATTTTGCATAATATGTGACCTTTAAAGATGATGACTTGTAAAAATAATGAAATAAATTAAATATAATGTAAAAAGCTGTAAACTATACACTAAGCAAGACTCCTGTTTGATGCCAAATCCCATCATCAAAGAGATATCTCATCACAAAGACTTTAGTGAAACTTTAATAGTAATCAATAGAGTGTACAGTAGAGTAGTCGTTAAGGTAAAATACTGCTGACAAAGGTTTTTGAAACTTCAATATTTAGTGTAGATTTAGAAGTTGTGAAATCAGACACAGATGTCATGTAGTTGTAATCATATCATCGTTTCCTTCCAGCTCAAAGAAGGCTATGGGAGGCTCTAAAACGCTTCAAGATCATTTCACGAACGAGGATTCCGAAGGTCTGAAACACACATTTAAGTCAATTTGAGTTCATATATATACTTTTTGTAAACTGTATGTTATGAGGTATTGCAGTCAGTAATAAGATTTCATTCATTTTATTGACGCACACAGCAATTAAGTCGGGAGGGGCCGGAGCATCCAGGCGGAGTCGCGCCGCCTCAGATTCAGGAGGGAGGGAGCCGGGCTCTGCCCTGTCTGATCCAGGACAGCGAGCTGATTCTGGGAGAGAAGCTCGGCTCAGGGTCTTTCGGGGTGGTGAAGAAGGGGGAGTGGCACACACCTACTGGGAGAGTGGTAAGAGATGATTAAATGCTCTTTATTGGGTACTATTTAACAAATAAAGTTCACGATATTGCATCCCCAAAACAGCATTCTATTTCTGATGCAGGGTTTCATCCTTGAACCCATCTAATGACTTCACATATGTGAGAGGAATTGTATTAACATCCAACTCACACATCATTTTCACCACATTTTTCACATCCTCAGTTTTGTTTACTATTAGCTTTCTGTCATCTCGTAGATTATTGTTTTGATTTGACTGCCTACATCTTTCATGTTTGGTTCAGTTTTGCTGCACCTCAGCATTCTCTTTAATTCCTAAGAAGCAGCTGTTGTTTGCGAAAAAAATAAAAATAAAATTCACTAAATTAAACCTTAAAAAGCTGCCAACAAAGGTCAGCAAAAAGCTGGTGAATATGGTGTAGCATTTAGCAGCTAACGTGAGTATTTTCCACAGATCTTTGTGAGGAGCAAAACAAAGCAAAAACTGGCGTGATATTAGCGATAAGGTCAGATTACTTCTTTATAAATGTTGATGTTTTTCAGGTGTAATTGGATGTATTTTTACTCACAACTTCACCTTATCATCATTTTGGGTTAATAATATGACAGCATGGTGTTTCTGTTCCCATCAAGTGGCCAACAAGTTGTTAAAAATCAGTAATTGCAGGTTTAGTAATATGGAGGTATTATGTAAGTTCCCTCCTCCTCTCTGGCTCAGTATATTTCAATAGAGATGGTTAAGAAAGAAACGTTAGCCCTTGCACTGACTTGCTGTCAGAGGATTTCATTGTCCCTTCATACTGTGTTTGTTTACATGGATAGTTAACCATGTTAGCCCAAAACACAAAGACTGAGTGGTTTGACGCAGGTTTGTGATTAAGCATGTCTCTTTTTCCTCCTCCCAGTTGCCTGTAGCAGTAAAGTCCCTGAGGAGCAGCATGTCCAGGCAGACCGACACACTGACAGACTTCCTCCAAGAGGTGACCACCATGCAGTCGTTGGACCACCCCAACATCATCCGACTCTATGGTGTGGTGCTCACACAGCCCCTCAAAATGGTAAGATCGTGAAAAAAGGCACATTAAGGGATAATTAAAAGATCTGTTTGTGTATTTGGGAGTTGGAACACACAATGATCTATTTTTCTGGCCTCTAGGTAACAGAGTTGGCCCCCTTAGGCTCGCTGTACGACACTCTGCGCTCACGTCAGTACCAGTACCCTCTGGTCCGCCTCTGGCTCTTTGCCACTCAGATTGTTGCGGGGATGGATTACCTGGAGACCAAGAGGTTCATCCACAGGGACCTAGCTGCAAGGAACGTGCTGCTGGCATCCAAGGAGATGGTGAAGATTGGGGACTTTGGCCTTATGAGAGGCTTGAGCCAGGAGGCCGATCACTACGTCATGTCAGCACACAGGAGGATCCCGTTTGCATGGTGAGGGATGCTGGGAAAATGGGGAGTGTCAAAAATAAATTTTTAAGTAGTTACTTATTGCAGCTGTTTCTCTTCCAGGTGCGCTCCAGAGAGTCTCCGTATCGGCTCGTTCTCCCACGCCTCTGACGTGTGGATGTTTGGTGTCACCCTGTGGGAGATGTTCACCTACTGTGAGGAGCCCTGGTTCGGTCTGTCAGGCAGACAGGTACATGCTTGTCAAATACACTTAAACGTTTATGTACTGGCAGTGTTTGTATCCATGCCAATCAGCGTGTTTGTCTTAAGTTTGGAATGTGTGACCCCGCCCTGATGCTTTTGTAATGCCCTCAGTGACTCAAAGTTCTGTAATCTCTGACATACAGTTCTTTCTCTGAAATCCAGATTTTGTGGCGTGTGGAGCGGGAAGGAGAGCGTATGGAGAAACCACCAGATTGCCCCCAAGAGCTGTACGCCGTGATGAGGAAGTGCTGGGCCTGCAGTCCGAACGACAGACCCACCTTTGCTCATCTTTCTACGATGGTTGCAGAGGTGTGCAACATAATGATACACTTATATTTATATTACACAAAATATTTCACATTCTTAAACTGCAGCAGACATGCATGGTTTTTATTATCTCCTTATATTAGATATGTTCACACCTGTATGTGTTTGTAGGCTAAGCCAAAGGAGGTACAAGCAACCAGAGACTTTGCTGAACCCAGGAAACTCGCCCTCGTGGCCAACGACCTTGTGACCGTCATAGACCATGGGTGGGTGAGAGAAAAGAGGGTGGGACTGGAAGAGTACAGGGGAAACTTTGACCCACACAAAAGGCCTTTGTTTAGCAGAAACAGAGGTTTAAATGGGCTGGCTCGCTAATGTGATTACCAGTTTTGATCTCATTGAGCACTTAAATGCATTACTACTTTGTTTGTGTTTAGCATTTTATCAGTAGAAACCATAACATTAACAGCTTTTCCGTTCTGACGGTTACTTTTCATAAACCTCTTTACTTGACGTTGCTGGTTTGTCGTGAGTTACTCTGACTTAAATCTGTGTGCTCTTTAAAGACAGTAACACAAAGAACCTACCTTTATGTGAGTAACCACACAGACCTTTTGTCTTCAAGAAATAACACATTTTTTCTTCTTAAATATTCAAATTTAAATTCACAAACAATCACACTCCCTATAGAGAAGCTCGACACTTTTAGAGTTTGTTGCTGTTATAGCGTTAAGTAGCTAACAGCTAAGCCTATTTGCTAAGATAATGTTCGCTACTGACTTTTTAACTCATTCCTACTTGTGCTGCTGTTATACAACAGGTGGTTTCACTTAAACAAGAGAATCTGGTTGGCTGCTGTAATTTACTAAACTTTGTCCTCTGTCTTTGTTTAGTCTGGAGTTGTGTGAGTGGAGAGGTCAGAACCACAGGACGCTAACAGTCGGCTGGTTTCCTAACAGCCTCTCTGCACCTGTTCTCCCTCTTGCTGCACTCACTGGCAACGGTGCACCCAACGCTGCTTCTAACCCCCCCTACATCTCACCCCCACAAAGGGGCAGCCTGCAACACACCGGGCATGGAGACATCAAACCTGAGCGCTCATGGGGAACACCTGAGGGCCTGGAAGAGTCAGTGATAATACTTATTTGTTCTTCTTGTTATCCTACTTTTTTTTAAATTCCTTATATTAACTTGAATTACATGCAGCTAAAAAATAAACCAACAAGAGATGCACAAGTCCAGAGATACAAAGTTCATCTCGTGTGGCAGTTTTTTTGTTGCTGCTTATATCCTCCACAAAACAATAAAAACTTGTTTTGTGGTCAAAGCATCTCAGGCACATGAGTTTTATTGCAGAATACTATTGCAGTGCAGCCCTGAACTTTCACCAGCTGTAAGTCAGTATGGTTAGTAAGTGGAGGCGGTCACACTCATTTGTTTACTGTTGTAAACTGTGCAGGAATAACAGCTGGAGGCCGAGCCCAGCCAGGGAGAAGGAGGGAACCAATCTGCAGAAAATGTCAGGTAGGAACTGACAACGAAACCAGCTGCAGAATACAGTGAACATGATCTAACATATTTTATATGAGGGTGATGTATACACTGTGAAATAACCAGATACCAGCTGAGAGTTTGAATATTATGATGCAATTAACTTGTTAATAACATACAACGCACCGGGAAATCTCCAAAATATGACAGAGTACTCTTAAGAGGTGCATACACTGTTTCTTTTGCAGATCCTCTAGAGCTGTTAACATTTCCCATTAAGTTATTTTTTAAATGTTTGAAACTTCTCTTGATTAAGATATTATTAGAGACAAATAACGTTTACCATGAGAGAAGTAGCTCCATTTAATCAAGTATTAATTCACTCGTTAGCTGATTTACTCACAGTAGACCAGTCTGCCCCCTGGTGGCTTTATAAGGCTATCACCACAGGGCCTACAGAAGTTCTAAACTAGCGTCCCTTGCTAATGACTAATACTACAACAGTAACATGTTAACTGTAAATTGTTCATTTAAAGGCCTCTTTGCGTGTCTGCAGGAATGTCTCAGAGCCTGGAGTCCGTTCTGGGCTCACCCCGTCCTCGGGCTCACACAGTAGGCGCGTTCCGAGTGGATCACCAGGGCCGACTGCTCCCCCCTGCTCACAGTGCGGTGATGCAGCAGGACCCACGCCGCTTCAGCGAGGCCAGCATTAACCCCCCGCCCCGGCCACCGCCCCCAAACCTGAAGCACCTGAAAATGAAACAACAGAGGAGGCCCACCATACACCCTGTCCCTGGGATCTCATGGCCTCCACAGATGGTCATGCCCCCTCCGGCGCAGACCCAGCCTCAACCTCCACCCCAGCACCAGCCTCAACCTCAGCCGGGCATGGGGGGTTCAAACCTGGTTAAAATGTCCAACATGTCATGCTCGATCCCACAGTTGGATGACTTCACAGACAACAGAGGGAGAGACAGAGAGAGGGAAAGAGACAAAGAAAGAGACAAGTCACCTCAGGTGCACAACACGAGGGAAAACATCATCGCACAGGTAAGAGAGGGATTTATTATGTCCCTTTTCTGTATTACAAACTTTTTCACTGAATAAACTGAATCAATCTGCTTCTCTCAGATTATGGAGGCCGTACATGGAGTAACCGTTGAAGAGGTTCATGTTGCACTTCAACGGAATGACTGGAACCCTGTGAGAGCAGAACAACAACTCAAGGTCTGACCATGAAAAAAATCTATGTCTATGCTGCATTATGTCATACTTAAGTTATGTTAAAGTGTACGAAGGGGCACAGAGAAGCAACTTATCAGGTGATTTTCAATGGTCGAAGAAACAAGAACAATTTGAGGAGATAAATTATTTTAAACATATTAAATTAAATAATAGGTTAAAAAACTCTGCAAGGGTCCCGTATTATACTCCTTTCTTAATAAGGGGTCCCCAAAAAATGTCTGTGAAGTTTCTTGTTAAAAATCAACTCTGATCCTGTTCTTAAAAAAAAAAAAGTTGCATTAGGTTATCTAACCAAAAACTGATTGGTCAAACAGAGATCCTTCATGTAGAGTTAAACTACAGTAACGTAGTAGTTGTTGAGCTTCTATTCATATCTTGTCTCATGCTTTGTACTCAGAGATCACAGGACTGTGGGTAGAGGTTGTAAGGAGGAGTGGTTGTGAAGAAGGACCCACTGCTTATTTGTATGCTGATGTGCACTAACAGGTTAATCTGGTTGTGCTTTCTATACATTTTCTTATGAATGATGTCAAAGCAGCACCAGATAGTTCAGTAAGATGTCAGGTCAGGTTTATTCAAAGCAGAAATAAAGTTGCATAGACGATGAAGCATGTGACACTGAAGGAAACAGCCTATGAGAGATTTCACAGCAGGTGTTTTGCATTTGAAGATTTCAATGCTGATTGAGAACAAGGCCTCTTCTGATCCCTGTTCTTGTTTTGTGTCCGTCCAGTTGGAGCAGCTGTACTTGCTGAGCCTCTGCTCCAGAGAGGATTGTCTCAGGATCCTCTTCAGGTACCAGTGGAACCTGCAGCTGGCCAGCCGCTACCTGATCCGGTGGTCACGGGAGGACAGACAAGGATCTGGAGAGAGGGAGCGACCCCAAGTAAGCAATGAAAGACGCGTCTGAGGGGATCTTTCAGGCTGATGTCCCCTTAAATAAACAAGGGTTGACTTCTTAGCAACATCTCGACACACTCTTACACCGGAGAGACCCACTTTCATCGTCCAGCTCGATGATGGGAACAGCTGGGAGGTCAGATGCACAGACTACAGTGGATGGTTGAATGTAAAAAGAAAACAACAACTTTGAAACACATGAAATGAAAAAGAGACAATGTTTCAGACTCCATTTTTATACTTTCATAATACACTATCCAGCACATTATGTCTTGCAAATAGTTTTTGTACGTTCTTAAATTTGTAAATACTGTTTTAGAAATAGTTTTATTGAATAAAGGTGATGATTTGGTCTTAATATTGAGCTATTATTTCATATTATGAGTGTTTCATTTCATCAGCATGTACACAATCATTGTACTTTACCACAACTGTTAGCATGACTATGTTTAGCCTTTGTATCCTCTTTGCTAAAGTCTAACATGTAGCAGTGAATCAGCCACATTGTGTGCTATAAAATTATATGGACCTTAAACGTTTATTTAATTTTATTTATAGGCTAGGCTACTTTGAAAAGTCCACTTATAAACCCATTGGGTGCTTAGCCAATTTTACTAGACCGCTAACAGGTGTTAGAAGATCTTGAAAAAACAAGCTCGCCTCAGAGTCAGTGTCAGTAAGAGGTGGAAACTAATTTTGAAAATTAAAATGCTTTGGGTTAGTATTTTAGGTTAAAAGAATAAAGTTTAGCAATCCTCTGTAGCCCACCACTGTGTACTTGAGGCAAACAACCACAGGCTAAATTGGCCACACAACACAACTGAAACTCAAATAGAAAAGTTTGTGGTAAAGTTGCATTGTGGTTAATGTAGGCAGCTTTCTTAGAAACTCTGTGGAATAAAACGTTTTGGATTCAATATTTTTTTTGATGAGTGACAGTATTCAGGTAGCTAGAGGCTAAAGGCTACATTAGCCGCAACTAGCATAACAGACCAAAAGCTGTGATCGAACTTTTGGCATTTACGTTGCATTATGGGTAATGTAGTCGATAGATATTATAATCTAAAAATAAATTAAACTATATTTATTATACATTTACAATCATTTCTGTGTAGTATCCACAAAAACAGACTTGTTTGTAACGGTATAAATAAGCAGTCATTAATTTAATAGGAACATGTTTGCATCTTGTTTACAGATTTGGTTTCCTAATTTAATTTCAAAGCCTTATTAGGCCCTGAAAGTCAAATTAAATCTTTTAGGGCCTGAAATTTGATATCTATTTAAACTGAGAGGTCATGGACTCTTGTGCTGCTGAGGCATCCACCCATTCAACCACACCCTGAGTTTACAATAACCTGCCTGTTGGTTAGTTATGTTTTCTTTGTCATGTTGTATTCTTCTTAGTGGTATGTGACTGAAAACTGGACATACTGTGTACATAGACAAACCAGTGTAAATATTTTGCAGCTTTCCAGGTGCATTGTAAGACCGGTTGCTAATCCACTGCATTGTTGCTTCCTGTATGGTATATCAATAGGGTTACATATTATTGAAGGAAATTAAGTTATCTTTCAGCAGTAATGAGGCATGGATGGACATGTGCAGACATGCACCAATAATAAAATGTGCTTGTATTTCCTACAAGGTACCAGGAGAGGGAGCGGTTTAATTTTCAGAATATTACCAGGGAAGAATTTGGCTCCATTTCTACATTTGAAGTAGAGCATACATGTAAGCATATAGATTAATGCAGCTGACACTGACACCAATAAAGTGTGTGTGGTGTTCAAGCTACTCAATAACTGAACGGGGTGTAGAGTTCAAGTAGACTTTGATGAGACAATCAGAGGGTGGATTTTCCTCTGAGGCATTATCTCTCTTTTTTACAAATGGAACCAGATGTTGAAACTTAAAGGTTTCAAGGCCCTTCCCAAAACTTTCCAGGACAATCACAAAAGAAGCAGAATAACACAAAACAGTAACAATTTTGCATTTTAATTTATTTTTTTAAACTAATACTTTTACATTCTGTATGTGATTCACGACCACAAAACACAACAGTTACAAATAAAGGATACAAAATAGTTGTAATAGAATCGCAGGGAACTGATGCTCACGATCCTACTAGCTGCAGTTTGAACTGGTTATAAAAAAGCAAGTGCTGTAGAACACGTCAAAACTGACCAAATAAACAGATTGCATAAATTGTGTTGTACATACTTTGGTCCTTTTCTTAAAAGAGGTCAGATTGTAGAGAATGTATTATATGGATATGTTTGTATGCACAGACATTAAGACACATTTAGTTACCGAGGTGTATTAGAGAGCTGCATTCTGGATTTGAAAGCACTAGTGGCATCCAAGCCTCACACGAGGCACACCCATGTTATCTTACAAAACAGATTATTCAACACAGATCACAGATTTGCATTCAACTGCACTAAGGAACATTTGCAAACATGTTTTCTTTCCCATTCTCATGGCCGTTAAAGGAGCTAAGACAGCATTTTTTATGACAAGTTCACATTCAGGTCTCTCTTTTTTGTTTAAAAGAACGGAAAGAAAGTGTGTTTGTTTCCTAAAACTGTCACTTCTGGGGTTTTCCAACCACTCAGAGGGCGGATTCATGTTCCTCCTTTTTCATTTCCTATACGTACGACTTTTTCTCTCATATAACCTACATTCTCTGTCCACTGTATCACTACACTGGCACATGTTCAACACAGGCAGCAATATCTGGAGAAATACATGGAGGGAGAGGTTATGCTGTGACGTCAGTCAACATGGGAAAAACTAACCACAGAGGGGAACATGAGCACATTTACACTGCAGCCCAGTCTGTGCAGCATCTTTTTCAGACTATTTACACTAAGACAGAGAGTTTTAAAGAAGAGAAAGGCAGCTGGGAAGTAGAGACAGAGCACTTCGGTACACACTGTTGGTATGTGTCAACTCGTGCAGTCACAACTTCAACCGAGACATTAAACACTCTCCCACTTCTCTAGCGAACACATCTCTAACTTCCTTATCAGGCCTTGATTATGGCAGCCTGTTAACTTTAGCTAGTGTTCAGGTTTTATAAGGTTTAAAGTCTATAGCCATGCTAATGCACCTGGGAGATTGTACTAAGACACAGCAATCCTTTGAGCTAAAAGCTAGCATGCTAACATCTCATGCTGACATGTTATACTACAGCAGGTGTATGGTTGACCAATTTGACCAACTTAGTATGGCTTACTGTGGGCATTTGGTGATGGTAAGATTCACCTTAAAGGCAGCATGGTTGTCTGTACCAAAGTTCATGGTATTCCATTTGTATATTTTTCACACCAAGTACGGTACAGACTGACAGACAGGCAGAGCCATCCACTAGCCGCTACATGTAGCATAGCTAAAAATACAAGGCAATGAGTAATATCACAGTATTGCACTTACACAAGATATATTCTGGTTTCTTAATAGAATGCGAGTGTGAGATAAAACAGTCTTTACATGTGATAAGAAATCTTAATTCCAGTGAAGCTTAAAGCATCTCCAAACATGTAATGTTGTTATCCACACTTAGCAGAAGTTAAAAGAACATGCGAGTAAGGTTGACTTTCTTTGGCATGGATCAAATCTCAGCTGGACGTACACTGGCTTGATACAAACAGAATATAAGTCTACAAAAATGTACGGAGTGCTTTCAAAAATGGTTATATGTTTCCCAGAGTCAGTGACTTTGAGTTTGGAAAGATTTAAAAAAAACAATCCTTGGCAGACATCTGGAATCAGGAGTTAGTTTGCTTGTATTGGTATGTGTGAAGAGAAAGATGGCACAGTATCGGCTGGAAGAAAGAATCAAGAGAACTTCAAGGAAGAATGCATCACTACAGAAAGTCTTTGCTCCCATGCTGCTGTTTTTTCCTCATGTTAAGAAAACACCATGCTGCGCTGGTTGGCTTCCCCAACCTTCTCGAAGAACATGAAATCCTGCAGATGAAAACAAATGAGACATTAATCCATGCCCTAATTAGTGTGCAAGAAAGACATCATTTAAATTGGTGGTATTTAAAGCAGGGAGCGATCTAAAGAAAGAGGCTGTGAATATGGACTTACAATAAGGAAGCAGGCTCCCATCAGCACAGCCTTCATCTTCACGTCCATGTCCAGTGGGAACTGGATGCCAAAGTTGTCCGTGTCTGTGAAGACTTCCTTCAACAGGCCGCTCCACTGCTTGCTGATGCGACCGATGGGCGTGTCACCGTCTTTACTCTTCAGCTGCAGAGTGATAACAAGGTCTATGTTGAGTTTCATGTGTGAGGTTAATTTGATGGAGGGAAGTAAGAGGAACTCTGGTTTGCTTTCTTGCAGAGTCAGATGAGAAGATTTGACACAATATATCTGTTGGACGAGTAAAAAGCTACAACCAGCTGTTTCTTTCTTTAGCTTAGCTTAGCATAGCATAAAGACTGGAAACAGGGAGCAAGCTTGGTTGTGTTGAAAGGTCACAAAATCAGTCCACAAGCACCAAGTCTAAAATCGTACTGTACTACTGAAGACGTTCATTGACTTCTTGTAGTTTTGTTATTCCAATGAGGTTGCCGGGCAAACAATTGGAGACTCCATGTAGTCCCTGCTCATCGCAAAGAAAGAATCATTGCGTTAACCTCCTTTATTACCACCTGTTTACATCTTAACATTTACTGTACTAATTAAACAAAGTTGATTAGTGAGCATTAGACGTGCTGGGAGGTGGATTTTGTTACGTTTTGACCGAGCTAGTTGTTTCCAACTGTTTCCAGTATTTATGCTAAGCTACGCTAATCGACTGCTTTCCGTAGCTTCATATATTATGAAAGGATATGAGAGTGGTATTGACCTTCTACTCTAAATCTTGGCAACAAAACGCAAAGGGTTATTCTGCAGAATCTCGAACCACTTTACTGGCTGAATCACTCAAATGTACCATAATTGAGTTTTAACCTCAAACACACCTCAAAGTTGACGTCTCCACAGCAGTTGCAGGCAAAGCAGGGCCCCTCGAGTTTCATCACAGTCTCCTTGTTGGCTCCCTGGATGGAAAACTTTGGCACGAAAGGGTGCCAGTCCTGTTTGACATAACCTATGGTGGTGCCCGGTGGTGCCTGGACCTCCATCTGTAGGTCACATACAATTACATTAACATACTGCACAAAGTTAGACAGTCATCTCAGAGGGCTTAAAATCTGGATTCCTCTCAGGACACTGAAAGCTATAAATAAATAAAAATCACGGGGTTAGCATGTCACACATGTCATGCGGGGCAGCTGGAATGATAAGTGAGGCTCTGACTGCTCCATTGTGGCACCACATAACAAAGGTAATACATCTCACATGGCTCCCGTCAGGCACGTAAACAGAACTCCAGTGTGTGAGTGTAGCTGTTTGGGTTTGGGCCAAAAGGAACCTTCTTCGGCCAGACTGGGGACGATGTGATTAAACAAAGACAGACAGAGAGGGGCCTCAGAGGTGGAGGGATGGCAGAGGATCGGGGGAGTCTAGGAGATAGATTGGACGGACAAAGAGCCATTCATGGTCTTCAAAAAAAAAAAACCCGGACTGAACAGAGCGGAGGACAAAGACACGAAAGCAACACTCAACAGTAACACAAGCTCCAGAGGGAATAGGCAGAAAAGTCTAAATATGAGCCAATGAGAAAGGTGAGGCTGCAAAGGTTTATGCTAAAAGGTCCAAAAGTGTTTTCCTTTGTAAATAAAGCTTTTTAATCAGTAAAACTAGCTGCTTACCAGAAGTAGTATAAAAAACTCTCAGGTAGTGTAACATTGAATGGCCTGGATTTTACTCATCACATGAAAACGGCATTTCTTTCTTGGAAAAAAACCCCGTGTCCAACCAGGCTTTTCCTGAGCTTCAGGTGTTTTCAATGAGCAGAGAGCGTTTGCAGCAGCAGCCGCCCGGAGAAAAAGTGCAGCGTCTAGTGTCTTTTCTTTCAACTTTTCAGAAAGGCGCTGTTGACATGACTGGCCCTCTTTGCCAAATGTATGAAATTCCCCGTAGTTTTGCCGCCTACCAATCGTGTCTTGTACCCACATCCTCCTCGCTCTGTGTCTAATCAGGAAATAAACAATCTCATATATACAAAACGCAGAGAATAGTCCCAGTTCAAAAAAGATTACTCAGAAGAACACAGAATGTTTCTGTAAAAACATGTTGCAGCTGAATGAGTTCAAATTTGAAAGCACACAGCATCTATAGAGATGGCAGCGAAAACTTTGAGATTTAGGAAAATACAGAAAGAAAAAAAAAACAGGTCAAAAATATATTCTTAAATTCAGAGAAAAGGCTCAGTAATATTCTGTAACAACGGGGCGCTCTATTCTTAGGGAATGTAACAGAAACAGTGCCAATTCGAAGGACTATTTTTAGCTGCGGATTACTACACATTTTGAGAAGACAGTCTTTTTTTTCAACCGTTTTATTTTTACACCTGATATAGTAGTTTCTGTTAAAGGTTATTGTTTTGATTACGTCTTAGCCAATGATGATCTAAAGTGATCAACTCTTTCAGCAGTAAACTGTTTGTTCTTCTTTGTCAGAAGTGCTTCAGTGAACCCGCACGCTTAAATATTAACATTAATAACAGAGCAGGTTATCTTGGCACACTTTGGGCAAACAGTAGAACACAGATATCAGAGTTTGTCTCCATGATTGCGGTGCATTCTCAAGACAATTAGTCGCTGAATGAACTATTGAATTCATACGATGTTTGTCTTTGAGTGGTAGTCAATATAGGAGTGTAATAAGAAGTGATTTTGATGGGTGGGGACTCGTTTGCACACACAGACCTCTTGCAGGCAGCAGGGACACCAGCAGGAGACGCAGCGGAAAGGCCGGATGAGACGGATCACCTCCCTGTCCGTGTTGTCCTTGATCTTCATGTCGAAGCTGCGCAGAGAGCCACAGCAGTTCCTGGTGCAGCAGTCGTTCTTCTCTTTGGCTTTGTAGATCTTTTGGCCCAGACTGTTTTTAATCTCATACTGGTTGTTGGTCTCAAATCCGATGAATGCTGGGCGGGGGTTGGAAATAGAGGTAGAAAAGGAAATTTCGTAGATAAGAAAGAAAGTTCAAGCACACATGTCATCTTATCATTTTGATTGAAGTCCAGAGGTTTTAAGTTCAAGGATGCAGCAAAAACAGTCTGACAGCTACTGATTATCTGCTGCTGACGAAGAGGAAAGTAAATCACACCTTACCTTCTAGGAGTTCCACTTTCTGATGGATGAGGATCTGGTCTATCTGAAACCAGAAGACAAAGCAATGTGAGAGGGCAGAAAAGTTCATGAAGTCAAGAAAAACTGGGAATAATGCTGCAGACATGATGGCACACTTCTGTCTGTTTTCAATGCAAAACAACATACACATATTTTCATACAGCCACAGACAAACTCAACACCACCTGCTTGTTAGTCTGAGTGCATGAAGTGTCATTTATGGAGAGTCATAAAATCAACTTATAGTATTTGTTTGATCCTTTCAAAGTGATTTATTCTTTATTTCTTTTAGAGAGAACAAAGTTGGAATTGGTCTGAAGTGAGAGGGAAAGAAGATAAAACATATTTCCCCTATACCAGCACAAACCTGTTTGCGTCTGTTTTTTTAGGGTGCTAAACCGTTTGCCTTTTATGGATCTTAAGTGTGCCTTTAACAGTGAAGCTGTATGCAGAAGGAGTGGTGCATGAGTAATCCATCTGAGATAAAGACACTAAAACACTATCCTCATGAAGCTAAAGCAATTTTCCATATCTTTGTTTGATTGCTTTGTCCTACTTGTGTCAGGTACTCCAGGCCCGGTGGCACCCCGACAGCAACCGCAGCCGGAACACCAACAGGAGCAGGGGAGATCCCTCCAGGAGGGCCGCCATACTGCGGTCCTGGAGCTGGTCCGGGGCCAACCTGACTGGGCTGAAACATGACAGGAGGTGGGCCCTGATTGTAGCCCATGTTGAAGCCCGGTGGAGGGGCTTGATGGGGGTCACCATACCCCCCTGGAGCAGAGGGATAAGGCGCTATGGAGTG
The DNA here is from genome assembly GCA_020745685.1 of Tautogolabrus adspersus. Taxonomy (NCBI): domain Eukaryota; kingdom Metazoa; phylum Chordata; class Actinopteri; order Labriformes; family Labridae; genus Tautogolabrus; species Tautogolabrus adspersus. The sequence goes on along the minus strand of CM036556.1, from coordinate 9,247,366 downwards.
ACCGCCGGGCTGAGGCATGGGATAGGGTGGCTGGTGCGGACCGTCTGGATAGCCTGCGGGGAAAAAAGCAATTATATTATGAGAAAAAGGTTCTCTACAGATGTATTTATCATGAAGACTCCTCAAATAAACAAAACAGGCATTGTTCACCTTCAAGACTAAGTAACATTTAGATTGGACAAATTTAGCTGATTTATCAGAGAAAACAACATAAAATAAGAAGAATTACAAAGTAAAAAAAAAAAAAAGTCAGACTGAAGAAAAATCAAACATGATCCAACATAATAAAAATGTCAGACAGAATGCAGAGCCCCAGAGTCAGATGACCATTCAGAGTCATCATTGTAGACTCAAAGTTAATCAAAACACATCCACAGTAGAATCACACGATCTTTACAGCTACTTTACTCTAAACAGTATTTCTTTTGAAATGTCAGACAGTTCACAACAGAATTATTTGAACACATCTGCTAAATACATTTTTTCCCATTACACTCACCACAAAGTTCTCCTCTTGCAATTAGACCAACAAGAAAATGCAACAGGAACAAGCATTCAGGTCATTGATGCTCCGCTGTGAATTCAACCGAGGGATCTGTCAGAGTGTGTGTGTGTGTGTGTGTGTGTGTGTGTGTGTGGATAATGGCAGTGTTCATAAGTGTGACTGTGTTTCCTGTGGATCATCCTCCTTTACCTGTGGGGTCAGCAGAGCCAATAAGCTACTTATTAGCCAAGCCACAGCCCAGGCTGAGAGCATGAAGAGGGGCGGACATAACCTACTGGACTTTGCTTTATAGTGACAGCCGCTTCTTTGTTGTTATGATCTCTACAGAAGAGTGGTTTATGACAAAACAAGCTTAAAAAACAGTTTCATTACTGGATAAAAGTCTTTGTTTGGGCTTGAGTTGAACAGCTGTAGACTGAAAACCAGCCCAGATTCCTCATATTGTTCATTTAAACATGATCACATGAATGGGGTTGTTGTCTTTTCTCCTCACTGAAACAAACCCAGTATTACAGCCTATGATCACAGCTGTTCTAATGACAATAAAGGGTTCACAGCTAATTTGTTTCTAATAACAGAAGCGTCTTTAAGTCCAGCCTTTATAAAGCTAATACTTCAATCAGAGTTTGAAACAGGCTCAAAAATGACACGGATGATTGAGAAAGAGCTCAGCTGGCAATGACAAAGAAGTAGGTGTGACAAATAAGAGGTGTGCTTGAGGATGTCTGTGTTGAATAAAGTGCTGACTGTCATGTGTTCATCCACTAATAACAGATTCATGTGTCATAGAGTCAACACTGAAAGTCAACCAGAGAGAGGGCAGCTTAGACATTTAAACCCGTTTCATACTTCAGACAGATTTCAACTGGCAAAGCATGTCAAAGTACATTCTCTCTGTCCTCTAATTCCAAAACCCAACTAAGTCCTCCATAGGAGCCACTTCCACACTCACTGATCCTACCGTCAGAGTGACACCTGTTCACACTGCCCAACCACAACTGACAGCTACTTCCTTTGTAGGTATGGAACGATTCACAATAATGGGTTCACGAAACGATTCTCTCACGATTTATTTTACACAATGAGACTGAAGACAAATGATGACTGAAAAAGATTCCTTTAGGGGCTGTGAACCTGCTTGTCGGTGTGGTTTGACCTTTTAATGTTTTTTTTCTCTCAACAAGGGGAGGTGATTGGAGCTTCTCATTGTGGTGTCGATTAAATGCTGCATCATGTTGGTTGTGCTATTTGTGTAGTTCCCTGTATTCTTGCAGTATTTCAACACAGTTTTTGTCTTGTCTGTTATCTTCTCACCTCTTTCACTTTGTTCACCTCTGCTCTACAGCTGCTGACGCTCACCATATTATTGCGATTCATTTTTCACAGTACCGATGTGAACCTTGACACCTTTGAATCGATTTATCCTGATTTTACGATTAGTCTTTACATCCCTATTCCTTTGTTTTGTTAACATCAAACCACAGTGTGGTTGATTTTATTATTTTGTATTAAATGAATTTTCCTGTTTAATTCTTGCTTTTCTCTTGTTGTTACACCTTAGCCCTCTATTTTATTTGTCTCCTGCCTCTTCTCTATTTGAATAAAATTAATGATGATGATGATGAGTGTGCAGTATTTGTCAACAGCCCAATCAGTTTGACTCTGTCCTGTTTGTCCAACTGGTCCTGTTTCTCTTGTCTATCAGATCAAACTTTTTCTTGTGTGGCTTGTCTGCCAAACGTCTTTATTCTTCACCTGCTAATAGGCATGTTTTATGTATTCACACCAAGAGGCAACCTGTGATGGTGTGAATGAGCTGATGTGTAAGTGCAAAATCCTGCAGCTTGAGGCTGGCTGCAGAAGCACTAAGAGTCACGTACACACCCATTCAAATAAGCCGAAATTAACATGTTTACAGCCCGGCTCAAAGAATGAACATGGATTTTTGATTACTCATCCGTTTTGATTTGATTAACGATACGCGTTATCCATAATTAGGCGCGTAGCTGACCTTACTGACAGGCGAGCGCAATGAAACGGTTTGTGAAGAGGCTTGAAACCCGCCTCAGCTCCAGCTCTCAGCCTGTCATTAGGTTGACTGAAAGTTAAGTTTAGAAAGCGTCAATGACAGATATATGGTGTCTTCATGTTTGTGTCTTCATGTTTGTGTCTTCGAAACGACTTTAAAAGGTCAAGGTGGTACCACCTCTGACTCTCGGCTTGTTCCAGATGTAGCACTAGCACAGTTTTAACAGTTTTGATGATGTTGAATGGACTTCCTGGGTTCTTGACATCGCGGTTGAATACACTCATTACAAGTCCCTTTAGATAAACACTTGAAGTATGAAATAGTTTCAGGAGGAGGAAGGCTTAGGGGTCACTGTAAGTTTCCAATGATGCTGCTGAATATTTCTTTAAAGTCAAAGGCGGACCACTTTGCTGTTTGACTGGTTTTGGGTAAACAGATTGTGTGTAAACAGACTGCTTTTTAATTAGTTCAGGCGGTAAATGAATGAACTACAACACTGATCATCCGTTTATCACTTCCTGGATTTTCTGCTTTTCTATTTCATAGAACTGTAAATTAAAGAAGTCTCAAATATAGTGAAAAACAATACGGCTCGAAGAGATACTACAACGCTTTGTTCTTCTGTGTCACCGGTTAAAGCAAACAATAAACAAATAATCCATATTAAGTCACCTTCTTGCACCACATCCCAGTGAATCATAGTGAATCATTCATACAAGGAAGGTTTGTCACCAGAGCAGAGACCCTCCTTTAGACGTTTTCCACACGACTAAGAATCAAAGTGAGATCTATGAAAGGATTGTTATTACGTTTATTTCCTGCTGACCTGAGAGCTAACACAACTGTTTCCACGCTGGGTTAGACTTGTGGTTAATGAATATGTTTGTCTACATGTGTCTGTGGTTCTCTTGGGGAGGGGGGGGTCTGTTTCCTTGTTTGCGTTTCATTTTAATCAACATACTTTGAATTTACTTTTGATGCAACAAACAGATAGTGTCTCACTTGTTTCATAAGTTACCAAACTGGTTTTTTGTTTGCATAGCAGTCAAGCTTTAAAAAGCTGTTTCAGAGGTCATTCTAGAGGACCATTTCATATTGAGAGCTGACTTTACGTCGTTAAACCACAAATCCAGAAGCCACTTCTGCCTTTCAACAAGGGCCAGATGTCAAAAGAGGACGTGGGTATTTTGTTCTGCGAAAGGCTTCATGTTGCTCCGCCTCTTTCCACATTCCTTTCTCCACTTGCAGGAAACAAAACAGAACTTTTCTAAAACCAGCAAGTTTGCTGGAAAGCTTCCCTCACGTCCACACACAACCGTGCCAACACAACGGCACCTTTCACCTCCTTAACTGCTCTTTTCCATCCTGAAGGAGGAGCCTAATGCTGGACCAGTGAGTCTAAGTCAGATGTGTTTTCTCTACCAATTTCATGCAAGAAGAAGAAACAATCCTCTGAGAACAGGAAAGACTAATAGAAAAACAGAATCTCTTATTTTCCTACTTAAAAAGCCAAACTACAACGTTGAAGTCCGACCACAAAACTAGTTAGTTTTCCACTTTCTAAGCGGAAAAGTTTCTTAACTTACCAGGAGCGGACATGTCGAGGAGATATCTGAAGCTTTTCTGGATGCTGAGTAAAAAGAAGTCTCACTTCCCAGTTCACTCCCCGGGTCTCTATGGGAAACTGGAGGAATGGGAGGGAAGGAGAGGGGGTGGGGGTGAGATGAAAACCAAAACAGAGGGAGGTGGTTATACACAAACAGACATTAAATGATGATAACAGAAAGAGTTCAAGAGCAGCAACATTTAGCCTCATCACCGTGTTAAATAACTCATATTGTCCCATAATCACATCTTGTTTGCACAAAAAGGTTTGTTTATTTTTTTATGACCACTACACTAAAAGTCCAGTGTCTTCATAAAACAAATCAGGTGATACAGAAGAGACTCAAGGGCAGCAAGGACATATTTTGTTCTCGATGCTGCATGTTTCAGAGCTGTAGAGTACAAAGTGGGTGTGACATTTTTCAGCACAGGAAGAGGGATGGTCCTATATTTTTCCACTGGACCCATTAAAGCAATATCCCTTGCTGGTTTTTATGCTTTAATGTTTTAAGAATAACCAAAATAATAATAATGAATAGACAACTTAAGATTGTTGTGTGAAGCTCATAAAAAGCCATTAGAAAATGAGTTTTAAAAATGTCCACAACATGCCCCCTATCTCTGCCTCAATGTGTCTGGTAAAGGTCAGATAAAAATAGACAAACTAAAGCCTCCTAGTCGCCTCATATTATCAAGAAAGTACCTGTTAAGTGACTTTTAAATCTCACCTCTCTGGTCGCTGTCGTCTTCTCGGCTCCTACTCGTAAATTGTAGTGAGATTAATGAAGTGAAAAAGGAAACAAAAACAGCCTAATCCTCGGAGCCAAACAGACGCTTTTTATCGTCTTCTTCCAAACCTGTTCCTCGTTGCTGCACTGTTGATGTCACTCCTCCCTCCAGTCATTACTTTAACTTTCTCCTCCCATTTCAGGCTCATCCGTCCTTTATGAAGGCTACCGTGTGAAGCCGTAACACACAAACACTATTCTAGTTTAATGGACGTCTTGTTGGCTCTGTTTTCACTGAGGGGTAACCATTTCTACTTGTTCTAGCTTCGCGTTGTTTGCACATTTAGGATTTGCGTCATGTAAAAATGATTATTTATCAGCAGCAGCAGCAGCAGCAGCAGCAGGGGGAAAGGCTGGTCTCCTAGCAACAACCACCAGAGAGCGCCAAAACCTCATGAATGACAGTCATGCGCAGTCTGTCCCTCTACAAGCCTACATTAAAAACTGCTAACAAGAAGTCATGAGAGAAATGTGGGGAAAGAAACCCATAATAAATCATTCTTACTGTACAAAAAAGTATGATAGATAGTTTTACGAAATGTTGTTTGTATTGGTTTAGATTTTTTTAATCTACTGGCTACTTTTTGAAGTTTTGTATTTTATCTGCAGATGCCAATTAATATAGCAAATTAATGGAAACAGGTTTTATGTATTTTTAACTAATATATTTTATGTTTTTCTCTCTAATTTTGAGAACAATGAATAAAAAAAGCATACATGCTTATAAGATATTGTTAAGCATGAAAACACTGAAGTATTTAAAGTAGTATAGTATACTCTGTTATAGTAACCTTTTCTTCTTTAATGTACCGAGTTACTTTCCACTATTGACTCCAACTAAATATAGGTTAAGAAACTTAAATAATCTAAAATTAAATTAAAGCCAAGTTAACATTATGAAAATAAACCTTCATCGTAATAGGTTAATGTTGATCTGACTAAATTTAGCTAGCCAAAATGCTAACTATGTCATGTTTCATTGCACAATGTAAACTAAACTGATTAAAATTCGGTTAAATTCACTAATAAATACAATTTTAAAAAGAAAAAATGAAATGAAAACTTGAATAAGTGTGCAACTGACCTGAAAACAACTCCTAATGTTCTGCTAATGTTCATCTGTTGTTCATTTGTCATCTGCATCTGGATGTGAAATAATAATGCAACGAAGCTCTTCCGCCTCCTAGTGGCCAATACACACACATACACACAAATAACAAAAACAACACAAACAGCTTCATCATCAATATTATCATCATTAACTTTCTAATAAACACATAAAGCATGTAGGTGTTCATGAAGGAGTTGGGTCTTTCATAAGAGAGCCGATATGCATATATTAATTGGGATGGCAGTATTTCATGTTACAGCTCGTGTTGAAGATCAATATGAAACAACATCATTATATAAACTGATGCTTTGTAAGTTCATCTTAAACATGCAACTTATGACTTTATAATCAATCTAATGGAGAAAACAAATCAGTTATTTCCTATAAAAAAAAAAAATATTTTGCCAACTTTCTAAATATTCTGTAAAATGAAAGTTGTGGAAAGAAAAAAGCAGCTTCTTCTGCACTTTTCTTTGATATGGAAAATTAAAATGTCAGCCATCTGTTTAACAGACCTGACAATTTGGATACCTTTAGTTCATTTCATTCATCTGTTTGTGTTTCTCTAAACAAAACAAACTCAAATTACATTTGGCATTACATTTTCAAACAATTTAACCATACATCTGTTTTGTTTTTTCCCAATCGTTTTCTATTGTTCCCGTGTTAATCCTTTTCAACATTGCTCACATTGTGAAGGGAACAGTCTCTGTCGGGTCTATATTTGGCACCTGCTGCAAGGCTTGGTACTTATAGGGCACTGAACCAGGGCGGGGTGTGAGAGGAGTCTTTTAGGCACACACACAAACACACGCACACAGGACACAGAAGAAGAAACATTAAGCCATAAACGATTGAATCAAGGCAATACACACAGACAGAGAAAGGTGGGTGAAGTATTGATGGTCAAATAGACACACTAAATACTTTATTCTTTGGATCTCTTAATAACTGTATTCAACCTAAATAAACATTTAACCTTCAATGTACAGCAAATAATCCTAAAAACAGTACATATTTTGTTTAAATACTGTATGTATTGGGATTAAATGTAGCACTCTCAGCCTGTTGTGCTTACTCATTATTACTCTTTGCATCAATTACAATAAAAGTACTTGTTTAATATCACAAACCTGTTAAACCTGTCAATTAAACAAAATCATCATATAAGTAGACTATACTAAAGTTTAGCTATATTTAGAAGGTGCTAATCAATTACTTAGAATTGTATTTTATACCAAAAATTGTGAATAATGCATCAAAAAATTACGATAAAAGCAGTTTGAGTATATAGCTATACAAAAACTAGAGCTACTATCCAATTCTTTGCGTAGTCTATCCTCAGCTAACAGCAGATCATTCTCTTAAATAAGCGGGCTATTATCAAATTCAGCACATAAAACAACATCTTCAGGGTTTTACACTTCAAATAATGTAGGGGGTTAAAAATGAAACACATAATCTGTTACTTATTTTGCTTAAGACATGATAGAAGGAGGTTTGTTATCTTTTGAGAGAGCAGGGTTAACCGTCACACGTTTCCAGTTTTTATGCTAGGCTAAGCTAAGCTAACTATTTGCTTGCTAGAGCTTTGTATTTATCATCCAACCTTGAGAGTGGGGCTGTTTTTAATCAATATTTTAACAATACAACTACTATTATTTTTTAAAGGACAAACTATAATGTAAGCTGTAAGAAGTTTTAATTAGTTAGGCCAATTTGAAACAGACTTAATTTAGACTTATAGGATTTACAACACAATCAATGGATGAGATTTTCATGTCAAAAAACTCAACTAACAAGAATTTGCCTAATTTTTAAATCCTGAACAAACATGAGTCTATGGATGAGATAAATACATTTGATCCTGTTAAACCATGGGTTCCTACTCGATTTTATCAGGTCCTAGCAGAGTTGAGGTTATCACATTCGGCATATAGGAGCTAAAAGATGAGATCTAGGATGAATGTTTAAAGAGTGTACTTTATCGTTCAGTAAATGTAAGACACAATCTCAAACAGTTTAAAAACACATCACAGACTCTACTCCTTTAGGGAAAAATTGCACAGTTTTTCTCTGATTTTTCTCCTCTGTAATAGATGCCAATCTACAATCAGTAATTAAACACACTCATTCTGGTCATGCAATAAACCGTGTAGTGGAGAAGCACATTTTAATGTTTATCTGAGGCTTTTGGAAAATGTTAGAAACCTGATCCACTGGTAGCCATCCTTGGAGCCACAAGCGCCTTATCTTTTGGCTATTAAGAATGAAAAGAAAGCTGTTTTGTTTGGAATGGTTATTGCAAAAAAAAACTAACACTGAGAGTGTGGAAGATGGACTCTGTGCCCACCCCTGATTTGTGGCTGGAAGAAATGGCTAACACTCTACATCTTAAAAGACAGGGGAAGTGTGTTCATTAAGATCTGGGACCCTTTGCTGATTTTGTTTCATGGTAAATGTTTGGGTGTTATGTACACCATCCTGCTGCATGTATGTTTTTTTAAGCTTTACTTGTTTTCATAGGAACTGCTTTGTATCTTCTTAATATAGTTATCACTCCTATTACAAAGGATGTGCAAAAAAACAGTTAATTAATAGAAATAAATGCAGACAAGTTCTTTCAAATACCTTCCACTTTTCACATAATCTTATTTTAATGACACTTTGAGTAAACTTGTTCCCGAAGTTGTACTGGCATTCACATAACCTTTTTCTTAAACCTGAACCTTATCCTAATCCTGAAGCCAGAACCCTGAACTTAATCCTAACAAAATAAAAAATGACCATTTCAAAGTATGACATAAATTAATGTCTTTTGGAGAACATTTGGTCATGTATTACAGCAAGACAAAACACACACACACACGGTCACACGCCCAGCCGAGGCTCCTAATGAGGCCTGTCTCTGATAATGAAGCTAATCAGTGCAGCCTATCTGGCCTCTGCCCCTGCTCACATAAAGCCAGCCTTGCCTTGGTTTATTTATACACGTCTGATCTATCAGCAGCTCTGTTTGGTGGGCCTCAGAGTCCCAGAATAGAAATAATTAGGACAGGGCGGGAAAGGAGGAAAAGTGAAAACGTGTCTGAATGTGCATACGCTCAGAGCAGACCCCCTGCCCACCCCATCCTCTGCCAATCTCTCCATCCATCCCTGATACACTGTCTCCTCTCTGTTTTGTTTTCTGCAGACGGAGGCAGCAGGCCGGCGGGTGGAGGAGTGAGGTGGAGACTGATGTGTGTGGTCTGGGTTGGGTGGCAATCGGTGGGTGAAGTAGGGCGAAGCAGAGTGATCAAGTTTCTCAGATTGCCACACACACTGGGTTTCTGATACTATCTGTGATCTCTCTGTCTCTGCACTTCCATCTGTCAAAACACACTGAGTTAGTGAAAGAACGATTATTGTAACAACTCATCCAGCAATTGAATTCAGTATTTCAGTCGATTTTGAATGATTAATGGAACATAAATGTCAAATGGTTGCTTTCTTTTTAGTTCAAAGTTTCATATGGTTGTTAATAATATTTTATCTCTCATATATCAGTTTGGAAAAAGATCTACTTGTGTAAAAACTTCAGTAAAAATGTAATTGCATGTTTTTAGAAAAAGACAAGTCAGCTGAATGATGCAAAATAAAAGTTGCATCTTTTTTAAAGCACTGGCATAGACATAGTTTGAGGAGAGCCAAGAATGTTTAAAAGCCTGTTCTGTGGGTTGTGTAATAGCGTCATATGTTATATTTTCTTACCTTTGCTATCTTATCTTTCATGCTGTGTTTTTGCAGATCTTGTGCAATATGGGTAATGTACAATATACTGTATGTTGTGTTGTATTGCATTGGTATGTTCCTTTCTGTTTTCATGTGGATGTGTTTTTGTAATGTTTTTATTTATTGATTCTAGTGGAAGCAGCTGAATGTTTGGCAGCACTTTGAGTGCAAGACAAATTTCCCCAAGAGGACAATAAAGTGTATCGTCCCTTATCGTACCCATCGATCGTACCGTACAAGTGTGACTCATGAATTTAGTTGTCCAACTTTATTATCCCAATCTGTTTCACAGAGTACATTTCTTTCTTTTTTACCAAGTAACAATTCAATATTAGGTTATTGCAAACTACATGTACTGAGTTTTGTATTTTACACGTTTATATCATTCACATCACTGTCAAATGTCTTTTTAATTTTAATACTGATATGAGCAATATTGTCGAGCCAAATTGTCAAATTTCCTATAACTCATATAAGAGGATATTAAAGACATGTTCATGGGAGCAGCTGTCTGCGGATCATGTACAGCACCACCCCAATTCAAGCCTGTAAACAGAAGCTACAACAACAATGACCTTATCTCACTCCCATCTCTCCTCAAATCGGGAAGCAAAGAGAATAGAGGGGGGGCAAGGGAGTTGAATGGAGTACGTGTGTGTGAGTGTGTGTGTGTGTGCGTGCGTGCGTGCGTGCGTGCGTGCGTGCGTGCGTGTGTGTGTGTGTGTGTCGGGGCATGTTGTCAGCACGTTAAGAGTAACTGCAGAGGTTTGAAATTACACACACACACACACACACACACACACACACACACACACACACACACACACACACACACACACACAATCACTTAGCCTAAACAGCCCAGCCAGCCCATGATATAAACCCACCCTATATGCATGGGTACATATACCCTGCTCAGTGGTCAACAGATCAGAAGAGGTCCAACCTTTGAACCGGCTTGTAAGACAGAAAACTACAAAGAAAGAGATTTAAGGTAAGCATGGTGTATATCTATAATCTATCATTTCTTGTGTGTTGCTTACACTGACCCTTCTATTCTTTGCAGATGCTTTGCTCCAGGTGTGTGCTACCTTTCCTGACTCTTTACATTTTGCTGGAGGAAATTTCTGCTGCTGTTTTGCCAAGCAGAAACAAAAGGGTAAGCCTCTATACACCCTTTTAACTTAGGCTACTGGAGAAATCCTCTGCAGGTATTTTAAGCATTTTGTGTGTGTGTGTGTGTGTGTGTGTGTGTGTGTATGTCATTTTACAATCTGATTATTGTTATCAGGAAGTGAACTGGCTGGACCAAGATCTGTTCCCTCGCCTGCCTGATCGCTCAGACGAGGGAGACCTCTCTGTGGGTGATGCTGGGGAAATGAGAAGGGATTTGGACGTCCATAAGACTCGGTCAGAGACTTTTGTGGCCCCGACAGAAAACTTTACCCAGCGCCAGAACCACCAGTACCAGTACAACCGCAAGGCAAATGAAAAGAGGTGAGAACTGAATGATGGAAAGCTTGTGTGAAGTACGTAGATCTAAAGGCATGTGGAGGCAGCAGTAACGGAGTCTGTAGGGACATCGGAGGGTCACCGGTTCAAGTCCCGGTGTGAGCAATAATATGAAAGTTGGTCTGGTAGCTGGAGAGGTGTCAGGTCACTTCCTGAGTACTGCCGAGATGCCCTCAAGCAAGTCACCAAACCCCCAACAGCTCTGGCACGCTCAGTGTGTAGCAGCTCAACTTATGCACAACTCTCCATTAATACATGTCCACAGGTTCTGTTTGTGCACGTGTATTTCTGTGTGTGTGAGACGCATATATCTCAACAGAGTGTAAACAAGAAAATCCTTCAGGGATTTATAAAGTTTGTAAAAAAAACAAATGTGAATTTGACAAAGGTGTTATTGTAGTTAAAATCCATTCTTCTTATTTTATAGATGTTATAAGATGTATATGTTGTTGCTTTTGAGTTCAAAAATTAAATACAAAGTTTAATTTTTTGATTCTAACGATGAAATGTGTGATACAAAGTTAATGTACAGTGTGATGGATAAGAATGCATACTTTATCAAAAGTAACCCTACCTCTAAATGATGATTGGTTTCTTTCCCCCTTCGCGTTGTCTGCAGGAGGAAGGTTGCTCCTCTGGACTCCATCGGCAGCTTTCAAATGTCCAGTGTCCGAAACCGAAAGGTGAGTTTTAAGAGGAAATCTTTTGTGAAAACTGTTAAGCTAAATTAGAGGCTGTGCTAAGAGAAGCTGACACTTTGAAGTGCTGTCTAACATTGTTTAAAAATGTCTTGGAGAAATGTACACTTCTAAAACCTGTTTCTAAGCAAATCAATTATTATAATATTAACATATTGTTCTAAAAGAGTAGTGTAATAGTACAGTGTGAATGAGAACTAAAGGTGTTAACAAACTTGCACTTTGATAATTGCTAGGTAGCTATTGTGACAGATGAAAAACTGAGCATTTGTGTTTTGTCGTTCCAGGATGAACCGGACATAGACTGGGAAGAATTCAGAGAATAGATAACAAGACAACAACTGAATACTGCACATTTCCTCAGTGTTAATCCTTGTTTCATGTTAATTATATTTATTCATGAACTCGTATTTAACTCACCGCCACTAACAAGCGAGATGCCTGTTGACCAACTCCCTCTAGTGGTGGAAGATAAACATGACAAGCACTTGCTGTGTGCAAAGTTTTCAATAAATGTTTCAAAATAAATGTTTGTGGGTTGTTCTTTTTTCTACAAAAAGAATTCTGTCTATCTGCACTTGTATGTTCCCAAAGACTTTTATTTTTCAAGCTACAGTTAAAGAAAACAATATCAGACTGCAGAAAATATAGATTTTGCTCGGGTATTTTCTCTCTTCACTTTCACATATGTACAGTTGTCAAAGAACAAGATATGTACACAGAATTAAAGTCATAGAGAGAGTGCAACTGCTACTGGAGACTTACCGACACTCCCACCAACAAAAAAAAAAAAAAAAAGCACATGGTAAAACCAAACAACATAAACAAATGCCGCAAACCTACGCGGTTTCAACTTCTTTTCTGTACACTACAAACTTTGTTCTCGATGTGAGACAATCTTACGTCCATTCTCTTTTGCAGGCGCCTTTCTAATCCCGCTTCTCAGAAAGCTAAGAAATAAACGTTTACATGAAACAGAAAAACAAATACTTTTTTGTACAACCATTCAAAAACAAGCCTCAGAGCCACTGTGATAGTGTAAAGCACTGCAACATTACCCCCTCATTTAAGATGAACATGGAAAACAAAAACACATGAAACAAAAATAAACAATGTAAATGTTGTTCATGGTAAAAACAAAATGGCTATCAATGATTGATTAAACAAGCCAGACAGGCAGAAACATTAAGCGCTCAATCATGAAAGTATACAGCGACATGCTAACCAAGTTCAGATTTAATTAGCCGCAGCTCTACTTAGGAGAAATACCATCCGTTTACGCACCGGGAACGGTATCTGGTTTTTTAAAAAGTGCACTGCTCAAAGAATCGTCTGTGTGCAATTTGAAATGTAGCAATTTAGATGCTTAACAATCCATTTTGACAGATTTGATAAACTCAAAGATCACTTACTCTAGAGTATCTCTACATTTTAAGTTCAGTGATCATCACTGATGACCAAAACAGAAATGCAAACTCAGACAAAAATACGATTGAAATCAGACGAGCTGCCCACCTAGCATCATGACAAACCTCTAAACAAATAACAGGAGTGACATTTTCCCGCTCTTCAACTCATTATTTTGACAACTTGCATTGATTTAAAGTCAAACTGAAAATGGAATTCCTTGAGTTACTAAAAAGAAAAAATTGTAACTGATTAGTCGCTATCCTCAAGAAAAAATAATGAGCCAGAATTCACCTTAACAGCACAGTCTAAGACAAGAAAGCCAATTAATGAAGGAATTTATTATTAAAAAAGAAATCATCGCCACTGCTGCCTTGTGTCCAGTTCTTCTGTGTAGCCAAAGAAAAGTAAGAAGAAAGTGAGGGATAAATAAGAATGGTTGATTGTCAAAAAGAAATCCTAACAAGTGACAATACAGTCATCATCCAGGTGATAATTTAGGCTGTTTTGGCTGTAGGCATCAAAGAAAACAAGTGTCAGGAGGACAACAAAAACTGGGGGAGTGCGAAATGTCTCTCCCATCCTCTTCATATCTAAGTGTCTTTTTTGTTTCCCGACCGCCGCAAGTCCCTGCACTTGTGGCAGTAAAAGATGTCGGGAACGTTGGATTTCTTGATCTTCGCACATGATAAGTGCACCCATATGCCGCACTGGTTGCATTCGATCATCGGTCGTCCTGCAAAGGGCTTCCCACAGTAACAGGTGATCAAGTCCCATGAATCATCCCCTGTGTTGATAGAATAGAAAACAGTTATAAGAAATTATATATTATAAAAAATTGTCAGCAGTGCACAAAACAATCCAAGAATTTGGTAATAAAAATGTCAATGTTTGCTGCAGGGACCTCTTAATAAATGACTTTAAAGGACAAAGGTAGTTATACCTGACTCCACCATAATGTCTTCATCTGCGATCCATGTCTCGCCCTCACTGGAGCTCATCTCTGCTTCCCTCATTGACTCATCCGGCTGCATCTTCCCCAACCCACGCACGCTTGAGGTGGAGCCCCCGTGTCCCATCAGGTCATCTCTGACAGGTCGTACCTCTGCATGCGAGTGTCGTGCCTCAGAGTCTGTCTCGCTTTGAGCAGTTGAACTTTTGAGCTTCTTAGGTTTGGGCTGTTTTGAGTTTTTGCTGCGTTTAATGCGTGCTCTTTTCTCGCCTTCGCTGCTGCCACTATCTACCGCTGTCATGGCAGAACCCAGCGACAACTTTTTAAGTTTTTTGTCCTTCTTGCGCTCTGCCTTACTGCTTGCCTGGCTCTCATATAAGGAGTCTTTAAGGCGCATTTTGTCCAGTAGAGTGCTATCAGAGTGCATACGGCGAATGTTTTTGCCCTTGTTTGCTCGGGCTTTACGGACAAACGTGTGGATGGTGTGGATGTCGGAGCTTCCATCTGCCCAAGTGTTGCCTGTTGAGCAGCTTCCTCCACCACCTCCATCAGCTGACAACCCTGAACTGTGTGCAGAGCTCGATGATGTTGGGGACCATGAACTTTCCTACAAGACATCAAGAAAAAAAACTTTGAGATATTTTTTTTCTTCCTATAAACAGACACTAACAGAAATTTCTTAAAATCCATGGCATCATTTTTTGCAGCTTACCTCTTTTGAACTGGGGATGTAGCCAGCATATGCAAGGACGAAGCTGCAGAACTTGTTGAAGTCCTCAACAGTCCTCTTTTTCCTCTCTGGGGGCTAAAGATAGCACAAAGGTTTCTGTTTAAGCAAATGCAGCTTATCCAAACAAAAAGCTATTCGATTAACTACCAACATGTTTAATTCAACATAACATTTCCAGTACTTACCAAAGGTTCAGTTTTACAAGTCAAAAGTGAATCTGTTGGAGAAACAACAAACAAATATATCATTCAAAAGTGATCAATTTTAGACCTCAACACAAAAGTATTAGCACACAAAAGTATTAGCACACAGTTACATATGGGTGTAATGGGACATGTGGATCAAAACTGGCGTTAGCTTGCTGTCTTACTGCTCATTGGCTTAATCTGGGTTATTAGTAATGAGCATGGTGGCCTTCTTTTGGAGTCATGTTAACTTCAAACAGTTAAGTGTAAACTATTTGAGCGAAAAATAAGCAAGTTTGTCGTCGGCTATTTTAGCGTCTGCCAACAACCGCAACCGGTGTCACTTGGTCACTATCGGAACTTAGAACAAAATGTGAATATCTAGGCTTGAGGTATTGATAAATGCTTGTCGTTAATTATTAAAGTTAAGACTATTACAACGCTTCGTAAAAATGTAGTCAACAGAGCTCAGTTTGTTGAATAAAAAGCTGTAAACTCGTCATATTGGGTTGCCTGAATGCTACATGCTAACGTTAGCTGACATTTAAAGGAGACGCTAACACAACACGTTATGTCGTTTGCACGGATAAAATGAAGGCGAACATAATTTGAAATTGACATCAGTTCCTGACTGTGCGGAGATATTTAACTTCTTATGCTACTAGCGCTTACACTAACCATACATAGTGGTTAATCACGATGCCTGTAGGAACTTATCTTGTTCTAGCCAGCTAATCACGCTAGCCTTCTTGAAATGGAAGCAGGAGGCTGATTAGCAAAGTTAGCTAGCTGTTAGCAATGTTTTACGTTTAATCAACCTTGTCAGCATCCAAGTTTGAGTCTATGTTAATCGGCAATAATGTTGCTGACTAACATTTTAAATTAAGGTAAAGCTGACACATTACTGGTCTATTCGTTTAAGGTTGTCAGATCACGTTAGCTATTAGCTAGATGGATCCGCGCGTTAACTAAATAGTAAGCTAATTTTACTTGGCACTAAATGCATTAACATTAGATTAGCTATATTTACCATGAAAGATATAAGACAACAGTTGTTCACTTTAAAATAACTTTTATGACATATTGACGGCAGAACAGAAGTTGGTCAAGAGCAAGTCGTGTTATTAATATAGCATACGCAACCAGAGTCGTAACACTAACGTTATGCATAACTTACGTTTCGGATCTTAGTGTCCTTAAAACAAGAACAGGGAACATTTATTCACGAAACATAGGGACTGCTACGTTGAATGTTCTGCCCGTGAAACATACCTTGATGCTCGGACATTATGTCGAGCATTGTCGCCACACCAACAAGGCCTCGATTCCAGAAACAGAAGCAGCAGGCGAGCTAGCCGGAGAGTAGCGGCCGTCGCGCTGTGCCTTTCCCGGCGTGGCTGCACCTTACCGCCGGGCAACTTTA
Organism: Tautogolabrus adspersus; assembly: GCA_020745685.1. NCBI lineage: Eukaryota > Metazoa > Chordata > Actinopteri > Labriformes > Labridae > Tautogolabrus > Tautogolabrus adspersus. The sequence continues at coordinate 9,230,650 of CM036556.1, read as the reverse complement.
GCAGCAGCGACCCAAGGGCGCGGGAGACCCAAGACCCTCTTCCGATTGTTACTCCACTTTCAGGTCGAAGTAGATATATTCCCTCGCCCAGGATCCGTTAGTAGGGCTAACGTTTACCCACCAGAATCCAACCGCCTGAACTGTCGCCACACCAACGTTATTAGCCTGACAAAATACTAATTCCTCTGTTGCTTAACGTGGTGCACTTAAAGCCCCCTATTCTTCGTCACTACATTTATATAACCATCGGTGGAAATATGGCAGAACTGTGAAAACTCCTTAGCATGATGCGAGTGCTAGCCCATGTTAGTCCATACTGGGAACTTCTCCAGGAGAGTTTTTCTTCGTTTCTTCGCTGTATGCACACAAAACGACGGGAGTTTTGACTTTATTCCGCACGGTGCGCGGCACAAACCTCTTGAGGCAGCCAGCGCAGTGCTACGCGTGAGGTATGCTGGGTAACGTAGTTTACCGCGTCGTAACTCACCCTGGGGCAAACACGGGCCGTACATTCTTCTGAACAACATTTCCCACACAGTTTTTTCGTTGAGCATTTTGGCATCATGGGAAATGTAGTTATTTCATTTGTAAACCCCAAACGTGCTATTTACCGAAACATGCTGCACTCGATAAGGCAGAGAGCTTTTTGTTCTGTGGAAAATATATTAACGTGACATTAGGTGCTCGTTGTTCGCTACTTTGAGAGGTGTCATACTTCTGCAGTTAAAAATACATGTTTCTATTATGGTTTATTGGTTTGAATATGCTGTAACTCAGAAGTAAGTTATGCTAACTAGCTAAAGCTACCTGACCTACTACAACCAATTTATATAGAAGTACCATGTTGACTGAACTATTGCAAGGAGCTGATGCTGGAGGGTTTGTCATTATTCAAGGTAAATTCTTTAAAACTACTATAACTTGGGGCTCAAATGTGAACAATAAAAGAAATGTCACCTGGCTGTAAACGAAGCACAGTATAGCTTACTGTAGTCATGATATCTATGTTTTCATTTGTAGATTCCATTAGATGTTCTGGTCGAGACCTCTTGAAGAGCTTCATCAATGCTGCATTGAACAGGTATTAATTAGTAATGTGTCTTTCCTCAACCAGGGATGCCTTTTGAATATGTTAAGAAACAAATATAAGAACATACCTATATTTATGTTATGTATGCAGAGAGGAAGCTGTCCATGTCCTTGGCTTTGAAGTCAATGAGGAGGAGCTGAAAGATGGATTGAAAGGATCAACCATTGAGAGGTAACTGCTAGTGCTGAAACAATGTCCAAAACAAAGTGCAAAAGTTCTTATTTTGACACTGGTTAAATTCATTTAGCAATTTTCACTGGTTGCTTTTTTTTATTGCCAGATCTTTGTAAATTTGTATAGATATTAGACTGATGATCAAACAACATTTAATTTAAATAAGGCATCTTGTTTTTTAAAACATAACCATACAAATAAACCAACAATGTACTCTATGTTTGTGTCACCTCAGGGTACACTTTCACAATGCTTACACGGATCCCCTCGGCTGGACTGATCACCCAGCTTTTACAGTTCACCAGTTCTGTTTGGAGGAGCTTACTCATCTGGTTAAGCAATCATCACACTCAAGACCTGCTACCTTAGTGATCGATTCTCTTTCATGGATCTTGAGACACCACAGTCCTATTGTTGTCTGCAAGACTCTTCACCAACTTAGAAAAGGTGATACAAAAATCAATACTTCTAATTTGATATCATGTACAAGCAAATGTTGCTGACAAGTTTTTATAGGAGCAGACTTGTACTGTCAACTTAAATAATTTGGCAGTCTTATTTAAGAATAAGGTAGAATTTTCAAAACTGTGCAGTAATTTATGAGAAGGCTCTTTTCTGTGTTTTCATTAGGGGGAGCTGTAAGAGCTATTATTGCTCTGCTCCATGCTGATATACATCAGAAGGGGACTGAGGGAAGTGTATGCCACTTGGCTACTTCAGTCATCACCATAACACCTGGGATGAATGGAGACCAAGCAGTGGCTAAGATAACCAAGCGCTCAAAATCTGGGAAAGTTATGCAAGATGTATGCTGATTTTTATTTTAAGATGGCTTTTCTGTGTTGCCTGCACTGTTTTAAGGATTGATAACTTTGTTTTGTTTGTCCATAGGAGGAGATTTTTAACATCAAAGAGGATTTTACAGTCATAGTACAGAGCAAGCCCAGCCTACTTGGACCTAAACACACTCCCACAGAGGAACAGGAGGTGCAATATAACCCAAATAAATACAGCTGCACCATAATCTGCCCAATATAATTATTATTATAGGACTTGCAGGACTGAAAAGTGTCTTTTTTGTGTTTCCATAGGTGGATCCAACAGCAAACTTGACTTTCAATCTTCGACTGTCAGATACTGAGCGCAAGGCCAGGGAGAAACTTGCACTTCCCTTTGTCTTCAGCAAAGAGAAGTGAGAAACGTTTCACAATTTTCATATTTTTCTGTTTTGTTGTTTCTCTTTTACAAAATCCTTTAATGGTGTAACCTTTTCTCTCACAGGAAAACTGCTCTGCTCCACTCCGTGCCAGGTTCTGGAAGGATTCTTTACGAGCCGGATTCCAACGACGACTACGATCAGGAGGACCCTGATGATGATCTTGATGTGTAGCATTTGGTTATAAAATATGTTAATGTCCTTCCGATTCAGGACTCCAAGATTCAAAGCCTTAACCCCACCTTATGGAGCTTTAAAAATACAGAATTATTTCTGTAAGAAATCTGTATCATGTTTACTATGAAGAGGGTTTTCATTATTTGACCAGCCAAGTTATATCTGTTTTTGTATCTTATTGAATAAATGTATGCTATAATCCGCTCGTTGTTTTGTGTTTTTTGAATGACAAATTTGTGATTTTTTTTACATATATGAATGTGCAGTAATAGCACACTTTTTGATTTTGAAAGAGTTGGATTTTTTTTACAGTGATTGTATTGTGAGGTTAGTATATATAGTGATGCTTTTATATTCACAGTAAATACAATAAACAAATGTTTCACCTATGAAACGCATGCCATAAGATTTTTAGCTGAATTGACAGCATTTGAGAAAACTCAAATAAAATGTGAAAAGGCAAGGACACAAATAACGTATTGATTTAAAAAGAGGCTGTGGATAACAATGAAGTCTATATTATACTGATTAATGTTATATTCCTGTGGATTTCGGTTAAAGTAGGTCAGTCTGCAAGTAAAACAATATGAGCTTATTAATACCACTACCCATACATTACCGCTGTTTTCATGTTAAGTGGTGTGGGTTTTTTGTTTTACTAAGTCCTTAAAAGGCCAATTATCTTAAAATATACAGCGCAAATAAAAAAAGCTTACCAACACCCTGCTTACGTTTCCATATTATATTGTTTTACAACTTAAAACCACAGCTGCATCATCAGGTTTATTGACACCAATAAAAGCACAACTATTTGTGACTAAACAAATATTTAACCAAAATAATTAAACTGCGCCCCAACCACCAAGAAAGTATCTGAATAAATGTTGCACAAAGTTAAATGGATAATTTAACCGGGTTAATTCAAACGGACTAATCAGGCTTCTTCTACTGCTCGTACACGTCTGTTTATTTTCCATCCACGTGGACGTGCTGCGCGCGACCACAAAATCCTCGCGGAAGTGACGGCAAGGCGGCGATGGCGGCTCGCAGTTTCATTCCGGATTTCCACTGGACTACAAACTGAATTTAACCGGACCGGTTGGACTTTGAGGAACTTTTGTAAAGCTGCCTCTCTTCGTACGCCGCACAGAGCGAAGTCACATTGAACCGGTGCTTGACAACGAGCTTACCCACAGTTTTTTGGGGGTATTTTTGTCCTAGGTTCAAGGTGGTCACCCTGTCGAGCGGCTAGCGGTAGCTTTGTTGCTACTAGCTAACGTTAGTTGGTTCACAGCTAGCTCATGAGCTAGCTTGTCAACGAGCTGCGTGCTAAGGTCCATACAGCAGCAGTCGTCGTGCAGCAGCTTTTCTTTTGACCACGTCCACATTTGTCTTTTGTAGCTACAATGCGAATGAACTTAAGTTAATGCTAATTGTGCCACAAGTGTGCAGAGCGAGGTACTCACACGTTTGCTTGGCCTCTGGTTCATTTGAATTGCTAGTTTGGCGGCTGTGGCTAAAGACTGATTTTAAATATCACTAGCAAGCAAGTTCCCTCAGTAATTGGGTACAACTTCGGGCACAAGCGTGCTACTAACCGATAATTGAAGTTGGGTTGCTGTGGGGTCTTTGCGGGCTCATCAACATGCTGAAGACCCGGCAATGTTTACTTGGCATCCGCACTTTTCTCGGCGTAACGTCGAGATTATGGGGCTTCATCATGTACATCCTCAGGAAGCACCTACGAACGGTGAGAAGAGGTTTGAAACATGTGTGTGAGTGAGGACGTCTCAACGTTTCCATGGTTTACCTGTACCTAACCTTAATATTTTTTGTACATCATATTCACTGACAGAGATGCCCAGGTCACCTGTGCGGTACATTTCCGTCTTCAGCGTGTATCCATCTGCTTTTTTTTTTAACTATTAATTTTTAGGTGATATCTAATTGTGTAAGTAAATACCACTGTCCGCTTAACCTCAACCTCTCATTTCAACGAAATAACATTTGTGCCCATTTGGCTAAATATTCACCATATAATATGGCTTAATGCATCAAAGCATGTATCTTTAATTATCTGCTATAAGTCGGACATTAAGAGCCAAATAGGGCGCATCAAAATGCAAAATTGCCACTGATGATAACAAAGGAGATAAATTTATTGTTACTCAAATAATCAGAAATTGTCTCAAGAAGTGAAACTTTACTATTGAGATTTTTCAGAATACGAGTCTGATATATTGACAAAATCTAATGGCCATTTTAAAATACTTTCAATTTAGTAAATTAGAAAATAGAGCAACTTGCTCATCACTTTTTTTTTTTATCTTAAGCCATATGAACTTTTGCATTTAACTTGATAGAAGCAGTAAAATAGTTGCAAATGAGTTTGTATGTTTGTCAACTAGTTTTACATAACATACTATTTGTTACGCCTCAGTCATAATGAATTATCAATCCAGGTGTTTATTTTTGTATGAGTAGACATTGATAGTGTGAATGAATGACTCAATTCACAAAAACAGAGGAGACCCTCCTCATCCTAACACGGCCTGAAACATCATGCAGGTCACCTTAAAGATTGCTGACAAAATACTCAACACTAAAACAAAGCCACCTGCTTCTAACTTAGTCACACACATGCAGGTGTTGCTCGATGTTAATAGACATACGTGTTGTATATGGGTGGACTTTGACTCAAGTACCGTATCAAGCTGACAAAGCTTGGAGGAGTGCCACGAGTGTTGTAATGAACTCACTGATCGGTATTTGTCTGCAGTTTATTGTGTGGCAGCAACACTTGTTGGTTGTGAACAGGGCCTGAGAGTGAGTTGTCCAGTCCATGTTGTGGCCGAAGTGAGAGGGATTATATCAGCACAGAGAGTGTACTGTTCTCTCTCTCCCTCTCTCTCTCTTGTTTCTTTCATTCTCACTAACAGTTTAGCACTGTTGTTTACTTTATTTGATGCACGGGAATAATGTTATGATGTGGCAGTTGCTTATGGATAGAGCAGTGGAATGTAGGTGATCCTATTGATCGTAATTCCTGACAGGTGATTTAGTGAAAAGTTTTGAGAAAGAAAATAATTTCAATGTTGAGAGCACCATTTTGTTATAACTATGCTAACTCCTTTAATTACTCCCCCAACCCCCTCCTACGTTGTCGGTCTGATCATGGTTAATAGGACAATATCATTTAAAAAGCAACTCAGAGTCAACAGAGAATGGGACGGTTGTGTTTTAATCTTGTTCACAACAATGTTGCATAGTGCTTATTATCCACTGCATAGTGCATACTGAAAAATATGTCCACCAGATATTGACTTATTGTCCAAAACACCCAATTTTGTTAGTTGATTGTATGGGTGCTGTCAAAGCCTCTTTACCATTTGTTGCGAAATGTATCATTAGCCGAACATCTCATCTAAAACAAAAGTGACTTTTTGAGCCTATTTTGAGGATTGTATGGAGGCTATATCCTCCGCTGTGGCCTCCACAGCATCCATTCGTTTCTGGTCATGGATATCTTGGGGTGCATTATCCTTCACATTTAGAGAGAAAAATGTCATCTGTTGCTCGGGTAAAAGCAGCAAAATAACTGAAATATCACTTATAGCACTAATCAGAAGGAAAATGAGTCACTCTGAGTTTAGGCTTGAGGTCCAGATGGACGCTCTTGGAGGTGCAGAGTTCTGCCTTGAGGGTGAGGTTTCCCCTGTGGTGGCCAGCAGCTGCTTGCACCAATAGGATTCCCCCGAGCTCACCCTGCCAGGCAGCGGTTGGAGGGGACCCAGAGGGGAGGCCCTTGTCTGAGGCTAAGGTAGCAGGCAGCCAAGGCCCAGTCAAAGTCACCCTGCAAGTCTCCCTTTCTATGTGTGCCCCATGCTCCACTGACACCCACTGACAGCTGGGGGGATAAAAATAACCCTGTGAAGAAAAGAGCAGAGCCCCCGGGCGAGAGCAGGACTGGAAAAGATTGTCTCTGAGCAAAGCAAGGAAGTCATGGGATGGACTGAGTTCCTTTCAGTTGTTCAGTGCGGTGTCCTTCTTGGTCCTCTCAGAGAAGATGTCAAAGGCTCTAATATAATCTTTAGAAGCCGTACTTCTGGTCTACATCGTCCTTAGCTCGGGTTCACCTATAGCCTAGCTGTTAGTGAAGCGTGCCCCATGTACGGAGGCTATGGTCCTCCAAGCAGCTGCCCGGGTTTGAATCTGACCTGTGGCTCCTTTCCCACAGGTCATTCCCCTCTCTCTCCCGATTTTTGACTCTATTCACTGTCCTATCTCTAAAATAAAGGCATAAAAAGCCCCAAAATAAAAACTTTGTAATCTTTATTTTTCAACCATGTTGCTCCTTTCAAATTGGATCCAGATAACAGGCAATACAGTGACATAAAGAAACTTTCCTTTGTGCTCGTAAGGCTAACATAACAGTAACACTGGCCTTTGTACGTAATAAGTTATATTAGAGACGCACATTGTATCAAAAATGTAGCTCCCTATTTCCATCTGTACTCCACGTTAAGAATAAAAGCAACAACAATATGTTTGAAACCTTTCCATGTGTTCATTATGGCTCCATATGTTGTATTTTCAGTGTGTTTAACAGCGTCCTGATGTGTTCTAACTGTGCCATTTGCTTTCTTTATCTGCAGATAATCCAGTATCAGACGGTGCGATACGACACTTTGCCCCTCTCACCTATCTCCAGAAACAGACTCAGTGAGTACATGATGGCTTTCATGATGTGTTAATGGTCAGGGCTCTTGTGTTAGACAAATACCGCTCTGTCCTGATGTTTTCTTCTACATGGGAATACTTCACAGAAAGGAGGCATGACAACAACGTTTTCGTGATGTAGAAATATAAGTACGAGCTCAACCAGTCTGTCAAGGAAGAAAGAAAAAGTCATCAGCAACATAACAAAAACATTCAGCCTTATTCCTATCTAGGGACTTTCCTTATCATCAGTGTTTCTGGAAACTTAGACACATGGCTGTATATATTTCATAATGTGGATTAGATGGCTGGCTACAAATCAAATTTAGCCTCATATATCATATCAGTTAACATTTTGTCTGTCATTTGCAGACAGTATACTTGAACGTCCCTCAGAAAGCATCAGCACATATGATTAAAGATATGGCAGCTGATGTAGGGAGTTTGTGACTTCAAATTAAAATAGATGTCTTCTTTATAAAATGTGCAGCGCGGCTTTGACTAAACGAAGCTCATCAGAATTCTGTTCTCTTTAAAAAAAAAAAAAGTCATAATGAAAGAAAATCATGATACATTTAAACCAATTGTAGTGCGGGCCGTGCTCTGCTACATGTGCTGCAAACAGTACTGAGAGGGTTGTGAACAACTGAGTCGAGCCCCTCTGGACAGACTGAATCAGCACAAGAACTGTTTTCTGAACAATGTCTAATGTAAGATATTAGTTTAAATAAACAGCACTTGGGCTGTGCAATTAAACACATTTTCATCGTTAGTGTAATTTAAGCATCTTCGATAACACATCTCAAAAGCCTGAATCTCTCTTCCATAATTTGTGTGATGGTTTGTGTGGGTACTGCTGGCTGTAAAGCAAATTGTCCCTCAGGGATAACAGAAAAAGAGGAGCTGCCGCGAACACTGGGCTGCTGCGGCATTACGTTAACTCAGCAAACGCACTGTCCAAAAAGAGAGAGGTTGACACAGGATGCAGAGTTTTTCAAGAGAGACGGAAGGAGTGGTATTTCTTTTGTCGTATTTGCTCACAAGTTGCAAGATTTGATCAGAGCAGCAGGACCTAACCACCGTGCCAACATACCATGTGCAAGCACAGAAATTCTGTTCTATAGCGGCCTGATTTATGAGGTCATCATCAAATTTGAAATGGATGTTACGATATCCTGCAAGGATAGCATAATGTCTTCTGTCAGATTTGTTGCTGTTAACCTCCCTGCTTAATGTAGTTTTACTTTTTTTTTGTTAACATGCGGTGCTCATTGATTGATTATTTAAAAAAAGAAATAATCTGACAGTCTATACATCCATGTGTTGAGTCATACTGACATTGACAAAACTAGTGTGGCCCCCAGGGGGGTCTCTTGTGAACCAATCCGGCCCCTGACCCAATATGAGTTGGACACCCCTGCCTTAGATACATGGGTGCCAAAAAAACATTTCTTTTTGATTTATTTGGATTCAGGAGAAACATGTTGCAAACACAAGTATAATGTAGAACATAAAGAACAGCAGATGGACACAGAAACTGTAAAGTAACATGCACTCTTTACTTTTTATCATATCTCAATGTCCAACAATGCTATCACGCTTTGCGCCAGTATCCTCAAACACAAGCACACTACAATATATCTGTGACTGGTCCATAATGGCTGATAAAACCAGTGAAGTGATGGATCAGTCAGAGTCTTATTGTTGTTGAATGATGCAACAAAGTCACACACCTCCAGAACCACATCTGCTCAACATTCATTTACACGGGGAATGTGGTATAAATACGTCCAAATATAAATGATATCTAACCTTTTACATTAAAGTGCACAGATAGCCTTTTCTAAGAAGCCAACACACACACCAAACTGTTCCTCAAGACCGTAACCAGAAGGCTAGAGTTAAAAGACTTCAGACGGTTAGCCACAGAGCTTTAGAAACAGCTTTCAACCCCCAAAAAAAGCAACTGAGAAAAAAAAATGAAGTTAGCAGGAAAATGTCCGAATCAGCTCAACAGGGTAGCAAAAATATGAAGTTTCCTGCTCTGACTCTTACAGTGACGAGTCGAGTTCATGTTGTGGAAGTGAAGAGGAAATGTAAAGCTTTGCAGGCAGCACACACACATCAGCATGGTGTATATATGTGTGTGTGTGTGTGTTCACGCTGACGGAGCTTTTCTCCGGCCCTTTGTGAGCTCATTGAAAAGCACACTCTAGACTTAGAGGAAGGATTGCATTTCAGTTCCACCTTACTTAAATCTCACTACGCTGACCTCAGATGGAGATCCAGGTCCATTCTCAGGAGTCGACAGATTCCTTTCCATTCAGTTTGTTGTAAAAGGTTATTTTCTAATGAAGTCTTTACGGAGAGGCTGACGTTGAGCAGTCTGTGCAATGTAAGACTTTTTTAACCACTGACTGTTTTCTTTTCATGGAAGAATGAATGCAGTCTTTTGTAGATACAAAATAATCGCTTTTTATTTTGGAGTTTACAGGCAAAGAACTTTTTTTTCAAACTGAATTCAGTGATGATGGTTTCTTTGCTCAGACTGTACACACGTTGATGCCCTTTGATAATTACAGAATCAGTTCCAACTGTTCTGATTGCATAAATAAAGTGACTTTTGTGTAACTCTGATTTTGAACATTAGCACATAGTACTATGATTAGAACTATGAACGTGTTTCTAGCATCAGAGCAAACCACAGCTTGCTTAGTGTTGCAAGAATTGCTGTATTAGATGTTTATTGTATTGTCATCTCTGTACTCGTGAAAAAACCAATAGTGGTTTAACCCATTTAGACCTGATGAGACGTCTACGTCGCATAAGGCCATGAACATGAGTGCAAAGGAAATTTTAATTTACAGTTAAAGCCAATAGGTTTGGCTTTCAAATGTTTTATTTTTAAGGTCTCTATCTGATACAGAGACAAAGATTTTAGTAAACTTTGAAATTCTGTGCAGTTTTTCTGAAAACCCTCAAGTTTTGAGAGGTTGATTTCAAACGTTACTTAGGTTTTAGAGGGCGTGTTTTAGGCGTCCTTAGGTCTAAATGGGTTAAAGAAAGTTAGAGGTTGAGGAAAACTTATCCCTGAGCTGCTTTGTGTACATGCAGATTGTACTGTAACCATGTTATTACAGGGTATGTAAACATTGTGCAATCTCGCATGTTACCTCCTGCCTGCCACTCACCTGCTTTATTGTGTGCATACTAGTGTACTGACTAGAGGATCTGTATTTTCTGATGAACTCTAGATGCAGTAAAGAGGAAGATTCTGGTTCTGGACCTGGATGAAACGCTGATCCACTCTCACCACGATGGGGTCCTCAGACCCACAGTGAGACCTGGCACACCGCCAGACTTCATCCTTAAAGTACGAGTTCTGAGACGCACGTTTGAACACATGTACATTTGAAGCGCTGTGTCTCAACGAGCTGGGTGCTTCTGTTTCTTTTGTTCTGCACAGGTCGTCATCGACAAACACCCAGTCAGATTCTTCGTACATAAAAGGCCACACGTCGATTTCTTTTTAGAAGTGGTGAGTCTGCCATCAGTGTCACTGTGTGTGTGTTTAAATCCATGATTATTATGTAAAGAAACAGTGAGGCACGCTGTTAGCGTGACTCTTGTTGGAATTTTGCATTTTATCCTGTCTATTGTATTGCGCTCTTGCACTAGCTGATGTCATCAAACTTTATCGTTTTGGATAATGATCCTTTGTGTCTTGTGAACCCATACTATTGTGCACTCTATACTGTGTGTGTGTGAACAGGTGAGCCAGTGGTACGAGCTGGTGGTTTTCACAGCCAGTATGGAGATCTACGGCTCAGCAGTGGCGGACAAGCTGGACAACAACAGAAACATCCTGAAACGCAGATACTACAGACAGGTACTGTTATAAAGTAACATTCATTGAAGCTAATACTGCTCGGGCTCGTTGTCCTCCTTCTGATGGTGTCAGTGACTTTTGTGTTTGTTTCTCTCCTGCCAGCATTGTACATTGGATCTAGGTAGTTATATTAAAGACTTGTCTGTAGTACACGATGACCTGTCTAGTATCGTCATCCTGGACAACTCGCCTGGTGCTTATCGAAGCCATCCAGGTAAGACTCAAAGCCTGACTCCCGGTGTCTCTGTAAATCACATAGTCTGCACATTTGCAAAAAGAATAGTCATAAAAAATGCCATTGGGCTGAAGGGGTGTCATGATACATAAATGATCCAGTTAAAGGTTTGGTGTAAAGGTGATGCTTATTGTTATTCAAGAAAATGTGTAGTTTGTTATGAACTCTGGGAAATAGAAACACTTCCTGTTTTAATTGTGAAAATTGTTAGCTGTAGCACTAACTCCAATATTAGCATGTTTTCAAGAAGAAATGTAAACCACTATTAATGACGCTTTGAATAGTTTTTACATACATAACTAACTTCAGTTGCACAAAGTTTGACCCTAAATGCTACCCATAGAGCTAGACAAAGCTGAACAGCATGCTACAGCCTAAACTTTCCAGGACGCAACAATTTCTGTCCCATGTATGTGGGTAATTAAATAAAAAGGCAATTTCAGGTCCCGAACCATACAGCCAACAGCATCACTGTTTTTGTGTAACCTTTTGTAAATTGTTCTCGGTCACTGTTGTGATGAAAAGGTAAAGGATTAAGGTCTAATCAGCCGCTTGTATCTGCACATGAATCTTTAACAAACTAACTGAAATGAGGTTTTATCTTGTACATGTCGAGCCTATGATGAGGGTAAACTAACTGTCTAATTCTCAATGGAAGGCTTGCGTTGTAAATGCAGTATCAGTACATTGAATATGCAGCTCCTCTAACATTCACCGGACTCTTTAGCGCAGCAGAATAAAATCACAAGCATGTCCATTTCTCTGACACGACTGACTTTCTGCCCTCCAGACAATGCAATACCTATCAAGTCCTGGTTCAGCGACCCTAGTGACACAGCACTTCTTAATTTGCTGCCTATGCTGGATGCACTAAGGTAAAGGGAACACTAAAGTTGGAATGAGTACAAATAGTCATATATACACTGTCTTCAAATGAGCTATGGTATAATAAAGAGGTGCAAGCTAATGGCTGTAACTGGAGAACATGATGGAAGTCCATTTGATCACCTATTGTTTTGTGCTTTTTATTTATTTTATTACTGGTAATAATCTTTGTACAGATTCTACATTTTCATGTTTATGTTGATTTGACTGAGTGTCAAATGTAGAATTTCCACATGTTTGATCGCCTCTCTGTCACAATCTATTTCCAAGGTTCACCGCTGATGTGCGCTCCGTCCTCAGTCGAAACCTCCACCAGCACCGGCTCTGGTGATTGGCTGAATCGTGAGGGGCAGGGCTTGTTGACCAGCCCCTTCCTCTCCGCCGGCTTCCTTCCTTCCCTCCGTTCCCACACAGACAACCCACCAGCCCTCTGCAAGCCTCTCAGGCGCATCCTGAGGAGACGGGGGTTGGGGCAAACGCCTAACATGGGAAGAACAGTACGGGATCATTAGAGCCCAAAAAAAAACTACTGAGGAGGGAGGGGGAGCCAGCTTGTTTATTTTTTTTTTCTCTTCTTGAATCTTTCTTTGTATTTTTTTTTTTTTTCAAAACAAAACGGAGCCTCTCTGCCTTATCGCTCCTGATACTGACTGTGTGCGTATGAAGGTGAGCTTGTGTAAGTGAGTCAGGAGAATGCTTGCTGACTTCATTAGTCCTTTTTAAACTTTTTGACAATTGGGAGGGGGGGGGGGGGGGGGCAAAAGGAGAATCAGCGAAGCAACAAAGACAATATTACATTATTATTTCTTCTTCTCCTCCATCGCTACTGGACTTTGCACTTAAGCAGACAACTCATCAGTTTCCTGTCTTGACCGCTCGGAGCATCTGAGCAGGGGAAAATAAAGAACTGCCCCCTTTTTAGATCAACCTCACAGCTTGACGGTGATTCAATAATTCCTGAGGTACATTTCTCCCCCCTTGAACAAGATCGGATCGACTTTACGGTGTAATTGATGGACTTCTGCTTGCATCATACCATCCACAGGCGTATTTCTGGACTCAAATCTGCGCAGCCTGATGTATTTTTTCTCTGTCACTCTTTCCCCATAGATCCTCATGGGACTCGGTGATAAAGACGGCTGAAAAGTAAAGAGATAAAAAAAAAAAGGTTGTAACAATATGTGGACTGTCGTGCCGCCTTTCCATATCTGATTGTTTCTCTCTTATAATATATGATAGTACGAATTCTGCATACCACAACATTTCATTCTCTCCCTTCGCCATTTGATGCCATTCTGATTTCATCAAATAGGAATTGCACTTAATTTTTGCCCTTCTGTTTTTGTTGCAGTTGGTTTTGTATTTGATTCAAATTTGCAGCCTTCCCCACCCTTTGGTTTTTACCTGCTCCGCTTCCTGTAAGGGTTCAACTATTAGACCCTCCTTCTTTAAATGCCTTCTGAACAATGTCAGTCTCGTCAAGGCTCACAGCGGCTTCTTATTGGCTCTGTCTCCAGGTCTGTGTTACTAATAAAACACTTGTCAGTATCGACCAGTTATTATCTGGCTTCATTTGTTGTTTTTAAAGTGCAGTCATACTTCTTGCATTACATTTTGCAGCTGTTTCAGATGACTTCCTTTACAGAAGAGAAGGAGCCTGGATGGATTCACACTTTTTTTTCCTCCCCCTAACAGTCTGCTGCCATCTTGTGGTGTGACAGGAAACTACACTGGTCCGCTTGGTATCCTGTTACAAGATAGAGAAAAATGTATTTCAGTTCAGGCTTTTCCAAGTATGTTCAGAATCAAACTTGAAAAGAAGGACTCGAGTCTTCTTTGTTTAAGTTCTACTCCTGGATGCTCTCTGGGTCTGTAAAAGATTGAAACTGACACATTTGTGATTGTTACAGAGCTACAATGGGTTCGTTATGACACTTTTATTAATAAGACAAATACAAATGATACTTATTAACCTAATTTATTACAGTGAACTAATTCTGATATTTGAATTTCCAAATTGACCAATAGTGTGTGCCTTACCAAACCAGTACAAGTTAAAATCAGATGTGTGTATAGAATAGGTTTGTTTTTTTTTGGGCTAGTTTGCCTTTATTTGGACAGGACAGAGTTAGATAACGGGGAGAGAGAGATCAGGCTATGACATGCAGGAATGGAATCTGCTGCTTTCCTTGAATTTTTACATCTTTCAATCACCCAATGATCTACAGATGCTTCTGCTAAAAACCTGTAAATGTTGCACACTGAGGGACTCCTAACCTACACAATCTCACCTAAAACAAGCTACGTTACATATTCCCCAAGTACTGCACTGTGCAGGTTTTCTATCACAACATAGAGTAAGAACTAATTTAAGGTGTAACTATTTGACTTTTAAAATGGTTAAGAAACTATGGTTTGGGATCAGTGCATAAATATTGGCTGATATCTGATCACGTTTTTAAGGCTCTATAGAGCCACACGAATCAACAAATTTGACATTTTGACAGCTGAAGTCTGCGCTGCTGTTGAATTGTATCACTGCTGGATGTTTGTGACATTTGGTCCTGCACTTTTCTTTCTATGAGGGCAGGCTGAATAACAAAAACACCTCTCACCTTAGCTCACTATTTTGCAGGACTGTAGTATTAGACATACGGCTGGGCGATCTCGATGTTTTTTTGCTGGATGGCGATACATGATATATATCTCGATTATTTTTCCTGCAAAGAAAAAACAAAAACAAAGTCAGTTCTAAGTCAAGTCCAAATAGTCCAAATGCCAAATGTCACACAGGCACTTTTGTTAACAGCCAGCTGCACAAAGTCAACATGTACATAAAAAACAAATAAACTACCGGTTCCTGAAATAAAAATAACATTCAATGAAAATGCTCCTTAAAAAAACATAGTTGTGTATTTTGTTACGCAGGTGGTTGTAGAGTTTTGCTCTGAGAGGGAGAGACAGGGAGAGGAGAAATAGGAGAACTGTCAACACTAACCGGAATGTTAACTAAACGCAACATAAACTATATTAACTTACTCTATATCTCGATAAAAAATATATATCTTTAAAAACCTCTTCATATTGCCCAGCCCTAATAAGACATGTTTTTATTTGCTAGATTTACCTGATAAATTGAAAGTGAATGTAAATATTAAGGCTAAATATACAAGTATAGTTTTTCTAATTTTTAAATCAATTTGTGTCTTCTTTTTTTTATTAGTTTATATGTTTTTAAACCAACAGCAGTGTGATCTTCTGTCATCTATGTCAAAGCATAAAGGTAAGTTCCCGAAGATAAATATAAGTGATTGCACATCTACTTAGTGCACATTGTTACATGTAGAAGCTTCAACTTTATTTAAATGTCCCTTTATTCATTGGTCCCACCGCAGGAGTTTGCCACAGTACTGCTGCAGGCCCAGAGTATACTGGTATTTAATATCTGTTCCAGGACAGAAAAAATGTTTTATCTAACACCTCCAGAAATACTTAATTCGTGCTTCCACCCTTCAGACTTTAAAATTCATCTCCTCTTTTGTTGTTTGCACACAGTTCATTAAAAAAAGGACCACGAGGCTTTCTCTTTTTTCCTCTCCTGCAGCTCAGGCCCATCAATTTGCAGAAATTCCTCTTACTGTTAGCTTCCAGCCATTTGCAAACAAGTGCTTGTATCCCAAGTGACATAGGTGAAGCAATAAAGAATCCAAGAAGTTACTGTACATGTGGTTGGAGACACCATAGAGACAACTTTATAAAGCCTGGACCTGTCTGACCAGTCTCTGACGAGGCAGGACTGAGTTGAATCTGCTGAGCCGTCCTTGTGAAAGACTTTGATTTTAATGATCACATTGTAGTTTGTGGTGGGAGAGGCAGACTTTATTTTAGCTAAGTCACCCACGATAATGAAGAGGAATCATTTATACCCACAATGGTAGTATGACTCTACTTTTAAAGTATAGAGCTTGGACATAAGAACTGGAACACAATTCAGTCCTCAAATGACTCAGCACTTTGTATTTATTCTTTTCTAGAGCAGAATAACTACAATCTTTACAAACTCAAACTTCTGTTGAAGTCTACCACTCACAAAAGAGGAACAAAAGTTCAGTTTGGTTTGAGGCCCGAGTAGTTTCACCTTCATGAGAGGCCATTTAAATGTATGAAGTATCTCTAAATATGGTCTTATGCGTAAACCACCTTAAGACTTTGAAGTCTAAAGGGGAGTTTAGGAGCAGATATCACATGAGCAGAGTAAGCTGCGTGAGTCACTGCTGTGGGTCAGTTGCACAATAGACAGGTTAGTAACTTCAGTAAGTGTTTCAAGGAGGATGTGCACATACATGGCAAACTGTGACTCTCTGGATAAATCAACTTGATGAATGTATTGTACGATTGTTACGACCCGGCTGTCATAATAAATGTTAGTACATAAAATCCCACTGCTTTTATCTTTTGTCATTTTAATGTTTTTTCAAATCTCTGAATAGAAAAAGTGATTTTGAGTTAAAATCATTAGATTCAGTCGAGGAGATGTAGTTCAACATAAATCCCTAAACTGTTATTTCAAACAAAACAAAACTAGTCACCTACAACAAAATCTTTCTCTTTGAAATGTTTAATTGTAAGTTATTGTCAATGTTCTTCGATTATCTAATGAATTAAAGAACCTTTTATATTTAGGAAAGGGAATTCATTCAGTAGTGTAGATATGTATGTTAAACTATATCTTACGTTATAGAGAGTAATAATAATGCCTTTAATGGATCAGAAAGCCAAAAAGGCCATGCTAAAGCCAACCAGCCAAGAACTAAAGGGGCACCGATCTGTGCTGAAAGAGGTCATTTGGCTAATTTTCCCCCAAAAGGACCCTTTACAAGCATATGCAATGAGGGGAATTATACAAACTATTAAAGCTGGGAGGGTTTCTGAACAAGGGTGGGTCTCCCCCTTTGATTCTCCCATAAAACGGGTTAACTGGTCCCTTGTTATCAATTTTTTGCTCTTGTGGCAACAGCGGAAATCGATCAACTTCTAGTCACTAATAAGCCACTATTAAGCAAAGTCACTGATAAGAAGTAAAAAGGCCTAGGCTACATGATACTAATCATTTTAATCATTTTTCCTCGGGCCAGTTGAATGCCTTGCGTGTCTAGATTAACAGAAGCCTAGAACTTTAAAGACAAATGATCAGTGTATCCCGACATGTTTCCGAGTTTCCCCTCTCTTGCTGCTAACTGCTGGGCCTCGGTCATATGACAAGGACAGCTGCCTCGTCACTGCCCTGCCCTATGTCGTAATGCGCAGCGGATGATCAAAATAATATAGTTCCAAAGAAAATTGCATCATGTCGTCTCAACCTTTTCTAAAATTATCTCCTTTAAAGTAGGACATTTAACTTAAATTAACGCTGATTGTAGCTTAACGACTTTGGTACCTGTAGTCAAGGATAACGCGAAGACAGCCCATCGAACTACACTCCCCGCTACGTCATATTGTTATTGTATCCCTCCGCCGCAGTCGCACTAGGAAAACAGCTGTGAGCTAAGCGCTAGTTAGCATCGTTTGTTTTTGTCGTGTGTGTCAGCGATTCGAGCCCTTCCTTGAACAAACCGCTTTCTCACGACCCCCGGAGTGACCGACGTGTTGTCTGTCATCTCTCTTAAAGATGAAGTTTCAGTACAAAGAGGAGCATCCCTTTGAGAAAAGGCGGTCCGAAGGCGAGAAAATAAGAAAGAAGTATCCGGACAGGGTACCTGTAAGTAGCTAACGTTTTCTAGCTTCGTAGCACGATTCGTGTTGTTAGCCATTTGACGGGTACCAAGATTCAGTTCCAAGATTTAGCTCGATGTAATGATATCAAGAATTCACATATGGAAATGTAACTGCGATTATATTGTTGAGTTGCAGCCACACATAATGATCATTTAAGTCCTCTAGGGGTGGCTGCCACGTTAGTAAACAGCACACCAGTTAGCTTCAGAGCTAGCTAGAGGTGAACCGAGAAGGATTTCGGCCGCACTGAAAAGGCCACCTAGTTATAGCTTCACGTAATTCTTCCGGGTGTGTATTTATTTCAGGCAATCGTTCTGTATTATTGCCAAATCATACGGATAGGAATATAACATCTCGTTGATTATAAACACTGTGGTAGAAGACACAGTTTTAAAGTGTATGTTGTAACGCAAACAGCAGTGATCCTTAAAATAGTATGTCAACAACCAGGACACTTGTTTACGTCGTTTTGGCTCCGGTCAATGGATTGTATTTTCTTAACAATGGATAATGAACAGTTTTTCTCAGTCATTTGTTGTGTATAACTCTAAATTATTTTTAACAAAACAGTTTAATTGTAGAGTAATCCTTAAATTTAATTGGTCTAAACATTTCTGTTAAAAAACAAAACACTTTTTCTTTGAATCCATGAGGACAACCTTCTGTGTCTTGGTTTGCGTTTTCATTTGACAAAATAATAAATGTCATTGTCTTAAAGACAAAGGAAACTAGAAAATATTCCCACTTTAGGAGCTGGAACGAGTACATTCAACCACTTGGCCCTATAAATACAATAACTAGTAAAATAATGTTGCTGAGTGATGATTAGTTCTGATTTCTGATCATTTTCATGATTTAAGCTCCAAAACAAAATGCTACCTCTCGGTGTGTTGGCAGGTAGGATTCTTGAAGTCCTATTTTTAGACCGAAGAGAAGACGCATTAAAGTAGTTTCATTTTAGACAGGTCTAAATTCTTTGTGTATAATAAATACATGGTTTTCTTTCTAACTACTCAAATACAAAACATGCTTAGGTGTTGTAAATGTACATTTATGAGATAACTCACCATACCTAGGTTTAATAAATTACCCTTCTTACTTGACTGACCAATGAGTGCATTCTCACATCCCTTTTCTTAATAAGGTGACACACTCTGTTTCACTACTTAACGCTGAACACAGAATGCCTTTGTGTTGTGAACAATGTGTTACATTTTCTATTAGGTTGTGTTGTGTAATTCTTCTTCTTTATCTTTTCAGGTTATTGTGGAGAAAGCCCCCAAAGCCAGAATAGGAGACCTGGACAAGAAGAAATACCTTGTCCCCTCCGACCTGACAGGTAAATATTTTATAATGCGCCTTTTAAGTTTCCAGACAACGATGAGGAACTGTAGTAGGTTACATTGAAACTGAAATATTGTTTACTTTTTTTTATCAGTGGGCCAGTTTTATTTCCTCATCCGGAAAAGAATCCACTTGCGGGCTGAGGACGCTCTCTTCTTCTTTGTAAACAACGTCATTCCACCCACCTCAGCTACCATGGGACAGTTGTACCAGGTAAGAGTCTTACTCATTTTCTACCTCACTAATCTGTGCTCTGACTGCATATTTGTCAATGTAGTGTGTTACGTTTTTGCCTTCTTATATTAAAAGTGAGCCTCTCTGTGCATCTTTAATGTCCTTCTGACATCTTGTTTTTTCTTTCTGTCTCTTCCAGGAGCATCACGAAGAGGACTTTTTCCTCTACATTGCCTACAGTGATGAGAGTGTGTATGGGAGCAGCCAAAGGGAAATCTGATCCCACTACCATCCCCCCCTCCAACCACTACCCATCACCCTGAGACCTCCACCATTCATTCATTTAAATATTAAATCCAGCTCAGCAGCCTAGAGTTCCCAGAGTAAATATGTTGAACGCACTTTCACCATACATTACCCTCTCTCCTAACCATTTATGTCTTTATTAATCTGCAGTCTGAATTGTATTTGCCTCTGCTTTCTTTACAGTAGGTTAAAGTGGTCTCTGGCCAGTTATTTTTCTAGTGTTACGATAATGCTTAACTGAAAACACTGAGAAATGATAAAAAGTCATTAGAATAGGCTGTGATTTTAGCTACCCCGGGGTTATGGGAAGAAGGGCAAAGTATGCGAGTTTGAATCAGCTCTTATGGACAATGAAGATAGTTTTTGGTTGTCTACTTTTGTTTGCTTTCTGGAGGAAAGTGTGTTTTGAGTATAGGGCAGGAGATGAATATATTTTACCCATTGAAGGCAGGTGTTTTTTGTGTATCTGGCAGAGTAAAGGATAACTGTTTTGCAGCAGTTCTTGTCCGAAAAAAACGTAAGTTTTTATTTGTTGTTTTTTGAAACTCACCAGGTAACGTAGTCCTTGAATAACAACACGTGTAATATCCAGTATCAGAACTTAGCAAGGAGTAAAATAGAATTCAGACTAAACAATCATCCCCTGCTTTCAGTGGTAAGACTATTATGTTGACTGCTACTATGGTTATTGTTGTAATTGTTGTTCATTTTAGATGGCTTAATTTCTAAAGGTATTGTAAAGCTGAGTGCAATTTTCTCTTTTTTTAAGTTTGTCTCCTTTTTTAAAAAAAAAATTAAGATTTGAACTCTGTATACAGCTGCATTACTGGCTCCCTCTCTCCACTCATGACCATACATGATAAAATGTGATAAAAAGCTTACTGGTTTCCTTGTCTTTATTGAATTTTTTTTAAATTATATTTATCACAGGGTTACAAACAAAAAATGCAAAGTCATCTTAGTGCAAATCTTTGGTATGGATTTGAAAGCAACCAAAAAGACCAACAATCTCCCGTAGTTACAGAAACAGGCCAGTGTGTTCTATTTGTATCACATATAAACAGACATTTATCTTAAAGGGCGTTAAAATGTATTAACAAACATCCTAAATGTATGATAAAGTATGGCCTTTTGCTGTTTTTTGCATGGGGTGCCTTATATCAACTACCATGACTGCCTAAAAATGTGTGCCTTTCAAATTTGTGCAAGGCGACTCAGATATCGTATGTTTACTTTGAGAGATCTAATGAAACATTTAAAACCTATTGTTTCTTTCATCAACTAATATATAGCATTACACAGAGGTGCATCATTTAAAGGAAAACAGTCAGATGAAATGAATGTACAGACGAATAATAAATTAATGTTACAAGCAGACAAGCAAGGTCAACATCTATGTGGGAAAAAAAAAGCTTTTGGCATATCTGAAACTTTAATCATTGTCAATTCAACTGAAACATTGTTCATTAGATTTGAAAACATAGGAATGTCTGCTTTAGGACTTTCAGAAATGATATGAACATATTTAGTTTGTAACCAGTAAGTGAAGATCCAATTTAAGAAGAAAAAAAGGCTAAATAAGGCGACACTGTTCCTCATAACATCTACTTCCCACTTAGTATATTATTACACGTCCATAGACAAAACATGATCTAAATAAAGGTGTTTCTGGAAATGTTTGCTTAATTAGACTGGGCAATTTGATTTTTTTTTAATAAAAAAAGACTTGAATAACTACTTTTCCCACAATGCAGTTCGGGAGAAGAAGAAAAACAAGTCATCATTGGCACCGGAAGCGCAACTCATCACCCGGGCTGAAAACCTCTCTGTTTATATTTTGTGATGAACTTAACAGAGTCAAGTCGCCTCATTTAAAAAACCACAAGACGATAAAATTCTTCCTAAGCGACACACACAGCAACAAAAGTAAGATTTTTGGGTGGGTTGGGGCTAAAAGTATTGCCCTAAAGTAAACCGAGAAAAAGATGTCATAAAATCGTTTACGATAGTGCTAAGTAGCTAGCTAGCTATCCAGTTAAGGTTTTCTCACCGGTATGTGTAAGAATATATATGTTGTAGCTAGTTTACATCATTATTTTGCATGCATTTTCACTCTAAGTTATACCGTGCCCTTTGATATGTTATAACGAAATACATTTTAATTACTATCAGCTAAAGCTAGCAATGCTAACGTAGCTGTTAGCCGTGTAGCAGCTAGGCCTGCGGTATTTCTACCGGCGACATTATAAGCGAGATCATTGAGGAAAGGGAAGGCAAAGTTGGATGTTTATCGGGGCTTTTTTTTTTTAACATTTGTTGATAATCATATCCCACCCAGCTGGCCCCTCCACTGCCTGTCACCATGCCCGCTCTGCTGGAGAGACCCAAGCTGTCCAACGCGATGGCCCGAGCCCTCCACAAACACATCATGAGGGAGCGAGAGCGCAAGAGACAAGGTGAGCACTCAGTTCACGTTTTCCTGTATATTCAAAGTCTCAAGTCCTGTTGAAACCGCTAAAGAGGTAGAAAGTTCATAAGTTAGGTCCTGTTTGGTATTTAGTCCGTTATGAGTTAGACAACAGCATGAATCTGCATTTCAACTGTAGGGTATACACAGCCATGTATTCATTTCCCTTCAACATATGGAGTGTCTCTATTCAGTCTGCACACTATGCTTATTTTATTTTGTGTGACATGTTCTATCTTGTCTTTGTGCAATGTTGCAGAAAACTCCACAACATTTTTCCATATTCATTCATTTTCAGGATGTAACGACACCAAAAAGTCAAGCAGTGAGCAAAGTTTCTTCTAACTGATTTCAGAGAATCTTACATGACATTGAAATTGCAGGACAGAACATTATAAAGCACTTTCAGTATAACTCATTTCATTATTTAAAGATGATTTACATATTGTTAACATGAGCATTGAACAAACAAAACTAAGTAAAAAAGAAGCCATAAGCATTACAAACTACAAATTCATTGTAGGCCTTGATTTGGTAACATTACATTTCTATTTGTGGAAAATCTCATTAATGTTACAAATATGGATATCAAAAGTTTACCCTTCAAATTTGAGGGGCACTCAGAATGAGTATAGCAACATTTTATTTTGTATGAGCATCCACTGTGTATATCAATGTTGTTTTGTCTTCTGTTTTCTAAGTGAGGAATTCAAACAGGTTTTTTTATATAACATGAAAATCATTTTTCAGAGGAGGAAGAGGTGGACAAAATGATGGAGCAGAAGATGAAGGAGGAAGAAGAGAGGAAGAGGACAAAAGAAATAGAGGAGAGGATGTCTTTGGAAGAAACCAAAGAACAGGTAGGAAAAATGAGAAAAGCACAAATACAACTATTTTCTGTGCGCTCAGCTCCACATGGCTCTTGCAGTATTACCCTGGGTTGAGACCAAACATACACAGCAATGTATAAGGAAGTTTGGCTTTTTATACTCTGATTCCCATCTTCAATTTAAAATGAAGGTGATGAAGATGGGAGAAAAGCTTCAGGGACTCCAAGAAGAGAAGCACCAGCTTTTCTTACAGCTTAAGAAAGTTCTTCATGAGGAGGAGAAGAGGCGCAGGAAGGAGCAGAGGTAGTAAGGACACCACCGTTTTTGCTTTCTTTTTGGGTACTTTAAAGATCTACAGATTTTTTTCACAAGTATTTTTGGTATTCAGTATCATTTCTTGCCTTATATTTTACAGCGATATCACCACATTGACCTCAGCCAGCTACCAATCCAGCCTGCCCATGCACTCAGGGCAGCACCTCCTCAGCATTCAAGGTAAGGCTGTACTAAACTATAATGAATCCTCTAACCTCTTCTGGTGTATTTTGAAAATTCTCCTTTTGAAGTTATTAGTATACGGCAGCCGATGTTTTCTTTTTTTTCTTCTCTCAGGTAGTCCGGTCAGCCACAGTCGACCTGGTGCACTCCTCGGCGAACGAAGCAAGCAGCTGTTCCCTGCGTCTGTAATCCCTGTGAGTAAAGAAGTGTCCATTCATAAAACTTCCTTTTACTTCATGACGTGTAAATCTTTTGTCTTGTGTTCTCAGTCTAACACCTTTTATCTAGACTTTTATATTAATTATGTGAAACCCCAGTAACTCCTCCTCCGTCTTCTCTTTAGGCTCGTCACTATCAGACGCCAGGGTTCGGCTCAGGCTCAGCAGAGCATGGACAGTTCAGCGGGAGCCAGGGGGTCCATGAGCCTTACGGGGTGGCTCAGGCCCAACACCCTTCTACCTACGCCCCTGGACCATCTGTACCTGTCAGCTTCGCAAGCAGCTCTCAAATCAGAGGTGATACAAAGAGGGGCACAACATGCATTCATTTGTGTGCTCACTGAAATAACTTCAGTCGTTTAGGAAAAAAAAAAAGATTATCTGTGCTTTTAGTGGCATAAGCTACAACATTAAACCAAGATAGAATGGGATTTAGTGTTTGGAAGAAAACAAATAAAGCTTTTGTTCTCCCACAGGTGCGTCTGCGTTTCAGGCCATGCAGTACCTCCCCCACCAGCAGACCGGATACCCTGTCCACAGTCATTTCACCTCCCAGCCCGGTCAGTTTATATTTTTATGACTATTGATTGCAGTCAACAGGGCCAGAATCAACTGCAGATTTGATGTCAGTTATTGTTTGATTGTGAATAAATGATCGCTTTCTCTCGTGCAGGATACATCCCTGGAGCAGGAATCCCCCTCCAGAAGCAGCTGGAACACGCCAACCAACAGTCGGGCTTTACGGACGCAGTAAGAACATTTGAAACGTGTATTCTTACAACAACGAAAAGAATTCATAATCCAAATGTTTCATCTAGAAAATGAAGTAGAATATTTGCTCCATTTATCTTTAATATACTCATCATTTTGATACACTAAACAGTTGAATTATTTAATGTTACTAAATATTATTACAGTAATAAAAATTAGATCTATTTTAAATGGTGAAGGCCGTCACTGTACTTAAAGACATCACGTATTATCTTGTTGATGTTCCAACAGGGAGCTTTAAGGCCGATGCATCCACCAACCATGCATCCTTCTGCTCCAGGTCTTCTTCCCACGCCATCGATGACTGTCCAGATTCCCACTGCAAAGGTGAACCCCCTGAAGCACACACATTAACACACTGCTCAGTCTGTGTGGGTATGGTCTGCGGTGAGAGCTAGCATGGAGCTGGTTGGCTCTCGGATGCCCGAGCTAACTGTCCGGCCTTCCTGAGGTGTCGTGGGACAAATCGGACAAAAAACACCGGCAAAGGGAGGTTCCCACTTGGCAACCCTGGTGATGTCCTGGCTCTGGCTGCCCATCAGTCTACACGGTTGAGTTGTGGGGGCCCGAAGGGGCCATGCTGTTGGGTAGATAGTTGTCACTACCTGCTTGCATAAATGCAGCCTGGGTCTGTTGAAGGTGGCATGGCTGTTTTGGTTGCGGTAGTAACTAAGGGCAATAGGGTAGGTTATGCAACAGTAGGGCATAGGGGCATCATTGGGATGAGGGGTGGCATGCTTTTACTCATGTTAGCACTTTAGCATCAAAGTCGTTCCTCTGGCGCCACCCTGAGGCCTCAAATATGGCAGAATGGAAATAAAGTTCTTTAATTTTTCCTTCATCCAAGGGTATTCTTATTTTAACACCTACTCTCTCTTGTCATCAAACCTGTCATGGTGTCATGATGTTTTTTCCCTCTAATCGACAGTTGTCATTTCATCATGTTCCTCTCATGCTTTCATCACCAGTCCCCGTTCCAGAGCTCTCCTCAGGGTGCTCCCCGTCACGGCTTCCTCCCTCACAGCCAGAGCGGACAGAGGTTCTATCATCACGGCAAGTAAATCACAACCAACGTCACCTTCATCGTCGCTGAGACGTCACAGCTCAACTCAAGAACCCGGAGAACCTTTGGAGCGAGTCATGAATCGACGTCTCTGTGAAAAAGTTGTTTTGTCTCCCCCCCCCCCCCCCGTACATTTCCTTTGGACTTCATTAACAAAAAGCTGCAGTCCTCACATTTATGTGTTTTTGATTTTTACCCAACTTCAAATAATGTCAAATTGTAAAACAGATTATTTGACCTACACTGTAAAGCCATTCTGGTGGTGCTGTATGTACATACACACTAACTCAAATGTCAACAGGTTGTATAAAGCAGGACAGCATGAGCCAGAGCTCATTCTTTGGATACTAATGTGCTCTATAAAGACATGAGTGGAGGGCTAAGTATCTCTGCAGTGCTTGCTTAAAAGCAGCAGAATCTCCAATAAATGAAACTCCTCAGCAGCACTTGTGGTTCAATATTGAATCACATGGATTAAATTGACATCACAGCACTGAACATGAAACCCATTGACTTAATGAAAGACAGTGATTCATTGTGTCTCTGAGTTCTGGTTGATCACAATGGAGCCATTATTCTTGGTTCACACAAATTGATAGAGGAATCTTGTTTTGATGTTTTTCCTCTCGTAAACATTTATACGTCTCTGCTGTTTGAATCTTTCAAGTTGCTTAATAAACAAAAACCAAAATGCCACGTTCAACAGTTTGTGTCAACCTTTATTTGTTCGGAGACAAACACATTTTTATCAGCCTCCCGAATTCTTGCTCAAGTTTATCGTTTACCAAATCATATTTCTGACGTTTCTCTAAACACCCCTACGTTAAGTAGAAGACAACGCCTCGGCGAATGAAACTTTAGTGTTCTTCATGACTGTTTGCATCCTTTAATCACTTCAAACTCCTCAAGACAAAAAGGATAATGAACCTCGGTGTGCCATGTTTGTAACCTTCGTTTAATAGACAAGTTTCAGGTGATCAAATCAACAGCAGGAGGAGGGGCTTGTTCGGATGACCAAAATAACAGTGGCTCACAGAAAATGTCATGTATGGCACACGCGCTGAGCAAGCCGCAACAGAACAATGCAGATATAGAGTTGAAGCCCTTCATAAAACAGGGTGGGACATGTATAAAAAATAAAACTCATGTTTGAGTAACACCACCTTTCTTTCTCCTGATGATAGGACGCTACTGAATATTTGAACTAGAGACCTTCCTCCGTGACCTTATTAAACCTTCAAGGGTTGTTATTCTGTGTGCGCAGATAGAGAATGTTTGTTTGACATTTCCAATTATTTATTAAAGTTATTTTCTAAATGAACCCACAGAGGGGCCAGAAAACAAAGTGAGGGAGAGAGAGAGAGAGTATGGAAAACAAAGACGAGTAGAGAAGAAGAAGAAGAAGAAGAGGGAGAAAAGCATTGACGAGGCAATATCCCCTCCTTTTCCCCCAGGTCCAGTGCATCTCGTTTACCCCTGAAACACAATTATAAAGAGAGAAGAAGAAAAAAAGAAAGAAAAGTGAGAAAAGGAAGATGCTGAAGGAAAAAATAAAAATCTAGAGAAATCAATTTTAATGTACCAGACAGTGTTTAAATAGCACAACCAACAGTTTCAACCTTTGTGGACCCTTGAATCTAAAGCCCGCCCGCCATGAAGAAAGTGCGTTAAAAAACGAGTCGACCCGACATCACAACAAAGCTGGAAGCGCTTTTCTTAGGAAATACAGGAAGCAGAAGGCGAGATAAGGCTGTGAAATAAAGTGCTAGCAACAGAAATAACAACAAAAACATTGCTTAAAAAACACAACATGACCCCGAAGCTTCATTTATATTTGATAGTGCTACTTAGAAACGACACACATGCTCATAATAGTGCTACATGACAGAGAAAGCACAAACAAAAGGGGGAGGCAAATCCAGAGTGACACCCTTCTTTAAATGTACGCTCATTTCTCCGTTTGACATAAATATATACACAAAAAGTTCTGACATAATGTGGCAAACATGAATATTTCCAGTATCGTCTATATGCATAACTATAAATAAAGTTGTTGTTTTTTCACATTACACCAAGGTTAGAGTCCAAACAGTCTCAGAGATTGCTGACTGGAGTTGCCTTCTCCTTGGTCCACTGATGAACAATAAACTGTACATAAACATGATATCACACAGACTTGCATTAGCATGGCACATGCTGTTGACTTGTTGCACAACAAACACACACACACACACACACACACACACACATACACACACACACACACACACACACACACACACACACACACACACACTCCTCTTCAGTCAGGCTGGGTCAGTCGGTGCTTGGGGTGGGTGGGGATGGAAAGCAGCTGCATGTCCATACAGCTGTAGCACTGTATTTACCTGCGGTGGCTTATTTAGCCAGGGCTTTGATGCCAATGGCAGCTTCTTCATCCATTGCATTTAGAACGGTGATCTGCAGGAGCACACAGGAGTTTGGGGAGGTTAGCGTAGGACTGCTACTATGTTGTCGAACATCAGCTGTAATATTTTAACCTAGAGGTTTTCAAACTTCCGGTGTGAGCAACAAGATTTGACCCGAAGAACAATTATAAGACATTTCAGAAGTGCAATTTTCTGTACACATCGCCGACATAAAGTGAGTGAGGATGAACAACATTCTGATACACTGCCCTGACCACAAAATGCAGCTTTGTTAACTCAACGATCAGATAGCGCACAAGTGTTTTTAAAGAGAAGTAGATTTAAATGTCTCATTCAGAGGTGAACGCTCTTTTTTCCCACTAAACACAACACTGTATGTGGCCTTTTACTTAAGAGCTGACGCTTTTCGCGGGGGAGAGAAGAGCAGAAAACAAGTTCAGCTTCAAAGTGTAAACAGTTGAAATGTTTTCTTCACAGCTTTGAAAAGGGCAATGAGAGAAGTCCAATTTTACATGCAGCAAAGAAAGCCTGAGCTGCTTTATTTACTTCTGTTTCTGCCATTAGTGCTACAAAATGAGGATTTGTTGCCCTCTGTTTGAAATCTTTAATATTTACGGTTTGGTCGTAAAAACAACAAGCAACACACAGATGACACTATTGATCTGAAAGGTAATCTGCATATAAATCAATAAGAAACCTATTAAATTAGTCGTTTCCCTAATAACCATTGCTCATCTGCTGTGCTAATGTGGTCATCAATAGAGCTCAATGATCAGACAGCACATCTTGTGGCGCCATCTCTGCTATTCATCAGCTAGCTGCAGTTTAAACAGGGGCCTGTAATACGTAGATTCTCAGTACTACGACGGCAGTTCACTTCTCACCATGGGTAGATCATCACGGTAACTTACACTGAACACCTAACGTGCTCCGGAGCCAGGTTCTGTTGGGGTTAAGAGATCTGTTTCTAGAAAGACACGCTGACTGACCAATCAGATCTCCTGATTGTGAAGCTCTGTGAGCTGACCGTGAGAGGGGAGGAGGGACCAGTCCCGTATGATTTTACATATGAAATATGTGTTTTTATTTGTGCTTTACTGATATCACCTCACAACAGAGAGTGAAAAAACACCTGAGCCTTGTTGTCCCTATAACATAATCGTTAATTCTAGTCCTACTATGGCCTTTCATTATACTTTCATATTCATTGTTATTTGTCCAGTACAGCCGTGTTTGTTACCGTCAGTGCTGCAGTTGAAATATTACGTCTAAAACTGTCAGGCACGTCAAACTAATATATCTGTGCAACTAATGAAAGGGAAGAAACAGGAGGTACTACAGTCTGATCTATTGTAGACTAATGATGGACACTGATATTATTGTGTTCGCCTCAATTTGCTTATCAACAACCTGCGTTTTTTCTTTTACCAGTTCCTTCATGCTGCAAACCCAGCTCTTTTGGTTGCAGTTGTTATTTTATGTTCATATTTAACTAATGTCCCAGTTTGCTTGTGGAATATGACCCTCTCATTTGTTAAGGTTAGTGATGCCAGGTAACCGTAAGAAGCTCTGGGTATGTTGAACTTGTTTTGTTCTACAGGCCGCTGGATTCCTAATGTGACAATATTCAGAAGAATGTAAACAGCTCTTCACAACACCCGGTCCTGCCTCGTTCCAAGCAGAAGAACACAGTAAAAACAAAAACGAGCAGGAAGACAGAACACTGACCATGATCTCCTCTCCGGCTTCGTGCTTGCTCTCTATCTCTTTGCCAAGGTCTCCCTCTGGGATCTTCAGGTCCTCTCTCACCTCACCACTGTCCTGGAGCAGGGACAGGTAGCCTTCTTGGATCCCAATCAGCTGAGAGACAAGAAAAAAAGTAAGCAGACACAGGATTAAAAGTCATGCAGGTGTGGGATTTTTTTCTCTCGTAGCGGGATTAGCTTTCTAAACCTGAGACTGCATGCTTTTGTCTCCACAGGTAACCCTACACTTTTTGCTTAATAGTTTGCCGAGGTGTGTGAAAAGACTGTGTGTAGATGCCAGTTTGATCAGGGGTGCTAGCTCTAAGTCAACTCTTTAGTAACGTATCAGATTTCACAAATACGGTGTAATCAAAAGGACGCAGCAGCAGGCCGACTTCGACGTTTCCAAAAAGGAAAATATGTTGTCTTTTTTATCATATGTTCTTGATTTTATGAATCAACTAAAGGCTCAGCGACAGTTAAATCTCGCTCATTATTGAACTGTATACCTTCTTAAAGCGTATCTATGTTCATAAGCTTGTTCAGTCTCAGCAGTGCAGGTACAGCAGCATAGAGTGCATGCATCAGAGCAAAAACGGTGAGACCAAAACATTGCAGAGTTTGGTGACGGTCTTTGTGGGTTTCTCAAACCTACAGACGGCGTCATTTATCAGCAGTTATTTTGGGATGACCAAATGTTACTTGGTGCACCTTGTTAGCATATTTCAGATATTAATCAGCTGTTTACCTGCACACTAAACAAGGTCATATGTGAATTCTCAAAGGTAAAAAATATTTTAGGAAATCAGATACTAATTGATTTGTAACTACACATACTGTACATAGAGAGAGAGAGAGAGAGAGAGAGAGGGAGAGAGAGAGCAAGCACATGATTGCATCATATGGAGACATTTTCCTTCAGATCTGTGCTTTGAGCGACATGACTGTATAGTTATAAATGAGACATAAATGAAACCATACACGATGTTCCCTCCGTGTTACTCCAGTGCACCAGATTGATTTCATGCTTCCTACAGTTTTTTATTAAGAGTATCATTTCTTTAAAGGACCAGCAATTTCCCTAACATGCCTCTTTCTTTCTTTGTCTTCAAAGCTCTTCTAAATGAAGAAACTCTGAAGAGACTATCAATCATTGAGCTTCCTCAAATGATCATCTCACTGCTTATTATCCCCCAGCACACCTGTACAAATACATCTAAAAATCTCATACTTAATGAAAACCAATGCAGATTAGTGAATATTACCATACATGACTATTCACTCCATTCTTTCCCCATTGCACAGCCATTACAAGAATCACGTATCAAAGACTAAAAGGAGACAGCCCTAGCTTTCAGCTGCATTTACTTTGAACTGGCCCTTAAAAAATGTGTAGGTCATTCGCATAATAATTGAGTTGCAGGTATTTATTGGTCTTCTTGAGCTTTGCATGTCTGTTTATCTGGCCGGATATGTAAGACACAGACCTTTGTAATTTATTTGAACAAAATATACTGGATAACAAGCTACTGTCACAGCACTGTAGACCAACAAATAACCCTTCAGTCCCACAGCTGTCTCACCTGATAGTCCATTCTCTTGATGTTGGGGACGTCCATGTTGTGGGTGGAGGGACAGATATCTTCATATTTCTTACCAGAGAAGATATCAATGCCGACCATGTGGACCTGCACAAGCACAAGACACACAGAAAGGCTCAGCTTTCTAACTCCAATGTGTCCAAAAACACTTAAGCATGTTTCCAAAACCACATTAGCTAAACTATATTGTGTGTTTTTAATCAATGTGTAAAGCTAACACCTGATTTACCAACTCAGCTTTGCATTGTAAAGGTAGTTGGTCCTGACACAATATGCCAGGAGTGTCAAGTTTCAACATTAGTTATGAAACATATCATTTTCAATACTTTTTTTTATGGAAACTGAAACCCACCAAGGACACATTAGTGCTCTTGCGCAGTCTTCAGGTTCCATTCATGTGCATTAATATTAATGATGGTGACCCTTATTGCAGAGATAAATGGATAGATAGTGGAGTGATCGTTCACTCACACTCTCCCTCTCTCTGTACTGTCCCTTGTGAGTCCACTCTGTGAGAAACTGTTGTTTGAACTGTTCTTTCATGGTTATTTGTTCCCACGTAACAACATAGAAAACATTTACCTTGAGCTTAATAAGTTTTAAATAGTTTTCTTGCTCATAATTTGACATCACTTTAGGATTTTCTGACCTTAGCGTGGCCGTGCTTGCCAGTCTTGGAGGTGGACATCTCAACGATCTTGCAGGGTCGGTTTTTCAGGACTACAAAGCCGTTTTTACGCAGGGCAGAGCACTGCATGGGGTAGGTGGCGGATGCCCCAGCATCACCTGTCTGGAAGTCCAGGTCTGCATCTGCCATGCCTGCTGTAGAGGCAAAAAAAAACAGGACCAAGACATGAATATAAAATATGTTCATTACTGATAAATTCACCAAGACTTGACAATAGTGTGGATGTCATACCTTCCCTTTGGCATTATTGAAAAACAATTCTTTATATATTTTAAACAAAGGAAGCCAACGTTCTGAAACTAACAGTCTGAAACATTAATTACAGTCTAAACACAAACATTGCAAAATGTACCAGGTGAACTACTCATCCCACAAGAGGTTCGATAATATGTTTTGTTGGTAATCATGTCTGATAGGCTGCACTGTATGGGGTTAAATATCCAGAAAAAAACAACCTGTCCTTGTTTGACTATCATATCCACATTCATTTACACCGTATTACAAAGTCCTTCAGGTAAATATGACAGCCACACACTAAATATTGTTAAACATTTCAAATTTGATTTCATCATGATCGTTTGACTCAATTGACTAGTGTTAAGGCATACATTTACTTTCAGCTCAGACCAAACGTTATTGTAACATACTGGATGTGAACTTGCATTTATATGCATGCAATTGTTAATCTTTGTTTCAATTTGTTCATTAAAGGGGCACTATGGAGATTTGGTAGTGAAATTTGAAAGTTGAAGAAGTGAAACAATTCTATGCTGTATTTTCTGGACTAAATACACAAACTTTATTCAAAGGATAAAATGGGTCCCTGGACACTGTTTGGAGCTAAAAAGCTACCAGGAGAGTTACAGTTTCACTGTTGCGGCCCACCACCATGACTTCATGCATAGCATTTTATCTTCAAACAGTGTTACAGGGATCACATTTTCATCTGAGGACAGTTTGTGTATAAAGTTATGAACATATACCACAGAATCTGTACACTTCTCCAACTTTCGCATTCCTCTACCAAAACTACATAGTGCACCTTTAAGGGGTCAAGCACCCAGTTGTGCCGAGTGAATATACGGTGAGCAGAACAAGGTGGAAATGTGAGAGTTGGCTGGTGGTACCAATTAAAACACGAGGGGCGCAAACCAGACAGGGCTAAATACAGAAGCAGAAACACGGCACCTGTTAGCCGCTCTTGCTGTAAAAAGTAGACTTAACGGTAGGCTACTACAAATTGAACGTGATCAATGGAGCTAGAAATGCACCGCAGCTCGTTTTATTAATGCTTGTGGCAAACTTTGCGTCATTTGCTGAACTGAACTTTAAAGTTGGCTCGAGCTGCCAGCCACGAGTAGGCTCCAATAAATAACTGAGACACCTACAAAAAGTGAAGCGACTAACTCGCAATATTCAAAGGAATAAACATGTGCCTTAAGGTTATGATTCAATAAAGCGACTTAAATGGGCCTTCATCAATAATGGGCTTTAGTTGACAATTAGGGCGGCTGTTAACCGGGTGAAACGTTAAACCGGTGCCGCTAATCCGCCCTAATGACCCATAAATCAAATTTCAAGGCGGTGTCCCGAGCCGTGATTTATCTAACTTCCACAGTGTTGTTAAACGAGCATAAAAGGGGCAGAAATGTATCGGAAAGTCACACCCAGGGAGCACCGGGTTGTCTGCAGTGTTAAAAAGAAGCTGACTGAGGCCTAGTGCGCACAGAACGTGCCACGGCCCCGCCGCTGTCGGTAACGTAAAATCACGGTCGGTTCCCCGCATCAATGCATGCGGGCCGAGGCCCTTCTGATGAAGACAGCTCACGAGGCAAACTGAAAGGCTTCAAGACACCTTAACCAATCGAGATATAATTGTAGACCTCACTAACAACGCTGCTAATTATCTGTATCCCCAGCTAGCCGTCAGCAAGTACACTGACATTAAATTCATTCAATTTTGGCCCGCGTATGTACAGTAATGACTAAGCTAATACGCGTGATGGCTACGGCGTGCACCAGCGCACAGGGTCAGCTATATCAGCTGGTTGTTCATGCTGTGTGCTAAGTAAGAGCTAGAAAATATCTGCAGTATTTTTGTGATAGCAGTAAAAAGTTATTCTGTCAAATGTTTCATATAGCCTAAATCAAATGGAGGAGTCGCCAACTTGATAATGAAACAAATGCGAACGCGTCATCAGGTATTTTCCCATTAAGTCAGAAGCTCCTTTTACGATGTGACATGTGAGCTGAATGTGCCGGCGGTCCTCTCCTCACACAGACTGCTATTATGACTTCATGGGGTCGTTTAAAGACAATTTGTCATAATACAGCCCCAGACAGACATGTGCAAGGGATAACTTCTCTGCTCAGGCGCAATAACGCCCCGTCTATTGGATGTTCAGATAAGGAACCTACCTTAGTGATAATGGCTTTCCTCTCTTGTGTTATTTATCAGTCTGTCTCCCGTTAGTTCCCCCTCCTCTTTGCCTCCCTGTATCCGTGCTAACGGGTCGTCTGGCTGGGGTTCGTCTCCTACTCGGTGGCTCGTTCGCGATGTCGCTCCCTTTTTCTTCAGCTATCAGCTATTTCTTTATTCCTCTCTCATTCCTTTCGTTTCTGCTGACCTCTCTTCCCTTTCTATTTTGTTATCCAGATTGCAGTGACCTCCGACAGAGGGACACAACCGCTAAAGTCAGCCGCCGGGCCGAGAAGAACCAGAGCCCAGAACCCCGCTAGGTAAGTACCGTCTGTAGCCTCCACCTTCTCTCTCTCTCCCTCATCCAGCTCCTCACCACTGACAGAACATGAAGAAAAGATGACAGACGACTTCCCGTAGGAACTGTCAGAATAAAATACCCTCTGCTACGTTATCATACTGTTGTTACAGCCCACCTAAGAACTCACACCTGCTAAGAGTATGAAAATAAAATATACAAAACAAATTGTCCCATGGTTTTCATGGAAAGATGATTAACTCCACTATGTAAAGTGTCCCCAGGTTCCTGGAAAGGCGCTATATAAATTCAATTCATTATTATGGTAGCCTAGGTGTTACATTGTGTATCATTACATAATACATATTGTACCACACTTTGTTCCACTAAGAAATCCGATAGCACAAGATGTATTTCATGAGTGCTGAAATAAATACAACATGACTTTGTAAAATATATACAGTATAACTCCAGGCAGGCGATCTTAATGCAGTTAAATAACATTACTGTAGATTGTTTTAGCTTGTAAGTATCGTGCTGGTATACCTCACACAGCAGACTCATATTTCACTGGTTACAAGAGAAATTACAAGTTATAAGCAAATCTGCATTTTACAAAGTTGCTGATGTGTGGTAACCATTGTGTGATATAGCTTGAATACAGTTTACTGTAGTACAATGTCAGCAAAGAATACTAGAATATTAGGTATTACATTTGATAATTTATAATGCATCTTACTGCAATGCAATGTCTGTGGTTTATTCTAGAATCAAGATAATACAATGTATTTTAGAATACGTAATACAGTTTACTGCAATAAAATGTCTGCAAGGTATTCTGGACTTTAAATGTTAAAATGTTTATCTGTTTAAGAAATACATATAACTGCAATGAAGGGTCTCCAATGTACTCAAGGATTTTACTCAAATTCATTGTCTGCTGTGTCCCAGAATGCAGGTATTGTTTTTAGAATGTAGGCTACAGAACAATTCATTGCAATAATGACAGCAGAATATTCCAGAAAGTAGATATTAATGCATTTCAGAAACTAAAATATGATCTCTTCCATGTAGATGATTCATTGTGTTTTAAAGAGTAGTACAGTTTACTTCAATATAATGACTGCAACAGTTCAATTCCTTCTAAGAGCTGGCATCGTTCCGTGCTTTTACTTTGAAAGTGAAAACTTTTCCGGTCTTCTCTTGACTAACTTCACTTGGTTGATGTTGCTTTCATCCGACTGCCCATGAAACAAACCTCAGCAATTTGGCATATTATGCGCATGCGCAACATTTCTTTATATGACCACACGGCTCTTCTGGAGTATTTTACTTCGCAGGGAGCCCTGCACATGCACGTGCACCTCA
Organism: Tautogolabrus adspersus; assembly: GCA_020745685.1. Taxonomy (NCBI): domain Eukaryota; kingdom Metazoa; phylum Chordata; class Actinopteri; order Labriformes; family Labridae; genus Tautogolabrus; species Tautogolabrus adspersus. The sequence goes on along the minus strand of CM036556.1, from coordinate 9,194,271 downwards.
CATTCAGTGCACTGAAATCAGAGTGTGTACAGGACCTGTCTCTCATTTAAAACACATGAAATGAACAGAGTCCATCTTTTTAATATTTACCCTGCATCATTAAAAACTTTCTTAATCCACAGTATAGGCCTACAGTGCTGCCATCCTGTCAGTGTATATAATTCACATACTTATAATTACACTTCTCATTAGAGCCCTTTTTCTGTCCAGAGACCAATAGCTTCTGTGCACAGCAAATGGTTTCATTGAACTTGGCAGTTCGTAGTTATGCCGGTTAAATTTAGTGCAGTGAAACTTGAATCCAATGACCTATGTGCAGAGGGCTGTAGTTAAAGCCACAGATACTATAACTATGAGTGAATTTTTAGTTTTTCCTCCCTTAATCCTGTGTCAAATAAACCAACTCTGAAGTCCTGAACACCAAAGATAGCCCATAGTGAGCTCTTCTAGCATAACGACAAAAACTAAAAGGATCATGGCATTTGATCAGACTTTTTGCAGATCTTATACAGCAATCATATCCAGTAAGAAGTTTAATTTTAGGATTTCTTCAGATCACAAAACCAGAGTAAAACTAATGCAAAGAACTCAGTTCCCGATCAATAGGCCTATCATCTACTCAACAATGTAACAGACAGTTTTGTTAAAGTAAAACGTTTTTTCTCTCTCCCTAACAGGATAATGGCCCATCATATATAATACAATAATGTGAAGTTTCCCTTTCCCCTGACTGATTTTCATCAAAACTATACTCACTATACTCATCAACTCAACATAAGTTTGTCTCTAGTTCTCCCTAGTGGCCGAAACCAAAAGTACAGGCCATGTCCTGAAAACAGCCATGTCTAAAGAACTGATTATGATTAGATTTATCTTGTGACATTTCAACCAGTAAACATTTGACTAAACTTGACTAACATTGTTTAAAAAAGATAACTGGATTCGATACAACTGTATTTAACATATCAACTGATGCAATGACATTAATAGTTTAACTTATACGTTTATCATTCGCAGGGGCAGTACTATACCTTTACTTTAAATACCTGTAGGCCTACTATAAGTTCACATTGCTCCTCATAACTGTGTTACTTAATTTTAGATTTGAAGGCTGGGCTTTAACTTATAGTAGAAAAGGTGACATTAAAATTGTTGTAGGATAAGAACATATTCCTGGTTCTTCCTTCACCACTGGAATGAAACAAGGTTGCTATCAAACAGAACTTCTTGTCAACAAATTAAAAAAAGTGAATGGGCCAGGGAGGTAGTGCTGGTAGGACAAGAAGGGTAATGTAGAAATGATGGGAAAAAGACAAAACAGTTTAGGTTGGACTGGGAATCATATGGCAAAAGATATGGGAGTGCATGATGTAAAAGTATGTAGTTGTAGTGCATTGAAGATAATGGACTAATTTGAGAACATCGAGTAGGACTAGCCTTTGTCCAAGAGGGGGCAGTTATGTGACGTCAAGTATTTCAACCACCACAAACCCTCAAAGAAGAAGAAGAAGAAGAAAATTTTCGGGAAGAGCAGGAGGGAGGGGACGCCGTAGTGAAAGTGTAGTTAATCCGACAGCGAGCATGACCGACACCGAGGTGCAGAGCGCTCCTCCATCGGCTTCCGTAGAAGACAAGCCACAGCCAGAGAGAAAAGTCATAGGTGGGTGTTATATTAAAAAGAAAGGTTTTGGCTATATAGACGATTTAAGAGAGATTAAACTTTGTTGTTGCTGAAATAGTTCAACATGCATTTCAGTCGGCCGTGTGTAAAAATCTGCCTTTTCATGTGCAAAACTTTCTACGAAAAAAAATGTTTTTTTTTCAGAACTGACGGTCAAACATTGTCTCCTCTGAAACTACTGTTAAGTTGTTTTTTTTAGCAACACGTGTCCTGACACATTAAAAAAATGTTTATATATTTAGTAACATCTCCACTAGAAACCAAATATCGGTTATATAAAACTTCTATTGGTGAGAAAATTAAAACGTATAATGTGTAGGATAGTTTAAAAATAAAGTAGGTCAGTAAGCTAACCTGAAAGGTTTCTTGCTGCGTTTACATTTACAATATTATCGTCCAATGTGTGAAATGATTGTTGTCCATACTGAGAGAAGCAATTCTTAGTTTTTCGAGTGTTTGTTTGTTTTTATGTGTAAACGATTTACTTTTAATTCGGTTTTTATTTGTCGTCGCGCGCCTCATCTGGGAAGTGCGCGCGGGCCATCACAGGTGCTAATTAATTGGTTTGAAAACCACCGTGCCAATTAAATGCGTTTAAACGATTTTTCCAAGCAAACGAAGTGCAACTTGTCCTCGTTAGGGTTGTGAATACGTTTGTGTCTTGTATTTATAACATTTTCTAAAGTAAAATACGTGTTTCCTTGTTGTAAAGCAGCCTCAGGCCCTTGTGACACATTTCTGCCCTGGTTTCAAAGTCTTACTGTTAATGATTGACACACACAGCTCCCACTTCTTGTTGTAACCAAGGCCGCCATTGATACGAGCAAGATAACAGTGTAACCTATATTATGTTCTCTGACTGGGGATATGACAAGTTATGGTGTGTGAGATGTTTCTGGGATACACATTTAATCATGCGTTTCCGGTTTTTGTAGCCACATTGGTCCAAGGCACAGTGAAATGGTTCAATGTGAGAAATGGATATGGCTTCATAAACCGGTAATGTTTCATCTGCAATCACAGTTTCAAATTACAACAGTTTGATTCAATTTTACAAATTAAAATCCATATGAACCAACTTTGCTAAAAAGTCTTTTTTCCTCTTAGAAATGATACCAAAGAAGATGTGTTTGTTCATCAGGTAAGGCAAGGTGCATTTCTTGACAATGTTTTATGATTTGATTGAACCCTTATATGATGTTAATGTTTATCCTCAGACTGCTATAAAGAAGAACAATCCTAGGAAATTCCTCCGCAGTGTGGGGGACGGGGAGGTCGTAGAGTTTGATGTGATTGAAGCAGCCAAGGTAGGACTTTGTGAATGCTTTTAAAGTTTGTCATTACCTAAACTGGTTGACTGTGATCTTCATTTTATAATTCTTGCCCCTCTTTGGTGTCCCATAGGGCTCTGAAGCCGCCAATGTAACTGGTCCAGGCGGTGTTCCAGTCAAAGGCAGCCGCTATGCTCCTAACAAACGCCGTTTCCGTCGTCGATTCTTCCCACGCAGTCCTCCGCCCGATGACCAGAGCAAACCGGCTGATGGCCAAGCCCCAAATGGCGAAGGTGAGGGATCGGGGGAGAATGGGGTACCAAGGCCCCAGCAGCGCCGGCGGAGACCTCGCAGACCACGACCTGAAGACGTAAGCTGAAGCAGAAGAGCTGCTTATGGGAAATCACAAACAGTGTGTATTAAAATTAGAACTCAAAGGGAGGTTTTCACTGGTAGAGCTATCATGTCTTATGAATAATTTTGTTAAAACTTGATAGGAGAACCAATTTTTTTTTATTAGGCAAGCTGATTTTATATTTGAAGTTTGGGGCAGGTTATAAATTAGAGTTTTAAGGATCAAGAAGGTTGAAGTTCAGATTGATTTAGTGCTGTTCCATGGCAAACTAGTCTGAGGTTTTGTCTGCTACTCTCCCTCAGGGTGAAGCTGAAGAGCAAAACGGAGATGGGGAACAAACACAGCGACCGCAGCAGCGTAGATTTTGGCGACCATACCGCAGGTGACCTGACAAAACACATATAATTGGCGTTTTGATTGTGTAAAGCCTTCGCTTTACACAAATGCTAAGATTGACTGATTCTATGTGATTGACAGGCCGTTCCGCCCTCGCCCACCTCCTGATCATGCTACAGACGGCCAGCAGGCTGCACCTGAAGAGAGCCAGGAGCAAGGCCAGGTGAAGCAGACGGAGGTCTCTGAGGCCCCCCAAACCAACGGAGAAACGGCAGAGGACCAGAAACAACAACGTCGCCAGTCTAGACGCCGCAGGCAAAGGAACTCGGAGTCCTCTACCTCCAAAGTGAGTATGTTTATGGTTGATGAACTGACAGATGAGCTTCTTGGGTTGTTTTCTAAATACACAAATATCTGCAGTGACTTAATAAACATGCTTTTAAGCAGTTTTTTATTGTCTGTTTGAATACATGCCATTTACAAAGAAGCTGTCCAGCTCACCTTAAGTCAGACGACGGTTGTGTACGAAATCACAGATTACTATATAGGGAATACGCCATTTTGAAGTTGTCCAAATTATGAGTGAGCATAATCATACCCCATATAATGGACTCATTGTATACCGCAATGCATTGTGAAAAGAAGTGTACAGTCGATGGTCACTAGCCAAGCACTATCTACCATCATGCATTGCAGTGCACAGCTTTGGCGAGCGGAGAGTGACGTGACTGCTCTCAAACTATGTTTGACAGACAAGAGGAGCTTAACCAGTATGAAAACACGGAACAATAAAAAAGTTCAAATTTGATGAATATTTGTACCAAAATCTTTATTCTGTTTTAATAAAGAGTCAATGCAGAATGAAAAATATTAATAGGTTGATATTTATACCAAGATAGGCTATGAGTCATGATTTGTTTGGTGAATACAGATAAATCTATAAGCAGGTGTTGGACTGTGAGATTCACAGTTGAATGAGGCTCTTTCGAGCGAATTGTCAAGGATTTGACTATTTTGGGTCACCCCTGATGTTAATTAGGGGTTTTAAGAACTCTCCTGAAAGTTCTCCTTATTTAACTATTCTATACCTAATTCTTCTTACTCACATATTGCAGAATGATACAGAGAAGTCTGCATCAGACCCTGGTACGCCCCCTCAGACCTCAAAACCAGCCGACCTTAAATCCACAACAAAATCACCAAAGGTCTCCCCAAAAACTTCTCCAAAAACCTCCCCTAACACGCCAAAAACAACAGAGGTAAGCTTCCTAATCTGCAATTTATTGATACTCATTTCCCTGAATTTGTTCAGTGTTTGACATTTTAACACAAATATTTTACACGTCTCCCTACCCTCAGCAGGAAGCTGCATCGACAGTCCCAGCATCGACAGAGTGACGCCAGCAAGAGGACAGTCACGTGACCCTTGGCAAGAGGTGGGGACCCCACACTACAGTGGTCAGGTCTGGGTCAGGCAGGGTGGGAGATGTTAGGGTGTAAGGTTGCACTATCTCTCACAGAGAGCAGGATGACAGACATTAGCAGCTCTGTAGTAATGCTCCTTATAATGGGTATTAAGGTGGAATGACAGCATTAAAGTGATAGCAGGAGTTTTATGCAGAGCAAGAATTTTTAATCTAATCTTTATTGAACTTTCAGAAGAGTCGTTTTGTGTTGGTTTCTTTAACGTCTTCTCCCTGCGTCACCTTTTGTGTTTCTCTATTTGTTGTCTTTGTAGGTCCTAGGGTTGGAGGACTGGACTATTTCAGAACACATGCACTGCTCTCCCCTCCCTGCAACCCCTCCCCATCCTCCAACCCACCCTGTCTCGCTGTCATCCCCTCTCCGTCCCCTCCCCTCTCATTTTTGTTTTGTGTTGTCTGTCTAGACACTGACATTTGGAGAGGGTTGAGGTAGGGATGAAGGGGGGATGCATACAGGTGGGAGGAGGGTACATATTTAGAAATTTAAAAGTACATCTTTAAAAAAAGAGAAATGGGAAAGAAATGACAATCTGCTTGGTAGCCCAGTTATTCCAACCCCCCTTTTATATCTATTTTGCTTTAGTTGCCTAATTACGGGACACTTGGAGTAGTTTAGAGAGGAACCAGCCTTGTTTTTTATTTAACTTTTTTTAATTTGGTTGAAGAGGGGAAAACCAAGCAGGTGTGAAGTTGGTGGTGCATTATGGGAGTCAGTTTAGTTCCGTTACCACCTTAAGTCTTAAATCTACTACTCCCTTCATGTCCTCAGTTGAGGATAGATAAATAAAAAGAAGTGTTATATTTTTGTTGTACTTTTATGTGTGCTTTTCTTTGGAGGGGATTATATGCAATGTCAGAACTTAAATGCTAAATAATAAATCATAAAAATCATCATCTCAGGATTCAGTGCTTATTTCGTCACTTGTACTTATATCTGCAGTGTATTTGCTTTTGAATATTTTTGCATGGTACACAGTATAAATGTGAAATTAAAGAAGGCCTTCACAGGTGTTTTACGTCTTATATTTACAGTACTTAAATGATTTTAGCCACAACATGACCACATCATCAGTAATCACTCTATGCAAATGACAGGTCCTTTCTGACCTCAATATAAATCCTCAGAGGGTGGTGATACTACACACCAATAAAGAGTAGACCGCAAACAACAAACATTACAAATGGCAAGAAATCACACAACCCCAATGCTTGACCTTAAAAAATAAAATCAACATGATATTCTGTTTTACAGTCAGCCCTTTTGATTGCACCTCTTTCCCTTATGTTTCGGGCTTTTGTTTTTTACGAAACAAAACACAAGCTGGAGTGCATAAAGAATTGATACTTTTAAACCTCATACCCTTAATGTCAACAACCAAAAAAAAAGGCTGTATTTACACACACAGTTCTAAAATAGATGTTTCTTTGAACGTAGTGTTTCTGCAAGATGTGCAGTGAGTGTCATGATGAAAAAACATATTCAGATTCACTTCGCATGGGATTAAGCTGGGAACACAACAGGATGGAAGACCCAGTTTGGCCTGAAGGTGTTTTAAAAAAAAGTTAGAGGAACACCAACAGTTGTCATTGGGACTGAATTGGCACTGATTCAGTACTGGAGTTTTGGTATTGATACTTTGTGATAATAACATTTGAAAAAAGTGTTTTTTCCCTCCAAAATGCTTCACTGAATTAAAAGAAAAGAAAAATTGCCATTTCTTTATGAAACTGTTCAAAGAAGTAAACTGGATAATAGTTCATGAGATATTAAATAAGTTTCCACAAAAAGTATGTAGAGTTTATTTATACCCAGCCAGAGTTACCGTTTATTGCGAAAGCTATGTTTTAAAACCGTCCTTTAAACCAATTCAACAATTATAACTATTAAAAGATGGATCTTCCACAGCTTTCCATAATCATGTATTTAAACTGTTTATCCTCCAGTTAAATGTTAAATTCAGTTGGGTTTCCACATCCAGAGTGCTCCCAGCTTAGGTACAAAAAGGCAAGAATACTTAACATAATGCCGGCATATAATATAAAGTATATCCTTGTGTTTTTTCACTCTAGTTAAAGTGCAGGAATTCCAAAGTCTCTCCACCTCAATCTGTCAATATTGCAACTGAATGCATCACCATGGAATATAATCTTACAATATTGGCAGTCAATGCCCCCAACAGTCCAGACCTTTTCTTTCTCATGTGCATCTTAATCCTTCAAACAATAGTCAACACTGAATCCATAAGTATTTGGCCTTGGCTCAAATCGTTACAGTTAACCTCATATTGCAGTGGTGCCAGCAATGGACAATTCCAAAACACCCAAATTGTCTATTCTTTAACACTGCTTTGGCACCACAATATATGAATACAATACTTGACCTCAATATACATATCTGAAAATATAAGTTTGGAGTCAGTTAAACCCAAGCTGTTCTATGTCCCGTTCTTCAATTGATGCTTTCGTCTCCCAAGTAGTCCAACTCGGTGCTAGGCTTGTCCAGGTCCATATCCAGGTCCATGTCCATCATTCCTCCCGCTGAGTGATGGTGGAAATTAGCTGCGATCTGGTCGAAGGTCTTGCCCCGCGTCTCTGGCACTCGGAAGAATGTGAAGATGAGGAAGAAGAGGAGGAGTGCAGCAAAGATCAGGAAGACATATGGTCCCATAAGGTCCTAGAAAAGTCGGAATCAGATAAGATAACATGAGGAGGAGTAGACAATGAACATGTGCAGAAAATACTGTTGCCTCACTTGTTTGAAGCAGAAAAAGACATTCCTGGGACATATGCAATATCCATTGAAGGTAAAATATACTTACAGCAACATATTGGAAACACATGCCAATGATGAAGTTGGCCGTCCAGTTGGAAAAGCCGGCCACAGCCATGGCAGCCGGCCTTGGACCCTGAGAGAACAGCTCGGCTACAAAGAACCAGGGAATGGGACCTGGTCCAATCTCAAAGAAAGCCACAAAGCCAAATATGGACAGCATACTAATGTAGCTCATCCAAGGAACACTTTCCTATGAGGTGGGAGAGATGTTTGAGTTAAGAGTCACGTACACAAAGTATCCATATCAGAGGATACTTGAATCTTTGGAGGCCTTACCAGCAAAGCAAGAGCTGTGGTCATTATAATGGCACAGATGCACATCCCACCAAGTCCAAGCATGTGTAGCGTCCGCCGACCCATCCTCTCGATCAGGAAGAGCTGTTGTTAATATGGAGAATAAGAAATAAGAAAATGTAGAAACTGAGAGGTTGCTAGTTAGCTAGTTAGCTGGACTGTCAGAACAAAAGCACAGATTCTACTCCCATGCACCTACAGTATGTAAGGATGAACTATAGACTGTAAATGGATCCCCCTATTTAAAATGTGAAGCCAGGGAAGTTTCCTAAACCTGCATTCCTTCTAACGGCCAGCAAGAGGGAACTCCATTTTTGGCTAAAAGCAGTCTAGTGTGTTTTGATCAACATAAGAAAATCACCCTACTTCAGCTGGACTATTCCCTCAGCAAACATTAGTTAAATAGTCTTTGTTTTTGATTTCAATTGTTCATGTCCGTCTTTAACACTGAATGATAATGATTTTGTATGGCCCCAAGTAGATAAGCAGGAGAAAGAAAGCAGGGTTAGGATTTTTCATCTAATATTAAGATGCAGAGCACATATCCACCTTGTCTTCCAATTAAGATCACATCTGGCCCAAAAGAAAAGGTGACAAAGACCAAAATACCCAATTATAAGCTTGAACAGTCTTACAGTCAATCAGTGACATCATGTCATGTTGATTATTGTTCACTTTTTTACAGTCTATGGGCTAAACAGTGGAAGTATTCAGACGCTAATATGACAATGCTAACATGCTGATGTTTAGCATGGTATGTTTATGTGACTGTAGTGTTAACATGTTATTGTTAACCTTTGCTAACTAGCACAAACCCCTACAGTGGCTCGAGGTGAAATATTAAGGAATCACTTGCGTTATTACAAACCAACTTAAGAAAACCACAGAAGTGTGTAGCAAATGCTGCAATCAATCCATTAGTTTGGTTTTTAGTTGTAATAGCATCATGTGCTACAGGGTGGGATAATTACATAATTATATTCCGTTAAACTTAAAAAATGAACCAATAGAAATAGAGGGAATTACAAATGTCCGAAGTATAAGGCTACTGCATCCTATTCATAATATTGGTGATATGTAAGTGATATAATAGCTATGCTGCTAGTAAGACCAAATTTAAAATGCTATTTACTATGACCATTGCACTAACAACAACTACAGGAAAACTCACAAGAAATTTTTTCAGACATTACTTTCGTTAAAACCTTTAAGTATAACCAAGAGGAATAGAGGGAATTACAGAGTGTCCATAAGATTTTACTGAACCCATTTACATTTTTTCTAATATATTAGTGATACAGACATTTTTTTCTCTCTCCTAGCAAGGATTAGAACAAAATCCCACTTTTTAGCCCATTTAATGACACTGAAACATCTTGACCTGCCAAACCAAAATTGACCTATTTTTGATGCACAGATGTTTGACAGGAGGACACAAGATGATGATGTAAATTAGTCTAAGGCTAACTCTGGTGCAATGCATCAAATGGTTACATTTATATTTTAATTGCACATGGTCCCTTACAAATAAAGTTGAAAGAAAAGTAGTCCAACCTGACATGTTATCTTATTTGCTCTTTGATAACAATGTTAAACAGTAATAAATGCACCTGTTGCTACATAACCGGACTGAAATCTTAACTGATCTTAATTTAGAGATTGAACTCTTTTAACAGGGAGGAGGAGCACATCAAAAGCCAAGATAAAGACATGTAGGACTGACCGAGACCACAGTGAAGGCACAGTTGACCACGCCTGCTCCTATGGTGGCATACACTGGACTCTGGACTCCGGCCTTCGTGAAGATAGCGGTAGAGTAGTAGAAAATCTGTCCAGAGGGGTAAACAGATTGAATCAATATTATGCTGCAGTGATTCAGTTTATCTTTAAAGAGCTTCCATTTTTCTCTTTCAGGTTTAAATGGAGCCCCCTGACTCACTGCATTGATTCCAGAGAGCTGCTGTGAGAGCTGCAGCAGGATGGAGATGATGATGGGCTGCCTGTAGAGAGGAGAGCGGAAGAGCTCCAGGATGGACACCTTCCTCTCCATGTCCATCTTTCTCTTCTCCTCCTTCATCTCTGCCAGCATGTCACCCACCTCCTGTTTGCCTGTTAACCTCCTCAGGCCTGCCAAAGGAAGAAGTGAGAAGTGAGCGTGTTATATAAAAGTTCCTGCCACTATGTTGTAAGGGAAGGATGATTGAAGTCTTTTAAAGATCCATATGGACCTTTGAAAAACTTTGTTCCGGTCTTCAAAAAGATGTATTAGGATAGCTTAATATTCCTTAGCTACACTTTCAGACTAAAGCTGAAATGTAAGGGTAAATGAAAACTTATCCTTGTAGTGAGGGAATTTGATCAGATATTTGGCCAATCTGGGAATAAATTCCTTACCAAGAAATTTCTTCACAAATGTGTTCATAAAGGTGTCTTATAACACATATAAAAAGATTTGAATCCAACTCCAGTAGGAAAATCCGTCAGAGCTGCTCAAAGTCGGAGTACCTGGAACCTTATTTGTGAAAAATTTAAAATGTTAACCTCTACACTTGGCGCCACGACCAGGTGCTGAAGGCGATAGCAGAAGCCATCTTCACTAGCATCACCCAGAAGTAGCCTCATCGACCAGCAAGGCAGGCGATTGCTTTCGTCCAGGAAGGGGAGAAGCCTAAGCCCCAGCCAAGGGGGGCAGTGGGACTCCTTGGAACCGCACCGGACTGGCAGATTAAGGCCAACCTGGGGAAGCAGCTCAGATTCCCAGAGCACATCGTGGAAACCACCCTGAGACCAGACAGAGTTCTGTTCTCAGATTCAATAAAACAGGTGGTCCTACTAGAGCTGACAGTCCCCTGGGAGGAGCGAATGGAAGAGGCCAACGAGAGGAAGCGTGCCAAGTACGCCAACTTAGTGGAGGAGTGCCGCAGACGGGGGTGGCGTGCCCGGTGTGTGCCAATAGAGGTGGGCTGTAGAGGCTTCGCAGCGCGGTCTCTCTGCAAAGCATACAGCCTGCTTGGCATCACAGGTGCACGCCAGAGAAAGGCCATCAAAACCACCACAGAGGCAGCTGAGAAGGCCTCTAGATGGATGTGGATCAAGAGGGGCGATCCGTGGGTACATGCTACTTAGACACAAGTCGGGACTTGATCAATCCCAGCTGGGTCGCCTGGGTAAGGGTGTATGATGTTGCAAGACCTGAAACACCCAATGACCCCAGGTTCCATCTCTGATGATGTGTCTAAGTGCATCAATAGATGTATATCGAACAACTGCCTTAAGTATCTTGTGAGGGGGTCAAACTAGGGGTTCTTCAGGATTCTGTATCCAATTGCAAAAAATCCACTCCTTGGTGGAAAAATGGTCACGCCCACTTTTACATGTACATTTAAAAGTAGCTTTATATGTTGATTTCTATATCTCCAATAAAAAAAATACTGCACCACATTGTCAAATGTCTCAGGGGTCCAGGTCTGAGTCTTCTCCACACTCTACAGTTCCTAAAGTGGGGATTGGGACCCCCTGGCGGCTCGAGAGACACTGAGAGGGGGGTCACGAGATGCCTTCCATTACCAAATAAAAAAGTTTAATGATTCAAAATATTATATTTTAGCAATTATTGTGAACATACATACAAAAGAAGTTGAATTTAAAATAAAGCTTTCGTCGTTGTTTCACCAAGGAGTGGATTTTTTGCAAAACAAATTTTTGCAATGGATTCAGAATCCTAAAAAAACCCTAGTTTGGCCCCTCACAAGGCAGAGGTTAACATTTTTAACTTTTCACCAATAAGGTTCCAGGTACTCCGACTTTGAGCAGCTTTCACAGATTTTCCAACAGGAGTTGGATTTAAATCTTTTTATATTTGTTAGAAGACACCTTTATGAACACATTTGTGAAGACATTTCTTGGTATGGAATTTATTCCCAGATTTTTTGCAATATTCCCTTAGCCTACTGATGCTGCCTTATCTTCTGGTCAATTTCCGCTGAGATTTCTGGGACCAACAAATACAAAAAGTAGCCTTTATTGTTCCAAATTCCCTTCTGCATTGTGGTCATAGTTGAGCAACAAAAATACAAAAAATGTAAAATAAATTATTTTCTGTACAGCATGATTTGATTACTGTAGCCATGCTTACAGAAACCAGTCAGGAGCAGGACAGAAAAGTGTTTTTTTCATACAAGTGGGCCTGAAAAAATCAGCATAAGCTTACTAATATTATAAATATCATTGAAATGTAGTGTTATTAAAGCGCTTTAGACATGGCTCTTACAGTATACTGCTCCTATACTGACTGATGATGATATTGACATAAATATAATATCAGGGTTTAAGATTCAACTTTTAAAAAATTACCAAAAAAGGATGATAAATTAAGTTTTTGTTATCCCAGGCGTACTATAAATAAAGCTTATTCAAAAGATTCAATCCAGTCCGCAGCACTTCAGCCCCCCTCACCTCTCTTAGCATGGTGCTCCTGGCAGCGGACGATGTAGAGAAAACGCGGGCTCTCAGGGCAGAACGGCAGAAGAGCCATCTGAAGGACAGTTGGCACGACTGTTAAACCCATCAGGACAGGCCACAAGTCCTCACCGCCCAGTAACACCTCCAGACCCAGGACCTGCAACCAGGAGACAGACCCAGTGTGAGTACACAAGATTTTACTTCAAATAAAAAAACATTTAGAAAAAGCTTTCAAATCTATGACTACAAAACACCCATCTTTGTTGATATTGCAGGAGACAAAAGAAAGAGGACTAATGTACGAAAAGTGGAATTAAGCTGCAAGGACATTAATGAAGAGGAGAAGGTGCTTTTGAGAGGTGAAGGATAACTTTTTATATATGCATTTATATTGTCAAATTCTAAATGTAAAAGCGTCTATGATTTCCACATAATCATCAATATAGTTGTGTGGTTTCAAACCTGTGCTATGAGAATACCAGTGACTATAGCCAGTTGGTGCAGCGTGCCGAGGGCCCCTCGCAGACTTGTAGGAGATATCTCACCCACGTACATCGGTGTCAAACCTGATGCCAAGCCTGGATATAGGAAAAATAGGATAGGAGACATAAACATAGAGCATCTGTTATACAGAAGAAACTCTTAAATACTATTTGAATTTCTTGTGATTTTAAAATACAGTAGAGAGAAAGTAAAAAAAGTGGATTGCTCACCGCAGTAGGCCCCAATAATAAAGCGTCCGAGGATCATCATTTCGAAGGAGCTGCACAGCTTAGACATCCCCATTAGACTCCCGCCAATAAAGGCGAACACGTTGTTAACAAGCATGGCTTTCCTCCTGGGAAATACACACAAGACACTTTTTTTTAGTTATTCAGTTTCCAAATGGCACGTTATCACTTTAAATCCTATAGAAGGTGATTTTTTATTAGATTCCAGCCACTAGCCAGTAATTTAACTCAGATTTCAGCACCTTTTGGTCAACATACAAATTACTGTTGCTTCTGTAAATAACCGTAATGTTGTTATAGACAGTATTACAATATTAAATGATTCAGACATTTTGTAATTTTTTTTTTTGGGATGGCGTCTTGGTGGCTAGTGACCCCCACTTTGGGAACCACTGATGTAGTTCACACAGTATAGACACATCATACATACAGTGCATGGATGAGAATGTTATAATATTATATATTGAGGGTGGCAATTCCCCTCACAGATTTAAGGTTACTGAAACTGTTGCCTGGATGTTTACCACTGAGGAAATCCACTAAAACTTTAACCTCTAGAGGGCAGTGTCACACAAAACATTGAGTAAGTTGCTTCATCAATCGAATTATTATTCGACAATTAGCCATAACAGTCTAAAAGATAACACACCTAGCAAATTGACAACAACTTTGATGATTAGAGTTATTTTTGACTTAAACTTTCAATTTTCAATTTTAATAATTTAAGTTGTTTCTCACATGTTTACCTGAGAAACACATGAATACAGCATAGATAGGCTGGTAAGGCTACCTGTATTTATAAACTCAACAATCAGCATCAATATATAGTACAGATTCTTTCATTACATGGTTTTAGACTTATGATGACTGTTTGAAACTGATATTTATCCCACAGCAAAAACATTACCTCATTTTACATTTTTAAAGTACGTCTACTCGTCATAAAAACACCCAGTCTATTTTTCTTTCAAAAGTTTGACTCCCAGACATGCAGTGTTTTCTACATAAATGTGAAGTGCATTCTTAGATTATGTGCATTAGGGTGCAGTTTTCCAGATCACTTCTGTATAAAGTGTATTTTGAAAAGAGGTCTGGTACCTGTGATTTAAATAAAAATCAAACTGGTACATAATTAAACCATGATTAAAGCAAGATCATATTCTCTTCTTGGAGATTATTCTTTAGCTCCAACATAAATACAACAGAAATAGACAAATAACTTAACAAATTAATATAAAATAGTCAATGAAACCTTTTTTCTTCTTCTTCTTTAAAAAAAAGTAGACTGCTAACAGTGTCTGTTATTTTCTCTGTCACCCACCAAACTATAAGATCTACTGTTTAAAATGAACACTGTCTGCACACTGGAGACATCGCTTGCATCTGAATCATTTTGACCTCAGAGGTCACGGCACTGCAGCTCCGATCAGACACACCGCTGTCCCAGCTTTTTTTGAGAGGACCTTGTCCTGAGTGCACCCGAGCTGAACACTACACCCATACCCCCATTCCGCCACTCAGTCCTCCTGACCCAGCACTGCCAGCTTCTTAAATCCTCAACAGTCAGTGGGAGCTGTGGGCTGCCAGTTTGCAGTCCAGTTCGCATCACAGCTAAGGTTGCAGAGGATTACTAGGTCCACAAGAAACTTCCATGGTAGAGTTTCCATTGAATGATGAGGCGTTTTATGAGATCTGGGATCCATGTAGAGTTGTAAAGAAGACGCTGATGTAGCATGACGAGCTGAAATATATCACCTAACAGTCTACGAGGGTGTGGACTTAGGGAAATTTATAAAGTGTGGTTAGAAATACAAAAAATATATATTGTATGATGTAGGACATTCTGGTGATTGAAATCGTATTTTGCAATTTTTTTTGTTTCTTTTGAGATGTATTTGTAACTCCCTGGGATGGTACGACTTCTAAAGTGTTTTGCTGTATCATAGACTGGGAATGATTCTTTTTATTTGAGTAATCGCTAAGTAACTTTTAGAAAAGTTTCAAAGTGTGTCACCACTAAAATAGCATGAAATAGGCACCTGAAACAAAAATTGCTTGTATATGTATAGAGAGCGAACCTGAGGAAGCCACAATACGAAACACGTTGTTCGCTCCAATGTTTTATATGCATTAAACTTTTAAGTCTATCTAAACAATCGTGGTGTGCACTGGATCACTCTGATCTTGATTGCATGTATATGTTTTTCCCTACCTGCCCAGCCACTCAGAGACGAAGCCCACACAGAAGGAGGACAGCATGCCACCGATGGAGAAGATAGCGACGGACAGAGACCAGAGGGAGGTGAGGGTCGCTGTGGGTATGGGCTTTCCATACCGTTGAATCCATGTTGCATTATAATCCTTCTCAATCATCTGATCAGGACACAGAGGTGACAGGAGAACCAAACAAATACTTGTTTAATAGCAGGTGATATCAGTTTAAAAGGAAGAGAAAAAAAGAATCTGTAGGCATTAAACTTGTATTTATCATCATTGAGGTAACACATCAACTGGAATTACATTTAGACTTTATAAACAGACAAAAATGAGGAGAAAGTGCAAGATACAACAGATAAAGAAAGTCTGTAAATATAAAATAAGGAACCCCCCCCAAAAATAGAGATAACATTCTTCATCAGAGGAAGATTTCATCTGAATAAAATAGATTCATAACAAAGACTTCATCTAAAAAACCACAACAACTCAAATCTTTCCATTTGAAGGAGGCAGTGCAGAAACCCAAAGCCTTTATTAAAAAATAATATTAATTAGTAATTTATAAATCAAGGGATTTTCATTGTAGGGTAATGTGATTTATTGAGCACACTAAAACACCCAACATACGTAGCCTCTTTTGAAAACTATTCATATTGTAATGGCCAACAATTTTGCATTAAATTATCACACACACATAAAAACAGCAGGCTAGCTTCTACTTTGGTTTTGTTCTCGAGTCTCTTTGACACTGACGGCATCACCAGTCGCGTCTGAAGGCCCTCACCTGACTTGGCTCGAGCTCTTTGCGGCCATTAATCCCCTCTGATTGACTGTGAATGTGTTACAACATGCCGATGACACTCTACTGTTCCGTCTAACGTGACAGATTTATGTGCTGAATGCAGTGAAAGAATTTCGATCATTTGCAATGTGTTTCTTTATTGACCTGCATATGGAGCAGGATGCATACTTAATATAGGCTGTCGTGAATCACACACTGCATTTCTCACATGCAGTACTGAAGCGTGCCTCATGCTGGAACACCAAATGTGACTGCAACACGAGCATGTTTAATGTCCAGAGAAAGATTGTCTATGCTATACATACACACTTACAGTGTTTATAAAGGCTTCATAAATATTTTCAGCAGTCTGTTGCCTTTGGGATGTGACAAAAAAAACTAATCATCAAATCCCCCCAGCCTCTCCCCTTTCTTATAAACCAGACAAAAATATCTTAAGGTCTTTAACATTAACAATATAAATGACGGCTACTGTCCTCTGCCGTCACACTCAAGGTATACATTCTTGCACATACTTCTGTGTTCCAGGTTGTAAGTCATATAAACATTATAAATCTGTCAATACTTTTTTATTTTACTGCTTTTTGATTGATCAGCAACTGAACAGACAGGAAGTAGAAGGGACATCTGGCCATATTTGATGTTGAAACAAAATACAGTATACTACTGTCTAGTATACTATACAATAAGCTCATATAAGACACACTGATAATGTCAGGATACAACCGTTTCAAGCTTAAATAACTGTTTTCAAGTGTTGAATGATAAAATAGTAAAGGCATTAATTTCTAGCTAACACTATTGCTAGCTTAATGGTTTAATGAGGCTGTAATGCAGACGGCAACCCTCTCATGGAAGTGCAAGAAACCGTGGTTTCACATTTAAAACTGCAGAGTGTCCACTTGAGGCTGGCTGCAAAAGCCCATACACAAATATTCTAAAGTGCCATTTTATATTAGAAATACACAGTTTTACAACCTGGTTCAAAAAATGTTTTTTTTTTGTCTCAAAAGGTCATGTCATTAGGGGGGTGATTTTTTTTTTAAATAACTCGTCCGTTTTGAGAATATTAAGGCTTAAAGTTATGCGTTATTAAGAGCATGGCTGATCTAACTGACAGGTGGGCACGTTGTAGCTGTTTGCTAGGAGGCTAGAGGCCTCAGCTCCAGCTCTTGGGCGTATACTGGGTTGATTTACAAAAAAGGGATGGCCATGGTTGTGCTTCAAAACTATGCTCAAGAAACCAATGGGTAATATTACTGAGACTCCTTCGTGTGATACAGTCTATGGTTTAATGCTAATGTACGCTGTTGTCAGTAGCTAATGAGTTATCAAATGTTGCCCAAACTTTAGATTACTGTCACTTTGCCCACAAAACCATTTGAAAGTTACACATTACAATAGGACAGGAGTAAAATCTAAGCTAATTATAATAGCTAGCTTTGAATAAAGAGGAAATTTGGCTTTTTTTTTAGCTTCTGACAGTTTAGACAGAACAGCTAGCATTAGCATTAAACCATTCATCTTGTCTTTTTTATGCTGATGAATCTGGAGCTCTAAAATGATTATGATTATAAATTTCCAAATTTTTATGCTACTTTCAACCAAGAACACAGCATAAAGACATTATAACTTCCCGCCATTAACTAAAGGAAAGCGGCTGCTTTTTTTATGTGGTGTTTTGTGCTGTTTCCATAAGAGCGTGCAGTGACTCTGTTTACACAACTAACCAGCCTGTGCGTGTGCCCTTCTTTCACATTAGGCGTTCATGTGCTTCCCTTTTGTTTGCTTCAGTTTCAGGTGATTGGAATTGTTTCCGTCTCTCAGAGTTTATTTTCTAAATATCATCACTACTATATCTGCCAGATATTGTGTCGTCAAACTCCTTGTAAAACCCAGACTACAAGCATCAGCAGAGAAGACTTCTAGTTAAATGTCACTATTGAAACTTCTATTACACTTCAATTTCTTAATCATATTGGAACCAATTTTAAAGTTTTTTCTTGGTGGCTTCTTTTGAACACCATCTTTGTAGTTAATGCTTCTTTTTTTACCTTCTGCGGCGCATTGATGACGCCGATGTTGTATCCAAACTCCAGAGATCCCAGGACGGCAGTGAAGACTGAGAGAACAAATGTTCCAGTCACCGTCTGGAGTAATGACACATAGAAAGGAAACATAAAATGAGTTAAGAAACACATTTAAAATGAGATTATTTTCAGAATAGAGGGAAGGCTGGGAGACTTTTCAAACATAATAATGGCAGATAATAAGAGAGCTTAAGCTTTCAGCCCTAGTTCACTAACATCTACTATATATAACTGTGATTCTAATGAGATACAATCTCTGCAGCATGTTCTTCACTGATGACGCCTGAACTTTAACTTCACTTTCCCATCAGGCGGCTGGCACCTGTCTAAATGGTGACTGACGGGACGACCTTGGGGAGATGAGGGCTTCCCCTCCAACAAAGTGTGTATCAGCCTGACAGAACAGTTTCACGCACTACAACTGAAACATTAGTTAGCACCTCAATGCTAAAGACTAAAGTCTAAAGCAGACAAAAAAAGGGTGAATTTTATGAGTTAAACTCCGGAGACCTGCTAGATAAAAACGATCATAATTACTCATAACATTCCCTCAAACTTTGACTTTTTGGTGATGCTGGCTTTTTTGGATGTAATGCTTTTAATGTGTGGGAAAACACTTATTACCTTGTAAATGTTCATAACTTTGTTATAACTAAATATTGAGCTCATCAGAAAATGATTTGCACTGTTTTCTGGATTATTTACTCTTTTATATGTAGTATTACAAACTACCTTTTTATTTAAATTAATATTAAATACTTCTATTACACTGTTTCTCCCCCTCTCTATGGTGAGTCTCTGGATAAGTATTCATGTCCCAAACAAGTGTGCATGTTGGTGTGTGTGTGTGTGTGTGTGTGTGTGTGTGTGTGTGTGTGTGTGTGTGTGTGTGTGTGTGTGTGCGCGTGTGTGTGGGTGTGTGTGTGTTTGTGTGTGTGTGTGTGTGTGTGTGTGTGTGTGCGTGCGCGTGTGTGTGTGTGTGTGCGCGTGTGTGTGTGTGTGCGTGTGTGTGTGTGTGTGTGTGGGTGTGTGTGTGTGTGGGTGTGTGTGTGTTTGTGTGTGTGCGCGTGCGCGTGTGTGTGTGTGTGTGTGTGTGTGGGTGTGTCCTTGCAACAGAAGAAAAGGCAAGCACCTGAGGCAGCCAGTTTTGCTCTGTTACACTTAAAGTTAAGTGTATTTCATTGAAATGTCCCGACATAGTTGAAAGACAAGTCGTTTTTTTTTTTCTTTTTCACAAACAATGATTTGATCTGTACATCAAGCTTCAGCATAAGACAGATGTTGTGATGCCTCAGCAATTAAAAGGAAAAATGATATTTTTCCTCAGTTTTAAGTTGACTGTTTCAGGGATTTATGTAACATTGAAGCCAAAAATGTCATGATGATAGAAGTCCCCATATTCACGCAGCATCAATCTCCCCTATCGCAGAAATTGCTTACAAATCTGCCATCTGTTTATTGTTTTTTTTAGAAGGTTTAGGAGTTGTCTTCATGCCATCACTCTGTGTCGCACTTAAAGAGATATTATACTTTCCAAAAAGACCTAAAATGATTTAAACATTCAGCTGACCTAGAAATCATTTCTCAAGCAGAGCTGGAGGGAGCATACAATACAGCCGTTGTTTATGAAGGTGGTGAAAAGGAACCAGTTAAACTAGGTGGCCTATAACAAACCCACAGCACTGAGAGGTCTGACCTGTAAACTCGGATATTTGGCTGGACAAGGTCACTGCTCACGGCTAAATAAGGGCCGGAGCTCGCTCTGATCAGAGCTGATGTTAGTTTTCCTGCCTGCTGAAACTGACGCGTTTTCTTTTGGATGTTGCAAACAATTCATTTTTATTTTTTATTTTTTTATATATTGACCCTTCAGTAAAAAAGAATATGGACCATGAAAAATTCAGAATCTTATTTTATATATTCATTAGTTTTCATATTGTTTTAACATCATATCATTGAGTTTACACTTATTTATTGGATTAAATGAGGCTGATAGCAATTCAACATAGCATGCATGTTCTTTTACCGTCTTTGTGTACCACTGCGTAAAAGCTCACCAAATAAAAAATTATGCCCCTCTTCAAAAGAACAACCAAAATACCTGCATAGCATGAGAAATGTTTTCATGAAACATAGCTTCTAGTAAAAAAAAAAAAAAAAGCTTCATTTTAAAGTTATGAATAGCTCCCAAGGAAAAAATTACCTCCCCTCCGAGTTGCTGAAACCCGGCCGGCATGACTTTGGCAGCTCCAGGCACCCAATACTAGTCGATGACAGATGCGTCTGGTGCCAAATAAAGACACGTGAAACTCCCTCAAAAGGACAACAACTTCTAAAATTTGGGCACCAAACGCTGGAGAAAGTAAAATCCAGAATAAACACCCAAAAAGATGAGCCTGGTGCGTCCTATCCTGCAGTGTGTCCTCTCTTCTTTGAACTTTGTGTTGTGTTCGCTCAGCTGGGATAGAGTGACACCCGCACACCCACATGCACGCCTCTCTGTGTAGGGGAGGGGAGGTGGAGAGAGGGTGAGGGTACTTTAGTCCAAGAGGCCCAGTAGGCTGATCTTGAGGTCCTGCAGCAGAGGTCGAGTCTAGTCAGGAAGATCTTTTGCCCTTAAATACTCTTGGCTGATGGTGACAGGAGGAGGAAGACGAAAACTGGAGTGATGTGACAAGAATGGGATCTGTTTTTGTATTATGGTGGGCAAAAGATGCAGAAAAGTAAAAAGGAGCTACGTTTTGAGATTCCAGAGTCAAATTTAGTTTCAGGGCTACCTTTTTGGAGCCTGTTTCAAAATGAAACTGACCTTTAAAAAGTGATTAACTCTTATGTAGCTACAAAAGAGAAAACCTGTGGTGCATCTTTCTTTTCACTTTGCTAGGTGCAACATTTGACATATAAAGTTAAATGATCACATTTTGACCATAATTCTTTGAAGTATCACCTGCAGAGTGTATGAGATGAGGTAATATGGCTGCACAGGTGTTGGTCCTCAGGTGAACTTGAGTCTAAATGAAAGATGCCACCGGCTATGACTCAACATTTCTGCAGGGAAGCAAAGAGGGGCTCGTCTTCACCACTCATGGTTGCCATTGTCTGTCTTCCCAACAGCCATAAATCCCTTTCTATTTTAGATCACATGCCAAAGAGGTCACAAACCAAAGCTTGCCCTTTTCCACAAACCCCTCCCCCTCTGTTGCACACAATAAAGCTTAATCGTCCTCGGGAAGGCAACAGGTGGACCCTAAATCTGGCCTGTGCTACCTGAGTTAGCAGCGAAGGTGTGGTTAGGGGAAATTTGGCGACTGAGTGATGGTGTGTCCCAAGCGGGGATAAAAGGGGATGTGTATTGGCAGGGTGGCACTGAGCGGGCAAAGTACAGATCTACCAAAGAGCTCAGTGGAAAAATATCTGCTCCAGATCTCTCAATCAGCTGATTCAAGCCCACCCCTTTTGCAGACACACCCCCAACCTCACGCCACTCTCTTCTTGAAGCTCACCACTGTTGGCCCCCCTCCTATGCACATTGAGAAAGGGAAGAAGAACCTGACACCCCTCATCTAAAGCCAGTGGCCCCCCAGCACAGTCATG
Source organism: Tautogolabrus adspersus (assembly GCA_020745685.1). Classification (NCBI taxonomy): domain Eukaryota; kingdom Metazoa; phylum Chordata; class Actinopteri; order Labriformes; family Labridae; genus Tautogolabrus; species Tautogolabrus adspersus. The sequence continues at coordinate 9,172,122 of CM036556.1, read as the reverse complement.
TGTGTGGCTCTGACTAAATGTAGAGAAACTTTACACCATCAGGACAGTGCCGTAGAGCCCCCTGAGACATAGTTTGAGGGTTCATGTCTGCAACCAGAGCCAGAGCTACATTTCCAAATAGTATCACATGAATTCATACAGAGAGAGCCAAGAACAATGAAGTTAAGTTAACACTCACAACCTCCAAACAAAACAAAAAGCCTAGCAGCTAGTATATTTATCTAAAAACACCTGTTCAGCTAAATTTTTATAGTGTGAAATGTCACCTGTGTTGTCCCCAAGCTGGAGATGCCAGCGAGTGTGAGGCATACTGTAATCTGAAACACAAAAAGTCACACCACAACACAAACGCACAACATGTGACTGCCCTTCCTTACTGACCAAACTGATGCAGACAAACAGCTCATGTAAATACTGCTCCTTCTTGTCCAACCTGTGTGTTTGAGTGTGTGTGTGTGTGTGTGTGTGTGTGTGTGTGTGTGTGTGTGTGTGTGTGTGTGTGTGTGTGTGTGTGTGTGTGTGTGTGTGTGTGTGTGTGTGTGTTTGAGTGTGTGTGTCTGACTGGTTGTTAGGGTCAGCTGGTTCAAAATCACGTTACTGTAAAATGAGTCGCGTGATGGATGGCAGGTGTACAGTGTGGTAAGTTGCAGCGTGTTACAGGCAACACACTGAGTCCAGTCCAGACGCTAAGATATATATTTTGGGTTGTGGAAAGGCACTCATTTGCTCGTTGCTGAGAGTTTGGTGAGAAAATTGCTACAAACTGTTATTTCTGATCTTTCAGTAAAAGACTACGGCCATGATATTTTGAGCTTAGCTTGACATAAAAGGTAGCAAAATCCACCTACCAGCACATCTAAAGTTTGCTATTAAATCAGTTATATCATGTAATTATTCAGTACAAAAACATCATGTGATGTTTCCAGTTATGATGCTAAGCTAAGCAGCAGCTAACTGCAGCTTCATATTTACCATACAAACATGTGTGTGTGTGGTATCAATCTACTCGTTTTCCTGAGTGGAGGAGAAAAAAAAAGAATCAACTGTTTGAACATTTCTTTAATAACTTGACAGATTTGTCATTTGTTTTATGCATTGTTGCATGTAAGATGTCTTTTTAATGCTGTACAAAAGCTCTTAGATAAAGAAATATCCACAGGAGCTCCCCATTTAAATAAATATTACATGGCATTAAAGCAAATATTGAAAAAAATATGTAAGGTTTGTCAATTAGGCTAATTATACAACAAATAAAACAGGCTATAAACAATGATCTTTAACATCATGAAAGGCCTACATTTGTATGTAGCTCCATAATAATGTTCCTAATGACCACTACATTACAATAAAACTCTCTAAACAGGAAGTGCCTGTTTCTAGATTGACGATTGTATCCAATTACATTTGAAAATGAGTTCTCACATACAGTATGTGTATGAAGGTCTCTGCTGTGTGCCTACTCTCAGAAACCGTAGTAACAACCAGAAAGCATTATAAAGAGATACACTCATTCATTCAGCTATACAGTACCTGTCTATCTTTATAACATGCACTACAAGAAAATATAAAATACATATATGAATATATATTTATTATAATCCTACAAATCCCCTCTTTCTCTGTCCTTGTCCTGTTCTGTAACACCTCATTATTGTATATATGTGCAGTGCCAGTGGGATCATGTTTGAAGTGGACCTGCTGGCACCATCACCACATTCACTCAAAGGTCAGACAGCCACCAAGCCTCAAAGTGGCACCAATAACCGCTATGTACGCAGAGAGACAGACGAGAACCAACATTCATTGCATGGTCTTTCGATAGGACTCCTGTCAGTTCAGGAAAAGATGCCAGCACTGAGGCTGTCTGGCCTGTCATGGCTGAAGACACCTTCCCGCAGCTCTCCCTCGTGGTTTACATCCTTAAGCCTGTAAGAGCAGACTATGACATCTTCAAACAGTGTTAAAAAGTCAAAATAACTACATTAAGGCTGGACTGAAACAGAGGCCATGTTTATGCCTATAGCATTACAACAATTATCCTGGGTGGACCACATACGGAGGTAGTCTGGCACGCATTTATCAAGATTGGTTTTGTAGTGTAAATGCTCATGAGTCCTGGGCAGCATTAAGTACAGGCCCCCACCTGGAGAACAATGCTGCCTCCCACTGGGGGTGAACAATCATGCATTCAGTCTTTTCAGATTGGTGGGCACTTATTAGCATGCATTTATAGATATGTAGGAATACTTTAGAATATATCATAGGATCAGGGTTTGCAAACGTTTCTGATTGTACAGAGTTTTTGTCAGTAAAAAAAAGGTATAGGCCTAGTATTTAATGGAAGAAATACAATTCTCGACTGGACCACCAGTGGATACTAATGAAGTGGATAATAATGAAGATGTACTGGAGTTTCTGAAACTCCAGTACATCTCTTTATCAAGGTAATGTGGTCATCATTTAACTAAGTGTGTGGTCTTTCATGTTGAAATCAATATGCAATAGGCTACAAGTAATTGTTACTACCCGAAAATGGGAAAATGTTTGCTGTGCGTCATTATAACGTCACAGTTCCTTCATGTGTTCAGGAGATGCCTGTTTTTTCTGCAGTCCATCATATGTTATTCAATACTTTTTTAAATATCAAGTCCCGTTACAAACAACCTATTTTCACGTATTGCAGCGAGCTTTCATGGCATTCCTGAGCCTGATATTTTGAGAAACTCTTTATTAAGAAAATAAGAATGTGAATATTACTCTATTGTTTTGTGTATGTTTTTAAAAAGTATAAAACAACAATAACAACATAGCCCTAGTGACGGAGCAGGACTAAACACAAATCATCGTCGCCCGATGGAGGGATTTCTTGTACAAATATACGGCTAAAGCCTACGGAACTAGCTTATCTTAGTTCAGTCGTTCTTTGGTGCTAATAAGTCCGATAGTTATGAACGCAACTTTACATGTTGTTAGGTTGCATTTAAACGCGTCACGGGAGCACGGTGCTCTGTGATTGGACGCTGCCCCTCCCCCTTTATTTCAGTGGGAATCCCCGTACAACAACAACGTGCTCTTCTCTACCCCCAAAATATTTTGACTTTTTGGTTTTATCTGACTTCCTGCTCGCACACTCATAGTGATTCACCGCGCGAAGAGCATCTACAGAAAAAGAAGAATACAAGGTAGATGAGTATTCAACCACACTTCATCCGATAAAGAAACAGTGTTGAAATACTAATTCGTCCGATAGAGAAAGTTTGTCTGTAGTTTGGCTAGTCGGATTCCTGAACGTAAAGCTAACGTGTTAGCTAATTAAGCTAACGCTAACACGGCTAGCCAAACAAAAAGATGTGTATGCGGAACAGCTACCACCTGACGCATTGCTATTCCTTCTATAATCAGTAGTTTTCATTCACAGATTTGATATATATACTTCAGCTTTGTCCGTCGAGTTAAAAATCGAGTATCAAAAATGCTAGCTTCATTCAGTTTTTGAGGCCTGTCCCTCGAAAGAAAATGGACGATGGGCAAAGTTAGTAAACTGAATGGCTCTTCGTTTGTTTTAAAGCTGCTGTCTAAAAGATATCTTAGTGTATATCTGAAAAATGCGGCTTCATTTGTAAAAAAAAATGTGTTACATTTAAGCTGTTTTTATCCTGTGTAACTTCATCGTTAGTCAGCATTTTAAATCTCAGAGGGCCTACATGGTTTCAAACTTAACCGCATTTCCTGTGGCAGAAATCACAGTTAATCCTATAATATCATTCATTCATATGCAGGATTTAAATGACTTTAACGGAACATTTGATCATATTTTTCATCTTCTTAGGGTTTGTCCAAGTATTCTGGCATTGTGTTTGACTGCTTGCTTTGACGTAAACAGCGTCGAAGCGATTGAACCCCAATAGATCGATACATAATAAAATAAAATAATGTCGTCTAACTGTTGATGCATGTAATAAAATCTTTTTATCTGACTATTTAAACGTTTTTTGAATTTAGTATAAGTCAAACATAAAAAAAAAACATTTGAAAACACCATTTTAATTTTCGTAAGGGTTATGTTGTGTCGATTGAACATTAAAAATAAAGCAGAAGCATAAATTAACAATATAAACAACTAGGAGCTGTTATTCTATACTTCATACAACCTGTTAAATCAGACTGATTAAGATCAAGTTGCCTTATACTGTACCCCATAGGTCTAAGTTCAACTTTCTTCCTGTTGTTTTCCCACAGCACGCCTGCAGCGGCGCTCTTCCCCGTCGTCTGCATTGAAAACAAAGATGGAGGAGCAGCCAAGTCTCGATAGTATCTCACTGAGCCAGACCCTGCCTCTGAGCCAGGATTCATTCCACCAGCTCTGGAATGTGTAAGTTGTGATTTGATATAAGATAACCTAAAAAATGTTACAACTTGAGAAAAGCCAATTAATCTGTTTTTATTTATATTCTTTGCAGCGTCACTTCCTCCATATCGATTCCTTCTGTGACTGATGGGCCCAATGAAACATGGAGGGCAGAGGGAGCAATGGATATGTTGGTAAGCATGCCGTGCAATGTCCTGATTTAAAAAAAAATTACATAATAGTCACTTAAATCTGGTTATAAACCTATTCATCTATGTAGACAGACTGACACTCTTTCTCTCTTTTTTATAGATTAATGATCACGAGCTGCCGACCTTTGACGAAAATCTTTTTAACCTCCCTGAGATGTCCACCAAAGATGGCGTTACTCCCCCCGCCTCCACCGTTCCCGTTACATCCGACTATCCAGGGGACTATGACTTCCAGCTTCGCTTTCAGAAGTCTGGCACAGCCAAGTCTGTCACCTCCACGGTAAGAAATGCTTAGACCAAAATGTAACTCTTATATGAAAGCCGTTTTGTTGATGATTGTTATGGAGAATATTTCAGTTTATATGTACCTGTAAACTTCAAGATGAGAATGAACTGCCAACAAAAGCAGCAGAAATCTGAAGTATCTGTGCAGTGTGTATTAATGTAACAGAACTGAACAGAATGTTAATGTAAGGCAATTTATTTAAAAGTTGGTCAGATTAACCAGCAATTCAACATGACAAGGGAAGAAGTTTCCTCTCTGAGTCCTCGCAGAGAACAAAAGAAATCTCAACAGCTGCTCACTTCTGAGCCGCCATTCAGTGTTCAGCTATGTTCAGTATGTGAGGTTTTTTGTTAAACATAAAAAATCTGCTTCTGTTTTGTTTTATTTCCGAAATCAAACTCAACATCAATTCATTTTCACATTTTAGGTATAAATTTGAAAGATTTTACAAAAAAAAAACACTTTTGATCACCCACAACATTTTTGAAGTTCTTAACAACTTCAGGTATTTTGTATAAAAGTATCAAATCTCTTACCTTAGCACTTGATAAAAATCCATTCTTTGGTATCTCTTATGGTGGCGTTCATGTGGAATCGTATTCATTGTGGCGATTCGCTAAATTTCAAAGTCTAGAGTCAGCCACTATGTTTGAACAGCCAATGGAATTTATGTTTCCACAGTGACTCACTCGGCAGCGCTCTGCAGTTGGCCAGTTTAGTTTAAGTTAGTGTGATCTGCCCTAAAACCCCCGCCCCTCTGCGACTTGTGCTCTGGTCTGAGGGAGCGGTGCAGGCTGGTTGTAGAGCAGAGCTCTGACATGACGGGACATGTTCCTGCACGGTCTTCCTCCAGCACAGAAAGGGTTAAAAAAAGAAGAAGAAGTATTGTAATTTATTGCACCTGGATTTACTCATTTGAAGATTTCTTTTGTTTGATTTTGTTTTCCCAAAAAAAGAGAAGTTAGATGAAAAGTAAGAGTTTTAGTTTTCTTAACTTTGAGCTCTTTTTTTCTGATTCAGATATCAGAGCGATGTTTGACATGTGAATCATCACTCTGCTGCTCCACGGACGGTAAAATGCACTCTCTCCGTTCTTTCTCACAGTATTCGGAGCTCCTGAACAAGCTGTACTGCCAACTGGCAAAAACTAACCCGATAGAAGTTCTGGTGAGCAGAGAGCCTCCTGCAGGTGCGATGATAAGGGCGACTGCAGTCTATAAGAAGACGGAGCATGTGGCTGAAGTTGTCCGCAGATGTCCCCATCACAAGAACGAGGACCTTAAGGAAAACCCCACAGGTAAAAGTGCATATCATAAACTAGAGCCGATTACATTGTTCCTATGATAGAAGTGAGGTGACTTTAATTTAGTCTACCCTGTTTTCCATTCAGCTGCAGAGAATAGCAGCCATCTGATCCGGGTGGAGGGCAGTGAGAGAGCTCAATATTTTGAGGATCCGCACACAAAGAGGCAGAGTGTCACTGTCCCCTATGAGGCTCCACAGGTAACACTGCCCACCTCATTTACAATCTTCACTGTTATTCTGAAACAATGAGGAGCAATGTCTTGTACTTTGAATGATAGGCTGCATCTTTTGAACACCCTTATCAAGTGATAAGTATTAAAAACTTAAACATCTGGGTGAACACACACTAATTAGTTTCTCTCTCCTGTCCCAGTTGGGCTCCGAGATGTCAACCGTCCTCCTAAGATTCATGTGCAACAGTTCCTGCATGGGGGGAATGAACCGAAGACCAATCCTCACAATCCTCACCCTGGAGACCCCGGAGTAAGTCCTGCTTCTTATTCAACAGACGTTGTCGGGCTGTGAGAGTGTTGACCAAATGATGTTATACATTACTATTCCTTTTAGGTCTTGATGATGTATTTTTTGGGCTCTTATGTCTGTTCCTCTTTCTCCTAGGGGGCATGTTTTGGGTAGGCAGTGCTTTGAAGTCCGCATCTGTGCATGTCCAGGCAGGGACCGCAAAACTGAGGAGGAGAACAGCACCAAAATGCAGAACAGCACAAAAGAAACTAAAAAAAGAAGTATGTTTAAGTTTTCACTTTCGTTTAAATATTGTGTCCCTCGCATGCTGATCCTTCTCTAATGTAGCTTTTTTTTTTTCTTAAGAGAGCGTGGCTGCTCCTGATTCCACTTCCACAAAGAAGCCAAAGTCGGGGTCAGGCACCGACGAGGAGGAAAGAGAGTGTTTTGTCCTCCATGTAAGTAAAGATCCATACTGCTCAAAAACTGGAGCTCTTTATGAAAGTTTGCTGTTTAATTCATTTATGTTTAATCTCTGCTGCAGGTCCGGGGGAGGGAACGCTATGAAATGCTTAAAAAAATCAACGACGGCTTGGAGCTGCTGGACAAAGAGGGGTGAGAAATGCTTCCTGTATCTTTACATCAACACGCCTCAATCACTTAGTTTGATCACTTAGAGTAGTTCAACATCGATAAATCAACTCAATTAACCTGTTGGATTTTATGTAACTTATTGAAATATAGTCGTAGACTTACATCAAGTATCCCAGGATTGAACACTCACTCAGTTTTTTCCCACTTTCTCTCCACAGCAAAGCAAAGACAAAAGTTTGTGTGAAGCAAGAAGTCCCTCTCCCGTCTTCAGGAAAAAGACTCCTGCGCAAAGAGGAAAAGAGCGACAGTGATTGAGCAGCATTACGCTTAGAATCCGAGAACATGTCTTAATCCAAATCACCTCCTAGGTCAGAATACCATCAGGTCTCCTCGACGCTCCTTTTGCATTGTCATCCATTACGTTTTTTTATGATTCCGTTTTGAATATGTGCCTGCCGAGTCGTCGTTTATATGCATTGTTTCTCGTCTTGATTTATCTTCGTCAAATAAGATCATGAATTGATTGGGTCCAGTCAGACAGAACAGAATTGTGTTGATGTCGTATATCTCCACTTAAATCATTATGCCTCTGTTTGTACAGAACATGTATCACATGATTGAAATGTAGATCAGCACAGGATTTGGTAGATGAGGAGCTGGCCGGTTCAGCCCTAAACTCAGTGTCAGTTTCATACTTGGCCACAGAGCATGCCATTTGTTGTTTAACCAGCGCTTCAGTTTGATGTTTGTTTTGACCAATCCACAAAACCACTTTTTTTCACACTGCCAAAAAAATATATATATATACTTACGTGCGTATCTTTGTTTTATTTCTTGTCTTCATAGATTATTTTTGGAACGTAGTTTTGTACAATAGGTTTATCTTTATTTTTCAATGTCATTATTTTTCACGTCTTCTTCTTTTTTCTTTTTACTAATTTGCATTTTTTTGTTACTCAGCCATCACTGAAATAAAGCCTGTTCTAAAATGCAGAAATGTTTCTGTGTTTGTGTTTACTTCATGGTAGTTTATATCGCTATGCAACATGACCTCACTCCCCCATTTCCATGTTAATAATTTGCATCTCTAGAAGATGGATGCAAAACTGTATTCATCCGTCCTGGGTTGAATGGAGCCTTGTGTTGTGAAGGCAAATATGCCGTTTATAACCTGTTGACCGTCCATCGAGGTGTTATAGAGGCTTCTTGTTTCTCACTGGATGAATCTACAGTGAGACAAAATGACTTGTTGTATTTAACGTTGTTCCTTCTTTCACACCTTGAAATACTGCAGCAGCTGACTTCTGGTGAAAGTGAATAAAACTCTAAATCACGGAGCAGTAAGGACCTAAACATGGGAAAGTTATTTCTCAAGGATAAAGTCAGTTATTTTATTTTTTGGGGTAAGTATTATTTTCTCATTGATATTCATCTGACATGTATGTCACTGATTAATACGCCAGGTATTATCCTATTAGTGGAGCCATCAAATGTGATGAACTTCTGCACCAAAAAACAGATCAAAGAATAAACTCATCATTTAAAATTGTTTTTGTCTGTTGGTTTGACAACTCATGCAACTTAAAAATGTCTCTTAATACAGTTTTTTTTTGGTTGGCTGGTTTGTGCCTCCATCTGCACCCAGACAGTGCTCCCTCTTTTAGTACAAGTTTGAAACTAAACTCTTATGAGGTGGAGCCATACCATCCACTGATGATGAGCTTTGTGTAAAAAGTCCTAGTAGATACAAAGTGGTATCATACGCAACAAAAAGAAAAGATTTGTTCATAGATTGGTATAGAGTGAGGAGGTTTAAAAGTTTGGGCAAAGTGTTCTTGATCAGATTGTTTGGTTTATAAATAAAAGGGTTAGAGTCTGTTTATGGCAGGACAGGAACAGCTGCACTTTAATAATGGAGCAGGATTGACAGGAAAAAAGCTCACCCATCTTATACTCAGGAAGTTAGTGAAATTCATGTTGTAACATCGCAATGCCAGGGTAAGTATTCTGGGGATGTGACAATAAATCATTAGCATATGATTATACTTAATGTTCTGTCAAATGTTACAGCATGTTTAACTTTATTTTTCTTTAGTCGACTAAACAGTTCAGATAGTTCATTCTTATTTGTCTTTCGGTAAATATTGGTTACAGCACTTTTATTTTTATTGAATAATTAATGAACCAGGTTAGACGGTTAAATAAAAACAAGGAATGAAACAGATCTGGTACCTCTTGGTGCCTGTTTTAGCACTTGAACTGAAGGTTATCTGCTAATATTGCGTATAGATAGAATGCCAGTGACCACTATCTGTTCAACTTACTTATTTGGTTCATTTATACCCAAGTAATCATGAGGTAAGGCGTTTGTGGTCAGCTGTGATAAATTAAACTCGTATGTTAAAACACCAGCCAGTGAACTGCTGTTGGGTAGCAGCAGTTAAGAACTGATCCGTCTGATTTCTGCTGTCTGTGTTCCTCCTCAGCTCTGATGTTGACGTACAGCTCTGCAGAGAGAGAGTACTTCTACCAATCGAGATCTCTCAGCTGGGATGACGCCAGGAGCTACTGCCAGGTACATGATCCTAACTGATTGTGTAAAACGTGTTGGCCCACTGTGAGAAAACCCTGAACTGTTTGTCTTAATCAGTGAGGCCTGTGTGTTTAAATCGAGTTTAAAAACAACATTTTCAAATTAGAAGGAGGATGTTTCAGGACTTTAATGCTCACATTAAGATTGCAGGATTTATTATTAGCTCATGATTACCTCTGAGTTTGATGCCTGCTGTCAAAGCCATATTTGAATTCTGCTGCAGCGCTGTATGGAGCTCTGCCCTCACTCAGCCTTTCCTCTTTTACAATGATCCCCATTTTACATATCATAATAGAGATACAGAAACGCGAGAGGCGGGTGGTGTAAACAAACAGCTGGTGCTTTACATACACACACACTAGGCCCCCCTCCACACCTGCTATTAGCCTGTTGTTTTAATGATGGAACACACCACAGGTGTAAATGCACCATGGACTCTATGAGGACAGATTGCGATTCGATCTCTTTGCCCTCATGCGTACACAGACGCACAGTCTTCGCTGGCTTTGATGTTTTACAGTGGTGACACCTCACCTCTGTTATAATTTCCGTTGCCGGCCCAGTGGCGGAATGACTTCCCCCCACCATTCTGCTCCATATTTTGACGACAGGACAAAAAAAAAAGGTGTAACTGTCTCCTTTTTCATAAGGCAAAGTAAGCGTAAAAGATTGTCTGTAACTTCTTGTTTACTTTTTGTCAGGTATGTTTCAAAGACCTGGTGACCATGACTCCTCAAAACATCCAAACCATCCAAACCATCTCCCAGGTAGTCTCATCTGACTTCTGGATCGGCCTCCGAAAGAACTTCTACTCCACCAGCAACAGCAGCACCAATGCCACCAGGAACTCCACCAGCAACTCCACCATGAATGCCACCAGCAACTCCACCAGCAACAGCACCATCAATGCAACCAACAACTACACAGGCAACGCCACCAGTAACTCCACCATCAACGCCACCAGTAACTCCACCATCAATGCCACCATCAACTACACCATCAATGCAACCAGCAGCACCAGTATACCCTGGTCCCGCTGGGCCAATGGGGACCCCCTGTCCTTCCAGAACTGGTACCCTGGTTGGCCCAAGTTCAAATCCTCCTTCCCAAAAAGAGACTGCTGCAGCTGCTCCTGCACATGCCCAGCGACGACAACAACCCTAAGATGGACAACCCCAAGAGCGACAACACCGAGAGCAACAACCCCAAGAGCGACAACCTCAAGAGTAGAAAATACGACGGACATAGGTGACTTCACTGCAGCAAACACTGACCAAAATGTGACAGATTTTTCTGGATTCAGCGATTTCACCACCGAAAATGTCACATCGTTTTCTTTATTTGAATCTTCGGAAAACACAAGTTTCAGTGACACCATAGATGTCTCAACCCAAAGCCCCCCAGTGTTCAGCACAACTCCACCCACAGCGACCCCAATGCTGCCGCTCGAAGCAGAGTGTGTGAGGTCACCCATGCCCACGCCGGATGTCCCAGACATTGACGAGGACTACATCGAAGACTCTTGTGTGGCCATGCTCAGCTTCGGGCCCTGGATAGAAAAGCACTGCTTTGAGCTTCTGCCTTTTATATGTTACGAAGGTAAGACTCTTTGTTGTTGTTTCTGTGATTTTAAATCCTCCCTAAAAAACGTCTACACATGTAAACTGTAAGGTTAGACCAAAAAGGAAGCCTTTATTCATTCACATTTATACTCTATTCTCTGCTTCTGGTGTAGCTAGCTGTTAGCTAAAAACATCTAGGGTTTCCTTTATAGTTTGTTGGTCTTCGTTCACAGTCTGACTAGAAACTTGAGAACTAAGAATTGGTGTTGAGAGAAAAGATGTGTAAGGGTGGATGTTAGCGGCATTTGCAGGCAGATTAAAGACATGAATTAAACCTAAATCTGTGTTATATGACTGCCAAGGGGTTAATAGATTCCAGGACAGTAGATTCACTCTCCACACCCAGTTTTCTTCTGTATGCAGCTGAAAAGCTAGAAGAAGATACTCTTCATACAACAAACTGAGGTCTAAAAACTTCAGGCATCAAGATCGGTTTCTACGCCAACAGATGTAGAATTTTTGTGCAGAATCTGTAAATAGAGATCATAACAATGATTTCTAGGAAGTATTTTATAGCGCTTCATTTACAGTGTACTCAATGATGACTTTGATATTTTCACTCTGAATTAGACATTTTTTCCAAAAGGACTCATTTGCATAGAAATTTGAATTCTGTTCCCAGTATATTCACATCTATGGCCTCATTTTAATCTGTGCAAACAGAAACAAGGAACCAAGGGGTTCATGATTTGAATTAGATCTTCGGAGCCTTTCACATTTTTTCCCCCCTCGTTTGCATTTGATCAAGTGACTGCAAAAGCTGCGCAGTGCATTTGAGAATTAACCCATCACTTTTCTTATGCAGTGAATTTAACAAAAAGACATCGTTAATACTCCAGATATCAAGAAACAAAACATAACAGATTCTGTCTGATTTGCACTCATGACAATTGTATATCCCATTTTTATTCCCTTTGTTCTACCTCACTGGATTTTTCAGCTTCTCTACCCATATCTGGTCTTCTTTTTATTTTCAGAACGCTTCTTTGGCCAAGCCAACGTGACCAACGTAACCTCCAGCAGCGCCAGCCTCACGTGGCTGCGAGGGCCCGGTGACATCAGCTATTACCGTGTGGAGGTTAAAGGTCAAGCAGAGCCAGTTGAGATACAAACTAATCTGACCTATGACCTTTTGAACCTGACAGCAGGAACCTACTACTCAGTTCAGGTGTTTGCTGTTAAGTGTGACCGAGACCTCAGCCCTCAGGAGGTTGCCTTCTACACCAGTGAGTGGGGCTTTCTTTAGGGCCCATTTCAGACAATGTTGTTGTTGTTTCTTTGTATCCCTGTTCGATGATTCAGAACGTGCTTTTAAAGCTGTGAACATCATTCGAGGATTTAAGGACTTCACAAAGTTTTTTACTAAGTTAAAAAAGCATATGTTTTGATAACATATCAGTTTAAAGGGGCTTTATGTAACTTTCAAAAATACTGCGTTTGTAGCGATACCGCATGGCCGTCAGGCGAACTGGCTAACGGCCTAATGATTTATATATAGCTACAAGTTACATATATATGTAACTTTTTACATGTATAAATCGTTTTTTATTGCCCATTAATAAGCAAACGTTTAACTGAAAAAGTAGATGTTCACTGTCTATCTGTGTTGCCTGTATACAACTTGCCCGGGTCCGATTTTACGCTAAAGCTCCAGGCCATTTTATTTGCGTTCTCAACGTCCTCCTCACTCCGCTCCGCTTACAGAAATCAAAAGTACAAACTAAAAAGTCATCACACACTTCCGGTCTTCACCTGCACAGCCAGAGGCCGCCTTCACTTCACTTATATCCGTCCTAGGAGCTCTCACAGGCGGACAAACTCATCACACACTCCTGCTCTCAGGCAGTGCCTGCCGAGACTGTCGCTTGTAGGATGGAGAATGAGACACACAGACTCCTTCACAGACTCTCACATGTGTATGACCACTTACCTCCTCTGTAAACATTATGCCGGTAAATATCCAGTGTTTCAGGGGCGATAATGATGCTCGTTTGTGTACGTACGAGCACGTATGACGACTGACGAGCACGCGAGGGAGAGCGAGCAACAGGTTACTGGTGCAGTTCGCCTGACGGCCATGCAGTATCGCTACAAACGTAGTATTTTTGAAAGTTACATATAGCCCCTTTAAAACTTCAGCAGATATTCTTCAATTAAAAAATTAGCAGGTGGACGTTAAATCTTTATGTTTGATTGGCATAATCAGACATAAAGATGGACTTTTCCTTCCATAGGCTGTATAAAAATGGAAAATGTTGAGGTGCCGGTGGCCTGGTGGTTGGTGCGCTCGCCTCATGTGTGGCGGCCGGGGTCCTCCGGGCAGGCGGTCTATAGGTTTGGGTCTGGCCTGTGGCTCCTTTCCCACATGTCGTTCCCCAGTCTCCCTCTTCAAATTTCTGACTCTATCCACTGTCCTATCTCTAAATAAAGGCATAAAAAAACAACTTCTGTTCATGAATGTAGCTCTTAGTGTTACTATAGATTACGTAGAGCAGGTCTTAACACAGGAGTCACAATCTTCTGAAAAAGTATTCCCAAAGCTAAAGCAAACCTGGCCTTCTTTAAAAGCTGATGTTTAAAATCAACAACATGATCTGCTGATGGGGAAACAGCATTCCTACTGTAAATGATCACAGCTTTAATGGTAGTAAGGGTTCATAGTGACAGTTCAGAAGAGGCTCCTGTTGACAGCAGCTGGAAACTATTAACGCGAAAAGCTAGCACAAGCTGTAAAATGCAAACATGGTCTAATAAATATGTTTCTTTTTAACCTCGATTTGCCTTTCACATCACCAGCCATGTTTTAGAATCAAGAAAATACACTTATAAACAAAAGTCTGTTAGTAATACAAACATTTTGATTGTATCCCCGTCTTTTTTCCAGCACCAAACAAAGTCGAAAACCTGAAAGCTTCCAACGTGACAGAGACCTCCATCTCCCTGAGCTGGGACAAACCAGCTGGAAACGTGGATGTCTATTTTATAAATTATAAGCATGTGCAGACTAAAAGTGGAACAGAGGGCAAAGTGGTCAATGGTTTGATACCTGGAAGTCTCTACACATTCACCGTCCTCTCGGGGGTCAGAGACAGGTCGACACAGAGCGAAGAATCCAGGATCACGAAATACACCAGTGAGTTCAACTTTACAAAAACAGAATTTAAAATGTTCTGATAGGACTGAAGCAGCTGCATGTTACACCTCGGGCACTTTATAGACTTTTAACTATTTGATATATATTCTCTTTTTTACCCTTAATTTAATAGAAAAAATGGACAGAAAGTACACTAATGACAGGCTTGTTCAGGCGTTATGAGGAAGAGGTTTATGTACAGTCTGTACTAACTGTAATAACAGCCACATCTGTCCGAACACAGAGGCTCTGGTTTATTTCTATCCGTCCTTCCTCTCTTTCAGAGCCCGGAAAAGTGTCCGATCTGAAGGTGTCCGAGATTAGAGACAAGTCACTGCTGCTAACCTGGAAGCGACCCGAGGGAAACACCTCAGGTTACTCTGTGAAACACAGTGATGGGTATTTAATTAGACATAGACACTTCAATATTTATTCCCTTGTTTAAAGCTCCTATGAGGATTCTATCACTGGATATGAAACACAAATAACGATGCCTCTATATGACCTACAAACCAAACAAGACCAGCAGCGATGAGACTGATTATATTTCTACAAAGTTATTTAAATGTCTGAAACTGCTGCATCGGGGTCTAAATGACCTAAAAAGCAAACAGGATCATCAGAATGAAGACTGTTCTTTTTTCTACATAGTTATTATTTTTAATGTCTTTAATTTATGACACGGGATAAGATAAGATGAACTGCTTTGTTAACGGATCAACAAACGTTTATCAGAGGAGCTTCTAATTAAGATATACTTAAAAGTGGTGTGGGTTTTTCAGCTGAATGTTTCTCAACGCTGCCTTCGGGTTGATATTTTAATTTACTTCAAACAATCTGATGATTTCTTTAAAACTTAGCTCACAAGTATTACAACCATAGATATTCCCGTTTACCTCACGTAATCGGAATTACTTATTTTTATTTGTAACTTTGAAGATTTTGAATTGTGTGTGTGTGTGTGTGTGTCTTTTTAACAGTTTACCATTTATTAAAAATGTGACTGATGAGACTGAGCTGAGAGTGACAGGGCTGCCGATGGGCACCAAGATAACTTTCAGTGTGAGAGCTTTGACTAATGGCTCTCTGGAGGGAGATGAAGTGACCATCTCCAGCTACACTGGTAACTCAGGGATAAACATTTCTCACTTTACTCCTAGTTGTTGGACTTTAAGAAAGTAATGACATACAGAAACTGAAGAACCTTTCTCCTGCTGCATTGAGTGTCACTAATATGACGTTGTGGCTCCTTCATAGCTCCAGGACGGATTTCAAACCTGATGTTGTCTCCTAAACATGACTCCATCTCTGCCACCTGGAGCCCTGTGGAGGGTAAATATTCATCGTTCACCGCCATGCTCCAGCTCGATGGCGGCGACGTTGAAACAAAACACAGTTTAACAAAACCAAGTGTGACGTTTGAGAATCTGAAGACTGCAGCCCATTACACAGTGATCGTCAGCACTGTTAGCGGAAATCTCAGCAGCCCGCCGGTGAACAGATCCATTTACACTCGTGAGTTACTTTTTGACACGTGTTGTATTTCCTCCTTTGTATTTTTGAATTTATAAAACAAGACAAAAGGTATTGGCTCATGGAAACAGAAAGTCTGATTTCTTTATTTTGCCAAAGATATAGATATGGTGTATTTTTTTAAGCTGCAACCAAACAATTTCATGCTGTTATAAAAATGTCAAAACGGTTTTTATAACAAAAAGTTACACAAATTAAAGTTTTTTCTTTTTGTTATTTTGAATTTAATGTCAGTGCTAACCTCTGCAACCAATAGGCTATTGTGTGTTCCTTGTGACTGCTTCACAATAAAAGCCACTAGTTAAAAGTTACTAGTTAAAAGTAATACTTTTATTGTGAAGCAGGAAATGATTGGTTGGCAAAGTGAAGAATAAACATTGCGTTTACAGTATGTCATGAATTTAAGTCACTATCATTTCAATGCCTCTTGGTGAATCAAATCTTAAAGGACAATAAACAGTGAAAATCTGGTGTTACATCGAGTCATATTGAAATCTTAATCAACATATTTGATAACAGATTAGCTTAAATCAGAGGAAGCTAATGTTAGCATTAAGCTACCTTTTAGAGCCATTTGCTAAAAATGAGCTCAATGCTAACATGGATTTACCAAGTGTTATGATATGATAGGAAAGGCATTCATTTAAAAAAAGACATAAAACCACACTTTACACCATCAGACTACAGCTAATGTTGGCAATCAGCCTATTTCTTGCTAACGTTACAGTTAGCTTGGAAATAGCCTTTTTTAATTGAACTACATGCATGACAATGTAATTGTAGCATTCGTCCACTCCTAGCAAACGGAAATATTAGCTTGGAAGTCGTAAATTGAAAGCTAACGGGTTATCAAATATGCTGTCTTTGATTTGTACTTCACTTTGTGTTGCCTGAAAAAAAACCTCTTGATAAAAATATTTTGATTATACTGTATGACAAACCACCTTTTTTGCTCTCTCTTTATTTTAGTTCCGAGGCCCCCGACTGATCTGAAAGTGACTTTCTCCGACAAAAACAACATCACGCTCAAATGGAAGGCTCCCGTCAACACAACATTGGTCAAGTACACTGTAAAAGTCAGCTCCAGTTTTTGGAGCCACAGTTTCACCGATACTGTCAACGACCAAACCACCCACACCTTTAATAACTTGTATTCTGGGACAAAATACGATATTGAAGTGCGAACATTGGCCGGTTTGACTTCGAGTCTCCCTAAGATTGTGTCACATTACACAGGTGAGAATTCCAGGCCCAGAAGCAACACCTGTTGATAAGCTAGCACACACATTTTGTGCAAAACATGTTTTCCTGATTACAATAGATTTGTAGAGGTCATTTTTTAAGTTTTAGACCAACAATAGGCAAACATTTTGGTGGAGGGGACCAGGTGGAGGGGACCAGTTTGTGTTTACAAGCAGCAACGAACATTTCTACTGACTCTACCTTCAAAGCTTCTGTGAGGACGTTTTTGCTGGTTATTTAACATGCTAAAATGAATACTGGTGTCTCTTTATGATCCACAAAAGCAAAGCATTTTATATATTTTTAAACACATGCTAATGTTTACAGCATGAAGAGAGTGTGCTTCCTTGTTCTATCTTTCTCTTGAAACACTCTCTGTTTGTCTCTCAGAGGCGGAAACAAGAGAGATCAGTCTGTCCATGATGTGTTCGTCAGCAGAACCTCTCCTCTGTGATGAAACCACCACGAGGCAAAATGTTTTTGATCAGGTAAATCAGTCAGCACATGAACAAAAAAACATGCAGAAGTTTATTCATTCATTCACAGCTTTTGTATTTTCACTCCTGTGTATTTTGTTTTTCAGTTGGAGGCACATTTCAGAAAAGAGTTGGGGACCGGTGTTTTCTGGACACTCGAGAAAGCAGAAAACCTAAAAAAAGAATGAATGAAATAATTGTGTAAAAGCATTTGAATCATTCTGCTGTTTAAGAAGTCAAATATTAAGTATCAAATGAAAAACTTTGTTGCAGTTGATCTGAATTGTTAGACAGAATCGTAAAGTAACTTTGTACTTAGTAAAAATAAGCAAGAAAGTGAATTAATGTGTATTTCAATTAGTATTTTAGTTGTCAGGTTCAAATGTTGGCTTCCCAATGTTAGTGTGATACAGGGGCGTGTCCAGACTTTTTTTGACTGGGGTGACTGGGACACTGAGTTCTGCAGGGGTGGCCTGAAGTGTGATGTGTGCACAAAGTCACACAAATACACATATCAATTATTTACCCTTTCTTACTGCACTAATCAGATCTTATGTTCAAAGACAAAATATAAAGTACTTAAAAAGTGCATGAAAACTACTAGCAGCCTTTGCAACAAAACCAACAACAACCTAGTAGTTGGCTTTAACATAAGTCTGACAGGGTAAATAGCCAATCACGGTTTAGGATTTTTAGGGTGGCACCTGGGTTGGCAAATCAGATTTCTAGGGGGCCCATGCCACCCCTGGCCCCCCCTTTGGACACACCCCTGGTGTGATGTTGTAATCAAATAAGATATATAGCTGAAGTAATTATCTCACATTTTAGACATTTTGTATGTAAAAATAAATACATTTACTTTTTCATAAGCTGAATAAAGTTTTCAAGCTAACTACAAATCCCATGACTTTATTTTGATAATTATACCAATAGCAATGTGTGTGTTTTAGAGTTTTTTCCTAGTTATCTGAAAAAAGACAATACCAACTATCAGCTCTAGTAGTAGTAGTAAGTAGTGCACAGTCCTTCTTCTCTTTGGTTCAAACTCAACCACATTTTCAATAGCAGAAAGGAACCAAAACGGAAAATAAGACCAAAGAAGAGGGATTTTGTCAGCTAGCAGACATAAAAATAGCATTCTGGTTCCTTTTCCACATAACAGTTTCAGTAAATGTACTTTTTATCTTTTTCTTTTTGTCTACAAAAATCTAACTTTTTATTGAATCACCTTACCTGATGTCTTAAGATTCATAGGTATAGATAAAGATAACATGATAATCTGTAGGTAATCAGCAGATCCATCAGGTCAGCAGAAAAACAGAAGTGTTGAAGTGTATGTTTAAGTTTCAGTTCAGTTTCGGGGCAAACATCTGTAGGCTATATAACACTTCGAGGGGCTGAGATGGGGTTGGTGTAAGTAATTACCCTCCTGCCAACTTCCTCTGTTACACTTGAGTCCCTATTTTAGGCTCCCATGTTACAGAGAGCAGCTTTCAAAAGAGGCACGATGGTCACATTTTATGAACATGAGTGAACTGGCCCGTAGGAACATCTGGGTAAAAGGACAAAGACGTTTGAACGGCTGAATGGATCTGAGAAACGTGGAGGACGTTGCAGAGAGGGAAACACCTGCAGGTTAGTAATAAAGATCCTCTTCCACCAAATCTATTGTCAAAATTATTATAAATAAAGCTTATCATGTGTTACATACATATACTGCTGACCTTGTCCGTAGCTACTTTGTGTTCCGCCCAAAATCCTCACCTGATGTTGCCGTTTCAAGGGAACAATAACAGCGACAGTTATTGTCTGGTTGCAAAGTCCTTGTTTACTTTCCTTTTTTCTCTGAAGGTGTCGCAGTTATCTTAACGAGGGTCAAAAGGTGGATGTCCTTTAAGACCCGGGTTAACACCTTCTCAGATCATTTCTAAGATCATTTTAGATGTGTATGTTTTAAGAACCTAAAGATGTTTGAATTTGAGTAAATTGAACTGAATATTTCCTCACAAAGGGTCCCAATGATGCAGTGAATGATTATATTTTCTGATTCAACAGAAGCAGGATGCTGTCAAAAATGTAAGCTGACTGTTTATGTGGCTGCTGTTATGGCAACTATAATCCTTGTCATGGGGCTGCTTTGGTGTTTGATATTCTTTGGTGAGTAACAATATTAGGTCATACACTTTACATTTATATACGAAGTTAGAAATAATTTCAAATAAAAATATTGAATACCGGGTTATCCGAAAATCATTATCCTAAATTTCTAACCCTAATCACCCAGGCAAAAAGAAGAATGACATCTTTACTGCAGTAAAAGCAACAGTACCACACTTTACATAAACTCTGTCAATATTCTGTCGACGTAGTGAAAGGACAGCAACAAATGTTTAAAGCTCCTGTTAAGAACTTTCAGTTTGTGTGGATTTTGGCACCCCCTTGTGGACAAATCGGTACATTTATGTCTTTGCTGATTTTGTCTTGAACATTTCTAAATAGCATACAGTGTTCTGATAAAAGATCTCATCTTGCGTCCTTTTAACAGTCGATTGCGCCACTCGCTGTGAATCTTTGCCATGGAAAATGTAAACAAAGTCGGTTTCAGCAACGTGCTATTAATCTCTTCTACTGACACCTACCCCGCAGCAGCAGTTTCAGGCACTTAAATAATTATATAGAAATGGATATTTAATTAGTCTAAAACACCACATTTGGTTGGTGTGCGATTTGCGAATCGAAATAAAAAATAAATGCACGCCATCTATCTATTTATCTGTCATTCCAAACATGTTAACTTAACTTAATTGCATTTTCTCCTCCCAGTATTTTGCACGCTAGGGCAGAAACGCCCCATAGTGCATATTCATTTAGGCAAACGTACTAAATGGACAATGCATGTTGTTTTGCTCATGAAAGACGCAATCCTCACTGCATGCCATTAGTAGACCAGGTAGCACATTTTTTTGCGGGTGGTATCAAGTTTGCACACGTTTTAACATACGCAAACCTTTAGTAAATCAGGCCCTTTGTCGGGTCCTTTAATCTTGAACAATGCATCAGATTGTATAACATAATCATATTTTTTGTGCTTACATATTAAGTCTCTAACCTAACTATAATAGGTAAGTGAATTTAGTGGGGGGAAAGATGCAATATTTCCCTGTGAAATTGGAGAGTGCAGACAGAAATAAGCAGTCTATATGATATATGTACTTAATGTAATATTGGACTTAAAGTAGTGCAGCATGTGTGACTGTGGAGGGCATTTTAAAGTCACTACAGCTGCATTTGTCCACTTTTTTTCCCCAAACCTTCTTAAAGAACCCGTAGTCTTAAAGTCAAACTCACATCAAGTTGTTACGTTGCTAAATACACTTCCTGTTTATCTGTCAGTCTGGTGTACGAAAGCCCCAGAAGAGGATCATCAAACCCCCCAAACTCCATTGAATCAGCTGACGGATCACCTGCAGCGGTGCCAAAGAGAGCGTCAGGATCTGACCCGGATGCTCCACGCTGCCACTCAAGGTGATTGATATCATTTTCAAATGCAGACATTTGTAGACTGCACACAAATGTACATCGGTGTTTATTTGCTGCTGTGTGTAGACTCCAGGTGCAGTTTGTGTCCTGAAGGCTGGCTGTGGTGGAGAAGTCACTGCTACTTCTTTTCAGTGGGACTGCAGGAAAATCTCCGGTGGAACGAGAGTGCAGAGTTCTGCAAGCGACACAACAGCAGCCTGATTGTCATCAAAAACTATGCAGAGATGGTAGTTATGGAAGACGTTTTATTTTAGTGTGTGGGGCTCCTATTTTCTCAACAGAAATATTAGGCAGTATTTTTGGCCCCTGATGAATATGCATATTAAGATCTGTAAATGTTGCTTCCTCCTCCTCAGGAGTTCATCCAAGGTGTGATGAGGTCCTTCCTGAAGTATCCCTTCCTGTGGGTTGGGCTGACGGACGCCAAGCAGGAGGGTGGCTGGCTGTGGTGGGACGGAGAGGACATCCAGCACTACATGCCGTAGGTTCAGATCGACTGGAGCACATTTACACGATAACATTTTTTAAACAGTAGATCCTCATTTTGAGTTGGAAACTGAGTTTGTTTGACTTAAGACTCAGCAGTTTAAAGAGTAGCGATGGAACAATGTAGTAAAAGCAGTATCGGACTAATATGAGTCAAATAAGCCACAAAGTCAGTAAAGTAGCTGTCATGTCCCTTTGATTCTTTTTTTTTTTTTTCTTGGAGTCTGCCTGTCTTGTTAACTAAGCACGCTTTATAATCACGTAAAGCCATGCATGTGTTGTATTACAACGTTATGTACGAGAGGTAACCATGCTCAGGCCAGGTAAGTCCTGGAGCAGTGTGAGTGCAGGTCAGCGGGGGAATGGGGAGGGGGGACAATCTTGCTTAAGCACAGTACGGGACACCTTTGCCTAGTGTGAGTGTGCCCTAAGTCTCTAATTAGACTCTTCTCCTCTGTCGCCCCCCAGTGATGAAACGAACTACCAAACTCCATTTGACCTGCAAAGTACCTTTGCACCTTTAAGAAAAAGCTAAAGACCCAGCTCTTTCATCAATCAATCATTATTTGTAGCCTATATAGCGTCAATTCATAACAAGTGTTATCTCGAGATGCTTTACAAAAGAGCATATGGGATAATATAGCCTACAGTTTGAATTTCTCATTTGTATTCCTCACGTTCCTGTTGTCCACACTTCCTTGCCGCTGAGGTGGAGGTTGGAGCAGGCCGTGCATGAATGAGGACGGCGGTGGTTGTGGGGACGACACAGTCCGATGGTGGAGGTTGGGCGTCAGGGAAGTCCGGTGGTAGTAGTGCCAGATCCCCTCGCTGAGGTTCATGAGCACCTATTAATATTGATGATGATGATGATGATGTGTTTTTGTGACAATGACCATATTTAGGTTGCTCACAAAGGTTTTGATGCTTTGCCTCTATGCACTGCCTGTCAGCACCTGTGTGTCCCATTGCACTTAAAGCTGGATTAATGTAGACGCCAATGTCGTGTGTGTGTGTGTGTGTGTGTGTGTGTGTGTGTGTGTGTGTGTGTGTGTGTGTGTGTGTGTGTGTGTGTGTGTGTGTGTGTGTGTGTGTGTGTGTGTGTGTGTGTGTGTGTGTGTGTGTGTGTGTGTGTGTGTGTGTGTGTGTGTGTGTGTGTGTGTGTGTGTGTGTGTGTGTGCGTGCGTGCGTGCGTGCGTGTGTGTGTGTTGCAGGCTGACTGTGGAGTGGGACTCTGATCACAGGGACTGTGCGGACCTTAGGGGAGGTGGGAGTCTCTTTGCTGCCAACTGTGAGTCGTATGGACCCTGGACTTGTAAAAAGGACTCCTGACAGGCTGCAAATAGCTCTACACACACGCACACACACACACGCACGCACACACACACACACACACACACACACACACACACACACACACACACACACACACACACACACACACACACGTTTCTGAAAGGACTTTGATTAAAGCTTTACATTCGTAGAGATGTTGTTAATACGTGAATTTTATGTCAAACTGTGTGGTGAAAAAAAGACAACTTGATGTGTTTTTGAAAAATGTATTATGGAAAAGCGCATTGTAAAGTGCATGCTATATCTAAATGCAGAATGAGTTCACACTTGCACACATAATCTTGTCAATCCCAGTGATAATATAATCGAGACATAATTGTGACTGTGTCGTCTTTCAACATTTAAAGCTTCTTACTGGAACAATCTCAACCAAACTTTTCCTCTTCTTCATAATAGCATATTTCTGAAAATAAATATTTTTTACATTCACCAGAAGATGTTTGAAGTGTGATCAACATTGCAGGAATGTGGATTCTTTTTTACTGCTTTGATCAGATACACCTATTACCAATATCAGCAGCACTTAGTTCAGTACTCTTAAAGTGTCAAAGACTCCTTAACAAGTTGTGACTACTTTAGAAACTTGAAATTCAGTCGAAGGAGGGAAATTGTTCAAATCTATAATATGACATAATCGAAAGATTACGAGTAACAATTAGGGAAATCCCCTGATATTTTTGTAGCTTCTGAAAGCTCATTTTTCATTTCAGCCCATTAGAATCCTCAATGTGTCCAAGAGTTAAGATTCATCTCTCTCAGTGTGTGGAGATTTTGTTTGGTGGGATGATCCTCATGAGTGTGCGACCATCCAGCGGTGCAAACAGAGGATACAGCTTCCCTCTGAAGCTCCCAGTGAAGGTGTAGATATGGGTCTTTGTTTCTGCGTTGTAGAAGGAGATCTGGCCCTCTTCGTAGTCTAAGTAGATCCCAATCCTTCGGGGCACGAGGGCATTGGGCAGCAGGGTCTCTGGCTTGGTACAGGCATAGAACTTTTGCGTGCTGCGCCACAGGGCCCAGAAGCCCTGCTTTGGGATCATGGGGAAACGACCTTCACGTTTGGAATCTGCAGTGGTCAGGCCAATGCGCCAGTAGCCGTTGTTGGCTATGTCAACCTCCCAGTAGTGGCGGCCACTGTTGTAGCCCTCCCAGCCCAGAACACAGGGCCAGCTGTCAAAGCGTTGGGAGCTGTAAGGTAAATCCGCCTCTGAGTGGGCCTCCTGGACCATACGCTGGTCTTCTGACAGCAGCAGCCAGGGGTTGTTGGTCTTTGGGTCGAGGATCACATCAGCTGTGTAGAAAAAAAAAAGGTGTGGGCACAAATTAGCTAATTGTATTTTGAATAATGGTGTAAATTTGTATTTTTTTTCCTTGTAGATAAAATGAGGAGAAAGTGGAGGTTTGTCTTACCTGCTGCGCTGCAAATCCAACTCCAAACTAAAAAAGATAAACACAGATAAAGATTAAGTTTCAGTGGATAAATAACAGTTGTGTTTATCTGTGATTAAAACATATATATACCTGAGTTTGGTATGTATCTCGGAGTTCCTGCTTTCCAAGTCCTTTGCTTTGCCAGTAACCACAGCTGTGAAACAATTATCTGAAAAGATACAAGTAAACGTGAAATATGAATACATAGGAAGAGTATTTTAAGATAAAAGCACGGGCAGTAAGTCCTGCATATTCTGCGGGGAATTTCCAAGAAGTGTTTTTTTCATGCTGATGAGATACCACTTCGTGCCTATAACATAACGTCATCTGCGTACGTGATGATAATTCAACTGCAGAGTCTGTATACCAGCTATCAAAGATGTTTATTGTTACAGTATATCAGACAAAGGTTGACTAGGGTCATATTAACTGAAAGTCAGAGTTCGTTTGTTGATGCCATCACTTAGTGGGCAGAGTTCACTCTAATAACACTTTACATAACTGGTTTCATAACATCTTATGTCTGAACTATGTGACCTCCAGCATGAGAACTGGCTTTGTTGAGGTTTTGAGTTCAAATCCATCCTGTGTGGATTATTTTTGCCCTTTAAGAGCAATTCAAATGTGAATCTTTGATTTTTACACAATTTTTAAAAATTCTATCTCACTCGTTATTTCTTACTTTTTTTTAGACACAACTATCTAAAAATGTCCAAGTATTGCTCAGTAACTGTTCCCGTCTTTTTTTTCTGGATGTACAAGATTGTAAAATAAAGCGGATCTACTAGAAATGTTCATTTGTAAGCTGTTTCTCACCGTGCTGTCTTCTTTGAGCAGAGACCAGGTGATAAACTCCATCAGAGGCAGCAGGTTGACGAGTCGTTTCTTCTTCAAACCAAGCAGGCGCAACACTTTCCCCAGCTCTTCACTCTGCACACCACAACTCTGCAAACACAAATACTTATTGAAGTGCTCAAACGACACAATCTCTGACAAAGTGAGAGCGAAACATATTTTGTCCTTCATGTGCTGTGATACAAACTTTCAGTTCTAGGTTTTTGGACTTCTCACCTCAGTCGCCTCCTGCAGCTCCTTTGCCCACTCCATGATCCTCATTTGTGCCTCCTCTTTCTGGTCTTTATCTTTTTTTTCCTTTTCTAGACTCTCAGCCCAGGAGGTCTTCTTCAGGAGCTAAGGACACAAAATCAGTAAGTTATATATGAGTGAATATAAGCTTTCTTTTACTACCATAGCTTTTCCAAGAATTGTACATTTGATGCATTATTGCCAGCTGTAGTTTACTCTTTTTAAAGGCCACAGCGTTCAATCACACATCAACTTATGCATGCACTCACCTTGTCGACATGATGGAGTTCATCGGCCCACTCCAGGATCAGTTTTCTGCTCTCTTCAAGACTGCGCTCGGTTCTCCGGTCTGTACTTTGGGCTTCTTTCTTACTGGTACCCTCCTTGGTATCAACACTTCCCTGCAGAAACAGACAAACACCATAAATGTGTCTTTCTTAGACATGCAGATAACCCCAAGACATTTTACAGCCACTGCATGTTGATACGGTTCAAGGCCAAAGAATATTTGACTCTTAATTTTTTTTTTTCCCAACCTGAAATTGTTTGTTTTTAACAGCTAATTTACGGTTCTTATCAGCCTTTAATAGGTCACAAAGGGGGAAAGTTCTCCGTTCACAGATGTCAGCCAGACCTATGCAGCAGAAAGTCATGCAACCAGGCTGTAAAAGAGCCTTTAAACACGTAACCAAACATGAACCTCACCAATTAACCTGGTCATCACCCTTTATATATAAAGAGAAGTAACAGTTTCTCAAGCCAATGTTTGTGCGATCTGTTGCATACATACAGACCTGGACTTATTACCTACTTAATAAGGCCTTTTATCTTCTCAAATAAATGAAGCAGATAAAAACGCTCCACGTTGGAGGCTTTATCTCAAAGCTACAGCCTCTGATAGAAAGAAATGATCCGTTTTATAATCCTTTTTGACGTGATTTTTTCCTCATTATTCTGTAAGAATAGAAAGGTTATGGAGGAGCACAGGTGGCCTAGTGGTGCCCCGTGTACATAGGCTGAAGTTCTTGAAGCGGGCGGCCTGGGTTCAAATCCAACTTGTGGCTCCTTTCCCACATGTCATTCCCCACTCTTTCTCTCTCTACCCCTGATTCCTGACTCTACCCACTGTTCTGTCTCTACATAAAGCCATAAAAAGCCCAAAAATAAATCTTAAAAAAAAAAAAAAGACTCACATTGCCCTCCCTTATTTCCTTATATGTTTCATGTCCCACCTTGCACACTTGATCCACCTGCTCCTTCCAGTGATGGATGAACTGCACACACTCCTGCAGGCTGCGGAGACTCTGCAGACCCGTCTGACGAGGGTGCTGCTACAGAAAACAAATGTCAAATTACAATAGGTTATTCTGACATTAAAAAGCCGAAATGGGGAACTCATGCATCCTAAACTTCAATGTACTAGAAAACAGGAAACACTGATAAACACAGAATAGAAATGGATGTTTTTGTACCTGTGAGTTTTGTGTGAGGCTGTTGTTGTTGTTTGTGGTACCGCTGGGTGCCGAGTTGTGAGCTTGGGTGCTCTCCACAGGCACAGAAGTCCAGCGCACAGGCCCGATGGAGCTGCTCTGAGTGGTGCTGTGGTCCTCCGTCAGTATGCTCACTCCTGCAGCAGGGACAAATTCAGGGAAAACAACCTCATTTTACTGTGAGCATTTACAAGTGATCTTATATGAGCTGCATCACACAATAACTTCACAGTGGGCAAAGGTGGTGAGCTATAATATGTGAACAGAGAAGAAAAGCAGCTTTCATCAGCAGTGAATGAATTCAATTGTTTTAAAACATACTCTTTCCAGTTTTCAGGATGCTTTTCATCTCCATGGTGATGTCCTCACTATAGGGAGCTAAGAAAACGAAGAGAAAACGAAATGTTGGGTCAAAGAAAGTAAAAAATACAACAAACTACATAACAAATATTAGTAGGCTAGTCCTAAACTAAAATGCAGATACATTTACCCAAATTCAAAGCTTGATCCAAAGGCAACTGGACTTGATTAAAGAGCTTGAACCTTCACCTCTCCTCCGAAAGGCTTCTTTAGCATGCTAATGATCCACAGAGGCTCACATTTCTAACTCCGTCCACCAGTTAGTTTAGGAGAAGCCTTTCAGAGGAGAGGGGAAACATCTTCAAGATCTTCAACCAGTCCAGTTGTCTTCGGATCAAGCTTCAAATTCACCATGACCTGGATGACTGGAAACTACAAAGACATTAACACAAATGTTCTATATTTATCAAAAACATTCATAATTGAGAGAAATAATACCAGTGCGTTTTTAAATATCGCTTATATAATTGGATCATTCCTCCTGATGCATTAGGGTGTATTTAAGACTCCAACATGTGATCTGATATTTAAAAATGTAACATTATAATACAAAAGATGCAAAGTTCAGAAGTGACTCACTGGTCAGGTTGCATAGAAAACTATCAAATTGATTTCTTACACTGTAAATGATAAGAACTGTCAATGATATCGAAAATGATTTGGACGATCTTGTAAAACCGAAACAAAACTTAAAACCTTAAAAATTGTACGTTGGTGAGGCCCGAATATGAAATAAAAAACATTAGAAATATAAAGCACATTTAAAAGTACAGGAATAAAAGCATTTCTATGTCAGCTTTGATCACATTATGATGATGAAGCTTTCAACACCTACAAACGTAAATAAGAAAATGACCAAAAACCGAAAACAAAAATAAGAACATATTTCTACATGTTGTGATTAATTCATTAATTACTACTACAGACAATACATTGTATTAAACCAATGCTGATATTCCCAGAGTTCATTGTGTCGTACCTGTTGTCTGAGGGAGCGGTGCTGCAGCTCTGCTGGTGGAGACGACTGGACGGTTACCGCTCTCCTGTCAACCTATTTGTTCCTTTCTGCGTCAGCCTGATCTTTGGACTCTTTTATGACCTCTGAGGCTCCTTTCTCTGCACCAAACCCTCTCAGCGTCCGGGCAGCAGCTGGCATGTTGCCATGGGGGTAAAAGGCACCTTTTTTTTTTAATAGCAGAGATAAGTATGAGGATATCACTCAGAGTGACGCACACAGGCTGACACTGGGATGGTGCATAGCTACACCCAATAACACGCCTGGTACAGTTAATATGTTTTTATAGAAGGGGAGCTGAGGTATCATTTAGAGTGAGAGAGTCTTTAGATTATATAATCACCTTAGATCTGTTTCAACAAGTAAGACAAACGTAAAAACAAAAACAATTTGGCCTGGCCTCTTAAAGGTCTTAAAGGTTAAATTCAATCAATCAGAAACCCTCTCCTGAGAATGTCCTTTTCTTCAAATGACAAGCTCATACTGCACGACAGTTATTCAAATGATTCAGCTCAAATAAAAATGAAACCTATGAATGCATTTTGTCTACAGTTCCACTTCCACTTCCTGGAAGACGAGTTAACACACGTTGGCTCCCAGTAAAATTCAGAATCCACTACAAAATCCTGTTACTTACATACAAAGCACTGCACAACCTCGCCCCCAGCTACATTTCTGACCTCCTCGTACCATATCCCACCCCTCGTCTACTCAGATCATCTAATCTTGGCCTTCTTTCCATCCCCCGCTCTAATTACAAAACAAAGGGTGATCATGCCTTCATTGTCTTAGCCCCCACTCTTTGGAATCAACTCCCACAAACCCTCAGATCTGCAGAATCTTTGGACATTTTCAAGAAACATTTAAAAACTCTCCTGTATAGACAAGCCTTCGTGTAACATATCAACCCTTCCTTGTGCCTACTTTTGCACGTGTGTTTGTGTGTATCTTTTCCTGTTTTTAATATTGCCTTGTTCATCTTTGTGATCTATTTATGTTTCATTGTTTAATTGTCTCCATATGTGAAGCACCTTGTAACCTAGTGTTTTAAAAGTGCTATATAAATAAAGATTTACTTACTTACTTACTTACTTACTTACGTTACATCAGCACCCTGCTGTCATCGGATCACTGGGCTCAATTCATCTTACCAGAGTTAACGTAGTAAAGTCCCAATGTAGTCCAAAATGTTTTTCATTACAGGGACAGGAAATCAGAAATGTTTTAGAGACTCAAATAAAAAGAAGAAAATCTAGGACCTCACATTTATTTAAAGAATCAAACTTCATTTGAACCAGTCAAGTGCTGGATTAAATCAGCTGTTTGCCAGAAGGAGCGTGTTATGAGGGTGTCAAAGCTTCTGTGAGGAACTTTATTTGGGTAGATTTTTGCGACCCTGTGGAAAAAGTGGTAGATGTGTTTTATTTCTTTGATGGTTTTTATCCTGTACATGTGTAAGCTGTTTGTTTTTGTGGAGATTAAAAAAAATCTCCTCCTGCTTTCATTTAAGAGTCAAATGTATCGTTCATCGAGACTCTGCTCAGGAAAAATGTTTAAGAAGTGTTCTGTCTCCTCTTCTTACACCTACGACGCAGCAGGGGTATCAAGCATACTGTATATACAATTATGGACTTTTTTTTAAAATCTTTATGCTGATGGTTGTTTACTTTTGAAGCTCAGTAGGAGGCGTCTTTATTCATTGCAGTCTGTTTCATAATAAGCCTAAAACTGCTCTTAGTTTCACCTCATCATGGTTTCCCAGATCGTCTCAAAGCTGCGATCTTTAATATGTGATGGATTTTGAATCAAACTACAAATACACAAATAACTGTAACAGCTAAAAGCTTGAACAAATCAATCAAGAAAATATCAAAGTAATGTCAACATGTATGCAGAGCTGATACAAAAGGATCCACTATGATGTAAAATCTAGAAGGAGTTAACTTCAGTGTAAAATATTGTTTTCAAAGTAAAAGTGCTGATTTTCTAACATATAAAGTTTATGGTTATAAAATAAAAGTTGTAATGATGCAGAAACATTTCCCCGTGAGGGTTACATTTACATTTTAATTAAACTTTATTTTTCATGAAATGAAATGTAAGCAGCATCTCGTGTGAACAAAGCGGTGCACATGTTTTATTCACTGTTTCATTTGAACAGTAAGAAGCCTCTGCTTTGTTTTCAGATTAAAAGCTTTTCTGAGATTATCGCAGTATAACTAAGTGTCACAGAGGAGGATTGCAAGCGTTTACATAAGAGCACCTTAAAGTAAATCCACGTTGATAAATTCCATCACTGATAACAGAGAACCATGACCCTTCGAACTCACCAACTGTGCCAGGTTATATACACGTAGGCATGGCAACAGAGAGGGCATAAAAAACAACATTATATGGAAATAAAGCAAAGCAGAGGTGTGGCTGAAAGTCTCGGCACATTTCATCTCTCACATGTCAACGTGTGCTTGGGGGGGGAAGAAATCAGAGGACTCCCTTTAAAAGTCACAACTTCAGATTTATTTTATAATGCAGACAAATGTGACACCAAAACAAATGTAAAAAAAAAAGTCCTTTAAGTTTTTTAAAGCTCTTTATATCCGTGTTATTTCACCGAGACACTTTGTATATAAAAGTAACATTTCTGATTCTACCAAGTCCAAACAAGCTTGTGTCAGTACCTAACAAATATGTACATACCGCTCAATTCATATAAAAAAAATGTTTGTCAGATTTTTATTTTCTCCTCCAGGGCAGAATGGATCAAATGTTGCCCTCAAACGTTTAGTTCCAACTCTTGAAGAACTGCTTAAAGATGATCGTCTCCTTCCCCTGAGGCAGAATCTCCACCTGCAGCACAAACACATTTTACTGCTTACCGTACACAGACCACATTACAGTAAATGTGTGAGGCCGTAATGACCCTCTAAAATCATCACACGCTGCTGTAAAGAGAGCAGGAGCCTATGCAGCTGATTTACTGTAAGATAATGACATTTACTGTATTTCAGTCAGGATTACTCTCGTCATAGATTTAACCATTTATTGCACTTGTGGTTTGGCGGTATTGGTTCTGTTCTTAGCTCTCAGCAGTATGAGTGCAGCATGCCACAGATTTTAGCTGAGAGCGCAAACATTTAATTCCCCCCATGGGGACATGCAGAACAGAACCTGAATGTGCATGTAATGATACTGACATCTTGAAGACATAACAAGCAAACAATTCATCCTAGAATATAAAATGCGCTGACTGAAGCTGGTTGAGGTCGGGGTGGTGGAAGGAGAATTTCACAGCAGTGTCTAGCAGCAGCAGAGTGGATGTGATGCAGGAGGAGTGAGAGGCAGAATGGTTTAAATAGACCGCCTTGTTGTCAGAGAGTGGTAATGATTGGTTGACATTGGGGCGGTTCTCAGGTCAGCTGATGGCCACTTGCAGGCAGGACTACCGTGTTCCGCCTGAACTAACGCAGGGCTCCATGTGTGAGACTTTCGAATGTTTGATTTCAGTAGGAGTCATGGTTAGTACCTGAGTCTTCATCCGGTTGTACTGCATTTGGTCGATGAATTTATCCGCCATCTGTAGGGCCACCTGCTTCTCCTCAGCGTTTGCTCCGTTACCTGACAGACGATCAATGAATCACATTAGAATCAG
This sequence comes from Tautogolabrus adspersus, assembly GCA_020745685.1. Classification (NCBI taxonomy): domain Eukaryota; kingdom Metazoa; phylum Chordata; class Actinopteri; order Labriformes; family Labridae; genus Tautogolabrus; species Tautogolabrus adspersus. Next base: position 9,139,909 of record CM036556.1, on the reverse strand, counting down.
CAGTTTAAGAAGAGAAGCATGCTGGAGGGTTTTCTTAAAGAAGGGTCATAAAAGGACAATTTTCTTTGGCTTTCACAGTGATAGGTAACTCTCACAAGCCGTACGTTACTCTCTCTCTCTTGTCCACAGGACGAAAAAAAAAAATTACGAGAGAGAGAAAAATAGATGAAGATAGGATTAAGAGATTTAAATAGGCAAGGACTTAAAGTGATCAAATAACAAAGCATCCATCATTTAGCTTCACCAAAATGAGTTTCATTATTTTAATCTTTATTAATTCATAATTTTAAATAAAGGTTTAACTTAAACTTCTTTTCCACTAAGAGGTCTCTATAAGCACACACTGCACTTTATCCCAAGTTATGTTTGATGCTGACTGTGACATAAATGTAGCGTATACTGGACATTAAACATTAAAAACAACACAGAATGTTGTGGACCTATTTTGGGTTATTTGTACATCAAAGTGAGACTCCCCTCTCTGTTTAACGTACAGTATGTAAAATCCGCCGCTAGGAGGCTCTCAATCAAAACAATAACAAAAGATGACATCGCGGCTTGCGGTGTATTATGGGATAAAAACGAACAAATCAATACGAACGGGCGAAACCGACTTGAGAAAGACAATATGTGTACTGACGATGTATCCAAGTATAATTTACATGACGTTTTATATCACAGCAGCACATACAGCGACAGAACGGCAGCTTTCAGTAGCAGCTAGCGCTAGCTTCGACAGCGGTCTTTGACGTAACATCGATCAACAACGATCAACATTTCCTGTCTATCGTGGCGGCTCATCATGGCGGCCACCTACAAGACACAGCACGTTACAACTATAAAATGACGGATGTCTTTGGCTTTGATAACTTTTGGAAATATTTGAGGTGATGTAAGTACTCAGCTAAAAAATATATATAACATGGGTTTAGTCAACTTTTTATTTAAGTTAGATATTTGAATGTAAAAATTAGCATGCAATTCTACATACTGTACCTTTAATGCAGCTAACCATTATTGTGCTGATTCAGACTAACTTGATGTGGACTTAAGGCAGGTCTTAAAACTCCTGGCAAACAGCTACATCATGACGTCACGTATCATTCAACTCAGCCACGGCCCTTATTGTGCCAACTTATCTTAAACACTTAGCCCTAATATAATCAAAGAATTCTACCCGGTACAGTTTTAACTTATAAAGAAATTAGCTGTAGGAGACCAGAACTGTTTCTTGTACCCGGCTGTAAACATGTTTGATTCTGCAAAAAAGGGCATTTAACCATGGGACCTATTGGGTATCCTTGACTAATGCAGCCAGCCTCAAGTAGACATTTGAGGAACTGCTGATTTTTTACACTTCTGCATCCTCTTCATTTTCAACACTGGAGCTTGCCGCTTGGACGTGGTGCTCTTTCATGGTCACGTGGTGTTCCCTCACCTTTCCAGACGAAGATCTTCCCATTGGCTCCGTTGTCGAGAATGAAGCAGTCCTCTCGAACCAGCAGCTCTTTGGCGAACGGGCTCTTCTCCGACACTTTGGTCATCGTCATGGAACCTGTCGCATCAGACACCTGTGGAGATGTAAACAGGTATTTGAGGCTTTATTCTAAATGGTATTTTTTATTTAATGGAGGAGTTTTAAAGGCTTTGCAGATGAAGTCACCTTGAAGAGTGAGGCAGAGTTTGATGCGTCTGCTTTGGTGTCCTCCTCTGTGCTTTCTGCCAGCTCAGGCATCTTTCCTAGGACCTGCTCGCACACACAACACGAAGCTCAGGAAAAACGACTTCATCAATATTGCTTTACTCGTTTTTACATTAATGGTAGCAAACATGGCAACAATAGTTGAAAGAAAAGAGCACTTTTTTGGGTAAAGACAGGGCGCTGGATAGCCAAGTGGTTATGAAGTGCAGCCCATGTGTGGAGGCTTTAGTCCTCATCGCGGTGGCTTAGCTTAGCTTAACTAGAAACTTGCTGAGAATCAGCTTGCCTGGATCTTTACAAATGAAATAAGTTCCACCTTCCAACTCCTCTGAAGTGGTCATCAACATGTTTTGTCATCTGGTTGTTTAAACAGAAAATAATAAGCATTCAAACATGGTGGGGTTTTTTTTAAATCAGAGAGTTTGTTAACCTTGAGCATCTCCTCTGGCTCCTCCCCCTCGCTGATGTCAATGATTCGGGCTTTTCCGTGTCTGTCTGTGTCACGGATCAGAGAGGCGATCTCTCGCACTTTCTGCTTCTCGAAGATGTTGGCCTGCGACCCGATCCACGACACGATGGTCTACAGGGCGAGGAGTAAGTGTCATCAAATATAAAACGATAAAGAACTGCCACTATGATCATGATCAGGGCAGAATCAGATTGTTTTGGATTCATAGTTCACATGCTCACCTCTCCGAGGTCGAGGATGAAGCAGTCTCCCTTGTTGAAGCTGCTCCAGCTCAGCTCCACCTCCTTGGCACGGATGTTTCGTTTGCCTTTGACCTGGTACAACCTCTGAACCGTCCCGCAGCCCTGAGGCCTCCTGAAGCCTGACTCCACTCCACCCTCCTGTTGCATACAAACATTAATTTTGAATTTATTATAATTTATTACGTTTGCTGTCCTGTTGCAGAACGATCAAAGAGGGTTCATGTTTGACTTCCTGGGTTGTTTTACAAGCTCGACTTGGCACCCATGCAAACAGAGTGATATGACCACACTTTGTCACTGACGCCATAACATCCAGTGCTGTAAAAACTGAGAGGGGATGTTTCAGGAAATAGAAAAAAACTAGACAACATGATAACATCGCAATGGCATTCAGTACCTCATTTATCACTCGTAACTTTAGAAAGCATTTTAGTTAACCTGACAGCTTGCTCAAGTTAACGCTGCCAGTGAATTAAAGAAACAGTTTAGTCTTTATATGTATTATTGGTGTTAGATGAAAAAGCTCGAGGGTCTTATTAGTCTCTTAAATGTCTTTTTTTGTGTTATAGCTGGTTTAGCTGCTGAATTGTCAAAATAAGACACTTTCTGGAGAAAAATTCAGTTCATGTGAAGGTCCACACTCGTGTTTTTCAAAATGTGTGCAGTGAATTCTCTTTCTTGTCATCGTGCACTTTGTCTTTCAAAAATGTAATTCAATATTTGACATAAAGAATTAATTATCACTGATAAGGGAGCTTTACTCTAATAGATATACTTGCAACAATACATGTGGGAGAGATTTTAAAGCGTCTTTACACCCAGGATCAGTTGTGTCCCGGTGTGTCCCCCCCTCCTCACCTTGTAGCTGACCCCTCTGGGAAACAGAGCCATGAACTCGGGGGACTCGTAGCCCTGAACCTCTCTGTGCTGAATCGGTTCACCGCCCAGGAAGTTGTCCAGCTGTGTGGCGAGCATGGCACACGCCACCTGCTCATCCCGAGACGACTTCTCACCTACAACACAGAGAGGACGAGGTATTTGTCAATGAGAGAAACTTTGAGGATATTTAAAAATTGAATGATGAAACTGAGTTTATTTCCTGTTCTGTGAAATATGTTTGATGATTTCATTTCATTCTGTGTGTTTGATTTTATCGACTTGATTGTTCTTCTTTTCTATAAATCTTTTGGCATCCGAGGTGTAATAATAGCGACATTGAGTCTTCTTCTTATTAAGCTAAAACCTTTTCGATGAACTTAGACAAAGCCACAAATGTGTTATCTGCCGATGTCAAAAGTGTTCTTATCACACAGGTTTGTTTACTGAACGAGACAATTAAACTTTATTGACCTTACTCACTTTGGAACAGTTTCAACATAAAAGCATCACGACTTTCTGCACGTGCATCTGGCTCACTTTTTATATTTTTGTTTTGCCCCTGTCCTAAAAAAATCCTGGTGTCTGCCCCTGGATAACCTGTGGTTTTATGAACTTGCAGTTGGCAGTAGGTGGACCTTAAAGTCAAAGTAACCTTCTGACAAACAAAACTTAAGTTAAAAATAAGCCTCAGCAGCTTTTGCTCACTGGAATATTAGAAAGAAGTTCAAGACATAAAAGAAAAATAAATGGAAGGAAGCATTTAGAGGTCTGAAAGGATAAGATAACACAGTTTAACCAACAAAAAAAGCTCCTGAAGAGAGGGGGTGGGTCATTTCTTCAACAGGAGAAACAGGGGTTACCTATTTTAAACAGGTGGAGGAGGAAGTGAAGCTTGAGGGTGATGCATGCCTGAGCACAGAGAGCCCTCTCCGACCTGTGACAATCAGCTTAGTGTTACCTAAGAGCCGGATACATGCTGGAAACAACAGCCACATTTGAGTACTGTAACAGTCCTCCTGCATTTTTAAAGACCATCCCAGTTTCCCTCGGGACCTCTATCTCTCCACGATCATCCCTCCTTTCCTCTCTATCCGGTCTCTCTCTCTCTCTCTCTCTCTCTCTCTGAACAATGATGCAGCAGCTCAGCGCTGTTTCTCATGTGTCATCATCATCATTAGTGAGAGGGTTACTAGCTTTTAAAGTGCAGCACAGCACCAGGATAAGTTGTTTACTGGACAATGATTAGAACTTTTGCCACTACCAATAATTAGAAGATGATGTATCTGTCCTGATGAGGCCATTTTTTCAGAAGACTCTGAAGTTGCTGTAATGTCAGTTGGACCTGACACCGAATGCACACAACTTTATCTCCATTTTTTAAGTCAAAATAATACCAAACAGCTCCACTGTATGAGATGAACCGTTAAGTGGCCCAGTAATATTCAGTGGAGTTTTTCTGCATTTAAAAACATGACACACTTTTCAGTCCATCATTCAAAGAGTTATTAATCTCCTGAGATCATAAAACATCAAGGACACGAAGCATTTATAAACTATCAACTCTCATAGTTTCTCATTAATGATGCATGACATTTTCAGCAAGCTGTTTTCAGCACAACACCTGCAAAGGGTCACACAAACAGGATTTTTTCCGATTTAGGATTATCAATTGAATATTAAAAGAATGAATGACAAAGGAATTGAGATGAGCTGCCATTTGTTCACTGTGATGGTTTACATCCAGGTAGTAGAGCATTATGGCAGTATGGCTGAAGGGATTAACTGGAGCCCCAGCTAGTGGCGGATAGCTGCGCTACAGCTTAGACACAACAATTGACCAGCAACGCGGGCCTGAATTAAAAAAAAAATATGAATAATTCCGTTGTTTTTTTTGTGCCTTTATCGGATAGGACAGCTGAAGAGAGGCAGGAAATGTTGGGAGGAGAGAGAGGGGGATGACATGCAGCAAAGGGCTGAGGTCGGATTCCAACCAACTGTTGCTACAATGAGGACTTCAGCCTCCAGCCTCCGTACATGGGGCCCACTACATAACCGCTAGGCTATGTGGCGCCCATTAATAATTAAATCATCTGATTAGCAAGTGGGAAGATATTTAATAGTTTAGTCGGCAACACACTCACATCCTTACTCAGCCAGATAAAAACTCACAGGAGCTTCAAATGAGGATGACTTAATTAAATAGCAGTGATTGACTCAACAGATTGATTTTACCCTGTAATAAGATTCCATCATGGTAGACATGCTTCCTGTTCAGTCACACTGGAGGTCCTTCAGTGTACTAAGAACTTTAGTCTGCATGCTGCACAAGCCTACTGTGTCATTGCTTGTTTAAAGATGAATGTGCTGCCAAACATTTTGAGCTATTTTGCTCTACCTGAGACTCTGTTTTGCAAAAATAAACATCACCAAAAAAACACCATGGTTTATTGATGCTCCTCCTGTGTTTTGCCGGTCTCTCACCTAGCCAGATGTGGATTTGGACTTGTCCCGGACCTAGGTTACTCAGCACTAGGTAGGAGTCTCCATTATAAAAAGATCCCAGCTCTGAGGGATCCAGCGGCACCGCCTTCATCTTCTCCACCCTCCACACTCGAAGACCCAGCTCCCGGACTTCGGGACCAAACTGACCTGGAGCTGCCTTGAAGGTGAGCATACTGCGGGGAGAAAAAAGGGGGAAAAGGACGGTGAGACAAGGAGGGAGGAAGAAGATTTAACGGAGCGATAGAAGGGGAAGACGATTGCTGAAAGCGGAATGTAAAATGTAAAATACGTGGAGATGTGTCACTGTTTCCATGTGGGAAGAAATGATCACATTTGGTTTGAAGAAGGAGAAGTAAAAGCAGAAGTCTAACCCAAAAGTTGCTGACAATTGACACACACAATTTCTCATAATCAGAAGACAAGGGTGCACTTCTTTTTTCACACTCTTCTTTTAAGTGGCTGTTGAAGGAAATGTGTTCCACTGTAACGACAGAAACTCAGCTCAGACCCTTGGAAGAGTGAAGGTGTGGTTGGTGTGATGAGCGCTATTACACTTATCCTTAACACAAAATGAAGACTTATGTTGCTGCTGAACAACCACATGTTACATTACATGCAACACAACACCAAGCAGGCCACACCAACACAACACTAGTGTCGCTGAACAGAACCAGGCGGGGCTAGGAGCAAGCTGGATCGTGTCACAGGTGTGGACAAGCCAGGATGACTCACTCTGACATACATCTCTTCCTCTTTCTTTTTTTTAACAGAGTTTTTACATCCTGTCACACAGGAAGAAGAAAAAAAATGGCGGTTTTGCAGATTAAAGTCAGTGAGCAACACAACCACACCTTCCTGTCGTCTCAGGCTTATCGTGACTGCGTGGCTGATAGAAAGTGAGGTTACTACATCAGCAAGTAAGAGAAACTGGCTTCTTCTCTTTCCTCTCACTATCACCCAACACTGTGATTGGTGCCAACATTGAGATACATTCACCATTAAATGTCTGACTCCTCAATCAAAAATGCAATGCCATGTTATTCAGCTTAGTTTAAACATAAAAGCATCGTAAAGCTTCATAAATACACTTCTAGAAATACTTACAGAAAAGGACAGATGCTACATCTGTCAAAAAGAGACGATCCTGATTTATTTTGCTGCTACTGTGATCAACTTGGAGTTAAGTGTCTTGCACAAGGACACATGGTACATGTAGCTGCAGGAGCCAAGGATTAAACCCCCGACCTTCTGGTTGAGAGACGACTGACTCTACCAACAGTGCCGCAGCCGCTGATTTGTGTCTACAACCAGACATTCAAAGGTACATCGCCTCTGTCCTTTGAACAACATAGAAAACCAACCTTATACATCAAATGTAAAGGAAGGGGAACCTCAGACTGTTTACGTTTTTGTCTTGGATCAATCATAAAAATGTACCCAGTTTGATCATGTGGTTGTATAATGAACTATAATGAAAAGTTACAACAATCAAAAATGAACTTAAATACAGAAGCCCCAATTGGACTTGCATCTATGCCATTTTCTCTTAATAAAAAAGCTTGCTTTCTTATGATTCTGGATTTATTTATCTTATTATCTTCAGACAACACAGGGTGAGAACAGGGTCATTTTCTTAAGATCTAGAGAACAAAATAGGCCGCTCACTGTGATAGACCGGAGCACCACATGCCCTGCTACGATTGCCTACACCAATGAGGAAAGTTAAGCCTATTTCTATGTTTCTTTTGTGCTTTTGTAACTCTTCATGCAGTTAGAAAAGTTGATATCTTGTGAAAACATCAGGAAATGAGTCGTTATCACATGAAAATAAAAGAGTAAATGACTTAGGGCTTCTGTACATCTCAACAACAAAAATGCTCTTCATGTGGAAATTTCAAGATACAGATGCTAGCTTTTCCCCCCGGAGCTTTCATCAGTGTTACATATTCTTCTTCTGTTGACTGATAACAGTAATTATGTCAACCAGGTGACACCACAAACTGGAGTTTGCTTTGTTGTAAGGTAACTAGGTCATATGATTAACAGATGGATCCCTATCCACTGAGGAAGACCAGGAAATGCAGGTCAAATTTCAGGTCAAAGTTGAACCTTTAATTTTCAGGGTTTTTTTACTTGGTTAAATTTAAATTAAATACATTTAAAACTATAGACTTTATAACTAGATAATCAAAGAAAATCATACCTGGCTTCTGTAAAATATAGTACCTCAGATAACTGCAGTATGCTGGTGTTTATTCTTTGGAGAGGAAATCAAACAGCTTTCCCTGGACGACATCACACAACATTTGAACCTTAACGGACATTGCTTTTACCTAGCAGCAGCTTTATGATTTGTTGTGACATTATCTTATTAATCTCGGGCAGCATTACACTTCCATAAAAATACAATATTGTTACCATAAATATGAAAATGATTCAGGGGATGCATTTACTACACTTTCTTGAAAGACTCTAGGAGAGTTTGCGACAATATGCGATGCAACATGTTGCAAACTCTCCTATATCCTGTGTTAAAATCACTCATTAGTCAGCAGAAAAACAGAAACTTTTAGTTTGAAAGACAGAGTGATGACTCAATCACTCTCCTTTTCTGATGTCTGGCATCAACTCTACAACTTTCTAGCTAGCTGTAATCAATGAATAGGTTCTCCGCAGACACATTAAGAGGTTGAAAATGCAGGTCTTGATATTTCAAAGTAATAAAATGGTAGATTAGAGGAGTAGAGGAGGTAAGGGAGCGAGGAAAGAAGGAGGAAGAGCCTGAGGAGGCTCATGCAAAGGCCTTAGGGGTTAAAGTTACAATGCTTGGACAGCCGCTTTAGGAGTGAGTAAAGATGCAGAGAAAAAGACCCGTTCCACTTAACTGTATGATCTCCTCTGGTACCTCCAGCATGCTGTCTGACTCCGGCTCCATTCTGTGTGTCCACTGAAGTGTGTGTGTGTGTGTGTGTGTGAGGTTGTAAGGAATCGAGAGGTCTAGCGTGGAGGAGTGTTTGCGCTCACCTGGCCTGGTTAGCTTATATGTGGGAGGTAACTGGAGCCGGTGTGATGAAAGCCTACCTGCGGCCTGTTGGGGGGAGGTAAGAGTCGGGTTCCTGGTTCCTGGCTAAAGCTAAAAACCAAGTGGATAATTACTGGGAGAGCATGCTGCTGGCTCCTCCATCTTTCCACTCTTCTACTCCTCCCCTGACTCCAGCTCTTCCCCTACTTCTACCCTGATCCTGTATAACCTCCTTCTGTACAGACAGTCAAAGTGAGCAGAAGTTTAAAACAAGCAGGGGAATAGCTAGGAATTATAATCCCCTTTAACATGATCAGTAAGAGACCCAGAACACCCCAGTACCACCTCTATCAACGCCATGCTACAATGCTTCCTTAAAAGGTCACATATTATGCAAAATACACTTTACCATGTTTTTCTAACTCTAATATGTGTCCCTATAGTCAGTCTACAAACCCCCCAAATATGAGAAAAGTCCATCCTCTCCGTCTTTTGCCTGCTCCACTGTTCAGAAAATGTGTGCTCAAACAGGCCGTTTGGAGATTTTCCCTTTATGACATCACACAGGGAAGTAACCCATCCCCCAGGTGTCCTCTGAGTCTGTCTTCTCACCGTAAAACCATTTGGCATGGAGGGAGAAAGCCTTAGACACACCCCTGTCCAGAGAGGCATGGTTGAACACAGCATACATGCTGTGCATTGATTCTTTAATATGACATTGGCTCTTTTTCCTTCATCATTATTCTGTGTAGTTCATCTAAAAAGATTACAAACATTCTCACGGATATCTGCAGACCCACTGAGTCGTTCAATGCATGAAGACTTAAAATAAGAGAGGAATTAAGTCAATGATGAGACTTTTTGTTCAACTTTAAAAGATGAAACTCGCTGTTTTGGCCATAGCTGCTGAAGCAGAGATGTAGAGATGGAAGGGAAGACGGAGAGAAAAAAGAGAGAGACAAGAAGGCTGGAGGTGTTCAGTTGGAGACACAAGGTCACAGGTGGGCTGCACAGGTCACTGACTACATCAGGCATTCATGCACTCTGAAGCAGACAGAAATATGAGGGCAGACAATATGCAGGTGGTGAGGAGGGATCTGAAAACAATGTGTCAGCCGAGGGTGAGTGTATACAGTGTGCAAGTGTGTCTGGCTGGGTGCGCTGTATATTTAAGAGATTAGAAGTCTGAAATCAAGACAGTGATGCAGACGAGAACTAGAGACGACCGCACAAACAAAGAAGACTGAAAAAGAGAACTTTAATGTAAAATGATGATTAACTGACACTTTAAAGCTGGCAGAAAAATGGTTTTAAATAGCAAGCTAACTTTCTAAACCAAGTCACAAGATCTGAAGCTGATATCGCTTTAAAACCCCACCCTTACTTTGAGGAAGTTGTGAAACAGCAGGAAATAAGATCAGGATGATGTGTAGGAAGTCAGACAGAGACAGACTGGGAAGGAAAAAGAAAAGAAAAGCAAAACTGTGAGAATAATTTCAGGGTTTGAAGGAATAGATGGATGTAGTCAAGTCGTACAAAGCTAAACTAAAGACCCGTTGTCCCGTTGTGAGATTCCTAGGACGATTTCAGGAGCAGGAATGTGCTGAGTGAGCAGGGAAAGAAAAGAATGGGAGGAAAAATAGAAAACGTTTCTTGTAAAAGACAAAGAAAGGAAAAAAAGTAAGAGAGAGACAGAACACATTTAGAGTCTGGTTGTGAAGCAAAAATAAAAGTGCAAAAAGCTTTCCAAACTTACCTTGGATAGAGAGTTAGTGGTGGGACACAACACGTCTGAGCAGAGAGAGAGTGAAGAGAGAAGCAGTCGTGCGAGGAGAAACACGTCTCTAGACACACAGAATCTCCCCCTCTTACACACACACAACATATTTCCTGCCTCTGTCTGGGGTAAACTTAGCCCAGCCCTCTGACTCAAACACAAAAGGAGCAAAAAGAAACTTGATTGAATCAGGACTGAGAGTGGAGAAAGAATTCAAATCAAATCTGTTCCCACTTGTTTTTAAAATGGTATATATGTATATGTAGCTCATTTTGAAACTTACATTGAATTAGTCTCTGTATTAAAAAATACAAAATACATAGGCCTAGATGATGATGCAAAATGACAATAAAGTGAATTCATCCCTCAGCTTTCATTGTCACAATATGTTTAAATTATACCACCTAAAATGTAAAATCACCTTTTAACAATGTCTGCAAGAATGATTCACATCAAGGTCTCCACAGTTAGTAAATATCACCATAGCAACAGATCCAAACACACTTCTAGTCATACAAGGATCTCCACTGATACGCCCTTATGTAAAGGAGGCAGCATGCAGACACACATTATTATACAAGTCATGCACAGGAGTCAGACAGAAACTTATGATTCATCATTTCCACAGGTGAGCATGAACTCTGTTATCTCTGCACAGGTGTGAACAGATAAACGTTTTACTTTTAAATCAAGTCATTTAACTCAGTGGTTCTCACCTAGTCAAGCCTCAGGACCCACCACCGACTCCTTAATGAAATATCGTGACCCACATTTCTGATATTTTTTAGATAAATCAGATTTTATTAAATGAAAAATTGTGCAGTTTGGGCTTCTGATGGTACAAAGTGTGACAGAAAAAAGGAACTGGACGAAAACATCTAGTCAAAGAAGGGCTTCATAGACCTTTTCACACAATTTTTCTTCAAGACACACCTTCGCGACCCACTGAAAACACCTCTGCCAGTTGAGAACCACTAATTTAACTGAATGTTGGCTTTCAAACATGAATCCTTGCTTTCAATATCTTAAGTAATGTTGGTTGTGTGAAGAAGAAATAAGTATTCATAATTAGAAACTTACTTATTTTATATCTGGCCCAATTTAACAATTTACTGATTAAGATAAACTTTAATGAACGATGTATCTAACAGCCTCACCTATTTATTCTGAATGATCTCTTCTGTATGAGGGCACTCATCAAAGGGAGCTCCTAATTATTGTGGTCTGAAGAAGACTCTCATGGGTGAGCCCTCACTCCCCCTGGTGGCCAGAGAAGGAAAAGCAGAGATGTTTGTTACTTGCAGGAGCAGTGGGTAGAAGGCACAGATGATGAGAGAAGATCCTACAATTACTTTGATCTGCATTTATATTCAGACACAAACTGTGTTGTGCTGTTTTAGGAAGTAAAATAGTAAGCATAGAGTAGAGGAAAAAAGACGTATATTCCTGATTGGCACGGATTTCAAAGATTATTTGATTTTATTTAATAATTCAGATATATCGGTCCAGCTGCCTTCACTTCTCCATTCTTCACATGACTTAAAACAACTTTATCCTCCATTTTTGTGTCTATCTTACTTAAAAAAAAAACGACCCTACGTGATATTTACTTTAGCCATTACATCTTTAGGTTCTTTATTAGCTTTGGTAGACCGATTGTCACGAATACTAAACGGGTTGTGTGGTTTAATTCACGTGTGCACACAAAGTGTGTAGTTTAATAGTTATCTATCTTTATCTAGCTTTGCATTATTATAATGTTGAGGTTTTCTGTGTCCGTTGTTGGGTTATAAAGCTTATGGGAATTCAATTTTAAGCAAAACACCTAAAACATTTTACCTGTAAATCAAGTGCCTTGACTGAGAGGACTTCAAAATCGTCGTCGTCTATCCAAATATGAGTCTCAACATAAACACTATCCTCTTCTGGTCAAAACATAGTCTTTCTATAGTTTTCTTAGTAAATAAATTCGTAGGCGGTTCACCTCGTTAAGTAGCCTTTAATGATATTTTCACCTCCTTTCGGCAGTGTAGCCTACCTGGTTTCAGTGAACAGGTGAGCTCAATGTTGGATGAGAGCGCCCCCAAGAGGCAGGACTGTGTTAGCTTTCTTTGTGTTTTAGTTTGGTCACGTGGTTTTATCAGCAAGTCATCTTGTGTTGCCTCAATTTGTCATTATAATTTCATATATACATACATACACATATCAACATATATATTCAAGTGTATTTATTTTCTGAGGTTTAAAATACATTTGAATAATTGTTTAAAATGGAGTCAAAAAATGGTCTTCATTAAAAGTATGAGTAATTAACTTATAAATGTAATTCATTTTCCACAACTGTTCAAACACTGAAAAAACAGGTATTAGCCCCAACAACTATAATTCAGTATATTACAGCATCTGTTGTTTCACAGAGCCTGCCTTAACATTTCAGCATGCTTAAGTTTGAACGGAGTGATTTAGAAAAAAAAGAGACAGACATGTAGTAAAACTTTTATTCATTTTTTCCAAGTCAAAAAAACAAACAGAACAAAGATACAGAGAATGAGATAATGGATTGATTTCTATACAGTGGCAATTTCAAGTTGAACCTTCCTTTGCCCAGACATGTGAAGTCTTTCCTCAGTTTTAAACCCTGTCTCGCCCTCAGACGCACATTTCCTGCACACTCGCACACATTCACACGACCCCGGGAGTCCTGCTGTTTTCTGAGTTGACTGGACAGCACTAAGTTAAGACAACAGGATTTGATGCAAGCAGAGTGGACAAAATATCACAATGTCTGGGGCTTACATCCACCACAATATTTTCTAAGTGCAATTATCAAATCTGCTTTATCTCAAAGGCCAGAAGATGCAGTCCTTTCAACTCAAGACCATGTTGGAGGCAATGTTTCAAAAAAGTCATTTGAACACAGGACTCCCAGTCTGATCAAATATACCCCGCCCCCCTCCCCATGATTCCCCAACATTAAAGATACATACACTGGTAGAAAAAGAAAACAAACACTGATTTGAAATGAGGATCACTCATGGATGAAGAGGGAGGAGGGAGGGGACCCAGCTTCAAATTCAGAAACAATGTTGAGGGATCGAGAACGAGCAGGGAAAGAAACGTGTGTTTTTGTTTCAGATGTACCGATGGTTTTCTTACAGAGTCAAACTAGGTTGAGTCATGTTTGAGAAAAAAAAAAAGCACCCATATTTGAAAAGAGGTCACACTAATGTAGTGGGTAAGGTTGTTTTTTTTAGTAGAGAGGCCCAAAAGTGCTGTTTCTTTGGACAATCTCTACTTAAAAGAAAATGTTCCAAGCTGCAGTGAAGAAATGTTGACGTATTGTCATGAACAAACTTACTGGATTGAACTAAGGACTGTATGTTTTGCCCTTCTAACTTTAACTAATGCAAAGTCACATTGAGGTGACAGCATGCAACAATGTGTTTACTGCGAATGTAAGAGAGCAGTCACCGGCTTTGAAATAACTCAAGACAACTTGGGGGGAGAATGAGGATGAAAAATGAAAGCACTCTCATCCGTCCTCTGCCCCTTCATCCACAGTTTATGATCATGAGCCTCCTGCAAACAGCTTCACAAAGTCACCAGAAGCAAACTAGAGAAAAGCAAAACAAATAACATAAAATTCTTAATGTTCCTCTATTCATATTCGCACAGAATAGCAGTTAACTTTCTTTCTTAAATAAATGGTGTAGTCCAAATTAACTCGTGTACACGTCAGCTACCAGAAATGGAACAAAGATCAGCAACAAATGGGAGGGATTTGAAAAAATGTCAACCTAAAGCTTGATTAAATGTGTTAACATGTGCCACTCGTGCAAACAATGACAAAAGCAGCAACGTCAAACTAGTATCCCTCGTCAATATTTGCTCCATTTCCTCCTAGAATCAAAATTAAAGACAATAATCCTTCTGATTATTACTTCCTTTTTTTTTTTTCATATAAATCTTTAAATTCCCAGAGTAATGGAAATAATTTCATCTGGAAAAGTGTTTTTTTTTTGTTGTTTTTTTGTTCCTTTTGATGCACAAGTATCCAAAAATGGCAGAGGACAAGAGGATGCTGGTGGGTGTTTTCATGACATCTTTCAGGTTTGTTTGTCTTTGGGGTGAGAAGGAAGAAGAGGGGGATGGGTACATAAACCTATGAATTCAATCATGTCGTAGAGTGACATTTCCTTCATGCAAGCCAGTGCCTCTCTCTCCTATCATGTAGGTTTTTCTGCCCTTACTCCAACATTCCTCTTTCTGACCGAAGCACCTAAATCTCCGTCTTTGATCCACTAAATGCCCTCAAACTGGCAGCAACTGTAGTTTTTACATAAGCAGCAGAAGGTCTTACAAGATACACCTTGGTGAAATATGCAGTAAACAAAGTCTAAACCTTAACTCCTTGATTTTCTTTAGACGTTAGTGATGAATACAATCCACTTCTCCAAAGGCTTTTGGCAATATGTACGCTTTCCACGACTATACACCCAATGTTTAAAGAATGAGAGAGAGACTGGATGCAGTACACTATAAAGTTAAAAAGGGACATTTTCTTCCCCTGTAATGTGTTCACCACATCTTCCTCTCTTTTTAATTCCCCTGATGGGATATGCAGTTTTTGCTCCGACACCCCATGTGAAAATTAAAAAAAAACTATTTCAAAAGGCAGCCTTTTTTTTCCTTCAGGCAAAGCAGTTCAAGTTCTTTCACATCATAGCTTCAACAAGGTTTTGTTGTAAAGGGGATGGAGGGCTCGGATGGTGACGATTGGAGCAAAACAGAGGTCCCAAAAAAGAAAAAAAAGAATCACAAATGGGACCTCCGTGGCTAGAAGCACAGCCACCTCCAGCTGGCTAAAAGGTGCTGTCCTTCAGGTGAGGTGACAAGGTTTCTTCAGCCGCCTCCCCTTCTCCTCCGCAGCTCTTTAGTTCTCCTCGTCGCTGTCGTCGGGGCTGATGGCAGGGCTGTAGGTGGGGGAGGTGGGGCTGTATCCCGGTGAAGTTGGGCTGTACGTGGAGCCTTTGGGACTAGTTGGCGAGTAAGTAGGAGATGTAGGGGAGTACTTGGGTGAAGTTGGGGAGTAAGTAGGAGAAGTAGGGGAGTATTTGGGGCTTGTAGGGGTGTAGGTGGGGGAGGTCGGGGAGTAGGTTGGAGAAGTTGGGCTGTATTTCGGAGTTGTTGGGGAGTAGGTGGGAGAAGTTGGTGAGTACTTCGGGGACGTTGGGGAGTACTTTGGCGAGGTAGGGGAGTATTTGGGAGAGGTGGGAGTGTACTCCGGGGAGCTGGGACTGTATGAGGGTGAAGTCGGGGTGTATTTGGGGGAGGTGGGGGAGTAAGAGGGGGAACTGGGGCTGTATGAAGGGGAGCTTGGTGTGTAGGTGGGCGACTGCGGGGTGTAACGTGGACTGGAGGGCGAGTAGGAAGGAGAGGTGGGGGAGTAAGAGGGAGAAGTGGGGGAGTAGTTGGGGCTGGTTGGGGTGTAGTTGGGGGAGGTTGGTGAGTAGGAGGGCGATGTTGGAGAATAGGAGGGAGAGGTGGGGGAGTAACTGGGTGAAGTGGGTGTGTAGTTTGGTGATGTGGGGCTGTAGCTTGGGCTGGTGGGCGAATAGGAGGGAGAAGTGGGGGAGTAGGATGGAGATGTCGGGGAGTAAGAAGGAGAAGTTGGAGAATAGGAGGGGGATGTGGGTGAATAAGAAGGTGAGGTGGGGGAGTAGCTGGGTGACGTCGGGCTGTAGCTTGGCGATGTTGGGCTATAGCTCGGTGAGGTTGGAGAGTAGGATGGGGATGTGGGTGAGTAGGATGGGGAGGTGGGGGAGTAAGAGGGAGACGTAGGGGAATAAGATGGAGAAGTTGGCGAATAGGACGGGGAGGTTGGGGAGTAACTCGGGGAGGTGGGTGAGTAGGAAGGAGATGTCGGGCTGTAGTTGGGGCTGGTGGGGGAGTAAGAAGGAGAAGTGGGGGAGTAGGAGGGAGACGTCGGGGAGTAGCCGGGGCTCTGTGGGGTGTAGCCTCCGGGAGAACGTGGCTCGTAGGCAGGGGAGGTAGGGGAGTAGTTTGGTGACATTGCTCCACCTGAGAAGAAAAACAGAAAAACTATTAAAGGCTGCAGAAAAATTGGAGTACCTCAGGGATCCATTCTTGGATAATTTTAGTGTTTCCAAAACTGTTTGAAATATAGCTTCTACCATAATTTAATTTATGAGTCATTTAATAAAGAAGCTGACTCAAGATAGTTGGAACTTGAACCTACGACCAAATTATCTAATAAGCCGATTGCAATTTTACTCTTTTTATAAGTGGTATTTCTGTTATTTTTAATAGTTTTAAATATATATTAAAGTTGGAAATTAACTTAATCTACTTTATTCTTTTTTTTATTTGATGTAATAAAAAAAGACAGATGTCAGCAGTGTTTTACCTGGAGATGGGATGTATGGGCTTGCAGGGCCTGGAGATCCTGGAGACCCTGGAGTTGGGGACCAAGCTGGGGAGTAGCCCGGAGAGAAACCACTTGCATCTGATGCTGCACTGGGAGAGAAACCTGCTGCTCCCGGAGTCATTCCACTTCCTGTAGACAACGAGGAAAACAAATATTTAGCTTAAAACTTGAAAAGCATTTAAAAGCTGTCATGCCAAAGCATCATGGGTAAACACTCACCAACACTGGGGGACCAGGCACCGTAAGCTGGTGTCGCTCCGGTGTTCCAGGGGGTCATGGCAGGAGACATACCACTCATGGGACTCGGCACCGTGCCAAAGAACATTCCAGTGGCTGCAAATAGGATACATACAGAACATGAATATAACATTGCTCATACTATATCTGCTACAGAATCAACTCTGCACCCGAGCATCTCCCCACTTACGTCCTGCCACGCTGATGCCAGGTATGTTCGTAGGAATCTCCATGCCATATTTACACTTCTCAGCATCCAACAGCAGGTCAAAGCAGCCTGTGCCAGCGGGGGCGAGCTGGCCGAGCATAATGTTCTCTGATACACCCTTCATGGGGTCACTCTCAGCATGGGATGACGCTTCCATCAACACATCAACCTTGAGAAGGAAATTAAAGAAGACATGGAGTAGGGAAAATTAAGTTTGGTTTTCAAAATGAATCCTTGTTTCCCTGGTAACATAGCCTCAAACGTAAGTTGATTGAATGTCTTCTTACCGTCTCCTCAAAGGAACACTTCATGAGTGGTCCTGTGTCTTGCCGGTTTATGCCGTGACGTGTGATGGCCATCAGGTGACCGCGACATGTCATGGTGTCACAAAGCAGAGCCAAGTGACGGTAGTTGACGTAGGAACCGTCAAAGGAAATGACGTGGTACAACTCCCTCTCAAGTGCCTTTCGCACGGCTTCAATACCCAGCACCTTTGTAAAAAAGAGGACATTTTAATATCTACATTTATTCTACAGATAACATACAGTGACAGTAACTATTTTTGTGCTTTCATACCGTGAAGATCTCCACAATGTCATTGGAAGTGGTCCTGACGGGGTCTACGTCTTTCTCACTGAGGACCCTCATGAGGCTCACTCCGTCTGTCTCCAGGATCCACTCCTGCAGGGCCTTGAACTCACCGTCCTCTGTGATGATGATCTTCTTCTTGTTGTCAGTCTGGGGCAAGTGCATGTACACCTGAAGGAGAAGAGTGTCCCCTTAGACTTACAGCTGCAGCGGAGTTTATGCCTTTAAACGAGTACTGGTGTGTTTGTTTCATTAGTTACCTTGCTGATCTGCTCGATGCCTTGCAGCGTCATGTCTGTGAGCATGTTGGACTCTATGCACCTCAAGAACACATCGTCGTCCATTTTATCCACCACCTCCTCATCCTGAGCACAAAAAAATGTATGTATTGATTAATATAGACATTCACAAAGATCCTTTATTTGAATACATTTAAAGCCACAGCTTACCTCTTGGAACTTGTTCTCGTCGCTGTTCATGATTCTAATTCGCAGGACGAGTTTCTCGGCGTTGTCGTCGTTGAAAATACAGTTCAGGTCATCTCCAAATCCTTGCAGAGAAATCAAATTGTCATCAGAGAATGAATTCTCCTGTTTCTTTTAAAAGATCTTTCTTTGAAAGTACATGTATTGGAAACCTACCTGCATTGATCTTCTCTGCAATCTGCTCCATAGTCAGCTTGCGATCAGTCATGTGTTTCCTGTCAAGCTCGATGCGCAGCAGCCACGGGGAAATTCGAGTGACATCAAAGTCGGGCATCTCATAGTAGACATTCACCCACTCCTGGTCCTCAGCCACCACTGTGTTCTGAGGATTCGGGTCGTAGTAGATGGCAGTGTTGGCCGTAACCTATGTGAAAAAAAAGAGGCTATTTTTAGTCACATCTTAAATGTTATAAAGAGTCTCTCTCTTTTTTTCGACATTATTGGACATTAGGTGGCAAAGTTAGAGTGATTATGGATTAAAATGAAAATTAAAGCAGGAGTAACTGCTCAAGTTTTTTCTTTATCCCACCTTTCTTAGTGTAGTGTGCTCCAGTCGACAGAGGATGTCCTTGGCCCTCTCTGCGTCACGTGCAGCCTGACCCAGCAGGAACACGGTCAGAGAGGGTGTTTTGGGCCTTTTAGAGATGTTGATCAACTCCTTCAGACGAGGCACACCGAGTGTGACGTTCTTGGCCGACACACCAGCGTAATGGAAAGTGTTTAGGGTCATCTGGGTGGCTGGTTCTCCCAGCGACTGAGCGGCCAGAGCACCGACCATCTCACCTGGATGGGCCTGCAGAGGAAAATGTGTGATTTGTTGGGAAATAAATCTGACCACTATTACTACAAATTACAAGGACAAGACTCCTAACTTACAATGGATTGGTTGAATTTGGTCTCAATCTCTCCGAGCAGCCAGTCGTAAGCCTCGGTGGAAAGGCGGAACTCCTCCGTCATGCGTTTGGAGCAAAGCGTGGAGCGCAGGTGGATGTTGAAGAGCAGAGTGGCGTTTTGCTGGGCCTGTCTGCTGAGTGGATCTTCACCATTCACAATCACCAGCTTCTTACTCAGGTCCTGAAGACCTAGAGATCAGAGAACACCACCCAAAGATCAATATTCATACGACAAATATGTTAGACATTTTAGGTTTAATTGTGGAAAAAAAAAAAATTTTCATTATACGCATTTTTTTTTTACTTTTTTCCCCACTGTACACTTGTATGTTGGATATACTGAGTAAGTGATCCCCTTTACTAGTGATTCCTACAGTGGCCCCCTGCTGTGCTGCAGAGGTTATTTTACTTTTTTGTATTTTTTAATTTTCAATTCAACAATTAACTCCTTGCACTCATGTTGCTAATTTACACATTTGAATATCTTTCTGGACTGATTATTTCATGGTAATGGGGCCCCTTCATATTTGACATAGAATTGATCAGGACTTAGGGGGGGCCACTATACTGTTGTGTCATTTATGCTTCAAGTAGTTATTTTCTCTCTCTAGCAAAGCCAAGGGATCTGACTTGAACTGTACTTGTACTGTAAAATCCAATGATTCCCGAGGTGGATTTATGAAGCTTTAAGGAGCGCCTGAGGTCAGGCCATGACCTCCTTTGCTCTAATACTATGACAGAAACTCTTCCAAGCGGTTCACAAGCCCTCAGCTTACCTTCGACCACTCTTAGAGGATTGAGGTCTGTCGGAGTTCGAATGTTAATGCGGAAGATCTTTTGGGCGTTCCAAATCATTCTGGCCAAGTTGCATGGCAGAACCACCTGCAGGAGAGAGGAGAAATGTAAGAATGAGTATTCTTTTTTTAGGAACTATGAAAGGGAAGAGGTGTGCGTGAAAATGTGACCATACACACCTTACTGTCCCCAGTGGGGAAGATGGCTCTGAGGACATCCCTGTCCTCCTTCATCTTCTCAAACTCCCTCTCCAAAGCGCTCTGCACATGGGCGTTTGTCAGGACGTCTTTTACGACATCTTCCTGCAGCATCCGCCTCAGTGCACGCTCGTTGGTGCAGTCAAACTTGAACCTAGAAGAAAAGAAAAAGGAAGAATTAATCTAGTGATATAAGACGACCAACACATTCAATTACACCTCTGAAACCAGCTTCTAATCTCACACAATGCTCTAATTATCTGAGTTGAAATATCCTGACATTGGTGTGTGACTTACTTCTTTTCAAAGGCCTTGTGTGAGGGTTTGAGTGTAGCCACGTTCTGAAACTCGACGTTCTCTCCTGCGAGGCCGTCCTCTCCATAACGCAGCTGGACCACCTGGTTGATAGAGTTACGCACCGTCCCGTCGTACTTCACCATCACAGACTCCATGGATTTGATCAGACGACGCTGGATATAACCTGGTGAGGAAGACCAGATATACCAAATTAAAACACAATCCATCAAAAACCTTTTCGACCAGGGTACCTAACATGATGTCCAATTTACTTCTGCCGTCACCCTCCCTGGACTTACCGGTCTCAGCAGTCTTGACAGCTGTGTCGATCAGACCCTCTCTGCCTCCCATGGCGTGGAAGAAGAACTCTGTAGGTGTCAAACCGGCCAGGTAGGAGTTCTCCACAAAACCTCTGCTCTCAGGACCGTAATCATCTTTAATGAAGTGAGGCAGGGTTCGGTGTTTGAAGCCGAAGGGGATACGTTTACCCTCCACGTTCTGCTGCCCCACCACGGCAATGACCTGAATGCAGAGAGAACATAATGTCAAAGATAACACACAACCAGCATTGTCTTCACTCCATTCACGATAGTCGGATTGGACTTTTTACCTGTGAGATGTTAATCTTTGAACCCTTGGAACCAGCCACCACCATGGACTTGAAGTTGTTGTACTCAGACAGGGACTTCTGGGCTGAGGATCCTGTTTTGTCTCGAGCATCATTGAGGATACGATTCACCTGGTTCTCAAAGGTCTGCCTCAGGGTGTTACCTGGGGTCGGCTCCAGCTCGTTGTTGTGGGCTTTCTCAATGACCTGATTGACAAAGGAAACTTTTCTATACACTGACTCCACTTAAAAACAGGGAAACTACGGCAAAAAGTGAGTTTTAAGTAAGCTGTTTACTATAAAGACTGTGTGCTTACTTCTATCACATCCTGTTTGGCTTTCTTGATTGTGTTCTGAATGTCAAGGTAGGTCTTGGCATCAGCAATGGAGTCACCAATACCAATGGAATGACCTGGAGAAAGCAACGTGAGTTCACTTGTAAATATTAAGATAAAGAGAGTCCAAAAACCTCAAACATTTCATGGGTGACTTGAACGTTTTATTACCCTCAATGAGCAGCCAGTTGTTGACCACTGTCTGAATGTTGGAGTAAAAAAGTCTGGTGATGTCGTGGCCCATCTCGAGGTAGGAGATGTGGACGAGGGAGCCGGCTGACGTTCCCAGAGATTTCTTGCACAGGATTCCCATGATCAACTCGCCATTCTCCACTATGACCTGTGAATAATGAATGAAGTATGTTGTTACTTTCATCGCCGTTTATTGTCTATATTTAAACTATGAAAGGTTAATCAGGGAATTCACCTTGGTGTCCCCAGGGGAGATGTGTTTGTAGGGGCCGCTGTCTTCATCATCAGGGTGGGTGCTGTGTGTGCGGATCACGTTAATATGTCCAGGAATGATTAGGCTGAAGATCTGCTTCCCTGTCCACAGAGGACGTGGCTTTAGGATGGCCGGCTGAGGCACTTTGCCGTCCCATGTGGAGAGGAACATGAGGAGGTTCATCACTTCACCCTGTGGAGAAGCAAAAAGTGGGTTAAAATCCTTTCACAGCAAAAAAAAGAGCAGCGGATTGTGATCACGGGAAATTGACCTACCCTCTCTAAGAAGACATCTCGTT
The DNA here is from genome assembly GCA_020745685.1 of Tautogolabrus adspersus. Lineage (NCBI taxonomy): Eukaryota > Metazoa > Chordata > Actinopteri > Labriformes > Labridae > Tautogolabrus > Tautogolabrus adspersus. The sequence goes on along the minus strand of CM036556.1, from coordinate 9,117,483 downwards.
TGGTGAATTTGCGGACAGCTGTGAGTGTGTCCTGCACAATACCCATAACAGGTCTATTGGACTGGGGTGTGACGATCATACGGGGAACCATGGCCAGTTCCTGGATCTCTGCCCTCGTCTCCAGGGACTGAGGCAGGTGGAGATTCATCTCATCCCCGTCAAAGTCAGCGTTGTATGGGGTGGTTACACTGGACGGAGACAAGTGGACAGGAGGTAAGACTATTTCAGACATGGATTCAATCAAGATTGTACCGGAAAACCAAACTATACAGACCGAAAGTCATCATGATGTCACATCACGTTTGAATTCAGCAAAATGAATTCAGAATGTAATTATCCTTAATGGAAACTATGCCAAATCCTAAAATATTGGTTCAATGATTTCCATAAAAGCTAAACACACACACACATTCTAAATGAAATAAATTCACAAAAACAAGAAGGGCCTGGTCTTGATTTTGCACCTGAGGTTGAGTCGAAACGTGGACCACGGCAGAATCCGGACTCTGTGCCCCATCATGGACATTTTATGTAGTGTAGGCTGTCTGTTGAAGATGATGATGTCTCCATCACACATGTGTCTTTCCACCTATGTAGGAAGAGAAAAAACAATTATAGTGAGAATAAAATATATTATGCAGTGTCATCTCAAAAATATATACTTTTAAGTCTTGTGTATATTTTGGCCTTGCCTTGTAGCCAATCTGCAGGTGAAGGTCACTCGGTTTGGGGTGGAATCGCAGGTCAATTCTGTCTCCATTGTCTCGGATGATATATTTGGCTCCTGGGTACTGGCTGTTGCCTCTTCTCACAAGCTCTTGTAGTCTAGGATGGTTGTTAGAGAGAATAAGTTGACACCATGATTTTAAAAGGGATGGTTTTACACATCACATCGTGCTGTACACGCACCTGTCGATGTTAAAGGGTGTGACTATTTCTGGGAAGGTCATGTTGGCTGCGATAGATCGTGGTACGCCAACTTGGTCGATTTGCAGGTTGGGGTCTGGGGTGATGACAGTTCGGGCAGAGAAGTCCACACGCTTTCCCATCAGGTTACCTCGGACTCGCCCCTCTTTCCCTTTTAGACGCTGTTTAACTGATTTAAGAGGACGGCCGGACTTTTGCATTGCCTGTGAAAGGAGACATTAATCGTCATTTATAAACTTATTATAGTGTGCAATATTGTGGTGGAGAACACTATGATAAAAAAACTGAGACTGAAACTAGACTGTATGTCTGACTGAACCATACTGGCTCATGTGCTTAACAGAAATCAAACTGTATATCAGAGGCATTGAAGAAGAGCAAACATACCCTAGGAAGGCCAGGCAATTCATTGTCCACCATGGTGGCCACGTGAAACTGAAGCAGTTTGACGTCTTCAGCTATGACGTGAGCTGCAGCACCGCTCTGCTCATTTCTTCTCAGCTGGTTGTTGATTTTGACGATGTCAGCAAGTTTGTGGGTCAAATCATCCTTTAAAACAGAAATAAATTAGTGACTTCAGGGACAAGGCAGTCTCTCAACACATTTAGCATGTGATCCTATTTTGTTACCTGGTTGCGAGCAGAGCCCTGCATGACGACAGCAGGCCTGACGGCCAGTGGAGGAACAGGCAACACTGTCACAATCATCCACTCTGGTCTGGAAAACTTTGGGTCCATCCCCAAGATGAAGTCCTCTTCATCAGAGATGCGCTTGAAGATCTCGTGCACGCGCTCAGGACTCAGGAGGATTTTCTTTTCCTGTGAATCCTCGTTCACATGCTTCCACTCAGCGTACAGCTCCAAGCCAGAGCGTCTTATGCGCGGTTGGTAGCGCCCACAGCCACCATGGCCCTGTGTGAGGAGCAAAAGGAAGAGTGGGAAACAGTAAATAACTTTCATTAGTGCCTTGAATTTTGAGTTGAAATGCTCATTAGCTATGACAAAAAGACCAACCAAATACCTTTTCCTTGGTAATGTCCTCCTCGGTCTCCTGCTGCTCCATTCCAAATTTGTTGTCCATCTCCTCTCCTCCTTCACAGATATTTTTTCCTTTGCACAACTCATAAACATGTGTCAAACGTTTCCTTGGTTGCCCTTTAGATTTTATCAGGATGTCTTTGATCTTTGGGTTGTTCTAAAGGAAACAGAATGGTTGTGAGTTTATATAAAATAGCAAAACCTCAGAACAAGACATAAGAGATTTAACATCAGCTGAGTTTCAATGTTATGTACTGTAACATGCTGAAAGATACTTACAGAATCCACTAATAGCTTAGAGCAAAAGAAGCAGACACATCGAAGGACCTTCATTATCTTTGATACGAAGCCAACATGGAAAACCGGCTTCGCCAGTTCTATGTGCCCAAAGTGGCCCGGACATTCTGTCATGTTGCCTGAAGTAACAAAGCCATTTAAGCATGTAAGTTATGAGATCAGACAGGAACAGCTCTGATGGTCAATATATTTGAGCATTTATAATTACATGACAGTGTACCTGCACATGTCTGACATCTTCCACTTCGCTCTATGACCCCTTGTCTTGGGTCCATAAGGCCACCAAGTTTAGGACGTCCTCCTTCTGTTGTTTCGGGGTATTTGATTCCCCCTTCCGTAACTGACATCCGTTTCTAGAGAAGAAAAACATTGTTTCATTACAAAAAAAGCACTCAATGCAACATTAAGCAGCAGCTTATTAAAAGTGTTTAACATCAGTAAGTTGTCTAAATGTACGTCCTAAGAATTCATTTTGTCTCAACCATTTCCCCATATCAGTGACAGATTCTTAATGTATTCACACCTACATCCAATATTTAGGGTGATAAATGTCATCAATAATTGTTAAATGTTTTTGATAAATCAAAGGTTGGCTGTATGTTTTTAAGAAAATCATAATCATGTACTGCAATAAGAAATCCTTTTGCCATTGCATACAAATACAAAATTGTTTATTCATTAATCCTTGAAACTTCATACATCCAATCCCAAGTGAAAGAAAACATGCATGTCTGATGTTTTTTAAATACCCCTTTATTTATTTGTAATGTATGTGACCAGATGAAAGCGTACAAAGCTATCGTTGGCAAAAACCAAACAAGCGGATTCCATAACAATTCGCTATCATGAAACTAAATATCTACTCAAATATGGGTCTGCATGGTACATAGCATGTATATAATGGGGGTTTAATTCATGTATTAGCATGGATCCTTTTAGACAATGTTGTGCTTAAAGTTTTTCAAACTTCCTGCTACATGCTAGTTAGCACAAGCTTCACCAGCCTGACACAGCTAGCTAGGCTAGGCTAACAGCAAGCACTTTCCGTTGTAAAAAAAAGCAATATCTCTGCCAAATGTATAAAACTACATACTAAATCAAGCAGCTGTAAAAGTGATAAGTGGTCTTTCAGGTAGATAATTAAATACCCCACTCCCCCCAGAAGGAAAACCTACAAGTTCATCTGGACTGAGGATGCCGAACTGAACTCTCTTGATCGTGCGCAATGGGCATGCGCTGTCGCCGGAGGGCGGTCCGTGCATCCTGTCTATTCAAAGAGACGCGTCCTTCCTCGGCACGCCGCTTTGTGAGCAGGAACAGCCTTCAAATTGCCCCCACGACTCTGGTCAGGCCGCCAACGGTGACCGGAAAGTCTCCGAAGGCAATATCCCAAGGACCTCTGCTGTCGGTTGCCTCTATAGCCTTTTAATATATGTTTTGGTCCTAAGTAAGATGGCTACCGACTGTTCCCCTCCCTTTTCCTGATCTACACCGTGGAGCGCTCTGAGCGCTTCTGAGCGTGTAGCAGTTCAACGGCTGCTTATATAGGCTGAGTGCTTACTACGGGGTTACACACTCAAAAAGCCACGGACTGTTTCTCTGGGAGGAGGGACATGAAGCTCTGTAGTAAAAAGCTCATTGGCCATTCAAGACAGTTAAACGAACAAGTGATTGAATGGAACGTACAGCCAATCAGAGAGGACGTTTAAAATTTAAACAAATCAACACTTAAGGCGGGCATTGATTTTATCTTAACCCATCCTGATTGGCCGTAATAAAACAGAGTAGGCGGTTCGACGTATACTTTGCATACGCAACTTGAATATTCAATTCTAGTGGCCTGGATTTGTCCGTTTTCTTATAAATATTGAGTAGTGTGACAGAGCGGGCCAATGGCTACCAGAGATGAAAATTCTTCGAATAATTTGGACAAAACCCGCCCTGTTTCCGATGTTTGCCGAAACTGCCCGATGTGAATTTCTACCCTCAGAGCAAAAATAAAAAAAATCTCTGTCCTCCCGTTCGTCTCGCTCTGGATCAGCCTGGGCTCTAAGAAAAGAGGCTCAGGGCTGCGGCCTGTTGAGACCTTAGGTTAAACTGGAGTAAATAGTCGAAATACGTTATACTTTGTACACGAAATACTTTAAAATGGATTATTTTTAACCTACGTTAAGATGAGGCGGACTTGTCGGTTTTTCGTCTAATGGATTTTTGGGATTTCTGGGACTTTGTTGCAAGCCTCGGAATTTCCTGCGAGTGGTGGCCGACCAGTGGACTGGATTTCCCGCTCAGCGTTTAGGAAACTGACGGAGAAGCCTTAAGTGTCATTTTAACGTTTGTTGTTGACAAAGTGTTAATTATTTTACATAGCCTTGATCCTTGCACCATTTGTATCTACTTAAACAGTGAAATTGTTTTCATTTTTCAATGAATCCTTTATAAAAAGGTATTACACCGTCATAGGCCACGTTTCGAAATGTCGTCGAAGTCAAGATTTTGGCGGTTAAGAAACATTAAGTTGCCATGTTTTAAGTTACCCACTGACCATTTGACTTATAATTGTTCAAAGTTGTCATTTTGACAAGTCAATTACAAGACGTTTGATTATGTTTGTAAATATCTACGTTCAAAATCTGCCTTTTAATAGCAGAAACGTCACAGCTTATGATCTGGTTAGCTTACCGTGTGTCTAACGCTAAGATACTTTACCGACAACGACGGTTCACTGAATATAAACGACACTTCATCTCTACCGCTAATGCGAATATAACGTTTAATAATAAAAGCCGAGGGTAACTTCTGTTTTTCATCGTTTTGAGTAAGGTGAACAGTCTGATAGCTTAACGCTAGCTTTCTACCTAATCTTACGGGACAAAACGTCCAGGTAGCTACATAGCTAACAGCTAACTCCAAGCTAATAAATATATAGTCCTGCGAGACAACTTATGTCTTTTTGTAATGTGCTGTACTAGATTGTAAGTGTTTATGGTGGTATAAATTGTGTAATAATGTACGTTTTAGCTCCTAAGTGAGGCTGTTATAGCTAACGTAGTTCGACGCCATTAGCGCCCAACATGGCGGTGTTTGCAGATATCTTCTTGTTGTGAACGAGAAAGATGGAGTCTGGATGATTCCTGTGGGCTAACTTGGCCGGCTTAAAAGCTTTGCAATTTCAAAAAAGAAACCGTATAACCCCTTTGTGGAATTGCTTACCACTTTTATACTTTACTGGCATTCAAGATAAACTGTGTTTACACCACTTAGAAGTTAGCCAGGATTTCAATAGTAGTGACTTCTCGTTGATGAAGTTGAAGCCATTTTGCTAGCTACGTTCATATTCGTGTGTTATTGGAAGGATAAACTTGCTGCCAAGTTTAGAAGCTCTTTGTACAATTGTGCTGATAATTGAGGTATCCCCAGTCTCGCAAGGCACTCGATCTTTTGTATATTTAAACTTAAGGTATTACAGTTTAAGCATTAATCTCGTCTGAAGGGACTGAAAATTACCATTAGCTTGTTACACAATAGATTTATCCTGTAAGCTCTTGTTAACGTTCGTAGTGTTCAAGGACACTGGAAGCCTTTGGCTGGCGTTTATAGCTTTATAAATACACATAAGCAGAGAAGTATATCAACGTATTACCTCCTTAGGACCATAAATCCCCATTGTCCCATTCAAACAATGCTGTGGTATTTGCATATAGGTTGAAATATGTTTATGTTGACCCTAAGCGTGTTTTCTTAAAACATGAACAAAGTGGAGGAATGAACCACCTCACCACTCAAATGATCATATTGCATAATCTCCAGGTTATGTGGTGTTTATTGCATGTAATGGCTAAATTTGCTCTGAGATTCATGTCACATTGTGTTATAATCTTAACTGCCTTTTGATTAAATAAACATGTTGAACAAACACAATGGAGTATGGGATTTTTTAATCAAAGCACAACTTCGAGTCCAAGAGACAGTGTGGTTTCTCTGTGCTGCTTGAACATGCTTCTTGCCAACATCTGTTTTTTGGCAGGTCGTGCAGACGAAGGCATCATTGAAGCTGAGGTTCAACATGGAAGCCACATCTGCAGTATCCTTGTGTTAAACTATTTTACATGTTTTAAATGTTTCTTTAATCAAATGTAAATATCTCTGTAAGCAAGACAGGTTTAATATGCATAGAGGAATGTGACAGTAAATCACTTTGTTCACCATGTGCCATGCAATACCATGACTATACAAAGGATTCATTATTGTGCAGTTGGCTCCCTCCTCTGGCTCATGTTGAGAATGTTCAGTGCTGTAAAGACATTGCACAACCACATTTTCAATGCGGAAGTGAGTCCTACAGTTCCTACACGGCCGTCTCAAACGTGCTCCCTCTACTGCTGAAAGGAGGTCAGTGCATAGTTAAGTGTGGTATGAATACATTCTAGGGATTGAAGTGTTTAGGCGTATGATTGCATTGTAACTCTACAGATGTTTGTATGATATCAGAAGCTACAACATAAATCTATTGCTTTGAATATACTGCTTCTTTCACAGGGACTCCAGCACTTCCTGAAAGGGAACACCTAAGGCTGTTTGCCTTCTGCATCCAACATTTAAAGTGCACACTTACTTTACAAACTTAATATTTAAATGCCAAACATACTTGCAAATAATTTTTACTAGATATTATGTTGTATCTTCATCAATGGAACCAGCTCATCCTCGACCACCTATAAAATCAAAAATGCAGCTCGTGTTAAACAAACCTCGATCATATTACTTTGTGATACCAAAACACCCTTACGAGGAGCCTTTCAGTATTAGGAGCACTACCATTTTTGATGCTTAAAAGTACATTTTTCTGCAGAGTTGTCACAGTTTTTAGAGGAGACATCAGTCATATAGTGTTATTACATTTAAAATGTATTTATATTTAATTTGGAAAATTATTTTCATACATCTAGCTGTATGTGTTGGCCGTTTAGTGGAAGAGGTGGGGATGCATGTGTCTAGGTAGGGGGAGCTCTTGTCTGGTGTTGTCAGGGCCTGACAGAGTTTGTGTGTGTGTGTGTGTGTGTGTGTTAGTATGGGTGGGTGGGGGGGTCTGTATCCAAATAAGCAGGCAAAAAAGGAGCGAGGGAGGAAGAGCCAGCAAGATGCATGGCATGATGAGAGGAACTGACAATTTTTGTTGGATCCTACTTTTGAAGCCTTGACTATAACTGCCCTGTAGTTATTATAGAATGACATCTTATTAGATGTTTTCAGTCAGCCATTATATTTCAAGCACTAGCCTCCAAAAATAACCTTTGCCCTATTGTTTTTATTTAAGAAAACAATGAAGTCTCTGTTTGTGTAATAACTAAAAACCAATTCACGTCCTGAAGGTCATGATCATTTTCTCAGGATGAGACATCACAGCTGACTATTAAATGTAGGTTTTGTGGTGCAGATTCTGGAGGCTCATTGCTGTAATAAAAATATGACCTTTATTTACACAGGGAAAACCAATTGAGAGCAGAAATAACTAGTCCCTGTCCATCATAGCTGTATAAGATGCAAAAACAGAGCTGTATACCCAACTCCGAGTTCTTTCCATCAAATCAGTCTAAGCTGTTAAAGTGTCATCCGAGTTTTTCATAGGCGCTCACTGTTGGCTGGGCATAAAAACATTCATAGCCGACCTTCTTGTTTGAAGTCGGATCACAAAACTTTTTGCCCAACCTCCCAAGTTGAACTCCCGCTGACATCCTGTCCGCTGACCTCAGCATATAATTTGGCTCCTTGTAAAAAACTTGAGAACCATAAACAATAAAAGATAATTTTGTAGGTTTCATGCTGTTGAACCATATTTTGATTCAACTTAAAACAGTGTGCATACAATATATTACACTAACAAAATAAGAGTCTATTTGGGGGTTTTCATTTAAATTGTCAACTCTAAGGGGGCCAATTGAAAAGTGTAAAGAGATTTGTCCAATCACAGACGTTTTGTGTGAATTGCCTGAATGCAAAGCTAGAGGATTCACCAGTTTTTATGCTAACAGACAGTGTATAAGGCTGTATTTCCTCTTTGGTTATGGACCAGGATGTTGTTTTGTTATAGAATTGGGTGACGCAGGGTCAGAGGCATGCTCTCTCTGAGAGCCCTTTAGAACAGACCGGCCCATTTCTGTCTGCAGGAGAATGTCCTGTTCTTTGGGTGTTTGTTTTGGCTGATGTCAGCCCCTGCCAAGCGTCTTCATCTTTCTTTTATCCTTTCTTTTATTGTCCACACATCCTTTCAGACCTTCCAAATTCTCGTCTCCTCTCGTCTACACAGGATTCTTTGTAGGCAGCTCATTTGTGGAGAGCAGACTGAAGTAGGAATGTTAAGTCAGCTAGTATTTGACTCAGACGATACACCGGGAGTTTTGCTGGAGATCTACGCTTTGTTAAGGTTTCTTTCAGCCTCTTCCTGGAACTATCTGGGTGCTAAATTAATTGCTCTTGATCCCACCTCGCGTTGCAATCGGCTTAGTGCTAATCTGGGGTTCTCACAGTGCAGCCAAGTCTCGTCCAGGCGATCCTGCTGCACTGAGATGTCCACTGCTCTCTTCTTCCAAGGCTCTGACTCCTGGCGCAGGCCTTCACACTCCGCTTTGCCACACAACAAACTTTTCTACTATCATTCTCCCATCAATTGGCAGCATGGTTTTGAAAATGTCTACATTGTTTCATAACTGTCCAGCTCTTTTCCTCCCTCACAGTTTCCTTACTGAGTGTCCAAATATGTTCAAACCTTTTTTATATTTTGCCGGAATCTCTTTTCTCATCTTTCCCACCATGCTGCATTTCCTTACTACCTCTCTGTCTAGCACACTTGGCCTCGGAGGTGTCCACATGCTGCCTGCAGCCTCTTCTAGCTGTAACATTCGCCCAGCCTCTTTCCCTCTTTCCTTACTTTTCTTTCATTAGTTTCTCTGCTGTGCTGCTGTTCTGTGTCTTTTGGCATTATGCCATTGTGTCCAACCATCTGCTACCCTTTCTTCTCCCCTTTTACTGCGGTCCTTTTTGTTTTCTTCTAATGTTATTGCACTTATAAGTGATGTATTCATTTATTTTTGATTGCAGAAGAGGGTTATCTCATGTTGCTTAAAAAAACGGGTTGTGTTGTTCATTTTCTGTCTCTGTGTGCAAGATTATCTCAGCTGCGCGTCTTTCGGAGAGGTTCTGACGAAAGTGTCTGTGCTATTTAAAGAGGCGCACAGAGAAGCTGGGTTGTTTACAGTGCCCTGAAAATACAAGCTGTCTAGAAACAGGAAGTATCGTCGCCCCGAAGCGCAGCAGCACACAGTCTCGGCTAACACGCAGCCACTTCCTCCTCCTCCTCCTCCTCACGGCTGAACAGAGGCTCCAGCAAAACAACCCTCACGCTTATCAGAGAATTATGCACCCTCCCCTCCACTGCTGAATGGCGTACATACACAGCAGGCTTTTCACCCCTCCACCATGTCCTATCCTCGCTTTCTCCCTTTCTCCTATTCTCTTATTCCTACAGCCCCCCCCCCCCCCCCCTCCCAGACTGTCTCTCTTCGCCAGTACAGCATGCCTGAGTAGCTGCCTGGAGATGAAGGAGCTAATTAATTTGATTTAGCCATCCTCTCTCTCTCTCAGTGGAAAAACCAGCCGTCCGTCCCCCCCTCCCTCCTCTGCACCGTATCAGGCACCCCTCCCAGATGATTTTCCACCTATCCTTTCCAGTCTCCTTTGGCAACGTCCACACTCCGAACCCTCTCTTCCTCTACTCCTTTGCTTTTTTTTTCTCTCTCTTCCTGTTACACAACCATATTTTGCCAGGAGTTTATTACGTATCAAACGATCATAAATTGTAAGCCCCACTCTCATCTTACTTCTTTTCTTTTTTAGCTTTTTATCTTTCGTGTTTGTCCAGGGATGGGTTGTGTGACTCAGCAGTGTTTCCCTGTTCACCAAACACGCTTGTTATAGCTCACTGCATCTGCCTTCGGGGTTTGAAACAGACAATTCAGACTTGGTGCGACAAAAACCCATTTCGTTACTTGATACTCTTATGGATCCGCCCATCGAGGCTACTGGACAAGTCTAACAAAACTCTATACCTGTCTTACATAATTTGTCAATGTAACTCTATGAACCCTTCCTGTTCTTTCATCTTCTCATATAGACATTTCAGCATGCAGGTTATGGAAATCTGCATAGGACGGTCTCTCTGTAATGTGTGTTCTTCTGTCTTTTGGTCGATGTCTCACAGGCAAGGGGAGGAGCTTAGTCGAACTCAATAACCCCTCGACTGAAACCAAAACATCATTTCAGCTATAACAGAGTTTAGTTTAGTTTTGATTAGCATATATACTGTCCTATTATTCATTGCACAGCCGATCAAACTTCTATTTGTAATCCCTGGTAGGTGTCCTTACCAACACCTGGAGAACACCTGAAGTGTTTGAGTATGAAAGCATCTGGCTTGTTGATTTATATACAAACACTGTAAAATAAAAAAAGTTTCCTTCCATATTGTTATATTTGAGAAACACAAATCCCTTTAGATAAAGAGCACACATCTTAGCATCCTGTCAGGATATATTAACAACACAGATTTTCACATGGATACTACTGTTGAAGTTATCTAAAGTCATTTGAATTTAAAGTGTCTAATCTCCAGGTTGTAAATAGTCACTCACTGTGCAATAAATATTTCATGCCTGAAAGATGTTCTGGACCTCTAGATTGAAAGTTTTCTCACTGCTGCAGTCCAGCGCTCAGGATTTCACGTGTTTTTAAACGAGAAGGCATGCCACGTCAGAACTGTTATAAATTCATTTTATTTTGCTGACCCGTCCTGTGAAGAATCCAGAATTTTTTTTGACAATTTACTAAAAAATAACAGCTTGGATTTTCAAAATAATTGATCTGAAAATTCATATCTCGCATACACTTGACACAGGATTAAACACAGCAGGTGGTAGGAGGTACTGGGATTTGTAACAGGATTTAAATTGTGTGCGCAGCCTGTATTATTTGATTACTTACCTGCAACATCTTATTTTTTATGTGGTTTTTGTGCTTCATATCTATTAAAGGTGTTGCTTTGCATTAGGCTGTAATGGTCTTTAGAAGGAACTGTTTGCTGGAAACATGACTTGTGCCATGAGAGCGCTTCATATGGGAGCTGTTTTGTGTTCAGATGTTCTGCGCTGTGTTGTTGGATTGTTGCCCTAACATTTGTTTTTATTAACAGCTGAGAAGTGTAAGCTAAAGGACATGCTGGAGCACGCTCATCTTTCCCTATTTCCAGGGAGGTTTCATAAAGTTGCACTCCACACTGCCTGCTTGTCTGTAAGACGATACTGAGGGCTAAAACACCCTTTTATATGGCTGTGAGTGTGTGACGACTTATATAAACATTTGTCATGGCTGTCTGTACAAGTGCTTTCAGAGAGAATTCATGTGCTGTGGTTTCATTTTACCTTTTTGTGCTCACATTTCTGTGCACAGGCCACAGACACGGGAGTGCAGCGTCGTCTTCGTAAAGCTGCTGCTTCCTCTTTAAGAAAACCACTGTCATTTGAACTCCTCGAGCGCCGATTGACTTCCCACTTTGATCTCAGTCCAAGTCAGCTGGAGAGCAGGTTAGTCATCCCTTCTTTGAGATCACAGAGGATGTTTACTTACCCTTGAGCATGCCCCAGGATATATTCACACACGTAATATCGAGGATTCATATGCATCGAAAATAAAAAAACCTTGTTATACAAAGAGTTGACTGTCGTCGTCATAAAAGAAACTATTCAAGGATCTTTCCACCAAATGAAAGCCATACTGAAGATTTCACAATAAGTACACATTACACATTCATTGCTCAGATGCGATACAATCAAAACAGCCCGACTGAAGGCGTGACGGCTTTTATTTGGATCTGACAGATCGTGAACTCAGTGAACTCCTTTCCATTGAAGTTATAAGATGACTATCGCACTTGTGTTTCTGTAATAAAAGAACCGATCTTGTGGGTCACTGTGGTGCCACTGTACGCTGAATTATGACAATAACCCTTACTTAAAAAAAATATACTGTATATATTGTCTTGGTTAAAATGTCTTGTTTGTCTCTTTAAAGCAGCTATAATCGATATTCACAGAGTATTATTATCAGACACTGCGACTTCCACTGTGCTCTCAGAGCTCTGAGTTTAGGTGATGTCCTCTAAAATAGATGTGTTGCAATTGCACATAACTGTTGTCAACTTGTTGCTGCCCTTCTCAGTCTGCAGATTAGTTTCACTTTACGCCCATCATGTGTGCATGTATCCTTATATGCACGCATTATAGGCAACAAACTGTCCAGGACACAAGGCTTTCAAATGGTGAAGTGCGTTGACACTATTTTAAGTTTAGATTTTCATGGATTGGTCCTGACTGCTCCACGGCCACATTGTGTCATTTGCAAAGAAGTTAAATTTAATGACATGAAGGCATTCAAATGAACTGAGTCTAGTAATGAGATACAAACAACACAATCAGGGCTGCAACTTCAATGTTCCCATGAACACGCTGAGGTGACATCAAAGAGGCCCGGTTTAGTCACCACCTGTCACTACAGCACTCATGCCCTTGAAATAATAAAAACAAAGTTTAAGGAATATGTTTTTGCTAGAATGTTGATAATCACCCCATGAAGGCCTTGGACTGGATTTAACACTGATCTTCAGACTCACTTAAACTGTTTTTTAATTTCTTCAGTTAACCGTTGAAAGCTTCTGTTAGCGAACGGTTAACATTTTCCACCAAGATGGCTCCCTCAGATTCTCCATCTTTGCATATTCAGATGTGTGTGTCCCTTAGTAAGACTGCTTGAAAGCTATGATCACTTTTCTCCAAACATCCACGAACGGGACCGCTGGACAACAGGGGAGCGTCTGAATACAGAGTTGGAGCCACGGGACAATGCCAGCACACATGTGTAGACCGAGCTGCCACACTCCTGGAACACATGCTCATACACACGCACACACGCACAATCTCTATTGTCTTTGCCAACTCGCAATCTGCTTCACACACACCCTCCCTCGCTTTCTTTTTCTCCGTCTTTTCACACAGGCATTATGTTTCCTCTAGATTTAATTTTACTGTCCTGTCCTGAATCGACTCACAACTGCTGTCATGCGTCCCGTCCAAACACACCCAGCATGCTTTGAAAACGTGCAGAAGTGCATGAGAAAGGACGGGGAGGGGAGAGGAGAAGAAGAAGAAGAAGAAAAAAAAGTTTGTCGAACTCCAAGAGCCAGAGAGGTCACAGGAACAACACCCAATCCCAGAGCAGTTCCCATGGAGACAAGTGTGGCAGTGTACAATGAGAGTGGGAGAGAGTGATGAAAGAGGGAGAGAGGGAAAGGGCAGGGGAAGAGTAGGAGGAGGGCTGGTTGTTGGCGTCAAGGTTCAGTTGGTGGGGAATTGGGGATGGTGGGGTGGGGGGGACGGGGTAGCAGCTCCTTTGAAAAGGACAGTGGGAAGTATGATGGTGTTGTTGCAAAACAGATCTGGAACATCCTCCAACCTCTCTGCTCATTATTTGGCTGTCCTGCTCCAGCTGATAAAGCCGAGTGGCTCATCGGCGATGAACAGATATGTGGATTTTCCGCTGAATGTAACGTGGGTTTCTGAGAGCGTCCATAACGAAGAGAGTTGTTGTTGTGAAGCATTCTGCAGGGTTACGGTCGATTTAGGAGGGATTTCCAACTGCAGGTCTTGATGGTGGTACAGTGGCGCCATTAATTAGGAGTGTGGATATCAGCGTTTTGCTTCAAAACAAAACAGCCTTTGTCGACCGTTAATTTAAGTCTAGCCACATGTTACAGAAACAGATACACACACTGAGCTGAAAGCTTGTTAATAATCATGACCAGCATTGCTACTGATAGCACTTGAACCCTTTTAGATGATGGCATGGACAATCCAAAAGCCTCCCTGCCCTAGTGTCTGTCCACCATTAACCCCTTTTTTCTTTTTGTAAAGAGGTGCTCAACTGGTATTCCAAACAAAGACCACTTTACTTTTCATGAGGAGCCATTGGAAACATCATAAAATCATGTTTCGAAGGGAGACATCCAAAGTTGGCGGAGATATGACTGTGTTCTGGTAACAATTGTGACCAGTGCTGTCTGAGAACAACACAGACAAGTTGGATGTTTGGCCTGTTTCCCCACATTTGCAACAACCAAGTGCCATTTGTATCACAAGATAATTTCCTCTCCTGTTTGCTGTGACACATTTCAAACACCACACATAATGCTAATGTGTTATCACGCAAGATCATGTGATGTGAACCGGAGAGTCTTACAATGTCTTCAAGCTGTGTTTACAAATGGCGTTTGTAGAATGGGCCCCTGGCTCAACTTTTCCCGAGGAAACAACGGCAAGATTATCTCCCGAAAGTTATTGACACGATGTGCTAATATGGCAGCTAACTTTTTTCTATGAAATTGCCAAGACGGAGGATCGATTAATGACACGTTGTTAATTTATGAAATCTGTTGGAATAACCCATGGTGCAGTGTTTTTGCCCTCATTTCATTGGACATATCGCTTGGACAAACCGTCCTGGATCATATTTAATGAGTTTCACCTGTACCTGACGGAGCACGCCCCAAAACACGGAGCTTGTTACTTTGTTTTCACACAGTGCTATTTTTGGCTGAATGCCCTTCAGGGTTGGGAATTTAGAAGTGGAGGTTTCATATGTGGGCATATGCCAGCTAGGAAGAGTCAAATGTAAGACGCTATAGTGTTGCACCATGGGAAATGTTAGGAAGCAGTTAGCTTGACCTATATTCGGTACTATAGGTCAGGGTATCTCCGCCTCTGCTGCATTGATTCTGACCATTCTTTTTTAATCTGTTACTAACAAGTCCTTGAACTTTATGGAAATGAAGCGCTCAAGGATTGGAGTATCACTTTAATGCCTCCATTTTTTCCACAACTTCACTTGTTTCACAAGAGTGCTCCTATCCGCCATTTGACTACCACCAGTTTGCCCTCTCTCTTTCTCACTTTTCCTGCAGTCTCTCTCGCCCTCTCTCCACTCACTCCCTGTCTGTGTGTCTGTCTGTCTGTCCTTGTGCCCAGGTTTTT
Organism: Tautogolabrus adspersus; assembly: GCA_020745685.1. Lineage (NCBI taxonomy): Eukaryota > Metazoa > Chordata > Actinopteri > Labriformes > Labridae > Tautogolabrus > Tautogolabrus adspersus. Next base: position 9,102,089 of record CM036556.1, on the reverse strand, counting down.
TGAGTTGGCGTGGTTCCTGTTTGTTTTCAGCCATTTTGGGGACTTGCAGTGCTCGTAACAAACTGCTTAAATGGCGTCCTCTTGCTTGCTTGCTCTCTCACTCTGTCTCCCTCTCCCTCTGCCTCTCCCTCCCTCTCCCTATCGCCGGGCTTTGTGTATATAAAGTAGTGTGTGTGTGTGTGCGTGCGTGCATGTGTGTGTAGTGTGAGGAAACAACTCTTCCAAATAAAAAGAAGATTGGATTTTGTCGGAGGGTTGGTTTGGGGTGTACAGAGAGGGGGGATTCACTCGCAGCAAAAACGACCAAAAACACTAAGAATCGTCAGTCAGAGGCAAAAAGTGTAGAGAGAGAGAGAGAGAGAGGAGAGAGAAAGCAAAAAAAGGGGGAGTGAGTGAGAGAGCAAGCAAGTTTGAGTGTGAGAATCGCTCCTGCCCTCTGTCTTCACACACTGCTGCTTGTATGTGTGTGCGCACCGCCTCTCCCTGTGCTCTCTCTCTCTCTCTTTTGCTCTTTCTCATACACACTCAGACGTGCGCATACACAGACCAAGGGAGAGAGAGAGGGAGAGGGAGAGAGGGAGTGTGAGGGGAGAGAACACATCGCAGCAGAGATGCAGCAGGAGGTTTTCCGAGGTACGTTCTCTTGTATGCTTGCCTTCCTGAGAGACAGCGAGAGCGAATAAGAGGAAGAGAGGCTGAATTCTGTTGTTTTTCCTGCTTGTTTTTCTGCTTCACTCTGCTGCTGTGGCGGTGCTTGCTCTGCGCGTGAAGAGGAGGAAAAGGTTTTTAATTTTACTGTGCGTGTGTTGGGGCGTGAGCAGCGGTGGGTGTGCATATTTATGCAGCGTGTTTGTGAAAGCGTATTTATGTGTGTCTGTGCAAGGTCTGTCTGTCTGTGTGTGTGTGTGTGTGTGTGTGTATGTGTTTGCCAGTAAAAGGCCTCGTCTCCCTCATCCTCCCCTCTGTTGCTGGCGCACCACGCAGTTCTTTTTCAAGAGCGATGACTCGCTTTGAGATTGTGATGAAACTTTTAATTTATCTAAGCCTCCTGCATCTCTTTGGTTCACCGCAGACGGGGGGCGGTCAGCACATGTCAGAACAGATGTTAGCTTTGTTGATGGGGTCTTAACATGGTGGGCCAGTCCCCCATACTGCCCATGATCTAACCCACCAGTATGAGATGAAGTGTTCTCGGAAAAAAAACCTGGCATGTAGGCGACAGTAAACATCTCCAGTTCCACCGACTGGTTCTGTCTTTTATTTCGGTTATGGGCCGCCCCGTTTATCCTCCATTTTAACAGCCTGTTGTTTTGCAGGAGGTTGTCTCTTGTAGAGCAGCAGAGGGCATATTCATGTCACAAACACTGTTGTTGCTGCCCTAACCTTGCTCTTTTTTCCAAAACAACAGAGCATCTGCTGCCAACTACTTCACATTCCTGGTTTTCATGGATGCCAAGCCAAGCCCTCTGTGCTCAATGTATGGAACATATGATCTGCACTGCCAGAGGAGTGGAGGTCATAGGTCAGATAATAGGAAGTGTTGTTCCTAGCTGTGGTTTTACTTAGATGATGTTGTCACAGTGGCGGCCACTTTGTACTTTCTGTCATTTTTCGTTGGGTAATTCGTTTTGGCCTGTTTTTGCCTTTAGGCCTTATTCCGCTACGGCATTTAATGGCAAACATGCGAGTATTGTGAGTTGTAAGATCGAGCTGGTAGGCTTTGTTTGTTTTACGCCACATACATAAAGGTTGCGGACGCATTTAGGAAACTGGTGCAGCACTTCATCTCCTCTAACCTGCCCTGTACTTGCTGTTCACGGTCAGCGCTCTGGCTCAGCCTTGCTAATGCTCAAATGTTTCTTGGTTGTTTGAGACCGACAACTATAATGGGACTTACACCCCCTCCCTTTAATAGGGACTCTGTGTGAAATTGAAAATGATTTTGGGGAAATGACTTGAAAAAGGTCACCAGTGTAGTGTTACTGCTCTCCAGGGTAACTTTTTTGGCCTTACTGTTTCCTTATGCCTCCCAAGGTTCTGTTGCAGCGAGCAGAATTATGGGAATTACCTGCTGGGCTGAGGGATAACAGAGCGTGGCGAGTGTGCCGTTTTAGACATGGGTAGGTTCGCTGGTGCGTGGAGCGGCATGCGAAAACACCACGATACGACAGTTTACACATTGGGAGGGGGGGATGATGAAGGGGCATCTAGTCAGTCATGCTGAGGGGGATCTAAAAGACAAGGAAACCATGAAATGTGAACATAAGAGAGACATGTTTGAAGTTACAGCTTCCTCCCCCTCGCACCACCACAGCCACCACTACCACCTCTACTACTCAACTGTTCTCCGACCCATACCAGCTTCCCTTACCTCCTCCCTCCTTCCTTCCCTCCCTCCATCCCATCTGGCTGGCTCCACCATGCTCTCTTGGCCGGGGGTTGTGGAGAGTTCAGTAGCTGTTCTTGCTAACGATGTTCCCCCACCCACCCAACCATCCACACACACCCTTATGAGCACACATACACCCTTTTCTTCACAGATCAACTGCTGCTCCAATAGCTGGGCCCCTCTGGCTGCCCCTCACTGGGGAGAAAGCCCAACCGACACCTTCCTCTTCCCTCATGCTCTTCGCCGCTGGCTCACCGGCTGGAACACCGAGGCCCCCCACATTCTGCCTCGCAGACACTCCCCTTAACCTCCTTACACACACACACACACACACACAAACTCAAAACACACTAACTGACAAGATGACAGCAAATCACTGCTAAAGATATAGCAAAAGATTTTTCCTGGTTTATCCCATTTTAGTTCCCTTTTTCTTAAATTTCACCATCCCTTCCTTTCTGCAATAGTAACATTGAACTCAGCAATCCACTGCTCAGTTCTGTAAACGCAAAGACATTTTTAAAAGAGGGAAGAAGAAATTCCAAAATTACAGACTGACTTGGTTTCGATTTGATCAGCAGTAATTAAGGGGCCGGTATATTCCATCAGGTTACGTTTGTTTTGTGCACGTTCAGTTTTCCCTTTCTCGTCACCTTTTTTAATGGGGTCAGTTTTAAGGCAAAATAACGTTTCATAAACTGCCGGCTTACCGGACATCCCGCTTCCCATTGTGCCTGGTTGACCTCGCTGTGTACTTAAATCTCAGCTTCTACTTTAGCAGGCCCAATGACCTCTTAAACTATAAAAAAAAGAAGAAGCAACTGCTGCTCAACCAGAATTCTTCTCTATTTTTAAGAGTGCTGGCAAAGCAGAGATGACTTCACCATTTAAGCTGTCTGTTATTTAAGAAGAAGAAGGCCGAGAAAAAAAGTTGTTTACATTTATAAAATACTAAAAAAGTATAAAAATGTAATGTGCACAGTTTGAATCCTCAAGTTTAAGAATCATCGGACCAAATGGCTTTGAACATTTTCGTTTTTGATGTTCATAATGTCACAGATGTTTGAAAAGATTTAAGACGGGAGGTGGAAAAAAAGAAAAGAAAACAACTAAGAATAACAGAATTCAATCTTAGCAGTTTTTTGTCTTTCAGCACAAGTACCACATTCAGTGTGGATTAACAGATTGCCTAACGGCTGGTTCAAGGCCTTCTGCTGGCGTACTAGCCAAACTCTTCTGCCGTCCTGCCTTATGTTATGCAAGGCCACTTTAGCACTAATGTTCCTCGTGACGGATTTTCCGTTTGATAGTTAGTGGCTTCAAACTGATGGTTTTCAAGGACATAAAGTCATTCATGTTTTTCAGACAGGAGTTGCAAAGTATCTCAGAGTCAAATTGTAAAAGTTCTGTTGTTTTTGAATTGGTCCCAAAATGTCAGCAGACAGTACGTTAGGTTTGAGTTTAAAAGTCGAAAATGGGAGACTAATATACAAGTTTTTGAGGATTTCAAAAGAAGTTCCAAGCAACAAATACTTAACATTTGTACGGTGATAAGGACTTAAATTCAGAAAGAGCATGGCTTAAAGTACGCTTCTTTTCCCTCTGCCTGTCAGTGAAGGGCCTTTGCCACAATATGAAAGCAGATGTCTGTGTTATAATGTGCGTTGTGTTTACGTAAGTAAACTTTGCAATTTGTCCTGCACCAGCTGAAACCCTGCTCATGCTATGCGGTTTTGTGGTGCCACAAGCATAAATAGACGAACACTTCACATGCTGAACAACTTGTTTGTTTGCACAGAACATCCTGTTGCAGAGAGGTGTGGAAAAATGAGTTTATTTTGATTCTTCTTTGGGGTCCGTGCAGCATTCATGGTCACATTTTGTTTGTGTGCCTACGATTTACATAAGCTGAGATGTGCGTTTTAATGTGCAGCCACTTACGTGCACTAATAAGAAATGGTTTCAAGTGTCTCTCTGCGTGTTATATGCATTCGTGAATACAGTTCTGTGTGTATTCGTGAAGCGAGCACATTGAAAGCATGTTAAAAGCTGTCTGTCAAAGTCAGACAGCGTGTCGTGCCTGCTCTGCTTGTGCAGCGGCTGCATGCGTCACAGGGAGATAAAGAAAAGAGCGAGGGGGCGTCATACGCATTTTTCTGTCTATGGTGAGAGCATCAGATGAGATGGTGAAATTTTTAGCCTAAGCGCTGTCTCTCAGTGTGTCCACCCACTTGTAGCATGCTGCCGCTTCCCATAAGGGATTTCCTGCATATCGTCTATTGCTCTGCAAATGTGGCTGACAATGAAGGCCTGATTTAACACAGGGCTTCAATATACATCAAGCCTGTGGTGACAGCATTGTGCATCTTTGGACAACCGTGACTTCGTTGGAGGTGCAACTAGCTTGTACTACGTGTGTCATTAGGAAAGCGGCCTGTTTTCCTTTGTGTTGATATACTTCAATCCACCTGTACCCTCGGTCTCACTGCACAGTTGTACTCAGTTTCACCTTTTGGTTTTAAATGTCATTTACAAATGGTCCAATCCGTGTTAAAGTTCTGTCTGTCCAGCCTGTTGGCATTTATGAGTGTATGTTCAGTGCTGTTTACACATGCATGTTTGTGTGAGTGCATGATTATATGTTTCTGGTGTTGCGTGTGGTATTGTTTGACCTGGCCTCTGTCTGTCAAAGTGCAGTTTTTTTATGACAGTTCCGGTTCACCCCCCGAACTCCTCGCCCCTTGTCTTTCTCTCCTTCTCTGTCTCTTGCTCTCTCCAACTAACCCTCAGTTTCTTCCTCTCTCCCTTTTTCTATCACCCTTCCACTCTCCCTCATCCTCACCCTCTCCCTCCTCTTCCCTCTGCAATAACAGTGCTGACCTAGTTTCTGCCTGTTCAGGGCTGCCTGTGGAATTTTACAGCGGCCTGCCTTCCTGGCTGCTTTGCGGCTTGAAAACGCAGGCAGAAAAGCATGACTGAGGATTTTTCTGCTGGTCGCATCATAATAGCCTTAGACTGTCTCTGTTCTTCTCCTAAATCCACGGTCCAAAACATATGGACCCATTCTGAGTAAGAACTAACAGCACATTGCCTATGACATGTGAATCCGCAGCTGTCTTAGAGAAATTGCAGCAGGACTGCAACAACCACCACGGCAGTCAAATTAGAATGGAAATGAGAATAGCCTGTCGCTCATCTCCTACAGCTTAGCTGACATTGTACCGGATGCAGAGGGCGGAAAAACACAAACCTTCTCTGTGCACATGCATGCAATCTCGCTCCCTTCTCCTCTTCCCCTCTTTTCTCCCTCACAAATAAATGGTTAGAGTCATGCCGGGCTAATACTGCCAGGAATGGCTAACAAGGTTTCTGCCCAAGTAGCCAGACATTTGAACTATTTTTATGTGCGTTCGAGCCATAGATCAAAGTCAACTCTCTATTATCAAAAAATCTTGGTTAAGTCTGAACGTTTTCCAGTTTTGCATTGGGAATGTTTTGTCACTGCAGAGGGATGGATCATTGGAATGCCTTGGTTATGGCACGCTGAAATCTAAACCAGCAATTCTGCAGATTCATTCCTTCCTCTGACCCTCTCCCTCCTTTCACTCACCAGTCCTGGCTGAGTTGTTGGAGTTCAGCATTGCTGGGGAGTTTCGTTTTCTTTTCCGTTTCTCAACAGTGTTCCTAAAGTGTCATGTTTGTGACTGCAAAGCTTTGAGTGTAATGTTTATTATTTGCTATGTGTCAATGTAAATCTTTTTTTTTTTTTTATATTTGTCCTAGGCTCTTCCTAATGCTTGTACGTTCTGTCTGATTTCTCTTTCAGATTTTGAGGGCTGGTCATGGTGTCCGGTGAGAAGGTATGGGACCCCCTCCATGCGGGCCTTATTCAGTCACAACTGAGTGATCAACGCCTGGCTACAGGGATAACTCCCCTCTGCAACCCCACGAAAACTGCAAATACTGAATCCACGTGGCACCAGAGTGGGCTGTTACCTTCGTCTTCGCCACCACTGTCATTGGTGGCTGTAGACTCCAGTTACCCACTTCAAGTCTCCTTACCATTGCCCTCACCTCTAAATTTATGCGGCTCAAGTAAGATTGAAGGGCTACACAAACCAGTCTACAGTCTAAGGATTCTTTCTAAGCCTGAAGAAGAGGAGGAGGAAGCTGAGCAGCTGGAGATGAAGGGTAAAAGGCATGGAGGCAGGGGAGAGGCCATGATAGAGGACCGGCTGGAGGACATGGCTGATGGACCTAAAAATGCAAAAATCACCTTAAGCTTCCCAATCAGTGCCGCCCCCCTTCCAGCCTCTTTGACATCTTCAACCCACTGTCGTAGCTCTTCCTCATCCTCCCCTTCACCCCATCGAAGAAGGCCATCCTCCAAGAGCTCAGATGAGGGGTCCCTCTGGAAACTGGATGCTACCATGGATGTAAAACACAGACCTTTTAAGCCCCAGAGGCATGATAGATCTCCGTCCTCTTCCCCATCTTCCTCCTCATCTCCCATGATTGCTCATGCACCTATGAAGAAGGATATTAAGTCTCCTCCTCCTCTCAAGTGCTCCAAACTCAATCCGGATACTCAGTTTCATAGGTCACCCCCAAGATCTTCCAGTGGGTCTTTAGGTGGCTGTTATGGTGGTGACGGATGGGACGAAAGGCACAGGCTGGCCAATGGCACGGCCTCTCCTTCTCGAACAGCTCAGATCCTCTTCGGTCTGGGCACGTCAGCCTATCAGAGAGCCGGGGATGCAGAGAGGAGAGAGAAAATACCAGGAAGACCAGCTGGCAAAGTGGGGAGCCCTCATGTTCCAAGTCTTCACCCACCCACCCTCCATCTTCCTCCCCCCTTACCCCCACCTCCTCCTCCCCCATCTGAGGGTCTTACTGCACCCCCTCACTCGTCCTCCTATCCCCCTACTGATAGCCTCAAGCCTGAGCTTATTTGCGGGGTGTGCCATCGGCTTTTCAGCTCAGCCTCCTCCCTAACAGTCCACATGCGGCTGCATCGTGGTAGCCGCGCCCTCAGTTGCCGGTACTGTGGTAAAGTCTTCATCCATAGTAAGAGGCTGCAATCCCATGAGACATCCTGCAGGGTACCAGGTCTACCCTCCCACAGCCTCGGCCCACCTTCTCTTACTGTGCAGCCAAAGGAAGAGCCACTGGAAGAGGGTGAGGTGAGAGTGGAGGGGGGAGTGATTATGAGAGAAACAGACATCAGTAAGGTGCGGCCTGGGAAGAAAGCACGGAGCCTCCTGGCTCGTATCCAAGGTGATGATGCAGCAGCTACAGAGCTACTAGAGGGTGATGAGCACCATTTTGTGAAGGTGGTAGATGGCAATGTCATATACTTCTGTTCAGTGTGTGAGCGTTCCTACATGACTCTATCCAGCTTGAAGCGTCACTCTAACGTACACTCATGGCGCCGCAGATATCCCTGCCATTTCTGTGATAAGGTTTTTGCCCTGGCAGAGTACCGCACAAAACATGAGGTGTGGCACACAGGAGAGAGGCGCTACCAGTGCATCTTTTGCTGGGATGCATTCGCCACATACTACAATCTAAAAACACACCAGAAGACAATTCATGGGATTAATCCCAGCCTCATCTCCAGTGAAAAAACAGCTAATGGGGGTTATAAGCAGAAAGCTAATGCCCTCAAGCTCTACCGCCTCCTTCCAATGCGCTCCCAGAAGAGACCCTACAAAACCTACAATGACAGTTTGCATAATGGCCTGCTACTGCCACCATCTGAAACACCCTCCCTCTCCCTACCTGACCTGGGTTGTGCTCTGGGCCCTGAGGACCTACAAAGCCTGGTCAGTGGGGCCCACCATCAGAGTGTAAAGCCTGACCCAGATGCCTCCCTTGATGGAATCTCTGTTTCTGTGACTCCTGAGCACAGTGACCTCTCAACACTTACACCCCTCCCCCAAACCCACATGCCCCAAGTTGGAAAACTTGATAACGAGGCCCTAGAGCTAGAGCAGGGGAGATGCAGTGGCAGCTTCAAAATGTCTAGTAGCAGCAAAACCAAACCTCCCAAGACCAGTAAAGGCATAGAAACAAGCATGCCTTCTGTGATAACATATGGCCATACAAAACCCTCCGTTATTGTTCATGGAACAGCAGTGTCATCCTCCGTCATTGTACATAGTAATCAGGTCACCTCTGGAAGTGAAAAAAGTACAACAAATAGCCCATCCCCTGATACCAGCAACAGTCAGACTTCATACAAGGGCAGTCCCAGGCCTATCAAAAAGCAAAGGGAGAGTGCAGATAACCACAGAAAGAGGTCAAGGGACAGTTCAGATGCCACAGAGGACCAGTCAAGAGGTAGGGGACAGGATGCAGAGACAGGCAGATTATTTCACAAATCCCGCAAGTCACATAGTAAGAGTGACATCTCTAACTCAAAGCAGCTGTCAGCATCTTTAGGCTCACAGGTCAAAGAGGCAGGGCCACTATGCCAGATAACTGTACGAATTGGTGAGGAAGCCATAGTAAAGCGCAGCATCTCTGAGACAGACCTTAGGAGAGACAAGAGCCTTTCTCCCCCAAAAAACAAACGAGGTGAAACGTCATTGGCAAAGGAGGCCAAGGAACCACGCCATGCACACTCCCACCACCATAAACATACACACCGCCTCCACCGCAGAGCAAGCCTGGAAGCAGAGGGTGATTTGGACGAAGAAGATTGTGAGGACGAGGGCAGAAAAAACAGCTCTAAATCTCCCGATAGGGTAAGAGAGTACTACTTCCGTCAGGAGGTGCGTGAGCAGGATAGTGACCAGGATGGAGAGGATGATTTATGGCGGCCTTATTACTCCTACAAACCTAAGAGAAAGGCCCAAGCACACCTACAAAGGGTCAAAAGCTGGCAGAGGAAACTGAAGTTCAAGCGTTCCATCAGGGTGAAGAGGAGGGCAGAGAGGCTCAAGAACTATGTGAATAAAGAAACAGACAAATCCCTAGATGAGGAAGAGGAGGAGAAGACTGAGAAGGTTGAAAAACTCTCAAAAGCTAACAGAGACAAGGTAGAGGGGGATAAGTGTGATTGTCTTTCTGCTGGTGTACAGGACAAAAACAAAGTTACAGAAGAACAAGTTAAGGAGGCCTGTCATGAGGCTGCTACAACTCCCCTTAACTCTCCAAATCCTCCTGTGTCTACCTCAGTGGCTCCATCGGGAATAAAGAGGCGGCCTTGGACTAATGGGAATGCTGCAGAGTGTGGTACATGTGGCCGCTGGTTCTCAAGCCCCAGGAAAAGAGACAAACATGAGCTGAGCCATCTGCTGGAGTTTGTTTGCCTCTTCTGTCGAGCCACTTTCCCCTCGAGGGATAAGTTGGAAGACCACCAGAGAGCCCAGCATCCCAAGCCTACTGAGGCATCCCCTGCACCCCCTAAAATGGCACTTGGCGAACAAGTTGAAGGGGACGGGGCTAAAGCTGTGCCAGAGATGGCAAATTATGATGAAGATAAAGGAGGCCAAGTAGGCTTGGTAGGAAGTACTTCAAGTATGGGTCGCCTAAGCAGAAGAGCATTATCAAGACACACCTGTCCACAGTGTCATAAGGTTTGCAAGACATCTTCAGCACTTACTCGCCATATCAGACGCCATGAGTTAAGCAGTTCCCCAGAGAGAGAAAAGGAAGATAAAGACTTAAAGCCAAAAACAACAGAGACAGAGGTTAACACTGTAAGCAGAGATCCACAGACTGAAACAGAACAGGTACCAGGTTCTCTCTCTGTTTCAGTGATCAGCTACTCATCACCAGACCCTCCCAGCACTAGTGACTTATTGGTATCACAGCAGCATAAAGACCAATTCAACAAACTGACAAACGAACATCAATTGTCAGAATCCAGTGACAAACCTGAACTGACAGAGCTCACACATCCAGCCCCAGAGAATGAGCCAAGCCCGAAAAAATCAGACCATCCATCAGAAGGCCCAGTTAACCTTACACCCACTAAACACAGATTCACACCTGCCACACCCTCCACTGTCCAGAGTGTGCTCGTCATGAATGGACCAGAATGTCTGGACTACCGCACACCCAGCAAAAAGAGCCTAGACAGCCAGATGCACAGAATATCCAGCCCTGCACACATTGTGGCATCCACCAACACCTCTCCAAATGTGCCCATGACGTCACATACCAGAATAACCACTGCTGCTCCTCCTGTTTCCATGACAACAGCTCTCGGCTCCGAGGGGGGATTCATGAAACGGGATGGGGTCATTATGGACAGAGAGAGGCAGGGCGGGAGTGGTATATTTTTACATGCAGGTTATGAGGAACCACCCCTGGTCCAAGATCTCAGAGTTCATTCCATGTCTAGGAGTCCCTCTCCCAATGAGGCACAGGATCTGACCATGTCTTCTATTTTAGCAAGAGAGAGGGAAATAGAGAGGCAAAGAGAGAAAGAGAGGGAGCTCGAGAGACAGAAAGAAAGGGAGAGGGACAGAGAAATGGTGAAAGAAACAGAAAAAGAGATGGAGAGGACCCAGCAAATGAGTCGAATTGCACATACCCCTGAGGGCCAGATTTCTCTGTTGGTCCCTAAAGATGAGCCCTTGAGCCCTGTGCCATCACCCCAGCACATCCCCTCTCAGACCACTATGAATGGCCCCTCCTCACACAGGCACACTCCCAAGTCCCCCTGCCGGTCCCCCTCAACTATTGGACTGTTAGCTCATGCAAACCGCCAGGTTCACGCCAATTCACAAGGACTCGACAGGCTCACGCTGCCCACTGGAGCAGCTGGTGCCTGTGACCGCCCCTCTGCCCACGCTCTGCTACTCCCCCGAGCCCCCCAGCCACCTGAGCCGAATCACCAGGACACTGTTTCTTCTAGAGATCCCCAGCAGGAGGACAGCACCCCAGTGGGCTACCCTGCCCACAATTATCCCCTACCCCTTATTGTGCCGGATGGCTACCGCTCTGCTAAGAAGCAAGAGGAAAACCTGCTTATGTCCTCATATCCTGTTGGAGCTCTTCCCTTTGGCCCCCTGGGGAAAATGATGGTCCCTAATGGGGGGGACCTTGCTAAGCTGCCATTTTACCCAGACCCTTACCAGCTGCTCTATGGACCCCAGCTCCTGGCCTACCCTTATAACCTGGCCGCTCTTCCTGTGGCTCTGAACATGATGGCCCCTGCAGGGGACAAGGTTGAGCCTCTGCCTTTCCTCCCTGCCATCTTCAACTACGCAGCCACTGCTGGGCCCTACATGGGGACGGCCCCTCACCCCTTTGTGGCAAATCCCAGTCTCTACAGCAGCAGTAGTGGCAGCAGCAAGAAAAGAGACAGCAGTAGCAGCAAACCCTAGGACACAGAAGCACTATAAGGAATATACTTTGTCGGGGACCGCCTGGACTGTTTAGGATGGGATTGGGAGGGGTACGTGCTCACTGGGTCACTGAGTTCACTTGCAGAGTACTCACTCTCTTTTTAAGAAGACATCAGAGCTAGGCTTACATCAGGAGTCTGTTGAAAGGAGAGTTAGGAGCAAAGAAATGGGGAGAGGGGCCGATATTAGAGAGCTATGTCACTACTCCCCACTCTTTACTCCTGCTCACCTTTCTCCACATCTCTTCTGTCTCGCTGTAGTGTGTTGTAGTTCTAGAGCTCGATTAATCTTCCTCTCTGACTCATTATATTATCTATAAGAATAAGAACTGCTAACAGGGTGTGTGTTGTGTGAAAAAATTAGTTCAGTCCGCTTCCCTTTATAGTCGACACCACATAACGAGGATAACCGCTCTTCAGGGAAGGCTTGTGTGGGCACGGATAAGAAATGAGACAGAAGTGTTCTTATTCTACGTAGAAGGAAGTGAGGCATCAAGCAACTGAAAACCTTGCATTTGTTTGTATAACGAATGAGAATGAAGGTGTGTGTTTTGTTGCTAAACTGTCCATGAAAGCTAAGAGCACGTATATGCACATGTTTCCAGAGATGTGTGCATGCGGAGGTGGGCTTAAGCAGGATATTACTGCACATGTGTGACGGTAATAATGCCTGTGTCTGCGAGAGTAGTGTGTGCGTGAATGGGTGGATCGTTCTGTGTGAGAGGCACGCAGCATTCCTACTTTAGTTGGAAAAGCTAATTTAGGTCAATGTGTAGAAGTGCATTTAGAAATGATTCCAAATTATTACGAAGTCATTGCTATGGCTGGATGTGAAGTGAGTGTGACAATGAGATCATCTGAGCTTCAAATGTCTCAACTTAACTTGGCGACGTTGCGGCTGGACGGCACTGTAGGATCCGTATAGCATTCACCATAGTTTATACTTTTCGTGCACAAAATAGAGAAGTAGTGGTCACTTTATAAAGGGGACACTTGTAGCTGCTTTTGATATGTAGCTGGCCACTGGGTAAGAAATTAAGGCTGGTAGACCATTGCACTTCCATTTTTCATCTCATTTCCTTCACATAAAAAAATAATAAAGAATAAAAACTAGTCAGCCTTCATCATGCATTGCTTTTTCCTCTTTGATTGCGAGAGGAAAAGGCTTCATTTCCTAAGCCAGGAAACGACAGTGACAGCAAAGAAGGAAAGCAAAGATTCAGGGTAAAGAGCGGTTTCTGAATAGGAAAAGGAATATATGGGCACAAAACCGTCGATGATGGAACGACAGAAACGACTGAAGCAACAACGAGTGTTGTCCTGCTTTCCAACAGAATAGAAAGATGGAAATAGCCTGAACATGTCCCGCCTCCTGCCCTGTGTCATTTAATAAGACTTAGGAAGGCTGAACTTTGCAGCCAAAGTGGTGGCCGAAAAATCCCCAGTCGCCCTCCTGGGGCCTTTTTTTTGTTACGCGTAATGTTATCTATATATGTTTGTTTCGTTAAACTATGTTGTTGTTTATGTTGTTTAGCCCTCATATCGGGTGGAAAAGGCTTCAGTGAAAACGGGGGAGTCAACTTAAAAATATGAATGTAAATGTAGTCATGAGGTTAATGAAGTACAGCTGCATTAAGGCTAGAGTTGGTTTCAGTTCCGTTTTTTTTTTTTTCTGTTTTGACACAAATAACCTGTTAAAGAACCGTATAATGTCTGGTATGCATATATACAGTAGTCCTAGGAACATGTCAGTAATCTTGGGTTCTGTATCCACAAAGCATGAGCAACACTTGCTTCCTAACTGTTTATATTTACTCAGCAAATCTGGCAATGTGCGCACAGCCTTTGTTTCCTTTTTAAATTTCTGGTCTCTGCATCTTCCTTATCTCTGTTTTTTTTTTTTTTTTTATAAATTCATTTTAGGGCCACAGGCTGGATTAACTCCACGAAAACTAGCTGCCACATGTATGCCTCACAGTCACTTTCAAGGACCTTTTTTTAATCTCCCTCTTCCTTCACTTGCACACTTCACCACCTGTGGATGAAGTACATATGTTTCAGTGTGTGTGTGTGTGTGTGTGTGTGTGCATGTGTGATGGTACTGGAGCGCCTCTTAGTTCGGGTAGGAGTGTTGAAACACAGCGTGACCAACTGAAGGGGCACACAAGCATTCCCCATGGGTGTGGTTACAAGCCTTTTGCGCATAGGCGTATGTGTTTTGTGTATGAGACTGAGTGACTGCTTGAATAAGAAAACCAAAATACTGTAAATCTGCCTAAGCAGCATATCCCTTGGCAGTATATGGGCCACCTGTTACTTTTTGTTCTTTGACACTTTTCTGTGGATTAGTTTCAATGTAAAAAAGCCTTGCTGTCTCCAATACAATATCTCAAGCCATTCCTATCGATGGACATGTTTGTGTTGATGGACCATTTCTTATGCCATAGTTTGCCATCACTGTTATCATACAGACCAAAAGCATGCGAATCAACGTATTGTAGTGACTGGACTGGAATCTGGTGGTAATATACAACTATTTACTGTATGTTTTAGTTTAAATGAATGTGCCTCTGCTTTGATATTTAAAAAACTATCTATAGTAAGAAGTGGATCTGCCAGATTTCAACTGTTAAGGTGCCTTGGTATGGCATAAGAAATTTGAATAGTAAGTAAACATTTTCTTTAGAAATGACGGTCAAATTTGGAGATAGATTTCATGGCTTTCTTTGCTGTGAAGCCGTTCATAGATGTAGGGGTATGGCTAAACTGTTTTGGTATTGTGTACATGTCTAGGGTATAATACTGTGCCATATAGAGCCCACACAATATGTTCATGTTATTTTTAAAAGATGTTTTAATGTTGCCTGATGACTTTGTCTTTAGATTTGATACAAAGGCTTGTAGCCACAGCTCTCCCAAAGTCTGTAGTCTCCTTTTCTTCTTATCTCTCCCCTCGTTTCTGTCTCCCTTTCTTTCTCTTTGCTGCAATCAAACAAAATAAAGTATTAACCTGATGACCCAATGAACTCCGCTTTAGTCTGCTCTTATGTCTGTTTGAAATGATATTCTTTGAAACTGTATAATTGAAGTAGAACTCTTAAAGTGGACCATGTGCCTTTAATTGGTGGCTGTTTGGTTTGAACAATCTTTAATGGTGTAAAAAATAGATTATTGGTCAAGTCAAATAATTGGGGTTACACTTTGCACATCTTTTAAGCACACGATCCAAGTTTAATGACATTGCATTTATTTCTTATTCAATATTTCCTCTTTTTTTAAGAGCTCAATCAGTTTTGGGGTTTTAAGTTATTCATTTCATGGTGTTTAATTCAAGTAAAATCAGCCACAGCACCCTAAAACTGTCATGTTTCTCTAAAACTATCGAAATGAACTACACTGAAAGTTGCTTCCTGACATGTAAACCAGAGGCTGATTACGTCTCCCTCGTGGCCTTGAATGAGCACTCTCATACTAGTGACGCTCAGTGGTGTAAACAGAAACAGTCCGCCTGATGACTCACTCGTCTTTGCTTTACAAAAATAGCATGTCAGAGATTAATTACTTCTGACAAAATTGAATATGAATGAAAAGAATGCAGAAATGAATACATTTCACAAATCATCTATCATGAGTCAAGAGTGAAAAAAATGGCATGCAAGTCCTCAGGCACGATTGTTTGTCTTAAAGCCACAGCGCTCTCTTGCCAATAATATATTCAGTGTTTATGTGTCGTAAAAGATCTGAAATGGTTTTCCTCAAAGGATCTTTTTAACAGCCGACATTTTGTATTGTCATAGTAGAAAAAGCACAGGCCCTGCTAATAACATTAACTATGGCTGTGCTCTGTGGCCGTAAGCTATGATTAGCATACGCAATACCAGGACCATGGATGAATAAGGAAAACGAAACACAGTGCGTGAGGCAGGGCCCCGGCCCTTATAGAGATTGTTCAGTGGCACACACAGACATCATATTCCTTATACACATCATCTTTTTTTTAGGCCAGATGTGACCATATTGAGGAAACAGTGTGGATACACATAGTTGTATCTCTATCCTGATCACCATGCTGCTGTGATGGTGACTTATAAACCACAGGTACACCCTAGCATCCATCAATTAGGAAGAAGGGTCTTTTTCCAATCAGGTTTAGAATCTGACTTCCTTTTGCAACTAGCTCAATCTCCCTCTAGTGGCCATGAAGGAGGATGCAGTTTTAAGGCACTTCCACATTGGCTTGTCCCCTTCACCCATGCAGATATTGTGAGATATTCTTTTTGACAGGTTTGCATCATGTGTAATTATACAGTTTGACCACTATGCCAAATTGGCATATTGAATTTACTAGTCCCTTACAAGGACAACACCTCCCCAGCTAAATGAAACGCAGGGAGTGATAATGTTCCAGTTTACGCTTGTGCTTTTCTTACTATGACATCAAGATCAGCTGTGCGTCAGACTTTCAGTACACTAATGTTTTGGTGTTATTTGACATTTCGGATCAGCCTTAAATACTCATCAACTGACTAATAGGTTGTTTACTTTCCAAGTCTTTGTGGGTGGCACTTTTCCCAGTATTACAGGGGATATCAGATAATTCCTAGAATGAGTCCGTATCAAAGGAAGAGCGAGCAGTGGAGAAACAAAAAACATTTGGGACTTGAAGCACTGTCCCCAACTCATCTCCCTCTCTCTCCTCGTCACTCTTCAACACAGGCATAAAACACACACACATTGAATCAAAGCCAGCAGTGGTGAACCAGGGTTCCTGTGTAATGGGTAAACACAAATCAGTGGTCTGACTAAGGTCGCTCACCCTGTCTGAGGTTGTGTCCTCTCTTCATGAATCACCAAGGCAGGAGTTGACAGGCTGATGGAAATGTAATTTGAATCAGTGTTTTGACAGTCTTTTTTTGAGCCTTTTAATTTATATGTTGTGTCTTTTATTCTCGTTTTTTTCCCTGCTGCTCTTGTGTCTGCAGTCCCATCCACATAACCGTGAAGCACACCCTACAGGGGGATCGATAACCTGCGTTGACCGTGCTGTATTTGCCCTCTGGACCCCAGGACAGTTTGGTAGCACACCAACGCTTTACAGAGTCTTTCTCTTCCTGACACCGACACCTCAGGGTAGTGTGGAGTCTGCAGACGGGGAGGCCTGGGTGGCTGAATGCACTGAAGGATGGCCGTGCCTTGGAAAGTAATAACAGGTGGACTGCTACTCGCTTTGCTGGGATGGGGAGCTGAGGGTCAGGGGTACAGACCGGGTAAGGTATGTTCACCTGCAAAAAGCCATAATAAGAATGCCTTGGATGGGTTGTTCAGTCAGGAGCGTTTGTATCCATAAACATAATAGAGCAGATTTCAGAAGAGAGAAAATATAAAGATCAGAAAATCAGAATGAACTTTATTGTCACAATATGAAGGAAAAGATTTGTATTTCATCTCTCCTAGGTAACAAAGAAACAAGATTGTATATAGATATATATGTAGAGTTTTTCCTCGATGTTATGTCAGGAACAGATCCCTAAACAGTTGGGAATCTGTCTTATAGCCTCTTCAGCAATTGTCAAAGATTGTAATGGGTATTTTATTTTATTTTTTTAAACAGACTCTGTTACTGTCATGTTTTATCAACTCTAAATGATGGAGTATAGACACAGCGTGGGTTAGATAGTAAAACCCACCTGAGTCAACTATCATTGTGTGCAGTTCAGGTTCCAGATGAAGAGGCGTTACTCAGCATGCTCTTCTGAAAATTTGTTTAGACTTTGTTCTGTTTGTGTGAGGACAAATAATCTCAAAAACACCCCCAGATGTTTTTTGTGTTCTTACCCTTTTTTTGTGATTGTCTTTTTAATATACCCAGCGCTTGATGCCTTATGTCACCAACTCCACGTGAATTTTTCTCTTTATTATCATTTGAGAATGAGTTGAGCCACATATAGTTGTTAATGACATTGTTTTTTAGATAGCCTACATATGTTGAATAAAGCTATCTCTGTTATAAATTGTGTTGCACCACTAACCGATCCACATATCTGACGATAAAACTCAAAAGCCGGTGTTAAATGAATATGAATTGTGTAGAGGAAAGAGATGTCATGATTCATTGTTCAATCAGTACATTGTGAACACTGTGTCTTCTAAAAAAAGGTATCAGGCAGCGCAACCCTCTATCTGGGCCAGGAGAGAGACATCTGGAGGCCGCTGATCCACACGACAGTCAACCTCAGTGAGATCAGCAGGTACGTCAGCAGGACGAAACCATTGCATCGTGTCGGCTGCATATCAGCTGCTCACTGAATTTCAAACAGAAAATCAGGCTTTAAAGGCTTTTGCATATTTGAGGATTGTTTATCCATGCCCTGTATTTCTAATCACATGTATCATATAACCCCTTCATTATACTGTTTTTTTGTATTGTTGGCACCCTGAAATGTAGTGTTTTTACCCCTCTGTCATTAGCAAATTATTGGTGGTCAGCATTAAGATTTACATGCAACCCCAGAAAAAGTAATGAGGAAAAACAGATAAATCATCTTTTTTTCCCTCTATCAACCTCTGTCCCTTGAATCAAAGACTGTTTTTTTTTTCTGTTTTTCTAATATTACAGTATCAAATCATGCTTTCAATTAAGGACGTTTGACACAGAAGGTGCAATTTTCTATGGAGACACAAAAAACGGGCAGGACTGGTTTGTCTTAGCCCTAAAGGACGGGATACCTCTGATGCAAATCAGCAAAGAAGGGATGCTTGTCAGTGCGATGGGAGGACCCAAGCTTAATGATGGAAAATGGCACACAGTGAGTCTCCAGTGTGGATTGAAGTACATGTGAATCAAGCTACAATAACTTAAAATATAACTGATTTTTAGAAAAAAAGGTTATTTTGCAACTCTTTAATTTGTTAAATTTAAGGCTAAACCATGGATTAATTGGCTTCTTAAAGTGTCATAATTATCATACAGCATACTTGACATAGTGTTTCATATTCCAAATTGGTCACCATGTGTTGCAATGCAGAAACTTTTCATCTGAATTCTTCTTGTGCTCATGGTGCCACCTAGCTGGAGGTGAGCAGCCAAGGGAAGTTTGTGGTTCTAGAGGTGGACGGCTCCAATGGGCTGGTGGTAGGAATGCAGCCAAAAAACGAGGAGGAGCCTCTAAAAGGTGAACTTCGACTGGCCGTGGGCGGTGTCCTGATCGACAGGGGAAGGTTGTTTGTTCAGGTATAGTGTGTCACTGTATCTTTGAACACTGAAATGTGTTTTTTTAAAGACATGTGGTGATGTTTTTGTCTTCTTTCCATCAACTTACATCTACAGCAGCCTATTTTTTCATCTCTGTTTGAATTTGTACTTTCACGATGAAAACAGCACGAACTGAGGAAGAAATCTAAATAGGTGTAGAAGCAGTAAATAAACAGCAGACACATTTTTACTTAAAGGTATATTGTGTCAAATTGTTTTTTATTGAGTCTTATTCTATCATATTGTACCGGAATGTTTAGTATGCTCTGGTGTGGTATGGTATGGTATGGTATGGTGTAGTGTGGTATGGTGTGGTGTGGTGTGGTGTGGTGTGGTGTGGTGTGGTGTGGTGTGGTGTGGTATGGGTTGGTCTGGTGTGGTGTGGTGTGGTGTGGTGTGGTGTGGTGTGGTGTGGTGTGGTGTGGTATGGTGTGGTGTGGTGTGGTGTGGTGTGGTTTGGTGTGGTGTGGTGTGGTGTGGTGTGGTGTGGTGTGGTGTGGTGTGGTATGGTTCGGTATGGTGTGGTGTGGTATGGGTTGGTATGGTGTGGTATGGTATGGTATGGTTTGGTATGGTATGGTATGGTGTGGTGTGGTGTGGTGTGGTATGGTTTGGTATGGTGTGGTGTGGTGTGGTATGGTTTGGTATGGTGTGGTGTGGTGTGGTATGGTTTGGTATGGTATGGTGTGGTGTGGTGTGGTGTGGTGTGGTGTGGTGTGGTGTGGTATGGTTTGGTATGGTGTGGTGTGATGTGGTGTGGTGTGGTGTGGTATAGTGTGGTGTGGTATGGTTTGGTATGGTATGGTATGGTGTGGTATGATTTGGTATGGTATGGTGTGGTATGGTGTGGTATGGTTTGGTATGGTGTGGTATGGTTTGGTATGGTATGGTGTGGTATGGTTTGGTATGGTATGGTTTGGTATGGTATGGTGTGGTATGGTGTAGTATGGTGTGGTATGGTATGGTATGGTTTGGTATGGAATGGAATGGTGTGGTATGGTTTGGTGTGGTGTGGTGTAGTGTGGTATGGTATGGTGTGGTGTGGTGTGGTGTGGTGTGGTGTGGTGTGGTATGGTATGGTTTGGTATGGTGTGGTGTGGTGTGGTATGGTTTGGTATGGTATGGTATGGTATGGTATGGTATGGTATGGTATGGTATGGTATGGTGTGGTGTGTCCTGCATTGCGTTCAGGTTAATCAAGGCTTGCGTAAGCAATCAAGGCTTTAGTTAGCATTCCTGCCTCTTCTGTGGTGGATGTCTACATGTGCAAATGTTGACTGTCAGTACAACATTTTCTTGCATGACTTAATGTCAACATTTAGTCAGCTTTTCTTAGTAACAAAACAGATAGTGGGGTCAAGTAAAGGTAACAGTACAATACAAACAGAACAGCACTGTAAGGGAGCTGGATTTTGTGTTAACACACCCTGTCACGACACAGGGTGTCAATGTCCACTAAAGATGACCTTAAAAATCTTGAATTTTTCTGTACTAGTCTCATGCTCCTGTTTTTCCACACACTTCTTTACGTATAGTTCATTCCAATAAATGCGTTTTTTTCTAAAGTTCGAGCCACAGATGGATGGCTGTGTGCGGGAAGGCAGCTGGCTGAACCTCAGCGTTCCCTGGGAGGCAGAGGCCGGGGAGCTCTGGCCTTGTTACCAACATATCCAACCTGGCAGCTACTTCCCTGGCACTGGATTTGCCATTTTTAACACCTCAGGTGGAACATTGTGCTTGATAATACAAGATTTCAGAGAATGTTTTAAACACCATTAACATCATGCATTCTTGTGTTGCAATTACGCATCCTTTTTATTTATATTTTGCTGTAATATTTGTTATTTTGTTTCCTCCACAGATTTCCCCCTCATGGAAGGTAATGGGGTTAAACTTGAAATAAAGGGAGATTTCAGTAAGATGGATGGGACCATTTTTAGCATCAAGGCTCCTGGGCAACCACTCATGTTCGCTTTAGTTGCCAGTAATAACACAAAGGTATGTACAAAGACCAAACATTAGTCCAACTGAATCCCTAGCATCAAGTCTCTCATGGCTATCTATCAATATGATTCGTTCCCATTGAGTTAAGGGAATTTCTTTCTTCTGTTCTTCTCTTGAATCTGCAGGAGGTCACTCTCAATTTCGGTTCAGATAGATTCAATATGAAAGACACCTTCGAGAGTCTGGCAATAATCTTTCAGATGGACTTAATTCAAATGATTCAAGATGGGGATGAATCAAAGACAACCAGGTTCCCCATCAGTCCAATAGGCCAACAGGATTATCTGATCTCATGGAGGGAGGGTCATCTTGCCTTTGGTGGGCTCTTAGGTGAGTTGAAACAGCCATTATGTGCAGTGTGTGTGTTCAAATGTAAGGTCCTTAAAATGGTAATAACAACATTGTAAACATAGACAGTGCAAGTCTTCTTACTTGTTTTCCCTTTTCAGGTGAGGGTGAGGCTAACGTTGGCTCCCAGTTTCTGACAGGCTGTCTGGAGAAGATCCAGGTTCAAGGGAGGGATTTGGACCTGGATTTAGCTGTCAAACACATGTCAATCTCCTCTCACAGCTGTCCAGCATAAACCATAGGAAGTATGCATCAACAATACATGGACAATGTTTTTTATTGGATGCCTTTAGGTAATAATGCAATTTAAATATAATGTGTATAAATTACAAAACCGTCAAAATATCATTGTACAAAGCAAAATGATACCCTAATAACAATACATTTTCTTTTAAGCTGATCGCCATTCTGTATTTAAATGTGGTGTTTCTACCAATTGACCTAAAAATCTGATGAGTTCATACTAAAAATGTGTTCAAATGTTTTGCAGTAATTATGTCCCATTTATGCAAAATTTCAATATAATATAAAATAAATATTTAGAGATGTATGTGCTGTGACCGTGGTACATGTATGTTTATGAATTAAAATATCATTCCTATTAAAATGGTATTAATTTTACTGCTTCATTGGTGCGGCCATGCTTGATACAGGAGACAGAGAAGAAACGCATGGACATTGCTCCCTCTAGTGGATTCGAATAGATAACATTGAAGAAATGCCATCCACGCTTTCTAACAATTAAATTAACTTTCTTTTGTCGTCATGAAAGAAAAACTACAATACTAACAAGAGCCTTCACAAATATGCACACTGCCAGGAAGTCTAAGGCTTTTTTTGTTTCCATCACTTAACGTTTCTAACCTTGCATTGTGTTGAATATACAATGTACAAGTAATCAATAAGTAATCAATAAGTTGAATTCGGTGTTGAATGAAAAAGAACAAATATCACACAAATATGGTCTACTGTCTTTCACACTTTTATTTTAAAGATCAATGAGTGTTATGTATTTCAAATCAGGGTAAACTAATGATAGTTAAGCTTTTTTTTTACCTCTTCGTTGACAAAAAGTACGGTGCCCCTGAAGTCCCAAAAAGTAAAAAAAAATAAAAATAAAAACAAAACTTGTGCGCACAAGATATTCCGTGTGTTTAATAAAAAAAATACAATAGAATAACATTTTCTAACACGCATCACATCCAGGAGGTGAAACATTATTTAGACTAAAGCCAAAAATAAAAACAGACATCCTAGAAGAAACCAGACGTAGGAAAGTATGAAGGCTTACGTGTACCTTGAATATAAAACTTGCATATCAGTTTGAAACTACATTAAAAGCAATGTAATAATTCACGAACAAGCGTAAGGTTTTTAATTGAGTGATTCGTATTTAACAGAAAAGGGTGCGGTGCAGTTTGCAGAAATCTGTCGTCTGCCATAACGCTACTGTCGCAAACACTGACTGACTGTCGTGAACACTGGCCGCCCACTGAAGATGGCGGCGGAGCTGCATCCGCGGAGCGGAAAGCTGATCGGCCTGTCCAACTCTAACCGAACCGCCCGGCGCAACCAGCCAGTCCAGGAGTTCAACCACGGCCTGGTGCTCAGTAAAGAGCCGCTGAGGGACAGGGATGTCTTCACCGTTCGCATCGATAAGAAGGTAAACAACAACAGGCCCGCTGCTGCTGCCTCTGAGCGGGGCTGGGAGCAGCGGGAGTGCGGGAGCAGCGCTGGGTTGACGGGCCGGTGGTCCATATCTGTCCGCAGTGAGGGGATTCTCCTACCCAGGGAGGTCCACACTGTGACAGCGACTGCTGCTGTTGCGAGGCTGCAAAGCTGATTTGCAAAGCCTGTCAGAGATTAAGTAGGAACAAATGGACTTACTTAATGCGTCCCTATATGTGGACATGTTTAAGTGATCGACAGGCTAATGATAACCTGCTGTTTCCTTGGTAGCGTCAGTTAGCTCTGCTAATCAGCCGCTAGCAGTAGCAAGCGGGTTGATCTAAGGCTAGCTTTTCTGGAGGGTGCTAGTAAGACTCTGTGGTATTTAGTCAAGGTCTTTTGTTGACTATTATACCACAAGAGCTAAAGTACGCCTGTTAACGGAGCCCTATAGTTTTGAAGAAGTGTTTGACAGTCGTTGTTTGGAGCCTGTCAACCTCTCTGACAGCCTGTTCCGATGGTTAGCTAACAGTACTGCGGTGCTCTCAACAAGCTGGGCTAGTAACCCAATGTGTGCAGCTCAATGGACACAGTGCATACTTGCAGCCACAGTTACCTGCTATCAGTGATCGCCCTTATGTGAGCCTCTTCACATACAATGATACAAACACAACAAAGTGTGTTGTAACCTGAGCACCTCTCTGCTAGTGAAACGAGGAGGTTCACCAATATAGTCAACAACTTATGAATCACTCTAATTGTAAAAAGAAGCTTTTCTTGTGTTATTTCTGGAGTATGTGCCCTCATTTCATATTTTTGACATTTGTCGTCTATTCTTATCTAATGTACAAAAGAACCATTAACAAAGTATGATGAATAATAAGGGGTAAAATGTTGTGTTACTACTTGCTCTATGAACACACACTTCAGTTTATCTAGATATGATAGTGACCTTGTTTTGTTCCACACGTTCACAGTAGAAGGTCTATTTCTGATAACTCCAGTAAAGTTGCATTACATTTCCCATTATTTATCCTTACTTTGTACATTCATTATATTTCCACTCCATATTTCATCCATTCTCTTGTCTTTGTAGCTTTTTTTCATGACTTTAACACAAGTGCTTATCTATGCCTTGTTCTTTGTGACTCAGTTCTGTGCATCCTATATCAGTGCCTGTGCACAGTGTTTACGTTTTTTATCCGTTATCAGTGTCAGAAAGCTTGTCTGTATTGGCCTCTAACTAAGTCTTCTCTAAGCCTTCAGACTTACAGACAACACCATGGCAGCTTCAGAGCTTGTGCTGCTGCTAACTGGGCCGCACACATATTTCCCCCTGAACGACTGAAGATGTGTACATTCTGAGAAAGGAAGCTGCACGTGAGCCGACAAAGCTAAACATGAAGCTCCTAGTGTACGTGAATGATTATCCATTATCTATGGCGCTCTCAGTCTGATAAGAGCTCTCATAAACAGCCTCATACTCTGTTGTGACATGCATCGCCTGTCTGAAGATCAATACTTTCCCATCACAGATTGGCATGACTGCCCATCCTGTCTACTGACCTGCACTAAGCTACATTAGATGTTTAACATTGAGTGCAAGAGAATGTGAAAATGAAGCATATGGACAAACAGTTTACTGAGTGTCAATGGAGAGAAGAGTCAACTTTTTAAGAAAGAGGAAAACAGTCCCTATTAGCTTGAAGTATAGAATGAGTGGACAGCATCAGCATGCTTTTTGTCACAACCAGTGAAACCTGAAACCTTTTTTATAAATCAGTGGTTCAACAAAAACTAATACCAACAGCCACTGTTCCCTCCTTTCTAAGCCACGTTATGTACAGAAATGTCAAACATACTGTAGTTTGCTCTGCTACATGTTAGCTAAATCACGTGCTATGCTAAAACGACATTCTAAGGATCTATTATGTTGTATTTACCTGCAATATTATAAGTAATAACATTTGCAATGATGTCAAAATACGGAGAAATGAACAAATAAAACGAATCAAGCCGACAAACTGCACACTGAGGTGAGGTTTGAATTCCTCGTGTTTGATTGGTTTCTAGGGATGAGAGAGTTTATGCTGAGAGTCATAATTCAACATGTTTGTTGCACACACACTTAAGGTGTATTTTACCAGTTAAGAATAAACCTGCAGGACAGTAAGAAGAACAAGTTTGGTAGAGTAGATGTTAGTTTATAGCTGGGCCCAACGTCCAGTCTTCCATAGAGATCCGCTTTTAAATGTCTGCATTTAAATTGGTCCTAAAACCCAGCTGGTGAAATGTAAAAGTCTTCTAAAATTAAGCTGATTAGAGAGTTCACCTCTCCCTTATTCAGAGTTCAGCTGTTACATTACTGTGAGATGAAAACCTTTCCCTCTGTTCAGTCTTAGTGGATGCTTCCCATGCCCTGCTTTTTGATGCAATTAATTTTTAATTATATCCAAAAGCTGTCCAATGGTCCTAGTTGGCGTGTTTGACTGTATCCTGCAGTTATCGCTCCTTTGAACAGAGAGAGAGAGAGAGAGAGAGAGAGTGAGAGGCAGACACTCACTGGCTGCCATTACATAAGTGAATGAGCGAGGGAAAGAGATGTCTGTCTCCTCCACACAGCGACCCGGTCAGGATGAGTTCCTTCTAAATCTGTTAACCCAGATACCCGGGCGTTCGTAGCACACTGACTTACATAGCACCTGTCAGAGAGCCGAGGAGGACACCGAGAGGAGCAGACAAAGAGAGGAGACAAACGGGGCAGTGTTTCAGAAAAACAAGTAACAACCTCTCAAAAAATCTCTTGTGTTTTTTCTTCATAATGGAGGTGAGCTGCTGAAAAAACATCCCAGGAGCTGTCTGAGCTTCAATGTTATGCTCAAGGTCACTTCATCAGGGTGGATTTCTGCCAACTTACACGAGCGTCCTGTGGAGTACCAGGAGGGAAAAAAGGGTGAAAAAAGAGGTGGCTAAGGATTGAGCTTGAAGTTTCCGAGTACTTCCGACTCATTTACCTTTCTTTAAGGAATCCACTGCATGGCTTTTTGTTTGATGTCGTTCTCTAGGGAGGGAGGGGGGGGCAGCAGGTGGCGTGCAGCCAGCCAGGACATCACTTCTCAGTTGGATGACGTGGGTTCGTGCCCTCGCGTCGGAAAAGCATCTGCTGGGCTGAAGTGTCTGTAAGCTGTGACTCTCCACCAGCAGCACTGACTCTGCTCTCTGCTCTGCAGCGGAGCCAAAAAAAAAAAGAAGACAGAATTCACCCCCCGTGAGATCAATAAAGTATCTCATCATTCTGAGCTTAGTTTTGAGTTTCACGGAAGGAGAAATGGATATGTGGGGCTGCGTGTTACGGGATATGAGTCCAGTGTTGTGCACAAACAGAAGGATTTTTTCCGTAAAACATTTTTAATGTGTTTTCCAATACTGGAGGGGAGATCATGAAGGTGACGCTTGCTTGCTGAAATGGCTTGTTTGCTCTGTGTGCTCAAGTTTAATCGTCACAGCTGGACCACACAAGCGTCTGTGTTTTAATGAGAGTGTATGACGGTGCACGCGATTGGTTGGTTCTTAAGGAGAGGAGCGTTAATGAGAAATAGATTTGTTTGACCCTGGGTTCATTATTTCACACTGTCCTGCCAGTTAATAATAGTCACACTTGTACACTGTTAGACACACAATCATTCCACTACATTTGGCTATCGCAGAGCTTGTTTTTCTTTTTTTGTCTCTGTGTGTTTGCACCGTCCTGCTGTCTTTTCAAAGGAGCCCTCCCTGAGCTACGTTCTTTGCTGACAGATTGCCTAAAAATAACAAGATGGATCATACAACAAGGCTCACTTTGTTTTCCATTGATATCGTCCTGCAGTTTTTAGCACAGTGCATCACTCTTTGAACATCACAGCCCAGAGTAACAACTGCTTGCAAACCCTTCTTACTACTTCCTTACTATTTTCTCTCTAAATCTAAAAAAACAGTCATTGAAGTTGATGAACCATTTTGAACTTGTGTGGCCATTTTTGTGACGTAATACTTCATACTAATCAAAAATATTACAGGCAAACAGTTGCTAAAGTAGAATATTTTTTAATATAATCTATATTTTCCTTCAGGTAAACTCTTGGAGCGGTTCCATAGAGATTGGCGTGACGGCATTGGACCCCGCGGCACTGGACTTCCCCAGCAGTGCCACAGGCCTTAAGGGCGGCTCTTGGATTGTGTCGGGCTGCTCGGTGCTACGTGACGGCCGCTCAGTCCTGGAGGAGTACGGCCGGGACCTTGACCAGCTAGCCGAGGGCGACCGGGTGGGCATTCAGCGCAGCTCTCGCGGCGATCTCCACCTCTGGGTGAATGGACAGGACTGCGGCGCAGCGGCGAGCGGATTGCCGCCAAAGCTGTGGGCGGTGGTGGACCTGTATGGCAAGTGCACTCAAGTGACAGTGGTGAGCTGTGAGCCGCCGTCGCCCTCTGCAGAGAAAGAGACAATAGAAAGGGACGAGGAGGTGGAGGATGAGGAGGAGGAAGAAGAGGGGGTGGTGTGCGGGGTGCGGGAGGATACAGGGATCACGGCACTGATGAATGTGGCAGCAATGAATGGAATGATGAACGGAGATGAAGGTAGGAACCTTTTTTTTATCAGTGTGGTACCAGTCTGTATTCTGGGATTTGTAGTTTTCAACTCTTGCGCTCTTCCTCATTTCAGTGCCTGAGCTTAGCTGCAGTCACAGCAGACCAGACAAGTTCCCCAACAACCTGGAACCAGACACGGGTAAGAAAATTGTCCTCGGATCAGTTAAAGAACACTGTGCATCATCTCCTGTATTGACAACCACCACTTCCCCTCTTTCTCTTTCTTTAGTTCTAACAGAGCACCAGCTCTTTGACGTGTTCAACAACGCAATAGTTTCTTTTTATCGCTCTGAAGATGAGGGGGGAGGGGAGGATGGAGGAGGAGGAGGAGGAGGAACAGGAGGCGGCAGCGGCGGCAGCGGAGGAGGAAATGCAGGAACCGAGTCTTCTTCTAGAAATGACAGGGGGAGCAATAGCAGCGGAGGAGGCGCGGTCAACAGCGACAGCGGCACAGGGACAACAGGAGGAGGAGGAGGTGGTAGTAGTGGTGGAGAAGGTGAAAATACAAACAACAGTCCTGCTAGTAATGGAGGGGTCGGGCAGGGGGTTGTGACAGGCGGGATGACAACAAATGACGCGTTGCTATTTCACGAAAAGTGTGGCACGCTAATCAAACTGAGCAACAACAACAAGACAGCAGAGCGTAGGAGACCACTGGACGAGTTCAATAATGGCGTGGTGATGACCAACCGGCCGCTCCGACACAACGAGATGTTCGAGGTGGTTACAACTGCACAACTCAGTGCAGGGATGCATGTTTACATATAAGTAAAGGCATGAGGCTAAAGTTTGGCTCACAAATGTATTTGTTCTATTTTCAGATTCGTATTGATAAGCTAGTGGACAAGTGGTCAGGATCCATAGAGATCGGAGTGACCACACACAATCCAAACAACCTGGACTATCCTGCAACTATGACCAATCTGCGCTCAGGTAACACACATGGCCCAACAACAGATAGAAACTTTCAATAGGAGACCTTAATAAACTCAACACATTATTTTGTTGTATTTCTGTTCACGTTAGGTACAATCATGATGAGTGGCTGTGGGATTCTGACAAACGGGAAAGGAACCCGCAGAGAATACTGTGAATTCAGCCTCGATGAACTTCAGGTTTGTGCTCTCCGCCCACAAACTTCATCAACATGAGGAATTGTGTCTGTTTATAATCTCGTTAATTCAATATTATTTTCATTCAGGAGGGCGATCACATTGGGTTAATGCGCAAAGCCAGCGGGGCGCTCCATTTCTACATCAATGGAATCGACCAAGGTGAGGCCGTTTATGAGGGGAAAAGAATCCCGCTGCTGGGGAAGCCTGGGCTCGAAGTGGGTAGACATGATGTCACAAATAAAGTATGATTATTATTAGGGGGGTAATGGTTTTAGATAAGTGATTGAAAATAACTCAGTTAAAACAAACTGTTGGTCAAGTGAAACATAAATATATGATCCAAAGATGCTTTACTTCGGACTTAATGCAAAATAAGTTGTAATAATTGGAAAAGAAACTCGATAATGAATGAGTTACCGTGGCTGTTAGCACTTACAGCAGCTGTCTCGACTCATAACCATTCTCTATATTCCAGGTGTCGCGGCAGCCCAGACCCCTGCCGTGGTTTACGGCGTGGTCGACCTCTACGGAATGGCCGTGAAAGTCACCATAGTCCATAACCACAACCACAGTGACCGCCTCAGGCGCAACAACGCCATCATGAGGGCTCTATCTCCCGACGTAGGCCGACCCAGGCCAGCCCTCTCCCTCACACCAGACCCTGAGGGGCCTGACCGGTTACTCTTCCACCACAACTGTGGTCAGAAGGCCGCCATAATCAGTGATGGCAGGACGGCTCTGCGGCCACAGTGAGTCCACTTCCCGCAATGCTTCCCCTGAATTAATTATGGGTGGTCCTTTTCTTTACATGCTGGATTTTGTCTTGTTTACTTGACCGATTGTGGTTATGTTTTTATGCATGTAACTGGCCAAACAAGATGAATCTTGTTGCTTTTAGTGTGGGTTAGTACTATCCCCTTTACAGTTGTGGGGTTAAATTTGGTTGTTCAAGTTTGCAATAAAGGAAGAGGTAAAATCCTGTTCAGGCAGCACTTTGATCTAAGACCTTGATATGCTTTAAGTTAACACCACTGTTTTCACAGCGCCACTGACGACTTCAACCATGGCGTTGTCCTGAGCAGGCGACCGCTGCGCTCCAACGAGGTGTTCCAGGTTCGCATTGACAAGATGGTGGACAAGTGGGCGGGTTCCATTGAAATCGGTGTCACAACGCACAACCCTGCATACCTGCAGCTGCCCTCTACCATGACCAACCTGCGCTCAGGTAAAAAACTATAAACCTGCCTCAGAAAAGTGTGGGCTTCTTACTGAGATATCAGTTAAGTTGATGATTGGCGGTCTTGCAGGGACCTGGATGATGACGGGGAATGGTGTCATGCACAATGGAACTACAATACTGGATGAGTACGGACACAACCTGGACCGGCTTAAAGTGAGGGATATTCCTTTTTTTATCTCTTAGCTGACAGACACTCTCCACCATCCAAAATCCTCTGACCTCTTCTTCCTCTCATAATGCTTCTCCCCTTTCCCCATGCAGTTATTTTTGACACTTTTCCCTTCATGCAGGCGGGTGACACGGTAGGCGTAGTTCGGAAAGAAGATGGCAGCCTCCACTTCTTTGTGAACGGTGTGGCTCAGGGCCCCGCAGCCTGGAATGTTCCTCCCAGTGTGTACGCCGTGGTCGATCTTTATGGCCAGGCTGCTCAGGCCACCATCATGGAAGACATGGGTGAGAGAGAAAAGGAGAGAAACATGCATCGATTCATTAGGAACCAATATAAGATGTAAGCTTCTAAATATTCTTCTCTTCTGCATCTGCTCTTCTCAGTTGACCTGCCCCCTCTCCCTGAGGACAGCTCAGAGGGCCCCACAGCCATGTCCCCTGGTAGTCCCTGCTCAGTGGGCGGGGCCAGCACAACCAACGACCTTCGTTTCCACCAGCTACACGGAACCAACGCCGTCATTACCAACGGGGGGGCGTACCGCCCTGCGTCAGAACTGCCGCAGCGAGTTCAACGACGCTATCGTCATTTCCAACAGGTGATTAAAAAAAAATGTGTAAAGAAAAGTGAAGTCCTTCAGGTGTACAGTGAACGATGAGTTCTGGATCATTACAATTCAATAACTAAGTCACGTTCCTGCAGGTGCCTTCGAGACGGAGAGCTGTTTGAAATCATCATTCAGAAGATGGTGGACCGCTGGTCGGGTTCAATAGAAGCAGGTGAGGTGTTTCTTATGTGTCAACATTTATCTTTGCAGCTGCATTTGAAACATGACATGAAAACACATTTCACCTGAAATGACTATTGATTTTCACTTTGTCCAGGAGTGACAGCAATCAGGCCAGAGGAGCTCGAGTTTCCCAACACTATGACTGACATCGACTACGACACGTGGATGCTCAGGTAGAAGATAAGACTCAAAGGCTGTTTGTTAGCCTGGTTTGCTGCTTAGTTCCCCCTTCTTTTTCTGTTCATTTTGTTCTGTAATACTCCGTGTAAGAGCCTAAACCATTTACGTTTGTGGAACTTTGAAGTAGTTTTTGTCTAGTGGTGGTCATGAGGTCACTCTTTTTACATCTTGAATATGAAGGTACTTCTAAAACCCTGGACAGATACTAAGAGCTACAAAATTGTTTCTTCTTTTTGCCTTCCTCTTGTTCCTACAGTGGAACAGCTATCATGCAGGATGGCAACACAATGCGCAACAACTACGGTTGTGACCTGGACTCCTTAACCACCGCTTCACGGATCGGCATGATGCGCTCGGCCACTGGAGACCTCCACTATTACATCAATGGCATAGACCAAGGTGTTGCCTGCACCGGTCTGCCACCAGGTAACAAAGAAGTCAACGAAAGTCACAAATGTGAAAAGCTGAAACTCTGCTGAATACAGATTTGGTTGAAACAGCACCAGCATGAGCAAAGAGATCATATTTCATTCATTTCTCTCTCTCTCTCTCTCTCTCTCTCTCTCTCTCTCTCTCTCTCTCTCTCTCTCTCTCTCTCTCTCCCTCTCTCTCTTTCTCTTTCTCTCTCTCTCTTTCTCTCTCTCTCTCTCTCTCTCTCTCTCTCTCTCTCTCTCTCAGAAGTGTTTGCCGTGATAGACTTGTATGGTCAGTGTGTTCAGGTGTCTATCACCAGCTCCTCAGGTCCGCTGGACAACAGTCTCTGTACCAGCAACGTCACTGAGAAGAGCTTCCCCATCCATTCTCCAGGTACACACCAGGGTCCCCGCTCAGGTCTGCAAACTCAAATCAGTACATAACTTTGTTATACAGTTATAAGTGGATATAATATTTGTTGAAAATGTTATCTCATTGCTTTAATGAATTGTGAAACATATGATTTTTACAATACATTTAATTTAAGTGTTTTTTGAAAATAAATAAATAAACAAATGAAAGTGGATATGAAGTATGCCAAATGTCCTTATGTTTGATTTCTTCTGTGTGTCTGTGTGTGTGTGTGTGTGTGTGTGTGTGTGTGTGTGTGTGTGTGTGTGTGTAGTAGCAGGTGTTGCCCATCGCCTCCACAGTAAACACGGTAAGAACGTGCTTCTGCTCGGTGAGGGCTGCCAGGCAGTCAGAGTCGGAGGTTACGCTCATGGCATCGTGTTCAGCGCGAGGGAACTCAAAGCAGATGAACTGTTCGAGGTAAATAAAAAGGCTTTTAACTTTTAACTTTTAAAGTCTTTTGCCTCCTCAGTAGTGAGATCTGGGTATAATTAAACGACAAGGGCCTTGATTCACGAAGAATAGCAGCCGCTTATAGCTCCAAAAATTGCGCATCATTTGCCCCACGCTGTCTGCTCACAAGGTCTAATTCACAAAGCATTTAGCGCTAATGACATTCAGGCGCACCCAAAAAAGTTGTCCTGCTCCATACAGTTCACTCTTGTTTTGGTCTGAATGTGGAGAGAAGCTGTCTGCACCTTTACTCTACATGGAGATGAGCTTTCATGCTGCCTTGTCCACATAAAGATGATGAGCTAGGAGGGATGGGGACATTTTTTCGGGGTTTATTTTGATGCCAGACTCGAAAAAATATGAAACAAGTTTCACTGTTGAGAACAAAGCTTCCTCTCTGAAGGGAGCAAGCAAGAGAAACATGAAAGAAATTAAAACTTGAATCCTCGTGTGTAACGGCTCCACAGATATGGACTAAGTGTGGAGTCGCTGACAGCCCTGGACTGATTTAAGCCCTGATTATATTAATAATAGTCAGAGAGAGAGATCGTTATTGCCTATTTAATACACAGGTCTTAATGGCGTTTAGTAGCAGCACTGTAACGGCCTGTGGCAGTTAGCGCTGGTCTCTGTGAATTGGATGGTATTTACAACAAGTCTTGCATAAGAAGGACACGATTTTACACAGAATTTCTGAATATTCCCTAATTTACATAGATACAAATGGAACAGGCCCAACCAGGACGCTATGTGCTTGGCAGTGCAAGTTTTGTGCATTTCACCCTTTGCGCGTGCTTTGTGGATTGCACGCCATTCTTTTCTCCCAATTTGCTCAGGGTTAGCGGTCACAAATGCAGCGCAATCCTTTTGTAGATCAGGCCCATGGTGTATGTTTCTCCTCTGTAGCTTGTACTTTTTTTGTATTTCTCTCCCCCCTAATCTCTCTCTCTCTCTCTCTCTCTCTCTCTCTCTCTCTCTCTCTCTCTTTCCTCTGCAGTTGAGGATCGATGAGGTGGATGAGCAGTGGTGTGGTTCGCTGCACATCGGTCTGACTACGCTGTCCCCCCCAGAGCTGCCGTCCTGCCCACTGTCAGGTCTCTCCCCCTCCCTCCCACAGCTTCGCACCAAGGTCACCTGGCTGCTCTGCGGCTCAGAAGTCCGTCGCAACGGTGTGCTGCAGCGGCAGAACTACTGCTGCTCACTGGACCGGCTGACGGTGAGCTGCACCCTCCCTGCTGTGCTGTGAGCTGTGGGCTCAGACACAAAATCACTTGAACAGATACCTGTTAGATTTAAAATGTCATATTCTATAATGGACAGGAGAAAGATTGCACTTAAATAGTTAATTGCTTATTAATCTTAAATGTATGTGATTGTTAGGTTGGGAACCGTGTGGGTGTGAAGAGATGCAGTGACGACACAATGCACATCTTCATTGATGGAGAAGACATGGGACCTGCAGCCACTGCAGTATCCAAGGTACACACACACACACACACACACACACACACACAATTAACACAGACAACTGCTACGTATGTCCACCAGTGCGTACACTAAGCACCTCCCTCTGCCTCCTTGCAGAACGTGTTTGCAGTTTTGGACCTATACGGGCGGATAACGGCAGTGTCCATAGTGAGCTCATCTTTAATGGAGGACATGGACAGCGTGAAGGCCCCCTCGCTCTCCTCAGACAGCTGCAGTGAAGGAGAGGAGGACAGCACCCCTGTCAGAGAGGTAGGAACCCTAAACAAGGAGAGCACCTTGGCTTTAAAGAGTCCGGATCTCAAACTCTTCGTGCCACCTCTCCAGGTTGAGACTGAGCCGTGTGCGCTTGTACCAACTGTCATGGCATTCCTGGAAAACCATGGCAAAAACATCCAACTGTCCAACCAGAACCTGACAGCAGCCAGAGTGTCAAGCTACAACCAGGGCCTGCTGGTCACCGCCCAGTCGCTAGCTCGCCAGCAGCTTTTCCAGGTAACATTTATTGGTGACTGTATGTGGAATTTGAGGCTACATTTCTGTATTTTTTCTAATCGAATAACCGAGTGTGAAAGAAGGAGGCAGTAGTCTTCAAATTATGAGAAGAAGACATCCCCTATTGATACCTCGAGGGGAGATTCATATATGCTAAATGCTAAATGAAAACTTCTTCATGACGTCTCAGAGTGTTTCAGTTGTGACAGTCTGTCAACAACCTCTCTTTGGCATCAGTTTCAGATCGACCGTCTGAACTTGTCATGGACGTCGTCGCTGTCGTTAGGGGTGATAGGCCACTCACCCGACCGGCTCAACTTCCCCTCCACAGCGTGTTGTCTGAAACGCTCCGCCTGGCTGCTGCAGAGAGACTCGGTCTTCCACAACTCTCTAAAGGTAAAAAAAACAACTACAGACTCCATCATGTTGGAGATGTCCATTGATATTTGGTAGGGTAGTGAATATATTATATTTGAATATATGTGAGCATGTTCTTAGAGACGTCATTGACTCTTTTGTTTGTTTGTTTGTTTAAATTAATGTGCACATTAATGAACATAAACATGTAAATATGCCAGATTAAAGCTATGGGCTAATTTCCATCTGTAGTCCCCGTATTGTATTAC
The DNA here is from genome assembly GCA_020745685.1 of Tautogolabrus adspersus. Classification (NCBI taxonomy): domain Eukaryota; kingdom Metazoa; phylum Chordata; class Actinopteri; order Labriformes; family Labridae; genus Tautogolabrus; species Tautogolabrus adspersus. Next base: position 9,067,063 of record CM036556.1, on the reverse strand, counting down.
ACATCATTATAAAGTGCTGGTGTAAATTGCACATTTGCTCTAATGTCCATTCATGTAAAGTGCTGGATTGCTGGTGTAATTGCACAGTTCTCATATATGCAGATGTGTGTATGCATATACTAATGCACAGGGTTAGCATATCTAAAAGTGTTGATGTATACAATGGTCATGGTCACAAACCGGGTTTGTTCTGAGCCGCACCTTAACATGACCCTTGAAAGCTGCAAAGCTGGAGCGTTCCCTTACTGACTGTGGGAGGCCGTTCCCCATTGTGCTATCTCTGAACAACAGAGTCGTCTAAGGGGTACCTCACAGTCGCCGGGCTCTAGGGTTTCTAGGTGAAAAGTCACTGATGGCCTTCTGTTCGGTGGACGGTAATCATTTTGTGGAGGTGGTGCTAGCCAATGAAGGACCTGTAAAACATTTGAAGTTGTAGAAGCTTTATAGCTTGCACTTTTGGAGAATGTTGCCGTGGTGATATGAGAACGGTTTCTTTTGTAATATTTTTAAAGCTTTTTTGTAGAGAGAGTGTTTAAGGGTTGTTGCTCCAGTAAATGACCAACGGGTTATACAGTAGTCAATATGCAAGAATATCATTGGCTGTTGGATCTTTTCTCATTTTAGTCTCACTCCTTTCCTTGAAATTCACTTCCTTCATTCCTCTATGACGGGGGGTCTGTCTTCCTCCTTCCTCTGCAGATATGTGAGAACTACGGTCCTAATCTGGACACTTGTCCTGAAGGGACGTTGTTGGGTCTGCTGGTGGATGCCAACAGCTGTCTTCACCTTTACGTCAATGGCATGGACCAGGGTGTGGCGGCGCAGGACATCCCTTCACCCTGCTACCCCTTCATAGATCTCTACGGCCAATGTGAACAGGTCAGATCTACTCACACACACAGTACACTGAGTTCTTAAAAACCGTATTAACTATTTGGACAGTCTTCTTATTGTGACATTTTGTTAATTAGCTAATCATCAGGATGATCCCAGAATACGAAAAACAGGAGAGTAGGATTCTTTATAAAAAAATGTGAAGTTATGTGTTAGATGGTTCAGTCTTTAAGATGTCAGAAAATACAGTCCAAGTCAAAGATCTTCGATCAGCATGTCATCACCTTCGATCAAATCTGTTGATGATATTCTGCTAATGGTAGGGTTTTTGTTTTATGGCAGGTTACTATAGTTACGAACAATGTGCCTGCTGTGGGGGGAGAAATTGTTGAACCACGATGTCAGGGCGACATGGAGAAGGCGGACATGGTTGACGGTTAGTAGCAAATGGCTGCTTGTTGTAAACTTTTCATAAAGGTTCTGTTAAGTGTTTGAAGTCTTGATTTTTTTAAACCACTTTTTTCTTAAGGAATCAAAGAGAGTGTGTGCTGGACGCCCCCTCCAGAGGTCAACCCCAACAAGACCTGTGAGTACCAGGCTCTGTGCTCGCGCTTCAAGGACCTGCTCACGCTACCAGGTGAGTCTTACCAAAGGCTTTTCTGCCACAATCTCTGCCTCCAATCCCAAATCATGTCCCAGTGTAACCATGATCTTTGTTTTCCTCCACCGTCGTCCATAAGATGGGTATTTTAACGAAGATGATAAGTACAACCTGTGCTACTGTGAGTCCTGCCACAAGCTCCGGGGTGACGAGGCTTATTATAAGAGAGGAGAGCCACCCCGGGACTACGCCTTGCCCTTCGGCTGGTGCCGCTTCGCCCTCAGGTGAGATGACCTCACAGTAAGATAAATGATAGAGCTGTGAGGTATTGAACCATATCTGTCTTAATGTTTTCAGAGGGACTACAGCTTTAAACTCACTCAGTTCTGTGGTGAATATGAAAAAAAAAAAAAAAAAGGGTGCGTACCTCTTTTATTTCATCCTGTTTATCTCTCATCTTTTGTGCAGGATCAAGCCCCACTGTGAGGTTGCCAATGCACTGAAGAAGTGGCATATAGCTTACCACGGCACCAGTGTAGGAGCCCTGCGACGCACGCTTGACCACAGCCAGCTGCTGGCCGGTAGGAAACCTTTTTTATCATACTCTCTGTACCACTGAGGTTTAGGGGGTGTTCTTTAAAATTTTCATCTCAGAAACATCACAACCTAAGCTATCTAGAAAACATGTTTTCTTGGAGACATAATTCTCACTGCGGAGCTCATTCTACTTTGGTGAGAGATTTTAACCAATGACTTTTGAAATGCTTCTTAAAGTAGAAGCATAGGCAAAAAACCTCTGTTAATGTGATCTTGTTGTTGCAGGAACGTCGTCCATCTTCTCAGTGTCACCGGTGAAAGCGGAGGGACCCAATGGCTACAGTGAGCCTGAAGAGAACAGCGCCCCTGGCAGGGAGGTTCCTAGAGTGCGGCTCTCCCCCACAATGCGCTACTCCGGCATGGAGTTCTTTGCCCCTAAAGTGCAGTAAGTTTTACTTTTTTTGTGGCACTAACAAATAACCTAAAATAAAGGTAGAACATACTTACCTATAGTTCTTTTTCCCCTGCTGCAGATTTCAGGACCCCCGTTCTCACCGCTGCCATCAGGCCCAGGTAGGATTCCAGGTGTGTGTGCGTCCCGGCTCCTACAAAGTGGGACCCCAGACGCTTGGCAACAGCGAGCCTCTGGATCCTCGCTTCAGCAACTCGGAGATCGAGTGGATCACAAAGGAGGAGGGCGGCACGCTCCTCTACGGACTGCTCATCCGGGTCGAGTGAACAGGGCGGTGAGGGAGAGGCATTCGGGTGGAAGTGAGGAGAATCCGTGTAGGTACTCCTTGTACTTTTAATAAAACTGACAACCAAATCCAACCCCTGCCTTGAGCTAGAGACTCCTTTGGAATACAGCTGTTCCTGCTGTGGATTGTTGACAATTCAGCATTATTGATTTGTTTTGTTTATTTTCGGTTGTTTGCTCTTGGACTATTTTAGTGGCCGGGGGATACGGCGGTTTCAAAGAAGAACAGACACTGCCTGCACTTTATGTTTTGGACATTCGTGGGCGATTTTTAAACTTACTTCACATTGACATGAAGTGTGAGACATTCGCTACATTTAGTATTTGTTTTGGTTTTGTTGCCATTTTTTGGTTCTCATTCTTCCCAAGGTTTTTTTTCTCACCCTCACAAGCTTTCTTATCTTGCCCCTAATCTTGTGGCGCTTACTTTGACACTTCTCACATTTTCTCTGGTCAGTGTTATATTTTGGGAGGAGCTGTCCCCTGCCAACCTGCACGTCAAACATTCGTCACCTAAAAAGACTTAAACTTTGATCTAAAAAATAAAAAGAGTGACAATGTTTTCAGAAATATTTAAATAGAAACAGAAAGACATTTGAATCTGAGAATGAACCCAAGAGTGTCTTTGTGATTGTGACTTCTTCATGAGGGGAATATTTTAAAACTGGAGGAAGAAAAAAATGTTTACACATGTACCCGCTTGTATGTTGCTGTCCTCTATGTGTCTCCACGTTAGCAGTCTCACTACTTTCTCAGTCCTGTTTGTATTTCTGTTTTTGGCCCAGCATCATTTTTGTCTTGTCCTGTCAAATTGAAATTATTCACAGGCTTTACACTGTGGAGTAAAACTGGAAGAATGAACAGAAAGGTTGACTGCTGAAGACATCCTTTCGGCAAGCTAAAACTTTGTTTGGAGATAATGAATGACGTATTATGTACCAGCCGGTTTTGATACAGGCAAAGGAGAAAAAGGAGAAGTGCTCAAATGTGTGATATGCTAATTAGCTTCCAGTCGAGGGCTAGCTAGACCAGAATATCGACGCCATTAATGTCTGTATGGTAAATATGACGCTACAGCTAGAAGCAGCATACTAACTAAGCTTAGCACAGATACTGGGAAAAAAAAGGAGAAACAGGCAGCAGGACTCTATAATAGGTAACGAATCCACTATCACAAACTCTTAAACTCACAGAGTAACACGCTGTATAAAAAACCAGAAGCATAAAAACGACATTTCAACGTTTTAAATGAGACCGGTTACAAATAGAGACATTATTGCAGTTGCCTGGCAACAAAGCAAGTCTCGTTAAAGGAAGTAATCTCCCGTTTTTATACAAGATGTAAGATACGATACAATATTTAGTTATTGCCCTACGGAGACCTTGAAGTCTCTGAAATCTTGTGCGCACAAGTTAATATCTTGGACTTCAGGGGCTGCGTACTTTAGAGATGGTGTTCGGATTGGATTGTTAACCCCTTTGTAGCCTATGGTTACCCCTAAGCTATCAGTCTCCTTTGCCTGGTTGTTAAACAGTTTTATTCTGGATAAGAATGAACTGGATTTGGAAATTCACTGTTGTGCTATCCAGATCAGGTAATCCAGTACATGTTTGTCCTTGTTTTTCCAAAGAACAACCAGATTGGATAAACCTCATCAAGAAACAGAATTTAAAATCTGAACTACCAGTGCTCTAAACGGTACTAGCTACTACATACTTTGTCAACCAGGATGCACAAATCCACACAAACTGAAAGATCCTCATAGCTGCTTTCAGTATTTTTATGCTTGATATTGAGTGGCATTTGGTGAGATATTTTAGGGGACAAACTCCTTGCTTCTTCTTTTTGTCCACAACCCTAAAGTCATGGTAGAAATTCAAGAGCAAAATATTTAAAAAGATGTGGGAAGTATCAACATAATGGTAAAAATGTTGTTTACTTACTAAAAATATCAGCTGATATATCAAAAGATGATTACATTTTGTCCCTGTAATCCAGTGTGAATCCAGACCTCTGCTTTGATCGAGATAATCCTGTTTGTTTTTAATCAAAATGACACAAACGGGAGGTTTCATATGGATAGGAAACTAAGATTACCTTATCTCATTACATTTTGTTTCCTTTTTTTTCCTTATTTTTCTCTGTTTTTCTTTATTGAACAACCGGTTTTCAAGATCCAACCAGGTTATTTTTGAACAGGGCCCTGGCTGTAGCATCATTTTATCTTATTTCTAGTTTAGGAAACTCTGCACGAAGATTTTTGAAGGTGGTAAAATGGACTGTAGCCAAATTTTTCAGGGGTTATCCACATGACCCCTGCTGTCTTGCTGCCACAATATCGTCAACTGTTGAACCATTCACACCTCCAATCTGATCAATCCATCCGTCACGTCTGACTCTGTTTACCTTGTTGGACCTCCAGAGATCTGCAGTCCCATGCCCCATGCTGGTGTTTACATTTTGAATGTTATTAATTAGGGTTCTGCAGTTCTTTTATTTCAACTAACATCATTTATGTACATTTGACAACTGTTTTTTTTTTTTTACAAGGGTTTTATTTAATCCCAAACATCCACCTGATGTTGATTGTATATGAACAGCTTTCCAAAGTGTTTTTCTTTTACAGCGTTCTCAGTCCTGTTGCCAATCAGTTTAACCTGCTAAAGAACAAGAAAGCCCATGAGACATCCTAAAGGCACGTTTTGACGAGTCAAACTCAAAAATGAATATAAAAGAAGCTTAGTCACCTTCTACGAGCAGCTGTGATCTGACTGATCGAAGATCTATGGGGCCTGGCAAAGGAAAAACTTCCAATCAAAAATGTGAAAAAATATTTTATGGGTTGTTTTACGGCCCTTTGCTGCTTTGTACAATTTAATTTGTATAATTTTCTTTTTTTGTGTTCTGTATGTTGCGTTGTACAGGCTGTTACATAACAAATCATATCTTCCTGATTTATAAAAAATGAAAATAAATTGACAGACAGTATGCACAGAAGGATGGATACATCGTGGGTTTTTAGGGTGATATGTGCTGTAAAAAAAAAAAAGTGCCATGAAGAAAAGACAAATTCTACTGGTGCTTTTGGTTCCTTTCTTTTTCCATTTTTATTTAGAGTAGGAAAAAAGTCTGTTCACTGACATGTTATTGCAGTGTTGCAAACTCAGTCAATCACACCTTTTGTAAAATGCTGTCGACTAATTACTCATTAAGGCCAATAGTGAGTCGTTTTCATAGCTTTTACAGAAATGGTGGCTGCTTCGAGGGCAGCTCTTTCCTGCCATGGAAATACAGACACACTGAAACACACACAACTAGCCAAAAGTTCAACAACTAAAAAAATGACAACTTACTAGTTTTTCTTTCTCACAAACTCATAATGACGCTGCAACTCTAATTAAAATACATTAATCACAAGTGACAGATCTGCTGTCGGGTTGCATAGTTGGTTTTGTTTTCTAATCTGTCGGCATCTTTAAAGAGTAATTTCGCACCAGTTTTGATTTTTAAATTTGACCCTGAGTTTTATTTGAATGTCCCCTTTTTTTAGAGCTGTCAATCTAGTCCCAAGCTCGTCCTTGAGACTTGTCCATATTTTAACGTTTTGAGAAACATTTCTTCTCTCAGAGATATTGTCTGTACAGAGCTCAGAGTCAGAAGGTGGTTAGCTTAAAACAGTTATGTGGCTAAATAAAGTATAGAGTGCTTAAGTAATGTAAATGTTGCTAGTAGAACAGCTAGCTTGGTTTTGTTTGAATTTAGAAATACAACAATGGCTAATCTAAATCTCACAAATTAGCTTTTTTGGTATCTGGTTTGTTTTATCTACACATGAAAACCATAAAAAGACAATGGTTAGCTGTAGCTGGAACTAATAATTAACAGTTTTCTATAGCCAAGCCTAGCTCTTCAACGTAGCATCTCATGGTGGCTTGTCAACCTCATTTTATAAGGGTTAGCCATAAAAGTAGATCTCATAGTTACAGCATGTAACTAACTCCTAGTAAATTATTAACGTGAAAGTTTAATAGGTATCAATCTCAGAAATAGTCAGCTATGGTCAAACCATGAAAAAGCTTCTAAAAGCACTGGCTAACTTTTCAGGGCATCTGGTGTAGCTAGCCACCGCTTAGCTTTTGTGTACAATTCAAAAAGCAGCTTCAATAGCATGATTGGACTTGGTGTTGAGACACAGCTAAGTGCAGATATTTGTTAAAAATAACTAATTAAAGTTGAATCATCATAATATGACTGCAGATGGGCTCTGGTATGCATTAAGGTGGATCATTTTTTCTACATACAGTTAAAGCCGCCTGAAAAGCTAATGGAAGATACTACTCGTACTACAAGCAGAACACTTCAGACCTGCACCTACAGATTCAGTCTCTTTCATTTTTATGCATAATCGTAAATAACGATCAAACAGTCAAGACAGGTTTTCAATCTTTAAATGAAGATAAGCCAATTGCCTCCTGAATCCAGCCCATTGCTAAAAAGTACAGACTAAAAAGTGATCATCTTCTCAATTTTTTGAACAAGTAAAATAATCCCTGTGTAACCTTTTCTTTAAGAATCCAGGCACAAGGAAGCTTTAATTAAAATGACTGAAATCTAGATGTACATTTTATCAACCGGACTCGTGGCTTTTATTCTCAGAACTAGGGCAGCACTGGTTGGATTAGCGGTTAGGTCGGGCATCCCATCTATAAGAGGTTAAAATCCTCGAAGCAGGCGGCATGGGTTGGATTCCTAGCCTTGGTGCCTTTTCCACGTCATTCCTCACTCTCTCTCCCCTAGTGTTCCTACTCTATCAACCTTCCTATCTACTATATAAAGGCATAAAAGCCAAAACAATAAATCTAAAAAACAGAAAAGGTCAGAACTGCGAAAATTAATAAATAGGCCTTTGCTACAAAATATCACTAAATACACATTGAGCACATGTACCAAAAAAAACCCCCAAAGTGCAGCAGTTGAAACCGAGTTTGTTTTTTGGGACGGGAGTTCAAACTTTAAGCAGCAGTGTGTGATTGTTGACAGAAAAAAAAATCGAATGTTACATCAGGCTGAGAGGAAAAAACCCTCTGAATGAGCTCGAGAGACAAATGGACAAAGGCGGTGTCAAAGTTTGGTTCAGCTTCATTCAAATATACAGCTTAACTTCTGCACACACACACACACACACACACACACACACACACACACACACACACACACACACACACACACACACACACACACACACACACACACACACACACACACACACACACACACACACACACACACACACACACACACACACACACACACACACACACACAATCTTCCAAATATGCCTGAAACCAACAACAACAAAAAAAGAATCTGACACAGTTTTTAAAAAAATAGCGAAAAGTTCTTTGTACACTTACACATAACAACTGTCGACATGTTCCCAAACCCCGACAAACAGCATTCACTTCCAAACAAAAGCATCAAGCTACAGTGGGTGCTTTTATAAAAATGCATGATCACAGTAGTTCAAAGAAAATGGCTCCTTTTCAAAATAAATAGTTTAACAACTGTCTTTACAAACTAACTTCCACATCTTTTGCTTCATTACAATAAAAAAAAAGAAAACGTCCAGATAGTCGACTACAGCAGCTGTTATAGCTCCCAGCTCCGACAGAAATTTTAAGGGGGGAGGGGGGTTACAGACAGTTGTGGGTGAAAAACCTCTCCTGAACCCACAAACGCACACACACACACACACACACACACACAGCTCATTGCCTCATCTGCTGCCCCACATTGCTGACCCGAAAGATGAGCCAATAAGAAACCTCCATGTAAAAACCACGGGGACAGAACATTAAAAGATGAAATGTTTAAAAACTCTTCTTTCACATTAAAACTCCCTCATTTTCTGTTTAAAAATCCACACTTCATCCATCGTAGCTTGGATACTCCCTCCCTCTACGACTTGAATAACAATCTTATTTCTTATGTATTGCAGTGAGGTGGTTGTTTGATTGTTTAGTGGAGAGTTTAGCATTCAATGGGAGACAGATTTTAAAAAATGTCATCGAGACCACCAGCAAGTGTCGGTGCAAAAAAGAGGCAGAGCGGGACAGCAGAACTATAAAGAGAGCACTCAAATGTTCATTTTTTCTCTCCGAAATTGAGGAGGAGGGACTAGGAGGTAAGACAGAAGAGACAAAAAAAACAAGGGATTCTTCTCCCAGAATTCATTGCGGCTGGTTTTGGGAGGACGTTACAAAGGGGTTTACAGAGAGATAGAGATGTAGGGAGGTCACTAACAAGAAGAGGAGGAGGGAGGAAGGTGAGCAGCAATTTGATTAAGAGATTTGTTTCATCTCTCATCATCTACTTTACAGAAGTTTCTTTTTTTCCTTCAGATGAGCAGCTTCAGAATTTTTTGGGACCCCAGGCGGACGCTTGCTTCGGCGCCACGCCTGTCCCGAAGGTGGGGAAATCCTCAGCGCTGCTCATGTCAGGAGCCTAAGACATGAACAGATACAAATGTTTTCATATTATCCCTGCTAAATATTAAAAGTCACTGTTTTACTAGCAAAGAAAAAGGTAAGAATCAGCATGTCAGACCTTGTTCCCCGCTGCGTTCCAGGGAGCGTCTCGAACCACAAAGCCCTTAGCTGGACCCCCGCTGCTATCGTCCAGTCCCCCAGCTCCGCCTCCTCCTCCATATCGAGATGGAGGCTTCATGTATGCCGCCAAGGTCTCCGTCTCCGTCACATTGAGCATCTGAGAGAGGTGGCGAAGAAAAATGCACTTAAGACAACATAATCAACTTTTTGTTCTCTCCTGATGTCACTCAGACATTTCTGTGTTTGTTTAGCTGAGCATGACCATTTTTATTTATCACAACAAGGAAACCTAAAGGGACCCCCTTCTTCTTCTTTTCTGTCTCAAAAAAGAGAAAATAAAGCGCACACCTACTGCAGGGTAAGCATGTACGTTTATTGCACTGCAAGCTACCTGAGAATATCACATTTGCTGTAATAGAAAAGCTGATACTTTAGCAAGCTAGGACAAGATAACCGCTGGTGTTTGGCACCTGCCTGTCCAACAGAAAGCAGAACAATCCACGTTCGCGGGTGAAAGCCAACCCAAGGTTCACCCTCGTTTCGGAACGTGCTTTAACCGCGTTGTGTTTTTTTTGCAGCTCCCTCTGCTGCAGTCATACAAGTTGTTTTGAATTGTATCCACTCCTAAACTCACTCTCTACACGCTGTCATTGGCTGGGGAAAACAACCCCTTCTCCCCCTCCCCCCAGAAACATCCAGTCAACCAAAATAAAACATTAAAATACACTCAGAGGACAGGCGGAGTGGTTTTAAAAAAAATTCTCCCTATCAAGGAGTTTATGTACGATAAAGAGGTTCTTGTGAACTCACGTATTCCTCCTCCAGGTTGAGTAGGTGGTCAATCGCATTGTCGACAGTCTCTGGAAGACCTGTAACCGTCACTTTGTCGGGCTCATCAGAGCCTGGCTGAGGGAACCGGATATCCACCTGACCAAATCAACAACAGGAGAAATAGAATGAAAAACAACAGAAAAATAAAAACACTGAGGACGAGAACTAAAAGTTAAAGGTAGGGTAGGTAATTTTCTCCCCCTCTGTGCTACCTCCTTTGAGGTAGCACAGAGGGGAGGGGGTGGGTGCAGACAGAGCACTGAGAGAATGCTACTTTCAAAATCATGCTAGTTTTTCGAAAATTACCAACCCTGCCTTTAAAGTTTGCACTAACATCTTACCTTGAACTCCTCCATCAGCTTGCGGATGGCTTTTCCTCGGGCTCCGATGATGCGGGCGTGGGTCCTCGGGTCCAGGTGAACGTCTTGGCTCACCATCTCCTGCAGCTCGGCTACCAGCTGTTGGATGGCCTGACGCGCCTCCTCCACGTTACGCTCATAACCCAAGATCACGATCAGATCCTGGGAGAGGGGACATTTATAGTTAAAGAGGTTCATGAATGAATAACTAATTGTAAAAAGACAAAGGAAGAATGTTTATGAGCTTAAAATAAAGTTGGTTACAGGTGAAATACAATTAAATATTTACATAACTCTTATGGCGGCAAATAAGGCTAACCTGCTGCTCGTCTCCTTTGTCAGGGAACTGGATGCTGACGTCGTGGTCCTTCCTGATTTGAGAGATGACTGCTCCCTTGCGTCCGATGATCTTGGGATGAAACTTTGGATCTACAGACATTGTGACCTTGAAGCTTCGCAGAGCCTGAAACAGAGGCACCCAGCAGAGACCTCAAACCTTCGATGATCTTAACAATAAGCCCATATCCCATTCACCATAAACCTATGTAATCACAACTGGTAGATGTTGGTAAATAGAAGAATAAGCTGCTCATGTATTGCCCTTCAACAGGAAAATCTGAATTATAGCTGTACAACCTGGAACTCTAAATAAGGAACAAAAATGTGTACCCTGTCCTCCTGCTCAGCCTGCAGTTCTTTGACCCTCTCGAGCAGACCCTGCTTGGCTCGCTCCGCATTAGCTGCCAGGCCCGTCACCTTGATCACATCCAGCTGCTTCTCTGGCTGTGGCACCCAGATGTTCACCTGCACATCCCACAAACAATGAATTACAGCTCCCCTATTATTATTACTAATTTCCCCTAATATTAGCGAATGCTTTCTTTTATAGGTCCAATTAAATGCATCACAACAACAAGGCATACTTAATGCAGTATTTCTTATTATAAAGGAGGTCTCTTGGCCAGAAGATGGCAGCAGAGAGCTCACCTCGTACTCCTCCATCATCTTCCTGATCCCGCTGCCCTTCTGTCCAATGATGTAGCGATGCAGCTCATAGGAAACTTCGACATCCTCCGTTATCGGCACCAGTGCCTGAAGGAGGAAGGTAGAAAAATAATCAGATAAAAAGAAGGCCTTACCCTGTCTGTGAATGACGTAAAATGTTGCCTACCAGGAGGGCAGCTTTAGCCTGTTCACATTTCTCTGCACGCCCAGAGATGATGATGATGTCACATTTGCGGGGGATGAACTCGGCCTCTGGACTGACCTCGCCGTTTTCCTGTGACTGAGCCTCCTGACCTGTAATGGTAACAGATAATGGACTGAAAAGCAACTTCTTTGTGTGCAGATTTGAATTAAAACAAGGAAAATATTCTTTTTTCCATTAGGCACCGTATTGGACAGACAACTGATATAAAAAAAAATGTACGCTTTTTTGTTTTGTTTCTGACCTGCAGTGCTGTCTTCCCTCTCAGGGAACTTGATCTGGACCTCATGCTCCCGGGTGATGTGCTGGATGCGAAAGCCTTTAGGCCCCATGATGGCACGGTGGTAGCGCTGAGGGATCGCCACCTCCATGCTCACCTGGGACTCCTGCTCGAGAAAAAGAGAGAGAGAGAGAGGGGACAGCTGGGTAACAACGGCACGGATAGCAAACACACAACAAATCAGAAAGGATGACTTCATCGCCCTATCACTGGATGTCAAGTCTTCTTTGTCTTTTGATTGTGATTAATATGTAGCAGCATTTGATTGACATTTACTATAATTGGATTGAACGCTTCGACACAAACACACTCATTGTGTAAGAACAAAATTTACTGCAACAAATCACTTCTCCTCTGTAGTGTCTCTTACCAGGTCCTCAATGATCTCCTGGATGCGTTTCTTGGCAGCGTCCACGCAGTCCTTCGCTCCCTTCAGAGTGACCCGCTGGCTGTTTGCTCCCGTGCGAGGGAAGCTCACAGCGACACCCCCGTACTCCTCGGCAAGCTCCCGCAGCACCTGACCTCTCCGACACACAAAGTGACGGTGGTGGCGAACGTCCACGACCATGCTGTCCTCCACCACGTCGTCCTGGAGAGCGAGAATAAGGATATCGAGAATGAGAAGGAGAATTTAGGAACATGATACTGAGGATTAAGAGAGGCTTTTAAACTTACAATGCAAGTCACGAATGGACAGGTATGTTTGTATTAGATAAAGAAAGTTAGAAAGATAAACCAACAAAAATAGGATTGGATTTAAAAAACATCCGGCAGCTAAACTATGATAGAGAAACCGTGCAGTGTTTACCAGGTTTTTAACGAGACTTTCCAGCTCCTTCTGCGCCTGGCGAACAGCTTCCTCCTTTCCTACGATGGTGATCAGCTCCTGCTCGCTGTCGTCCGGCGATGGGAAAATGATGCGAGCCCCCGTTTTGTCTCGCACACGGCGAATATTCGCCCCGCCGCGGCCGATCAGGAACTTATGGTACTCTGGTTTGGCCTGGAGCTCAGCTGTGAAGTTGTTGACTTGCTGAAAAGGGAGAGAAAGTAAACTGATGTAAATATTAGTCCCCGTTTTAGAAAATCTACAGACTTTTCTTTTCTCACCTTCTCCTCGGCGAGCTGCAGCAGTTGTTTCTTGGCCTTCTCCACCTCTCCAGCAGGCCCTCTGATGGTGACCTTGTCCGAGCCGGATCCCTCGGAGGGGAAATGGATGTGGACGCCGCCGCAGTCCTCCATGATGGAGCGCACGAGGCAGCCCTTGGAGCCGATCAGGGAGTTATGAAGCTTGGAGGGGATGGTGACCTCAGCCTCCTTAATGTTGGCCTGAAGGACAAACAGAGAGATACTGTGATACAGAACAACAGTTTGTCTTTGGCCTACCCCCCTTTGGATAGATACCAAAAATATCCAGACCGTCAACTTTTTTACTTCTTAAATTAATGCTTCATATCAAATTTTATGAGTTCTTATTTTCGGTTGTGCTGGAAACAAAGTTTTTCTATGAAGCATCACAGTTACTTCTGGACCGTAAAACCAGATTTGTGACAGAACAATCTTAACTCGAGGTCCACTTGTGTACTTCCGTTCATCATTATAACTTTTGGGGCATTTTTCATTTATACGGGGGAATGCCTTTATTGGAGAGACTTGTTAGAGTCGGAAATCGGAGGGGGAGAGAGAGTGGGGGATAACGTGCGGAAAATGAGCCACACCCCGGATTCAAACCCGGACTGTCTGCTTTCAAGGACGTTAGCCTCTGTAGGTGAGGCACGCACACTAACCACTAAGGCTACCAGCGTCCCTTTTGGAGCATTTTTATGCCTAATTAGATTTCAGGAGTGGAGATATGTCAGAAAATAACGAGGGAGATAGAGATGTATCAGAGGTTACTTATCTAATAAGAGCAGGAGTGTTAGTTTATGACCATTTCCAGAACTTTCAAGCAGCTGTCACGGTTTGTTTGTCTGACAGAGGTTTGTTACTACCATGTGATTACAGCTGATGAGGAAGAATGTGAGATAGTTAAAGCTCAGGAAAGAAAAAGAAGAAAGTGGACCTTGATTTTTATTCATTTTGGGGCTTTTTTTTATGCCTTTACTTTAGAGATAGGACAGTGGACAGAGTCCGAAACCGGGAGAGACAGAGAGTGGGGAATGACTGAGCTGCACGCTCTGGAGAACTATTGCCTCTGTAGATGGGTGCACGCACTAACCACTAGGCTACTGGAGCCCCGAAAACTTTTCTAATCATTAATCCATCTCATGTTCTACATAGCGTATAAAGAATTCAGATACAACTGTTATATATTTCTCCATATCCTCCACAGATAAAAAGCTCACAAGTATTTAAAAGAAAATACATATTTTCAGAGTAAACAAAAACAATGTACGCTGCCATAAAAGACAACAAAACAGTCTCTCACCAGTTCTCTCTGGATGGCGAGGATTCGGTCTTTAGCTGCCTCACAGTTGCTCTTCTTGCCTGTGATGACGATCATCTCAGAGTTACTGTTCTCTGTCGGCAGGTCGATCTTAGTGTTGGTCTCTTCACGGATCTGAAGGCATTCACAACATCTGTTACTTTCTTCTTTTTTACCCGTCATAACATGTAAAAAAGAAAAAAAATGGCCAATACATGGACGTATCAGTCTCACCTTTTTGATGTTGGTGCCGCCCTTTCCAATGATGTTTTTATGAAACTGCTTAAAGATCGGAACAGAGAGGGAGAAACTGTTCTCGATCTACAAGAGAAGGAAAGCTTCTGTTAAAGGGATAGTTCTGATAGAACAAACTAGCAGGCACTCATATCAAGTCACTTTTCCTTCAAATTAGCTAAATGACGTGGCACAAATGGCCTGTCTGCGGTGATGTATAGCTGAGCTGCCGTGCCGGTAGATTTCTCAGTAAAGTGGCCGAGTGGACTCACATCCCTTGTGGCTAAAACACTACTGACAGGTTCCTCATACAACCTTGCTTAAAAAAAGGAACTATCCCTTTCAAAGATGGGGTCATACCAGGTCAGCGATGATCTTCTGGAGGAACTTTGCACATTTCTCCACCTCGTTCTTCGGCCCTCTCAGCTGCACGATGTCACTCTTCTGTGCCGGGTCGGGGAAATTGATAATAACCTAAAAGTAAATGACATGACACTTGTTGATTTGCATTAGGACAGATTCAAAGCTTGTTATTTTAAAATAATGAAAAGCTGAGATAAATTGTAGAGGGAGAAGTTTAACCTCTGGGAACTTGTCCCGAACTTCTTTGATCTTTTCTCCTTTTTGTCCGATGATTGTCCGATGTAACTTGTGCTCCACGATCAGGTCTTTGGTGCGCTCGTTCTCCTGGGAATGGGAATAAAAATGAACAACTTTAAGAGTCTGCAAACACTAGGGTTTTATTTTTTTCATGAATGAACCGACCAATTCCTCACCATTCTCTGGACCATCTCAATGAGCTCTCTGCGTGCCAGCTGGACTCCTTTAGGGTCTCCCTCGATACGGACCAGACCGCTCCGCTCAGAGTCCTGTGGGATCCGTACTGAAACTTTGTACTGCTCTTTGATCCGATTGACTGGAAACGAAAAAAGAGGGCAGATGAAGCGACAGAGCTTCAACATTTTTTACATTTTGTCACAGCTCTAAAGGCAAATCGCTGCGGAACAAAAAAACACACAAACCGCTCTGTAAGCTTGAACTTTAACAGGTTTCTAATTTCAGCTGTCACTAATAAATACACTTGTATTTAGATTTTAGTGAATCCCTGATCCCACATAAAGCAGCTGGCTGAAGTGTAAGACTTTGATGAGGCTTTCTCTAATATCCAGCAAAGTCTGACTATCGACTATCTCAATATTTTATCTTTTTATTTTGTACAAGATGTGGGGGTTCTGGGTGAAACAGCTAATACTAAGATGTTTTTGATTTTATTTGACATACTTCATTAATCCCTGAGAGAGATTCTGAATTGTTATTGAGACATGCTTCTCACAAACATAGGCCCGAAACACACACATGCACTAAACAGGACCTGTGGACATGCATTAATGGAGAGATGTCAGAGTGGGCTGCAGCACACTGCTACATAGGGAGCACGCCAGGGATGATGGCGATCCGGTGTCTTGCACATCGGCAGTCCTCGGGAAGTGACCTGGCACCTCTCCAGCAACCAGACCAACTTCCATATTTTTGTGCGCACCGGGTCTTGAGCCGGTGACCCTCCGGTTCCCAACTGAAGCCCCTACAGATTGAGCTACTGCCGCCCCCAAATAGTGGCTATAATAACCGAGTGTGTGTTTTTTTCTTCTGCTGAGCTCAGCAGATCAGAGTGACTCACTGTTGGCTCCGTTCTTTCCGATGAGATGTCTGTGGAAACGCTGGTCGATGATGACTTCAGTGTAGTCCATCCTCACCAGCTGCACACGGACAAGCAGAGAAAGATTTTTAACATATGTTACCGAATGTTACTCACCTCTGCATTATGACCCAATGACCTTCATTGTGTGCAGGCTTTTCTTCTTTTCTCATTTTCAACATTCCTAAAGATCTCATTAAAAAATAAACTGAAGGATTTCAAGGCTGCAATTTAAAAAAAAATCCATTACTAAATGCTGGCCTCAGAGAAACCCACCCACCATGACACTCCTTATAAACATCATCAACTTTATTTGTAGTAACAAGAGCATCACTTTTACTCTTTGGCTCCAGAAAGGAGAAGAGGGATGAATACTGGGAAGAGTGGGAATGCTATGATCAGAAAGACTCTTAACTACAGACTCTGAATGCCCCTGTGGGCTTTAACGAACTCTTACTGATATTCTTACTCCATCAGATCAGTTGTTGTATCTTTGTATGAACAATCAGAAATGTTTTAATGTGTGTGTGTGTGTGTGTGTGTGTGTGTGTGTGTGTGTGTGTGTGTGTGTGTGTGTGTGTGTGTGTGTGTGTGTGTGTGTACACACCAGGTCCTTGATGATCTCTTGTATCTGGGCCTGAGCCTGCTCCACTTCCTCTGTCGGCCCCTCCAGACTGATGCGCTCCTCACCGTCCGTAAACTCAATGTGAACCTAGACACACACACACACACACACACACACACACACACACACACACACACACACACACACACACACACACACACACACACACACACACACACACACACACACACACACACACACACACACACACACACACACACACACACACACACACACACACACACACACACACACACACACACACACACACACACACACACACACACACACACACACACACACACACACAGAGACATATGAAACAATCTAGTTGTGGCCTCTCTTGCTCAGCTAGTTTGAAAATAAATCACATCTCAGTCCAAGTCACAAGTAAACACAAACAAAGGAATTCTGCAGTCCCTGCAGTTTTCCTACTTTAACAGTCCAAAATAAGTATAACCTCAAAATCAAACACTCTGCAACAATTTTCCCGTTAAAAGAAATGGATAACAATGGAAATCAAAGAAGTTTATCTCTGGTTTTATTCTTTGTCCTCTTCTCTCCCTCTCTTCTCTTACCCGGGGAAGCTGCTGTGTGATTCTCCCGATGTTCTGCCCTTTCTTCCCGATGATGAAGCGATGCAGCCAGGCCGGAGCAGTCACCTCCACCACCATCACACTCTTAGCCTGCAAGGAGAAAAAAGGTTTCATGAAAACACAGATTTACCTACAGTACAGTGAAAAAAAATCCACTGAATTACATGTTTTGTACGTTTAAAGTTCTTCTCATCCTCCTCAATTTGTGGAGTGGCTGAAGTGCAAGAGTCCCCTTCTACTTTGTGTATTTCTTTATTTCATATTTAAACCAAACTTCATTAAGAATTTAGGTGATTTAAGATTCAGCTGTTTATTCAGACTGTAAGAATGTTTTGAGTTGGTCAAAAACAAAGCAGGAAATGAATGTAACAAAAAGAGGGGATGTTTCTGTGTTGACTCTTAAACTCCTTAGAGCCTGTGTCCACCTGGCTTTTTTTTTTACGGGCAGAAAGCGTTGGCTGTGCACTCGGGAGCACTTGGATGTAGCACCTGCTGCTCGTGCATCTTGTCTCCATGACAACAGTCTCTTGACAACAGCTGCTGTATGACCGGCACTGCTCCATTGCTTTTTACTGTAAGTTTTATATTTGAGATCCTTTTTTTTCTACACTGTGAGCATCAAACGGAGGATGCTTGCCCTCCAATGACGGCCCGGATATCACAGCTCCGATCAGGCACGGAGCACGGAGCACGGAGGAGGTGGGTACACAACACGATCCATCGGAGTCAAAAATATGCAGAGTCCTAGCCAATCAGCTATGATTGGCTGGTTGAAATGAGCGCCTGTGACGTCAACAGCACCCTTCTGAAAATTTAAAAGACTTTTGGCGAGAAGCACTCCGAGCAGCCGCACAAAAAAGGCAGAGCACTCAGAAAAAGGACGCTGGGTGCTGAGCCTTTTGCCACATTGCTGAGGCTGCAAAAGCTGGCACTTAGAAAAAAACACGAGGTGGACACAGGCCCTTACTCATCATGCACTCCCAGTTTCCACTTTCCTCCTCACCTTTGCGTAAACCTGTGTGAGCGCCGGCCCCAGCTTGTCAGGCTCCCCCCTGAGGATGATGGTCTCTGAGCTGGAGTCCAGAGGAGGCATCTCCACAGACACCCCCGTGGTCTCCAGGATCTCCTGCAGGGTGTTTCCCTTCGGACCGATGATGTACTTATGCTGAGACTTCTTCACCTCCACAGAGATGGTGGTGGTCTTCCTCTTCTGCGGGGGGTAAAAAATGAGAAAAGATGAGTGAGTGGAGGTGACAGAGAGAGGAATAAAAGACAGGAGCTGATAAAAGCTGGCATGAGTTAGAGGAAAAGAAGAACTGAGCGACAGCAGGGGAAGAGGAAACAAGAGAGTTGAGAGTGACAGAGTGATGGAAAGCACAAAAGCAACAGAGAAAATGTGTTTCAGCCTCTCGTAGATTTACTCCAGACATTAGCATTCTCATCCTGTTGTTCTCTTGGGAAATCCAATTTTCTCTCGTTATCTCCGGCTCGCCTATCACCTGCTTCATCTGGTAAACAACACACACAAACACGCTCCGCCACAGGGGTTTCAAACTTACAGCCCTCAGGCCGCCAGTGAGTTTCATCTGGGCCGCCAGAAGTTTAGGGGAGAAGGGGGAACATTTTGAAAATGATTTATTTTAGCCAATAACGACGAATTAATTGCAAACTCCCGCAGCTGTCAGCGAGTTGGAATCAGCTTATTGTGTACGAGTTTTCTGCTCACTGCAAACATTTCAGTGAACACACCTTGTCATCGTAGATGGCTCGTATGCGGCTGAGCGCCATCGCCACGGCCTCCTTCTCCCCTGTGATGACGATCTCGTCCTTTGGCAGGCTCGGCGGCGGGATGCTGATGCGGGCGCCCGTCTCTTGGCTCAGCTCCTGCACCAGCCGGTTGTGGGCGCCAGCGATGAAGGGGTGGAAAGCCTTCTCCAGGGAAAGACGCTCCACGGCACGCTTGTCCTGAAGAGGAGGAGGAGGGAGGAGGAAGAGGCGGTATAATTTATTATATAGCTATTAAAGATGGCTGCTACAATTAGAGAGGCAAGGGCAGAGTTATTTAGCATCGAGAAACACTATTTTGGTGGTTGATAAAAATGTTGTGAATTAATCAAAGCATTTTATTACTGATCCATCAGTCAGAAGTTTATTCAACTCCTTTCATTAAATCCGGTCACAAACTTCCTACCTGTTCCGCAGAGATCAGAAGGATCTCGTGGCGAGCCTTCTCAATGCCCTCCTTGGTGCCGGTGATGCGAATGTTGGCGCTCGGGTCGTCGGGTCGTGGAATAGCGATCTTGGTGGCGGTCTTCAGCTCCAGCTCCTGCAGCTTCTCTCCGTTCTTACCAATGACAAAACGATGGTGCTCCTTGGGGATGGCGACAGTAGCTGAGGCCTGAAGTAAAACCATGAGGAGAAGAAAATGGCAGCAAATGTTCAGATCAGGCCGAGTTTTCTTGCTTGAACTGATTTTGTTTGCCTTATAAGGAAGTCAATAAATAATTCATGTTTGGTCGACTGCTGATGAAGCAGCTTGAGTTTCCCCGTATGGATGACATCAGAGATAATTTTCCCATTTCACTAACATTAACAATACAATATGTTCGTTTTTTTCAGTTGGTAAACAACAACAAAAGCCTGAGCCCTTGCAGAGAGAGGACAGAGGGTTCTTCTGCATTCTTGTATCAATAACTGCAGCTCAGCTGAACAGGTGGACCTCGGTGCACCAACTGAAGTGGAAATCAGCATGTTTGCTGCTGAACGCTCGCCCTCGGGGAGCTGACGGTCGCTTTTCAGCTCAACTTTTTGTCCTAAAACAGTCTGCATGGTAGGGATGTAAAGATTAATCGTGAGGCAGTTAAAAATCGATTCAAAGCTGTCAAGGTTCACATCGATTCTCTGAAAAATGAATCGCAGTAACAGGGTCCGAAATCAACACCCGCCAAGCGCCAAATGCGGGTAGATTTTCCGTTTGTTAAGTACATTTCAGAGGGTTATCCGCCACAGGGCGGGTAAATATCTTACCAAAAAGTCATAAAAACCATGCTATGAGTATTAAGCACGTCTTATGTAGCTGCAGCCGGCTTTCCCTGCTCCTCTCTCTGCTGTCACGACTGAGAGCATCGCGGAGCACCCTGAGACACACCAATTTCAGCGCAAACGCACGCACGCACACACACACACACACACACACACACACACGCACACACACAGCGCGCGCGCCCCTTTTAACTTAAAGTGCATCAGCACGTAGCCTACAGTTGATCCGTGATCCGTACGGACCGAGTCGGGAACATGTGATCCGGTCAAACGGTCGGTTCGACTTTTCTCCGTTCACTCGTCTGCAGCTAACATAATGATAGCAACGTCCTCTCACAGCCTGCTGTAGTCTCAGTCTGTGCACGTCTCCACTCAGACTCTGTGAAACAGCGCTGCGTTATAAACACCGCAGATATAGTGCGCGCTAAATGCACGCGCAGCAGGAGCAGTCAGAGATACACACACGTCTAATAATGAGCAGGCTGATTATATTAAGAGTCTAATATGTCAAAGCTAAATCAAGAGAACACTTGTTTTGTGGAATAATAATGTATTATTCTCTGATGGATTTTAGTTTTTAGTCTGTAATGTTGTAATGCAGGGGGGTTCAGAGGGGAGCAGGGGGGGTCTGGGTATACCTATTTAAAAAATAAAGGCCAGCAAATATATTTTTTTAATTTCTCAATTCCCTGATCTGATAAAATTATTGAATCTGTGACTTAAATCTGTGATTGATTCAACAGAACATAATGCCTTCTCAATTAAATGTACTGTAACAGATGTGTATGTGACACAAAAACACAATATGTTATTTCTGCTGTTAAAAAATATGTTTGACCAGTGAATTCTTTCATTGAAGAAGTCAAAAAGTTAATTTCGGACCCTGCAGTAATACTGTATGGTGAGCGTCAGCAGCTGTAGAGCAGAGGCGGTTGGTTGTAACAAGCAGGCGTTACTATGGCAGCTGCAAAGCCAAACTATACTAACAAGCAGGTTTGTAGCCCCGCTCGCCCAAACGAGTGTAAGAGCCAAAGAGATTACGAGGTGCATTGGTGTTTTTATGAAAAAATTAAAGGAATCTTTTTTAGTCATAATTTTTCTTCAGTCTCATTTTGTAAAATAAATCGTGAAAGAATCGTATCGTGAACCCAGTATCGTGAATCGTATCGTATCGGGAGTTGAGTGAATCGTTACATCCCTACTGCATGGAGAGGATTTTTCATCTGCAGCGACAGTACGACTATCCAAGTTGTTTCTTTGAGTTATCGGCTGAAACAAACCACTGCGAAAGAATTTTGTGGCGATGGAAAATAAAGCAAATACCAATAAAAAGCAACAAATAGTCCAAATTCTTTATGACTAGCTTTAAAGAAAATTTAAGTCCGTTGTGAAACCTCCTTTCAAAAATGTGATTGAATAGTTTTTGATGTTACAAAAACCAGGAATGTGAAATCTATTAAAAAAAAAAACACTTATTCAACAGCATTACACATGTGCCTTTACTTAAATATGTTCACAACATGTTTAAATAAGCACGTCTGAGCTGGTAACATTACAGTCATTTCCAAGTTTGAATCCTATTATTGCTGCATGTTATGGTAATTCCACAATTTCCCAGTTTGAGGTCAATAAAGTACATCCATCTATCTATCTAATAGTGCTTTTACTTGCAGAAAACTCCTGAAAAACTCCTAAAATTTCCCACAGGAGCTGTATGTGTGAACGCAAACAGACAAATTCTTCACTCGGACTTCACCCGGAGTTTCTTCTGCCAGACCCCTAGATGTTTTTCCGCAGCAAGTCCAGGTGAGCTGATTTGAGAACGCTGCAGGATATTCTCCGGAGAATTCACCTCGAGCCAATGGGAAAGGGGGGTGATGATTATATCCTGTGACTGCTGCACGGTGCATGCGACTACTACGACCTCCATGTACGTAATTAAACGGCTGCATTAGGTTTTCTGTTCGTCAGTATGTTGTTCTCCGCTCTTTTGTTGATTGTGTGATTCCATTGAACTACACAAAGGCAAAAATTCTCATCATAGCTTCGTCCACTACCGCCCCCCCCCCCTCCCGTCTGACAGTGATAGTCTCCCGCCGCAGTGCTCTTGAAATGATCTAGATATTTTCAGGAGTGTATATGTAAAAATGTCTTAAGTTATATTTGTGCCAAACACATTGATTCTTTTTATGAAAAAAATGTTTTGTTTCCCGTCCTTTATTTAAAGGATGGTTGCGAACATTGTAAAGAGAAATAGCTGTGCATTTACAGAGAGCATGAAAGGTCTGCAGTGAGTAATGTTTACAACATGTTCAGCTTTATTAATACCTTTCACTCCTCTGGAGCCCTGTTTTTCTTCCTAATGCATCTTTATAAGTGCTCAGCAACTATTCACATTCTTTGTAGACGTCTGTGTAATTACATTGAAGCACACTGATGTGATAGGATTCATGTTGTTCTCGCCCTTTACTTTAGTTGAGTAGTTCTTAGTTAGTTTATCACTAACTAATTGTTTGTTGATGATGTCAATCACATACTTGGTCCTTCATATTTTTTTCAGGAGTGTAAAAATGTTCTTCTATGAACTCAGTATCCCTCACAGATCAGCTCAAATGACGGTGTTTCATTTACCTGAGTCTGCAGCCGAGCGACGATCTCCTTGCGAGCCTTCATCACAGAGTCCAGTTTGCCGGTGACCATGATGGACAGGCCTTGATCTTTGGCGAGAGACAGCTCGATGTGGGCCCCCGTCCTCTGCATGATGTCCAGACACACTTTGGCCTCCTCGCCCTCCCCGAACTGGCTGTTGTCCTTGTAGCGACGCTCCTCCAGGGGCACGTGGAACACCTACACACACACGCACACACACACACATGCAGCAGGTTAGAGGAGGAGGCTCAGATGTCAGACAATGTATCTCATTTGCCTATTTGAAGACATCAGCTGTTTATCACTCATTCTTCTTTAGTTTTAATGCAATTTCTTAAAGTATTGTTATTTTTTTGCATGTGTAGTTTTAGTTTTCTGACCTGGGTGATGACGGAGGCTTTGATGGGCCTGATCTTGCTCCCCCACGCTGAAGCCGGCTCCCCCGCCTTGTCCCCTGGTGCCCCCTTCTCCGGCAGCGGGGGGAAGGCCTCCAGGTAGGTGGGGATGTAGGCCTCATCCTCTGGGACGCAGCCTGGAGCAGAGAGATGGAGATAAATGAAGCAAGGATGGAGGCAGAAATCAGTGTGCATGCATGGATGGATGGACAGAAGAAGCATATTCAAATTAATCAGAGATCAAATTGGGTGTATTATAATTATTACAGGACAATATGTGTCCCTAGTCCGTCTACAAACCCCCCAATTACGAGAAAAGTCCATCCTCTCCGTCTTTTGCCTGCTCTACTTTTCAGAAAAAGTGTGCTCAAACAGGCCGTTAGGAGATTTTCTCTTTGTGACATCACAAAGGGCAGTAACCCCTCCCCCAGGTGGGTGACACTCCCACAGCTGGGTGTTTGTTCTGTCCTCTGAGTCTGCCTTCTCAACGTAAACAATGGGCCATGGAGCAAGAAAGCCCGAGCCACCCAAGCCTTTCCAGAGAGGGGTGTGGTCAGACACTTCCTTTACATTTAAAGCTACAGACACAGAAACAGCCTGTTCTGAGCAGGGCTGAAATAGAGGGGTTTATAGGCATGATCAAATACAGGATCAGAGTGGATTTATAACAAGAAACTTCACAGGCACGTTTTGTGGAGCTCTGAGACTTAATTAAACTTGTTGTAAAGGAGGATAATATGTGACCTTTAAGGCATGTTTCAACAGCCAATCAGCTCAACGCACTTTCATCTAGGCAAGCCAGGAAAAGATGTCAGCTTCTAAAAATCACCCCAAACCAAAGGAGGAATTTCACACTAACAGCTGCACTTTGGGCCGAGGAACTTCTGACAGAAAGGAATCTTAGAAAATAATAACCAAAACTTGAAAAAATATATATATATTCCATAGGTCCCTACGTATATTTGAAGGAGAAACACATTTAAACTCACACCATCCTTAAAAAAATGAAATACGCTGAGAGCAAAGTATCAAGAGACCATGCAGGACTAAAACAACAAAGAGAAACTCTAGCCTTGTTGTGCTGACCTTCCGGCCTGTCCGTGACTAACTAGCTTGGGCTGCTGAGGTGAAACCCTTCTAATGAAAGTGAAGTCAGGTAAGTGGATGACGGCCAGATGTTACCTGTAATCTCCTGGTCCTTGAGGCCACTGCGATGCTCCGCAAAGCTCTCCGGTGTCAACACTGCCACTGAGCTCATGGTTCAAGACTTATTCCACTTTTCCACTGAGAAAAGGAGGAGGAGGAGGAGGAGGAGGAGGAGGAGGAGGAGGAGGAGGAGAATAAATGAAAACTTCTGATGACAGATGAGGAATTATTTGCTTTATCTGCTAAAGGTGTCATTGTTTTCAAGATAAACACCACGAGAACTAAAGAGGCCAGTTTGAAGCTGTGGCTCTACCATTGCTTCTTTCCCTCGGTGCACTGCTGTATATTTTTACTCTCCACAAGGCCCTGAAGATTGGTGCTGCCTCTGTGGTATTACTACAGCGCACCCATGCTTCAGGTTACACCTGAGGTGCTCCAATTAACACTTGGGTAGCCTCAGACAAACACAGGGTGCCACACAGCCTCAGGGACAGGGTTAGAACAAGTCACACACACACTGTGAGGCTGTGCAGGACTAAAAACAACTGCTGCCGACATTCCTTGTAATACAGAATCACAGGATCTTCCCTGAGCATGTTTAAAAATCTTTGAACTGCTCTTCTGACTGTGCATGTTTTGTGAACACTGCTGTGATCTTGTGATTAAGGGAGGAAATTGGATTTTTGATGGTGACTAACTGCTGCAGCAGCAATAAAATCAAATCATTAGGATGCTGAAAAAAGCACATTTTACGAGAACAACATAAAAATGTTTCTGTAATTAACAGTCCATGGTTTCATCTCATCCATTTTCCATTCCAGATTAAGAACAAAGACTTCAGTTTGACACATTTCAACAGCTTAGATGTTCGTACACATGCATAGAAACTCACGCCCTCTCTGTGTGATGCTTCTGGCTGAGCACAACAATATCTTTGTTGAATTATCTAAGATCTGTGAAATGTTATTATTTGCTCCTGGTGTGTATTTGATCAAAGATGCCATGTGAAATCTGCTTCTGTGGGTAAACACAATGCCAAACCCCCTCTGATAAAAAACTAAGAAAAGTGTTACTACAAAAAATGAGTCTGAAGCAAGTCTTCTGGGATGTAATGTGAATAAAGAAAGTTAAAGCTTTAAGTCGCTCACATGAACTGTATTGTCGAACTCCAGTCCAGGCTTACCTGCAAAAGGTCGATTGCCAGAGAGTCCGTCCAGTTAGCGGCTACCGTAGGCGCTTCAGTGTGAGTGTGTCTTTCAGCTCCTGCGTGGACAGTAAGGGGAAGAACAAAAAAAAAACTATAAGAGGCTGAAAGTAAACACTGTAAATCAAAAAGGCTCTACAGCACGGAGGCTGGGCTAATACTGTAAACACCCACACTGCACTGCACCTTCTACTGTCTGGATGTGATTCACTCTCATCCTTTTCTTGTCCCCCCCCCTCCTCCCCTCTCTCAGCATCTCTCTGCCCGTCGACCCTCCTTTACAGTTTTACACATTCAACCACCCAGGAAACTCAAGAGCAAATGTAACTGCAAACTGAGGGTATTTATGTACAAAGCTTTTAGTTCAGCCCCTTGTTTCTTTAACTTGATAAACATCTGAATACAGCTGCTACAATAATACCGTCCAAAAGTGTCCAACTTTCAAACTAAGGTTTAAAAAGATGCCAAATATAACCAGCTAAGTTTAGAAAAGCAAACATAAAGTGATGATTAAAACTGGTGGACTGGTGCTACAACCAATAATATCCATGGAGTGTAGAGATTTAAATATTTGACTCAATAACAACATCACCCAGCTTCAGTGATAGGTGGAACAAGCAGACAGTGAATACATGTGATACTGCGAAACAATGTGGAAGACGAATTCAACAATCTTAACGCTGCGTAAGAGGAAACAATGAAGATCACTTTTTTTTTAAATAATAGAATCATCTAAGTCCATTTATTTTCATACAGTATGTATGATAATAATCATGACATGTAATCTCATTTAGATTGTACTTTTCCCTCGGTTTAGATCTACATGTGTTTGACAGCAATAGTTGCCTTGCAGAATTAAGACTATGATAAGATTGTACAATATGAAGCATCACTACAGATGAAACTACATCTGATAACCACACTTGAATCAAATACTACAAAACAGGCTACATCCATGCAGCAGTACTCATTAACACACTTTGTCACATAGAGTAACTAAGTGCTATTCTCCAACATAATGCGGACGTTTTCATTTTCATATTCAAAAACGATGTTTTGCATTTTACTGCTGAGGTACTTTAAACTACAATTTTGAATGCAGCTCTTTCATTTATATTATTCGTACATTTAGCTATAAAGGAAATACTCTTTGCAATAAGTCTACTATTGTGGATCATCACCTGCTGCTACCATAATGATAATGTCCCAACAATTACAATAAAGGAAGCGAGAAACTAGAAAGAAGGGAAAGAAACAAAGAGCACTCACCCACTGCAACACAGATAAACGCTCACTGTGCTGAGACTATCAATAACACTGTGTAGCAAAATCTTTAAATATATAAAAGAAATATGGTCGGTGAAATTAATCCATCCCTGCTAGCTTACCATACCGCTAATAGCATCTCTCTCTCTCTCTCTCTCTCTCTCTCTCTCTCTCTCTCTCTCTCTCTCTCGCCGAGCAGCGTCTTTCTTGCTAGCTTCAGGATGCTCTGTATGTGCTGGTCCTGCTAGCGTGAAGGCTTTATCTTAACCTCTGCTAACGTAGGCGAACAAATGCTAAGGCTTTTAAACACAAGTCAGCCTGTTTCGCTAAGCTAACACACATCGCTGTGCTCCGACTTCAGCCGCGGGATGATTAGGCACAAGGACTTTCTGATAATCGGCTAAAAAAGGAGCCAAGCGGACAGATAACCAGCTCCAGCTCGCAGGCTCCAGGGGCGCTAACCTTGCTAACCCTGGCTGCTTCTAGGTGCTGTCGAACCGGCTTTTTTTTTAATGCCATACCAAAAGGCTGACTTATCCACGTTGCTCACATTTAGATTATAGGCGGAGATATAAAATAATAACAGAAACCATACCTTTCAGAGAGAAAATGTAGCAGAGGGTGTATGTTTGACAGGTGATGGTGTAAACACAGATGTGATTGGTCTAGGAGCATTTCCTCTGCTGGCGGAGGAATACAAGAATGCACTGCGACTCAACGAGTATAAAGCAAATGCCGCAGTATATGTGCGCAACAGGAGCATCCACGTTAAATAGATCCGTGTACATTTGTCAAAGTCAAAGCCCGTAGACAAAAAATCTATAATGTTGCGTCCTGGACATTAACCGATAAGTAAAAGGATGTTATCAAGTTATCAGCCCTGGGAACATCTCACATCCATCAAACTGACCGGGTCTACTTCTCACTCATAAAGGCACGTCTGCCCTGCAGGAGTCACCTCCTCAGTCTCTCACTAAAAGAAAAAGAGATAAAACACATTCAAAATTATGAAACAGTAGCATTGGGTTTATCATTGAATTGTAGGTGATATAATAATAAGGTAGAAAGTTATACTTTGAGGCTCATACTTTGAGTGTTTTAAGAAGGCCTAATTTTCTTGGAGATAAGTCAAAGTAATGAGTGAATGAGTCAAAACTTGAGCTTTTATTTAAGATAAGAGACAGTGAAATAACAGGAGGAGCAACCTTTAAAATATCCCCAGAAAAAGGCTGTGAGATAGTAATTTAACATATTTGATTTTCTAAGTAATATTTTGTAAGTCACATTATATGCTAGCGTCAAAAACGTTTGAATCCAAAGTCAGAATTTCAAAATAATTATTCAAAACAATGAAACGGTGTATCAAAAATGATGAGATAGTAAGTGAAATTTAAGGCTATAAAGTTTTGAATAAAAAGTAAGATACATGATAGTAAGCCAAAATTATTGAGGTACATTTTTTAATGACTAAAAACACAAAATACTTCAAGTCATTTAAAAAAAAAACATTGCAAAATGTTTCACTTTTCACATTTCCATTTCCCTGGCAGTGATTTGCTCCCATTTTCATTTCCCCAGATGTTTACTTATGTTGGTTTTAACCTTATTTTTTGCCATTGATTACATACAACGCCCAAAAAGAGATATTATCTTAAGGAAAGCAGTTTAACCATAGACCGTAAATATTACTTTAACTAATTTAAGAGACACTTCTTGTCTTTCCTCATTGAGGCGCTAGGTGGAAGTAAGATACAGGGGTAAAAACAGAGGTAAGGCTCCAAGCGCCTCCTTCAGTTCACCTATGTGCAACTGTTTTTGTTTTCTATTGTATCATAGGATATCGTGTCTGCAGGCAATTTTCACAATGACATTATATTATGTCAAAATCATTCTTCAAATAAGTAGGTATGACCATTATTGAATGAGTGGCAGCGCTAGCTATGTCTCACTTTCATCAGGAAAGTTAATCAAACTACAGAAACAAACGAAAAGTTCCCTTTGAGTAAAACAAAAAATCATGAAACGTATATGACTTCCACCATAAAACATTTTTTTTCAGGTAATAATAGTTTCTAGACCTTGTTTAGACAGGAAAGCTGACAAGAAATACAGAAAATGACGGAAACGCGCCCTTCTGACCTTCAAAATAAAACTGTTAAAACTGAGAAATATTTTTTTAAATAAAGGTTAAAAATAGATTGTCAAATAAGGCGGCGACAAATCATGAAACACAAAAAATGATGAACAGTTTATAGTTAGGTTACAGTCACAAATCTATTATAAAATTTGAACTTGTTTTTTAGTTATTTTTTTAATGCTACAAAATCTTTTTCATAAATGTAATGTATTTTTCACCATAAAGAGGTGCCTGTTTTTGAAATGCCTCTATTCAAATTCTCAGTGTGAGACAACAGACGCTGGACTGAACTGAAAGTGAATTACTAAAGAACAAGTCAAAACACAGGTCTTTTCTGTATCATGAGATAACTCTTGTTATTGATCGATTGATTGATGTCAAAAGAATATGTTTTATAGCCAACATAAGTTGACTGTGTGGTAATGTTTTATTGTTTCATTCAGTTTATCTGCAACATTATTGTCCTAAATCGGGAATTGGCTTCTAGGCAGGAAGAATATAATATATAAATTAAAAATTTTGAACAGAAAGCATGAATAAAAAATAATTAAAATAAAATATGTGAAACAACAATCCACGTCAAAGGCACTTGTACATCCAGTCATTAATGATAAGAATACATATCTATATCATTATGGATTTTATTTTGAAATGTATCACCGGATCCTCTTTCCGTCTCTTTGAAATACTTGACAGTTTTTCGCCCTCAGGGGGGTTGTGGTGGATCTCCTACCTCCCGTCCTCTCCTCTCACACGCTGCTGGTAACAAAGGAGACAACAACAGGGAGATGATGGGTCCTCAGACAACAAGAAGCCTGTCAGACAAACAATAAGAAACTCAACTGGTTCGCCTGAACGTTGTGGACATTTTTCCCTCCCTGTGTATTTAAGGACTGCTTATTCTCGAGTTGGCTAAGTTCACAGGAACAGAAACGAAGCTGCGCCCTGGAGCGATTTTTAACCCAAAGCCCGTTTTCTCTCGCCGAAGCTAACGATGTTGGACTGCTGACAGTAAAGCCGAATGACAGAAGAGAAAGAGCAAGACATGTCTGAGTGAAATGGTGAGTTTTCTTTTTTGTTTTCTTGGTGTTTGAAGTAAGGAAGGTTAATTATGTGCAGTTAAGCAGGTGTGGTTTGGATCAGTTCTGACGGTTTAGCCGGTTGTGGCACCTGTTCTCTTATGGGAAAACCACTGGAATAGCCTTCTTGAAGATAGGCCTTATTAGATCTTAGTCATACTTAATAGAACATTTAGCTTTAGCTATATGTACAATATCTTCCAGCTGTGCTCCTTTATTTTCTATTGCAGGTATGTAACAGTATGGAGCTAAGTATGTAGTAGCCTATTGAGGGATACAAATAAGTCCTTTATAGGGAAACTATTTTATTAAAGTGTATTGGTTTTTATGCTGGTAAATGTGTTTAATATCAATTCACTTTTACATTTGATTGGCTATTCCACCATAAGTAAATCCAATTGTGATAGGTGACTCCTTTAAGTATCAGTCTAGTAAGAGCTAAACAGCATATTCATTGCAATTTTATGTATTCCTCATCTCACCAAACCAACTCTGCACCCATATTCCTCTTTCTTGTATTCCAACCCCTGGTTTGTGTTTGTGTTTGTGTGTGTTTGTGTTCTCCTTAACGACACACCTTTTCCGCCCCCTCTTCCTGTCCAACGTGGAGCTTCCACACACATCACATGTATTGTAATGGTTACTCTCTTAAAGCCCCCCTACCCATTTGATTTACACACACACACTGACCCATTAGTCTCTGAAGCAGATGGCTCATTGTACACTCACACACACAACATTGTGTTAATGGACTCCCCCTTTAAGCACTTAAGGATTGTTCTCAAGCCGGTCTGATTTGAGGGATCACACCATATCTGGTACATATTGGATTTAACGGGACAAATACACTTACTGGAATGAATGAGTGGCCCACTGACCCAGCCGTATGTGTGTATGTGTGTAAGGGTCCCCTGGACTTTGGGATGTAGCTATTGAATGAACCAGGTCATAGAGCAAAATTAGACAAAAGATAAGTGAAGTCCGATGAAGGCTGATTGAGGGAAAGTCAGGGGGGAATTTTGACCTCAAGTCTGGTGTCTCACTCAGTCTATTAGAGCCTTTACAAACAATCACAAAGCGTTATCTCCACTGTGAGTGCTTTGTGAACAAACCCTCCTATTGAGGTTTTTATTTCACCCTGTGGACAATGAAAACAGCCAGAGGGCCAAAACTGAAACCTGGAAAGACCTATGATACCCCCCCCAAAACATGTAACACTGTGATGATATCATTTCTACTGTTATCTGAGGCTTTTAAACAAGTAAAGGGTAGATTTTATTCTGAAAATTCTCTCTCTTAAAATGCGCTTCCCAAAGTTTTCCTGCCATGAATTCCTCCACGGCTTATTTAATGAATCGTCGTCAGACTGAAATGTGCACCTGTGTCTGTCTCTTTAATTTAAGCTCCCTGACTGCAGCGTAACACATCGCCTCCAAACAGGTCTGACTAGCTGGTGCTCTTTCTCCGTAACAAACAGTCATCGGTTGAGTGTTATTGACTTTTTTTAAGCCGTATGGAAAAGACTGCTCAACTTGTGATCACTTTGAAGTTTGGCGACTTCTCTGAGCTGCTGCCAAGATATCCTCACTTGGCTTGTAAATTAAAACTATCACAATATGATTTTAGATTGGTGCTTCTGATAACAATTTAATATTTGCTTTGCTGATATAATAAAGCCTGCCAATATATGATTTTGATTAAAGTCAATACAGAGGCCTGTAATCAAGATGAGAAGGAGCTCTCTGCTTGTTTTGATTTAGGGGACACCCTGTGGACAAAGTGGTACATGTTTTGTCCTTGCTGCCTTGTACATAATGAAAAAAGTTCTCAACAAAATAATAATAACCTTCTCTTTTTAAACCTTTAAGTTCTCATCTCATCAAGAATCTCTGCGTGGAAAATGTAAACAAAAGGCTGTTTCTGCAGCATGCAGTGCATCACTTTGTCTGACACCTACCCTGCGGCAGGGTTTTCAAACATTTAAAATCACTAAATAGAAATGGTCAATCTTTACGATGATGGTCCTGTTTACTGTGTAGCTCATAAAGAGGCTTCAGTATTCATTTCAGTCTGTTTCATAACCAGTTTAAACTCCTCACAGGAGCTTTAATGTTATCAACACGGATCATTTTATTTGATTAATATCAATATTACTTGAATGGTTTGTTATTTAATCAATCTTTTTAAAGTGTTATTACACACCCTTTACTCTAACACCAAATCCTACATTACCCATAATGCAACCTAATAGTTTATTATCTTCTTGAACTTATTTGATGCTTTGTGAAACTACAGAAAAT
Organism: Tautogolabrus adspersus; assembly: GCA_020745685.1. Taxonomy (NCBI): domain Eukaryota; kingdom Metazoa; phylum Chordata; class Actinopteri; order Labriformes; family Labridae; genus Tautogolabrus; species Tautogolabrus adspersus. The sequence continues at coordinate 9,034,257 of CM036556.1, read as the reverse complement.
ATCAAACAACCCTGTGTCCCCGCTGAGTAGTGCTTCTTGTGATAAGTTTAATGAGCGTTGGTGGAGTCCCCTTTAAGAATCCAGAGAAGAACACAGTCTGATAAAAGGCTGCAGTTTCTTAGTTTTTATATTTCTATAGGGCCAGACCGATATGGGATTTTTGGGGAAGATACCGATATCGATATTAGGGAGGGGAAAAATATCGGCCGATATCTTTCTAAGATCTGTTTTTAATCTGTATAGATATAGACATGCATTGTGTTCTCTCAAATCAGTTATCAAACACTTGTGGAAAAGATATATAATGAAGACAAGATGGTCACTCATGGAAAGTAACTGTGCATGTAGGTGCATCACCGTTTGACACTATGGACAGTGGGTGCCTGTGGCTCCGTTGGTAGAGTCGGTCACCTGTCAAACGGGAGGTTAGGGGTTCGATCCCCAGCTCCTGCAGCCACATGTGGGATGTGTCCTTGGGCAAGACACTTGACCCCAAGTTGCTCCTGATGCTTCATCAGCGGCATTTGAATGTGTATGAATGGGTATAGTTACTTCTGATGGCCACTTTACAAAGCAGCCTCTGTCATCAGGGTGTGGATGGGTAGGTGTGACGTGCGGTGTAAAAGTGCTTTGAGTAGTCTGAAGACTAGAAAAGTGCTACACAAGGATATCTGTGATCAAATTAGCTGATACTGATAGTCACTGGGTACGCTATTATTGGCCGATATCATCGGCTGGCCCATTAATCTGTCTGGCTCTATTAACTTTCATATAGTTTCATAATTATATTCCTTATCTGTTGTGCAACCAGCACGTTTTTATTATCAATTAGTCTTTGGGTCCAAAATGCTCATCATGTTTTCTCAGAGCCAAACATTATGTGTTCAAATGTCTTTTTGTACCCAAAACTGTAAACAACAACAACACAGATGTTACAGGTTTACATGCCAAGAACAAATTTATTGACTGATTGTTTCAGCAATAGTTTGTTTTCTTTCTTTCAATATAAATTCACTAAATGACTCTACGTGCTAACTCCATAAATCAGAGCGTCACAGAGCAGTGACATGTTCTCCTGCATGACTCAGTCAGAGGATGACTAACCCCAGTCCGGTTTGGTGTGGTGTTGCATCAGCTGTTACACACACACACATTAAAAAAAAAAAAAAAAACATGGCGTGGAGAATCTGCAGCATGAACATTTGGTCAACCAGAATGGAAATTGAATTTCATATTCTGGTCATCATGTTTCTTTTTATAGAAACTTCGGGGCTGACAGAAGCGGCTGCCACGTTTCACTGCTTCATTTGAATGAGTGGAGAGCTTTGAACACGGACTTTTCTCCTGGACTTAAATGAATGAATTATAAAGGAGGGCAGCATCAGGATGTGTAGGCTTCTTCTTGAAAAACAGCAACCTTTCTAGATGAATGTATTGTATCCTATAATTTAGATTTGTTTGTGTAAAAGGAGTAACGGTACAAACTAAGGGCCGTACTTTGAAAAGCAGAGGTCTGTTTTGACGGCTGGGAACATCTACTGAAGAAAATATCATCGGTGAAAGAGTGTTTGTAGAACAGCTGCTGAAAGGTAAAACATTACAAGGGGCTTGAGGCTATTCAACCAGTTATGACTACAGCGTTCAGGGTGGAGAGATGATATTTTATTTAAACAACGGTTAATTATTAATTGAATAAAATGAGTGTGCTATGAATCATACGATTATTATGTACACATACACAAGTAGGCTATTACACGTTTCTTAACAGCAATAGGCATTGCTCTTCACAACGGGCCTCACTCACCGACTCTTCCTAAGAACACATTTCTTCTTAAATCCTACTTTTAGGAGACTGTGCTCCGCCGGTGTCATTGTTAAGGCAACTCCACAACCTTATTTCTTGCTACCAGCAGTGTCCGTGCGTCTGCAGGGGCCTGCTCTCATGCCCTTTTATGGGCATTGGTGGGCGGTTACCTTTGCTAATTGGGAACAACAGGCACGCGCTTTTAATTTACGAACACAAGACGATAAGGACACAGTTCAGACATTTAAAAACACGGTGGTGAATCTGATGGAGAGTCTTCTTAAGAACAACCTCAGAAAAATCTTAAGAAGAAATTGAAGAATGACGCTCAATGACCTTAAACTAAAAAGATTCAAATACAATAAACTCTTCAGGGTGCTCGTTTCAGTCGACTCTTTTCTGAACTAGAAACAAAATGTCTTTAGATTTTTATCAGCCTCGCTGTTCTAGACACATGCTAGCCATTTAGCCTTTTAAATTATTAACCCAAATCATGCTCTTCAGCGGCAAGTCGTCTATAAATAACTGTTAAAGAAGTCGTTTTGAGATTTCAGGGACCTTTACACTACAAAACTCAATGATGTGAAGCTGGAACTGTATTTACCTTCTGTACATCACATTGTAAACACACTTAGGAATGTGTTCTCATGAGGTATGATTGGGCTGCTACAGTACAAAGTCCATTCCCGTGATACTCGCAGCTGCAGTCAGTGGGGAAAACGTAGCACAAGACTCAAAGTCTGATTCAAGGATTTTACTGTACTGGAAAATCTGCACAGTGTAAATGTTTATGTCACACAGACAATCACAGTTATTATACCCAATCTTGCATTTCTTTCAAAGGGGTCACAGTGAACGACTCAGCGGGCTAAGTAGAAGTTACCAGATGAGGTCCGACCAGAAACATTTACTGCATTTCCCTCTAAGTTTGCCATTTTTTACGACAGACATGAAATCCCCAGAAAGGAGATGAAGCAGCTTCATCTTGTGACTCCCTAAAAGTCCTCATCATATCCATATTTATGCAGCCTGAGGAAGTGACAGTATTTAAAACAAGGGGAAAACTGTACAGGATTATTTCTCTTACCTCATTCATTTTCTTTTAATCATTCAGGATTAGGACCCAATGAGGGGTCCAGCCTCCCCGGTTGGGGACCACTCCCCCCCCGCCCTCATATGCATTCATTCATCTTTTATTTCAAGAGCTTTAAAGAGTAATTACGCAGATTTTAAAACTTCAAACTTCTGTGAATATTTCTTGGAGTGTTGTGCTACTTCTTATTTGAAACAAAAAATGGTATGAAGTCTATTATAGAGGAGCGCAAAACGCCATTTATTGCCTCAAGTGATGTCATGTAAGTCGATGTTTGTTAGAGCTGAAAACTACAAGTACCTTTTTTTTTAATAGCTTGACGCAATGGAGACAAATAGAAGTAAACTTTACAGCCCTCTATGGCCTGCTCCTTATATTTGAGTTAGCTTAAGGCCTTGCTGAGGCTCAACAGTTGCTCTGTCTGTTACAGTTGCACCAATTTGGGAGTTTTTAAAGCTCTTCATCATGTGTTTGACAGTGTTATATGAATACTGGTGAAATTTGATATAACATCCAACTAGGTTTAAACTTCACTCTCCTTCTCTTTACTCATCAGGTGATGATGACATGCTCAAATTAACCTTTGCCCTGAAAGCCTGACCTCTGATTGGTCAGGGCTGGGAGTGAACGCACCAAAAGGAAAGACTCCAGCCACCATGTCTGTCCAGGAAGCATCCCAGCCACCCACGTCACCTTCAGCTCTCAAACCTGAGGCCAAACCCAGACCAGAGATCCCTCCGAAGCCTTCAACACAGCCCGGATCCCCTCCTCTGGGAGACAGAGGCAGCAGTACGAGCCTCTCAGGAGGGAAGGTTAAGAGGATCGTGGACAAGTTTACCAGACAGGAGTCGAAGGAGACATCAAATCAGCCGGTGGAACATCCCACCAATGGTACGGCAGAAGTTAAACCAAGTAAGCGGTTCAAACGACCGCCTACAATAAAGCCCAAACCGGGCAGGGCCAGTCTGCAGCTTCAGCTGGGAGGAGAGCAGGCACCTCCGCTGCCTATGAAGAGGAGCCGAATACCGTATAAGCAGAAGGAGAGCGTGGGAGGAGAGGAGGTGGACAACATCAGCGTGGAAGGAGGGAGATCAGGTACACTGGATTGTCACTTAATCTTGGATCTTAAGATGTTTTTTTTTTTTACTTACTATTACTTTATCTTTTTCTTTCTGAATAAATGTCCCTTTCTAATTTTTTGTTTTGACAATAAATATTTTGTCCCTCTGTACACTCCTGTGCTGCGCAAATAACTGCAATTTTATCGTTTCCTGAAAAAGCATTCGCAAGAAACACATCGCAAAAATATATCGCAATAAATTCAAACAATAATGTCATCTTAACATCATCTGTATATCTAACCGTAATAGGAGGCCTGTGTATAATGGCCATGCAGTCACGATGCACTCAGATAAAGTCAGCAGCTATACATCAAACTGAGTTCTTACAACCTGCAGCATGACTTATGTTAAGAGGACTATCACACAGTGTGGGCTAAACCCAGGTTAAGACGAACAGTCACTTTCATTGTTCAAAGAAAAAGTGTGCGTGCACCAACGTGTGCGTGAGCTTTGATTTGTATGAAGTAATAATCTAGAACACAGTAGAATGATTAAAACACACAGGTGTGGCGCCAGTAGTTAAAGTACACAACAGACACAAACAGGTTGAGTCAGTCAGCTGTTCCTGTGTGTGTGTGTGTGTGTGTGTGTGTGTGTGTGTTTGTGTTTGTGTTTGTGTGTGTGTGTTTGTTTGTGTTTGTGTGTGTGTGTGTGTGTGTGTGTGTGTGTGTGTGTGTGTGTTTGTGTTTGGTAGTTAAGTGTGCGTGTGCATAGTTCTGAGTAATGTGAAAGCAGGAAGTGGTGCACACTTACAGTAATGAAAGATATTATATCAGTATTTACATCCATCGTTGTTCATCTGTGTCTAGTAGATATTGCTTTGTGATAATTAAGTCGTAAAGTGGAGCACGTTAAATCTCATGGAGCGGTGTTTCCATCTGCTGCCTTGTGGTGTGCAGACTTTTCTTGCCTCAACAACCGAGGGACCTAAACAAGGGACACTATTGATTGAATAGAGATGTATGTGTCCCCTAAACATTTACACACACACACACACTTCTCTCACTTCCTTTTTTTAGTTCCCTGTCAGTAAGAGGAACCCTGTAATGATCATATAGTACTCTGGGACAATGAATCAGCATTTGTAGCATCCCTGTTGATGTCTGCTTGAAAAGCTGATAAGGTTTGTAATAGGGCTGCAACCAACCTTCATTGACAGTTACCATTTGTCTATACAATACAATGTCATGTGATGCCGTGCCATGCCATACGATACGGTACGATGCGTGATACATGACCCGCGATAAAGGCAATATCACAAACATTGATGTAAAGCAAGCATATAAATAATGCTCTATCACAATATCAGATGACGTAGAATATAAGATGCTCCTAAAACCCCGAAGTGCAGAATTAATGTTGTTCACTTCAATTTGTCGTCACCTCTTATCGTGCATCATCCTTTGACTTCTTTTATCCACAGCCCAACATTATCCCACTGTCAAAGTAGAAGGAAACTTGTTGCTACCAGAGCAGGAACTAAAGAATATCCTGGATTACACGCATCACAACACACATCACGTCACGTGATTCGTGTGCTCCGGTATTTTCTTTGGTTCCTGTCATGAAGAAGGTATCCACTGAATTAGATCATCCCACTGTCGTCATCTCTTTTTATCCCGCTGTCTTTGAAGTGGTGACACAGTGGGTCAAAATCTGTTTGGGGGTGCCGTAGTGATTCAATACTTGTATCACACGAGGCAGGACAACAATGTCTTTCTGTATCGATATTTTGACCAAGTTAAGACAATTAAACAGCAGAAAATAGTGAAGAGGTTCTATCATGTTTCCCGACAGCTAATTTACCTTTCTCCCCGTCATAATATTTTCTGTATTGGCTCATGCCTTTCCTTAGGTTTCTCTGACCCACTTTACCTTCATCCTGACCCTCCTCCCTCTTTGCTCCACCTCTTCCATTTCCTTTTGTCAATATTGGATTTTTATTTCCGCCGTACAACTCTCCAAACTCTCCATGAATATTTGAACACATGCATAGTGAAGGACTGACTCGACAGTCCAGCCTTCTGCCTTTGGAGTGGTTATAAGGAGAAAAGAGGGTTTTAACCTCGGCGTGACACGAAACCGATCAACTGTATTTTGCTTTTGAAGTAGAAACTTAAACAATGTTAAAACTTTTGATGTTGATTTAGTGTCCTCCGTTTTCATAAATATTCTGTCCGCTCTTTTTGTTGCAGCTCCTGACGGAAAAGAGGTGGAGGTTCAGCCAATAGGAGGAGATGAAGCAGAGGCGGAGCACAGTCCGGACACGCCTCTCAGTCCCTCCTGCGAACCGAGCTGTACCTGCGTATGTCACCTCCAGTGGCCTGGCATGAAACTAATATGGGTGCCTGTGGATGCTGCGGATGACGGAGGACGTGGAGAAGAGGATGAGATTGATGAGGACGAACTAAGAGAGGAGGACTGGGTGGAGGAGGAGTGGGAGGAGGAGGATGAGGAGGAGAGGGGAGGGGAAGGAGACAGCATGGCGGGGGATGAGGTGGACAGGACTTCTGTGGTGGATGAGAGTGAAATGTTAAAACAAGACAAAGCAAAGTTCCATCATTCTTTGTGTGTTTTGTTGGCGGATGGTCACAGGAGACGCTCAGACCCGGGCCCTCACGCTGTTCTCACGTCCCTCGCTATCACTCGCTCTCAGTCTCCACCTGTCCCCCCAAAACAGACACAATCCACCCACCATGGACCCACACATGAAGAGGAGGAAAGTATTTATGAAGCCACACTTCCTGTGGTTGACTTTGCTCCTAAAAAGACTCAGTCTGTGTGTAAGGAGCTGGATATCCCTCTTATTAAAGTACGCAAACCAGTCCGTTCCAAACTTTCCTACAGCACCTCAGACCCCACGTCAGAGTTTCAGAACAACACAGGACCCGTGTCGAACCCGGGGGACATGCCGCCCGCCATCCCTCCGAGGATGCCTCTGACTCAGGATAGCCGCAGCCTCACGCCCGTGCATCGCGCTGGCATTCCACTTCCACAGCCCACGCTGGAGGAGTGGCGCAACCTGCGGCCTTCGTCTCCCAGCGGCTCAACTGGTAGTGGTTTGAGCCCCCATAGAGCCGTCACTCCACCCCCACCCAGCCCTCACAGACCCCCACCTCCACCGCCAAAGACGGACCCCAAGAGGCTGAGTAGTGCCTCGCTGCAGTCGCTCACACAGAGAAGAGGTTTGTACTGAACAAACACTTTTATATTTGTGTTAGAAGAGATTTTCATGATCTGTGGATTTAAAAGCAGTGACGTAATTGTCTTTTCAGAAGGCTGGGAGAACGAAGGGAATGCAGGAGAGAAAGAAGACACAGTGGAAGAAATGTGAGTGATCACTCATTTTGATCAAATTTACATTTTTTAAAGGATAAGGTAGGAAAAACTGTAAATCAATGAACTGATCCTGGTAGAAAGCTTTATCTGTGTAGCCAAAGTCTGATATAGAAGCGTTTTTTACTGTGAAATGAATCACTATTGTTGTTTTTTAAGCTTTTTTTAATAATTTTTTGGTAACCAGAGGTAAAAACGTTCACCAGACTTATCCTTTAAGTCAGCGTTAAGGTGTGTAGAGTAAGGAGGACTCAGTATTCGTGTCAGATCGGATGATCCCTTCCACCTTTTTTCTAAACTTCTTGTTTTCAGACGCCCAGAGAGGACAGACTCCCTCAGGAGACAGACGTCGTTCAGCTGGGAGTCTCGTCTGCAGGATGGTAAGGATGGTTTGTCTGTAATTTAAGATGCTAATTTACAGAAACTATTTTAAGTCTCTTAGTCATTTAATATCTACTCTTTACTTTTAGTAGATGCTGCTGTATCCTAATGCCGTTAGGCTTTCTTATTATATATAGAATGATACCATACACTACCAAACATGTTATTCTCCCCTCATGAAAATTAGTCTTGGACTCAGTGCTGCACACTTTTAGCTGCCTCCATAGTAGCATCAACCACAGCGCTACAATATCAACTTGTCCCATTATTATACAGGCCAGAGTGCTCCAAGACAAGAACAAGACATTTAGGGATCGAGACCGAGTCAAGACCAAGACCATAAAGATCAATTAACAATTCAACTTGTGTGAAGTGGGCGTGTCACTTACCTATACTGTCACACCGGGAAGGTCGAGGCCGTAACTGGGGGATACAAATCAAAACTACTAATGAATTGTTATACGTTTTTTTAGAAGGAGGTTTTTTTCCTTCTACTCATAGTAATGACGTGGAAATATAGCCCATCAGTGGTGGTCTTGACTGGTCTTGATTTAAAATCCGGAGTCCACCCAGAGACCGAGACAAAACCCAGTAAAAATGCTTTTGATTCCAAGACGAGACAGAGACCTTTATAAAGTAGACTCGAGACCGGTCTTGAGACTAAGACCGATTTCGAGTTCTACAACAGTAAATGCTGCAGATGTAGATTCTCCATTTGTTTGTGTACAACTTCAGCACAATCCAAAACTAAGCTTTCTGATGCAAACACACCCCACTTTTAAAACCAGTATTAATAATGCACCGCCTTTACACTGGACACAGATTCAGACGCTGCTGGTTTTATTTTGATTAATCTACAGTATGAAGGAGGGTTAATCACGTTACTAATTAGTGACGAGTTGTCAAACTTGTATATTTGTAATATTTTTGTGGCTTCTTGGCTTTTAGAAGACTTTTTGACTTGTCTCCCCTCAGAGCCTCTCTACCAGACGTACCGCGCAACCGTCATCACCAAGGAGATCCGACGCCAGACAGTTTGCCGTAACATCAGTAAAACCAGCGCAGACTACGCTATGGACTGGACGGCCCGTCGCTCCGGGACTGGAACCGGTGCCGGTACTGGTACAGGGACTGCAACTGGTAACGGAGCACTCAGGAGCAGCCCTGTGCCAACTCCGGGCCAGAGCACCTTGTGGCAGGACCTCCAAGACGTTAGAGACAGCGGAGTCCTGGAGCAGCTCACCCCTGAGCAGTGCAAGTACCAGGAGGTGAGGGGGCTGATGGGAAAAGATGCGGGGAGACGCTAATGCACCGAGAAGAGATTACATAGAGAAAATCAATGATGAGAGGAGAAGAGAAGAGAAAGGGGAGATGCTGTATCAAGTTTTAAATCACATCTCAAAGTACTAATGTGATGGTTTAATATAAATTAAGATCCACTCGGCCTCCCTGCGTCACACACTGATGTTATATAATATGGATTTTTTTTTCTTCCCTGTTCATCAAAGTGTTTACAATCGCTGCTAAGAGTTTCCAACATCGTTCAGGACTTTTCAAGAAAAAATCCCATCATGCAAAGGAAGTGACGCATGTTTGCTCTTTGACGCAGAGGTAGCCATTTCTTTGATAAAACAGGCTTCATGGTAGTTCAGTGATTTAGACGTTTGTCTCATGACATCACCACTTGTGGACTCAATGTCTCTATAAACTGTTAACTACAAAAGAGCAAAAATGTTGAACAAATTCAAGCACAGTCATACTTAGTGGAACGCAGAGACTGGGCAGTAAACCAACTCGTTATTAGATTCAGTGGAGAAATAGGTAGAGGGAGCAGTTTCACTCAAAGGCTGAGGTTAATATTTGTATTTTTTTCTCCCTGGCAGAGTATGTTTGAGGTCTTGACATCGGAGGCCTCCTACCTCAGATCCCTGCGAGTTCTGACCGAGCACTTCCTTGACAGCCGGGAGCTGGAGGACACGATGATCATCAGGGACAGAAAAACCCTCTTCTCTAACATCCTGCGGGTCAGGGAGGTCAGCGAGAGGTGAGAAATGGCACAGAGAGGATGGAGGGAAATGGGACGGGGGAAATAGGGTGGTGATTAATGAGCAGCGAGGTCACTTGGGGAGAGATATGGAGTGATAGGAAGGAAAGGAAAACTGTTTTGAGTCATTTCCTGAGCTGAGGGCAGAACGTCATCACTACTTAGTGGTTCCCAAAGCTTGTATGTTTTTTTAATGATCTGCTTATAAACTCTGATCTTTGCTGTCCGACTCTTTAGATTCCTGAAGGACCTCGAGGATCGAATTTTCAAAGACCTCGTCTTCCCTGACATCTGTGATATTATCCACTATCACGCCCAGCACAACTTCCCTGCTTATATCGACTATGTCCGCAACCAGATCTACCAGGACAAGACCTACACCTCGCTCATGTAAGGAGCACAAGTCTTGGCTTCTCCATCTGAATCAGTCACTGCTTTTCCACTCTTTAATTGAGGGTTAAATGACTCGATTTTCGTCTACAGGAAAAACAATGTGCAGTTCGCTGCGGTCATCACACGTCTGCAGGAGTCGCCTCAATGCCAGCGGCTGCCCTTCATGTCCTTCTTACTGCTGCCGTTCCAGCGAATAACACGCATTAAGATGCTCATTGAAGTAAGAAACATCTTATTTATTTCTAAATTGGTATTGGTTCAGATTACACATGACAGGACCTACGATAAGAAGACCTTCCAACATAACCTCACAACAACAACAAAACAACGAGTCTCAAAAATTCAATTTACAAAGAGAAGATTGAAGACTTTCGATTGAGTCTGCAGGCCTCACTTTTATTTTGAAAAATTCCTCAGTTTTTATCCCCCGTGAGGAAAAAGCTCAGTAGGTCAGTGTCATAGCTCACTAGTCACTGTTGCATGACTACAATGTATTAACCTTTGTTAAGTTCACCAAGTGTCTCTAAAAAATGCCGCAGTCCATTTGCAGTTACTGACCCATCTCCTCTCCTGCTACATGCCATTGAAAGATTGAAAGTCATTCGTTTTGAGTTCATCATGGTGTGTTGCTCTGAGGAACGTCCTCATTCCAGCGTAATCTCTTCTCTTCACCACCTTTTGACCTCTCAACAAAACACCTCAAACTCGTGACCCTGGCCGCTTTAAGATGGAAAAAAATGTATGCTGTTGATGTTGTTTGTCCACATGCAGAAATAGAAAGTTGTTGTTTGTCCGTTTCAGAACATCCTGAGGAGAACAAAGGAGAGGACGAACGAGGAGCAGACAGCCTCAAAGGCTTTGGCTTCAGTGTCAAAGGTAAATGCAGCTCACTCCTCACCCTCCCTCCCGCCTACAAATCCGGATAGTTTGACTCTTGAGTGCCTCCCATGCCTCTGGAAATTAGACGTCAGCCATAGTGTTAGTGAAGGATTTTCTATTGATTGAGCTCTGCAGTGACAGTGAGTTATTCATGTCTCTGAGGACAAAGGCAGAGTGAGGCGGCGTTTGCTCACACAGGGAGATTTTTGAAGGTTTTTGTTAAAGGAATGAACTCAATGCTCTCAATGAGACAGTTTCATAACCCCTGCTGGAGGGAAAACAAGGGGAGTTTTGATACTGATCTTTCTTTTTCTCTGTCTTATGATCCCTCACAGATCATTGATGAGTGTAACACGCAAGTTGGAAAGATGAGACAGATGGAGGAGCTGATCCACGTCTCTCAAACACTGGAGTTTGACAAGCTCAAGGTAAATAAAAAAGAATCATTATTAATGTGTGCATAGTTTTGTCAATCGATATTTTATTTGACAAAGAAATAAATGTTCATTTGCCTCTGTGTTTGTTTCTCCCAGGCCATCCCGATCATCTCCCAGACTCGATATTTGGAGAAAAAGGGAGAGCTGCAGGAAATGTCCAAAGGTGGAACTCTTTTCAACATGAGGACAAAGTTCACGCCCATCTACCTCTTCCTATTCAATGATCTACTCATCATCACAACCAAGAAAGGGTGAGATGGAAGGATCGATTTTCAACGCCTTCACAAAGAACTCATATTTGACATCCTGTCATCTTGGATCAAACAAAAACCCTGATTTGCTTTGAGACAAACACACATTTTGATCTAACATGATAACCCTAGTATGCTGGCTTTCTCATGACATAATCTTCTAATTTCCTCAATTTCCCTAGATGCTTTAGGGATAGAAATGTTGGTCTACCGCTTCTGGTAGATTGATATGAAAGAGTTGTAGACATTTGTTGTCCCAAGATTATGATTCCTGTTGATTTCAGTGAGCTACTTCCACGATTCTATCGCTGCTGGTAGGAAATGCTCGCTTGGTTGCAGCTTTCACTACACAGTAGCAGGAGTTTGGTTGGGCTTGACATGCGAAGACAGCTTGTACACCTCCATAAAACCTGTCTAGCCTATGAGACTGTAATCCATTACCTGGAAGACAAAAGTTTAGGCGAGAGGACTAACAAACTAACTCCAAAACACACCAAAAGCCTGAAACGGTGGACGGTTGGGCTAGGGGCTAGCAACCCCAGCCTGTGAAAAGAACCTTAATGCTACAGAAACGTTGAAATCCTTGCAGAGGAGGGTTCCTCACCTAGCGGAAATATGACACTGTGTATTGAAAGTCACATCCCCATGAGGTTTAATGCAGTCTTTATGCTAAGCTAGGCTAATTGCCTGCTGTAGGTTCAGATCTGTATCCATGGTTTACCCTCTAAAACATCAGCATGTTCACGCTTTCAATGTAAACATGCTAATTTAAGCTAGGCTAAACTACGAGAGATATAATTTCAGCATTAAATATGTGTTTTCATTTATCACTATGGTTAAAGCTGTTTATCAATGTTCACATGCAAAAATAATCTCAACTTGAGAAGTATCGATAATACCTCTCTATGGTTTAACCGTTTACCTCCTAAATGTTAGCATGCTAGCTAACTTGCTGACGTATGCAGTAAGCTGTAAGAATGACCTCACAGTGTAACTAGCATGGCTGTAAACGTCTAAAAACTTTGAGGCTTACTTGTTTAAGCATTCCCTTCGTCTCTGGGAGAACTCGGTCACTTTCATCACAATACCCTACATATTATCAACAGTACAGAAAGCCTGTCTGATTAGTGCTGTTAAACCCTCATCAAGCAGCTGCTGGGAAACAACACCCACAAACAACCCTGTGAGTTATTCTTTAAACTGAGGTTATGTATTTGCTTCAGGTCATGTCTTTTCAGAGGTATGTGCTGCTCACTGGCAAGTTGGCAAATAGGTGGGGGTTATTATAATTTGTTCTAATCTTATCTAAGATCATAAAATATGGTTCGACTTTAACCCTAACAATAATGATATTCACAAACCTTCTCCAGCAGGATGCTTTACATTTAGGCTGTAAAAGTGAGATTGCAGTCAGTGTTACTGGAAGTTCTGTATAAACTGTTATAATACCTATGTAGCTCTGAATAGGAGACCATTGACCACAAAAAGTAATCATGATGCTTTCACTAGGTCATCGGTTGGGAAGTAACTCCACACTCTTCTTGAAATGTTACAGAAAGTAGCCTGGAAACAAAAAAGAAAAAAGAAAGTAGTATGTCTTGAATATGCCATTGTTGCCACATAGACAGTAAAAAAAACCTCACATACACATTAATTACAGTTTGTAGTACTGATATATTGATAACCAGTTATTCAAGAAGCTCCTAAAAAGGAATTAGATCATTATTTTAGATGTATGCATTAAAAAACAAATGTTTTTGTTGAACAGAGCGGAGCGTTTTGTTGTGCTCGACCACGCCCACCGCTCTCTGGTGCAGGTGCAGCCAGTAGATGAAGGGGGGAGTTGCGGCAGCCCCCTTGAGCACTGCTTCAACCTCACGCTGCTGGAAAACCACCAGGGGCGCATGATGGAGAGGCTGATCAAAGCTCCATCTCAGTGAGTACCTCTGCAATTACAAAAAAAAAATCCTAATAGAATGCACAAGTTTCCTTCAGGATTGTCTCTCTATTTTTTTTTTCTATAATCCAAATGTCAGCTGTTCGAAACAATTCAAAAAATGCCCGGTCATAACAAGAAGAATTTGAATGAGCTGTTTCTGTAAACAGGTCAGACATGCACAGGTGGATGGCTGCGTTTCCAAACCCCACCAACCCTGACGGAGACGACGATGAAGTGATTTACGAGGACTGGGGTGAGAACACAACACACACACACACAAAGTGACACTACTGCATGTGGTTGTGTGTGTTTCATAACCAAAAGTTTCTCACGGTTATGTATGTATGTGTCAGATTGTCCGCAGGTGCAGTGTGTGGAGCCGTACATCGCCCAGCAGGCAGACGAGCTCACCCTGGAGCCCACTGAGATCATCAACGTCATCCGTAAAACTAACGAGGGTAAGAACAAGGAGGGAACCAAAATATGAGTTATTCATCGCACTTATAAAGAGTCAAACTGGAGTTAGATGATCCTTTACTAGATAAACACTTTTTACCTGCTCAGTAATATAAAGTTGCACCTGCGTCAAATTGGATTTTCTTCTTAGGTTTCAGACAGATTTTCTTAAAAAAAAAAAAAAAAAGTCTAACATCCTGACATGACTCTGTGTAATTAACATGGCCCCCTTCTTTAACCCTGCCTGTTTATAAACCCTGATCCTCATGACTGCCTCATCCTCCACCCTCCACCTTAGCAGTTTATTAATTTCTCATGACTTGTCTTGCATGATCGAAACAGAAAAACCTCCAATATTCCCCTGTTTGTTCTCCTCCCGCCCCCCCGTCCTCTCCTCCTATTTCCTGTTCTTTCTCTCAGGCTGTTACGAAGGCATCCGCCTGTCGGACGGTCAGAAGGGCTGGTTCCCTCTAGGGAACGTCATAGAGATCACCAACGAGCACGTGAGGCGGAGAAACCTGCGAGAGCGCTACAGGGTCATGCAGGCGGCGAGCATAGTCACCAACAGCAAGTCCAACACCAGCAGTTAGGGTTTACATTTGTCAAAGAAGTGAGCTGTGTACAAAGAGTATTCAGGGGATTTAAAGGGGATGTTATTACAACCAGGAAGTGAAAGATTAAAAGAAGACGACTGACGATCATGAGACAGCATAACAGATCTACAATCACACCCAACTACTGGTTACTAAAGGAGCTCCTGTGCACTTACTGTAAGCTGCTGGGTGTGTATGGTAGATCATTTACTGACACTTTCTGTGCACGTGTGCATTCAAAAATAAAGATCAGCATCTTGCAGCACTACAGCTGCAGAGTTGAGCTCTTCTTAAGAGCATGCAGTCGTGCATTAACGTCAATCACTTTTTAAATGCTGATCATTTTATCTGCTGCTTGGCAAGATTATATATCAGATCTACAGCCGAGAAAACATCTTGATGTTCCTGTGCATCCTCTTATATCATAGTTGTCACATGTGCACACACGCGTGAAAATCTTCTCATTCGTGCCATGATGAACAACAGCCTGTCGTGTGTCCTCAAGGAGACAAGAGCGCAGGATGCGACATGTTTGAAGCTACAGTTATCTTGTAAAAACAAAACACACCTTGACTGAAATACAAGTGTTCACCTTTAAGTGGAATTGAACTCACAACAAGACAAATCTAATCAGGAAGTGCCTTTGAATGGACTCAAAACGTAGAACAAATATTTAAGACTTCCAGTACGATCACTTAGAGCACAGAGGATTTTAAAATGCATGTCAATGTGAGCTCAAATGAACTGCCATTACAGTTTTGTGCTGTCCACTAGCTCGTTAGCTTGTGCCATTGTAGCATAATACTGTAGCGCCCCCGGCTGCTTGTTGTCATGGAAGATGGGATATTATTTGTGGAAATGCTGTAAATGTATAAAGTGTTGTAAATAATGAGTGGGGGATTCTCTCCTTCAAAACAGTTGTGGTGCTTTTAATAAAAAAAATGTCACTTTTTAGCTCGGTGTCAGAGGCTCAACTTTGTATTCTTTTTTATTGAACAACGATGCAATAAAGGTCGACTTGTCACGAGGGATCTACAAACCTGGAAAAGTAAAAAGTTGTTGGGTATATTTGGGTTCAACTTTCAAAGCAACCAGTGCGAAGAACCCTTAACTTGTTTCCATAATTAGAAATAGGAATTTCAGAACAAACCTGGCGACAAGAAAACCCACAGGTAAAAGACAATCATTGCATCAAAACTGCCATGTCTGCAAGGCTCAGGAGAACGTGCACAGCATCTCCCTCAGACTCTGAGAGCTTCCGCTTCTTCACCTCTGACACGTAATCCCCATAGCTTGCTTCTCCATCTTCCCTGTCACATAAATGAAGGTTATTTGAGGTAGAATCGGGAGTTATTGATGCAGGCAAGCTCTCTGATCCTTGAAGGAGGTCTGGATCTGGATGTTTTTCAGCTAATTTACTTTGGATCTGGTTCCACATTTTGGCCACCTCCATCAGGCTAAAGCCACTCAAGAGGGTGTTAGCTGCCTCCAGCTCAATATCTGACCATCTCCCCTCATGACCGAACAAACTGGCCTTAGTCAGATGCAAGTTCTCTGATCCCTTATCAGCTAAAGTGGACTCCAAACGTCCTGCATGGAACAGGGTTGTCTCCTCACTGTGTGCAGGCCCTTCTTGGTGGTGCAGTTTCAGGAGGTTGGTGACAGCCTGGTCCTCCTCCTGGGTCAGCTGGAGGACGAGCTGGTTCGGCTGCACTGATGGGTGAAGGACATTTATTTTCCAGGTGAGGCTGCCGAGCTCCATGGTGGGGTGAGGTCTAGATCTAAATGGGTCTGGACAGACTGGTGGGGTCGGACAGGGAGACATGACTGGTGGTGGAGTGTTGAGCTGGAAGCAGTCAAAGACCTGGTGGAGAAAATGAGTCATTGTCATTTTCTATACAGCTCTGGGTCACTGTTTGTGTTTTG
The DNA here is from genome assembly GCA_020745685.1 of Tautogolabrus adspersus. NCBI lineage: Eukaryota > Metazoa > Chordata > Actinopteri > Labriformes > Labridae > Tautogolabrus > Tautogolabrus adspersus. Next base: position 9,017,604 of record CM036556.1, on the reverse strand, counting down.
TTTTTCATCCCTTCTTTTCTATTAACTGTGCTAAATCTTATGTTCTTTTAAAAATACAATCATCACAGATCTTTGATCGTTTTCATTAAATTAAAAAGCCACATAACTGACGTTACAGAAGGTCTTCATAGTCAAAACAAACAGTGTCCTCCTTGGTCTTAATTTCCTCTCAGCCCCCTGGTGGGTGTCTTAGCTCTGTCTGAAAGGACTGAGCCGATCTTATTAAAATGTTCTCGTCTGACTGTGACCCTACATAAGCTCTTAAACCACCTCCACCACAAGAGAGCAGAGGACACCTGCATAAGGACCCCTAGCCTTACCTCAACCAGTGCCCAATGCATTATCACAATCTATCACAACAATATACAGAATATTATAGGGGACAGATCTTCATTTGGACGTACAGTAAACTGACATCTAACTACACTGGACATGACATTTTAAGTGGTCATGATATGGACTGAGATGAATAATCAAACCTGTATTACATCTTGTAAAGGAAAGAAAGGATCCAAGGTCATCTGGAAATCAACAAATGTTTATTATCTCTTAAAATGTATTATTTGCAGCTGCTAATAGAGGCACTGATTTAGAATTCACGATCCAAAGAAATACACAAAAGCAATACTAAAATGACAGAAAAGAAAGTAGAGCATGGTTGTATTTATTCACATGACCACTAGCAATTATCTATTACCCCTTAAACCTTGAAGTCTATGAAAAAGGGGTTGTTTTTGTATTGTTTGGCCAGAATACTTGTGAATTGGTAATACATGTTTTGGGGTAATGAATAATTGTGTAACACATTTTGGATGCAGGTTTTTTAAGTCCACTTACCCTGAACTCACTCACTAAGTTGGGGATCCTCCTCCCACAGGTCATGGTGGGATCAGTGTAGAAGAAGTCTGCAGGGATGATGATGGGATGGGCTGGAGAGGAAATATCTCAGTTATCAGTGAGGCTTCACAGATGGATAAGGCTCTGAAACAGGTGTGGGCATCTAAAACAGGTTCACCTGTTTGGTTGCAGCAGTCCTCGGGATTTTGTGAAAAGCCTGACACCATGTAAAGAGACTGGAAGGAGGGGTGGTGCAGGGTCCTGCTGGAGAGAGGAGGCAGGGTTGGCTGCCTGGACCTCTGTTTGAGCACAAACATGGAGATATTGAAGTCTACAGAAACACATGATCTGCTTTGTTTACAACTTTTGCCGTTAAGTAAGCCATTTATGGTGGATAGAAAACCACTTATGAAGAAAACTCACGTTACAGTGTCCTTTAGTGGGAATCATGTTAACTTTCCAGCTCCGTTTTGTAGCTTGAGGGGTGTTTCATGAAGTAGCACTCGGCAATTTAATAAAAAAACGAAACCATACATTCGTTTATGTCTGTGCGTGCAGCTAACAAGCGCCCCCTGCTGGCTGACTGAAGAAACCCCGTATATTCGACTTGAAGCCAATTAAAATGTGGCTTTGTTGTAATAAGGTCAGCCATGATTTTGAAAGATTACTTTTAACTCTAATCTTCATGACCTGCTTCCATTATCTAAATTAAGAGGATTCGGACTGCATAACAGGTATAAAACCGGAATTGACTATGTTAATTGGTTGAATGTAATCTAGTACTCACGGAATATTTTAGGTATTTCCATAATCATGCTACCTCAATTTAAGAATTTAGCATAAATTGCGATATACTCCTTTTGGAACTTCAGTACTTCAGATTGAGCATCATTAAGCCAGTCTATAACAATCTTTCCCCTCTGCATTTATTTTAATTATAGTGCATTACATTAGTGCATGTTGAAGCAATTTTTCTCCCAAATGTTCTAAACTGTATAATGGCTTCTTTTGGCTGCAATACTTTTCCAATTCCAATTGCATTGCTTCCTTTACTCAAGTAAAACCTCTTCATACTAGTTTTACAATTGAAGAAACAATATTTAGGGAAGTGCATAAAAAAATAGAAAAACTCATTTATGCAAATGCAGGATTTGTTATATTAGAATAGCAACACCATCCTCACTTATCCTATTTAAGTTGCTTTCACATGTTACCAAAGCAGATTTTCCCCACCCCTCATTTTAGAATGATAAATATATATACAGTATAGACAAGTGCAAACATTTTAAGAAAACACTTTATTAAATTTCACATATTTTTTAAAAGATGTTACTCATTTCAAATCTGAGCAACATCAAGTTTTACTTGAGATTGTCCGACTGCACCTGTGAAGAGAAAACATGTTTTTAACTGGGTAAGCGCTCCTCTGAAATTAAACATTTTAAGGTCAAGTTCCCACCTTTTCTTAGCATACTTTGAAGATTGTGAAACATAGAAACTTTAACATATCGAGCAGGAGGGTGGAAAGCAGGCACGTGTGAGACAGGTGGTCTTCTGGTAGGAGGTGCGGTTACAAGTGCTGTAGTTGGCTTTTTAGTGGGACTCTGCAGAACTACAGTGGGGGGGGGGGAAAAACAAAAAGGATCAGAAATGCGCAAAATCATAAGTGAAAACTGGTCATGTCAAATGATCTACTGTACCTGCTGGAACCAGCGGGGTTTGGCTGATGCCGCCGACACCTGCTGCAGCCTGCCTGGTGTGGGTGATGCTGCCGACACCAACTGTATCAGACTCAAATCTGTAGACTGAGAAGAGGCGATGCAGACCAGCCAGAGGATATGTGCACTGGATCACCACCCTGCAAGACAAGAGGAAAGCATGAAAAATACCAAGTAGAAGGATGGAAGCTAATTTTTAAATAAGTCAATACAGACCTCTCAGTGGCATTAGCAGAAACTGCTTTGTTCATGTTGAGATTCTTCGGTGTGTAGAAAATCTCATTCTGATAGGTCACGTTATCCCTGCTAAGCTAAAGGGAAAAAAGAAAACACAATGTGAGGCCAAATACAGATAACTTCAAAGTCTCATGTTGGAAGGATAGTTCAGGGTAAGAAAGCAGTAGTACCTTGACTCTGGATCCACAGCCATTAAGTGGGAAAGAGAAAAGAGCCCTGGTGTCGTCTGTCTCTTTGGGGCCACAGTATTTGTCAATGAGGTTGGTTCTCGCAGGAACTCCTCCACTCGGGATGACCAGAGACAAGTCAGCCACCACAGTCATCGTCCCATCAGTCGAACACACTACAGAAAGATGCACTTGGGGTTACTTTATTCAAAACCAAACAGGCTCTTAAAGGGAAAATAAAGCAGTTCTTACTGATGAATTCGGTGGTAGTGAAAGGACAAGTCTTGACAGTGGAGCTCTGGACCGCAGAGGTTTCATGATCCCTCACAAGGATCTCAAAAGTGCCAAAGAAGCCCTTCAGAGTAAAATCCTGTAAAACAGCAGCTTAGTAACTGAACCTCAAGACAGCATAGTTACCTTTAAAGAATACAGAGATGAAGTTTCCAATGAGTAATTTTCCTCAGCTTACCTTGTATTCATAGCCATGAGCATAGAGCGGCACCTCGAGCTGCAGACTCTGGCTGTTATTGCTCATGATGTAGCCGTGCTGGGCCGCCAGCTCTGATGTCAGCGGGTCTGAGCCGATAGTGATCACCCACAGGTAGTCAAAATGCCGATAGTCCAGTCTGAAGCTGATCCCAGACTCAGAACAGACGGCATCAAAGTCTGGAGGAGCTGTAAAGTGAACGTCAATACATTTGTTTAGCTCCTAAACAAAATGTATATTTTCAATGTTTTCCAAATGTTAGAACTTACAGACGTCAGTGAAAGTTGCCTCAATAGATGCAAGATGGTAAAAAGTGTCATTTTCAGGCAGCACAGCCAGTGTGTAGTTGATATCCAGTCTGTACTGAAGAACCGCATCTTCTTTAGAGAGCTAAGAGGCAAAACACGACTGAGGTCAGACAGCAATATGAAGGTGCAAAAGTTTAAGTGTACAATTTCGTTCTTTAAAAGACCTTTTACCTGCTGAGTGACAACAGGGTCATCAAAAGGCACCTTCAGAGTGTAGCCATGAGTGTTGTTGGGATGAACAACTTCTGTAATTGTGTGGCTGCTCAGATTGGAAAATGGTACGGTAAATTCTTCTCCGTTCAAATGAACTGCCACCAACGCAACATCTTCAGGGAGTTCTCCCAGGTAGATTGTGAAGGTGAGCTCCTCGAGAAGCGTTTGGTTTTCAGCGAAAACTGGGCGTGGCAGTAGGGGAGTGGCCAGTGTCCTGAGGAACCTGAGCCTGGTCTCCACAAGATCCTCATCCACCAGGATTTGTTCCAAGTACAGATGGAAGATGTAGAACTCATAAAGATCACCAGAAACAAAGCTCTGTAAAAGACAAATGCAGAGCGAGTTAAAATATGGGCACACTTTTTTTTCCTTTAATGTTATTCTGCAGCTAGCTTACAAGTAGCACACCATGTACACTTTTTGGCCCCACATTAAACACCTTTGAACAAAGTGGGTTTAAAACAATTCTCAGTGTATCAGAAAGTGTCTACCAACTGCCAGGGTCCACTGTTGCCTTACTTTGGTACTGTTTTATGCAAGTGTTGACAAAGTTAAAACCCATTGGCCCAAATAAGAAAATCTTTGATGATTACTTTAAGCAAACCTAGTTCTCCATAGAGACATTTTAGGTTTGCGTCTCCTGACCTTTCTGTATCCTCCTTCGGCATCGTGGGGGATTCTGATCTGCATTGTGTTGTTGTGCTTCTCCACAACGTAGCCTCTCTCCTCTGCAGCCGACTGCTCAACAAGATCACCATTTAATCCAATATTGAGCTGTGTGCTCTCAGTACTTGGGTACAGCACCTCTGAGGACTTCCATATTATGGAGCCACTGTCATCATGTGAGCCTTCATCTGTTGGAGAGACAATGTATCAGCTTGGCCCGAAAATTAAGTGACTTACAACAGAATAGATTGATATACTAACACATAGAGCAAGCAGCCACCAGATCGACCATCAGGACAACCCAGCTTTGTCTGGAGAATATAGTTGCATGGACGACCTCTACTGGAACACCATTCACCTGGAGAGAGACTCAGAATTAAACCCCTCTTTGAGTAGAATCCTTTAAATACAAAAAAGTATGCATCAGGGGATTACCTCCGTGCTGAATGAGTCAGGTTGTCCATACGGCGTACGAAATACAAGCCTTCCATCTGTCAAGTCAAACACGTAGCCCTGCATACGAGCTTCAGAGAGGTTCATGGGTGGAAGTTGCTCATTGTTTCTATGAAACATCACCTGCCAGTCTGAGGTGGTGGAGCTGTGAGCCTGCAAAGATAAATAAATACTTTGAAAATGGTACTTGATGGTGCAGCATGTATCGATTCATTCAAAAGATTTAAAGCATACAGGTTTGAGGGCATCCCAGTTATCTTTCTTTGTCCCAGATGGACAGGTGATTTCACTCCTCACAGAAACCTGGAGAGCAAACAATGATTTCATCACTTCACAATTAATTTGATCCATGAGAGAACTACTCTAAGATGCAAGCAGGCTCACCTCCATGTAGTTGAGCTCACACATAACCTCTCTAGGAGACCAGGGAAGGGAGGGAGAACAGGTCTTGTTCAAGGCGTAGGTGACCGCTTGTCCTTCTTGGGTCGAAATCAGGTTGAAATGGAATGTGAACACCTCGTCATCCTGAAAATCAAAGTGAAGAAGTGATGGGGAGCCACACCTACTCACCATGGGGAGGTTAGGGTTCGTGTAATATTAATAATTGGTTAATTGTAGTTTTTGTATTTACTAAGTTGTCAGTGTGACAGCTGAAGTACGAGGCTCGGAGCTCCGCACGGCCTTGTAGAGGGAGGACGTTGACACTGTAGCCACACTCTGCAGAGTATGTCTCGTTAATCGAGTAAACACCCGATTCATCTGGAAGAGAGAGCACACATCAGAAATGCATTTTAATTCCTTTACATGTCGGTTCTTATTGAAGATTCTTCTTAAAAAGAGACCACAGGTGATTAAGTTGATCAGATGCTTCATTGAAGGTTAAGGTTAAGCTTTATTGAGCCCCCAATGGGGGAAATTTAGATGTTACAGCAGCTCAAAAAACAGGAATATAAACAGCATCAATAGCAAGAAGTTAAGAAAAAACAGCTACGTGCAGGTTTACATGAATTAAATAAAGGAAGTAAAAATACAATAGAATTAAATAATACTAGGCATAAACACTATGTACACTTTCACTTGTGGAAAGACAGATCAGATATTATAAAAAACACACAGTGTGTAGAAGGGTACATAAATGACAGACCACATTGAAAGAAAAAATGCTTAGAAAGCTTTGTTCCCCAGAAAACAAGCTAACCAGGCTTTGTTTGAGATACTTTTCACCCAAAAGCGTCAAACATGACAAGATGAATCTGAAGCACTAACCGACAGCCTCAAAGTGAGGTTCCTCCCCAGTGAAGGAGAGATCAACAGCTATCATGAAGTAACGATCACGACACTCCATGTGAAAAACTCCTGCATAAACGCAGAAGTTTAGTTTTAAATTAATGTAAACAAATAAATTGATATCTCATACAGGTCAATGGTCCAATATTTCAATTACCATTGGGAATGCTTTCAAATTGTGCAGATGACCACACAGAAAGGAGTAAGGCCAGTCTGAAAGACAAAAGCACATTGTTCGCATTAAAATATGTCAATAAAACTAAAACTAACCGGCCTGTAAATAACCACTAATACAAATTACCTGAGACAAAACCCAAAATCCATAGCCACTGATGTGTAAGCAGTGTCTAAAGCTAGCTTAAAATGCTAGCAAACTACACCTGCTAACAAAAAAACAAGCCAAAGTGAACCCCTTGCTTGGTGAATCCTGGCAAAACTGGAACCACAAGGTGCTGTGTCCTACATGCACCAGCTTTTATAGTCCATTTTTTTCATTCTTGAAGCGTGAACTCCAGCAGCTGCAACTGATTCCAAACTCACTTCATAGCTAATGAGCTACACCTGTGGCTGGGACACCTGAGGGCCTCTGATTGCTTACTGAGTAGTACACTGCTTTATAAAAGCTGCTGTAGCAGACAATGCCACACGTCACCAGTTTTGCCTGGATATACCAAACTACTGGGTCACTTTAGCTTGTGTTGGTTAGCAGGTGTAGTTTGCTAGTGTTAAAGCTAGCTTTAGACACTGCCAGCACATCAGCAGCTATGGATTTGACATTATACCTGAGGTAAGCAGCTTTTGGGGGCAATTTCAAGCTTTTACTGTAGTTGGCATTGTTGCTACTTTTTTTTGCTTGTGACTTATATTTGCTTTTTGTCTTACAGTGTGACCTTGCTCCTGTCTGTTTGGTCAACTGCAAAATGTGATCAAATCCCTGATGGTAAGATTAAATGTGCTTGCAGTCCTAAAATACATTTATTTTTTTGGCTGACACTTTGTTTGTTAATGCAGAAGTGCTTCACATGGAGTGTCGTGATCGTTACTTCATGATAGCTGTTGATCTCTCCTTCACTGGGAATGAACCTCATTTTGAGGCTGTTGGTAAGTGCTGCATGGCTTTTTTTTTTTTTTCTTTTTTTTTGTGGAAAAGACTAAAGACTGGGTGTGAAGAATAAACAAAATACTCGTGTAATTTCCCCCTAGATGAGACTGGTGTGTATCCCATCACTACGCAGTATGCCGCTGAGTGTGGATACTCTGTCAGAGTTCTTCCTTCACCTGACCGTGTGGAGCTCCGAGCCTCATACTTCAGCTGTCACACTGACAACAAAGTATGCACAAATTTCATTAAAACATTTTTTCAAATCTCTAATCCTTTTGAGCTGTAATTCTGACATTATGGTTTTATTTTAGGATGATGAAGTGTTTAAATTCAGCTTCAATCTGGTAGCAATGCATGAAGGACAGGAGGTTACTTATGCCATGAACAAGACCTGTTCTCCATCCCTCCCCTGGTCTCCCAGAGAGGTTACCTGTGAGCTCAACTACATGGAGGTGAGCCTAAACTCCACTGTAAAATTTCAATGACATTTTATAGACTCTTATTAACCCATCTTCTCTGTAGGTGTCTGTGAGGAGTGATGTGGCCTGTCCTACTGGAACAAAAAGAGATGACTGGGATGCTACTGTCCAAACTGTGTGTTTGAAATAACCACCTGTGAAAACTTGACTGACTTGTCACTAAAATATCTCAAAATTGCATCATTAAGTACAATAGCGGTTATAACTAGGTGTGCTTTAAATTTTACTTCCAGGCATATACTTCAGCCACATCTGATTGGCAGGTGATGTTTCAGAGGGATGAGCCCATACCCATAAACCTCACAGAGGCTCATAAACAGGGTTATGCATTTGACTTGACCGATGGAAGGCTTGTATTTCGTACACCGTATGGACAACCTGACTCATTCAGCACTGAGGTAAAATTACTTTAATGAACTTATTAAATTCCCTAAACCTTGTAATATCCTGCTTGGACACAAAAAAGGTCTTCAGTTAAAGCCTAGTCTGAAGTAGGTTTTTGATTCTCTCTTCAGGTGAATGGTGTTCCAGTAGAGGTCGTCCATGCAACTTTATTCTCCAGACAAAGCTGGGTCGTCCTCATGGTTGACCTGGTGGCTGCGTGCTCCATGAGTCAGTATAGCAATCGCTCATCCACTAGAGTTTCTATTTTCATGGCAATTAACAAATAAGCTGTAATTTGTCAACAGATGAAGGCTCGTATGACGACAATGGCTACATGATGTGGGAGATTCCTGAGGTGCTGCACCCAATGGTATCTGGCCTACATGAGATGCAAATAAATCTTGGCGCCAATGGTGAACTTGTCGAGCAGCCGGTTGCAGAGGAGAGGGGCTACATTGTGGAGAAGCACGACAAAATAGTGCAGATCAGCATCCCCTACGATGCTGAAGGAGGATACAGGAAGGTGGGGAATCACTTCACTGTAGTTTATGCAACCAAAAACAGGATCGGAGTCGTTGAAAACTGAGTGTATACCTTCACATCTGTTGCAGAGCTTTGTGTCTGGTGGCCTCTTTGAATACTACATGTTTGATCTGTACTTGGAGAAGCTCTCTGTGGATGAGGATCATGTGGACACCAGACTTCGCTGTCACAGGACACTGTCCACTCCCCTGCTGCCACGCCCTCTTTTCACAGAAAACCGTAGGTCAAATAAACAGATGTTCATCATGTGTTTGTAACTATAATCTGACTATATTTTCATTCCAGGAACAGTTCTCGAGGAGCACACCTTCACAGTCTACCTCAGAGATGTCCCTGAAGATGTTGACTTGGTTGCAGTTCATTTGAATGGACAAGAATTCCCAGTTCCATTTACAAATGATGGCAGCCTCTCAATTACAAAAGTTGTTCACCCCAACAACACTCATGGCTACACTCTCAAGGTGCCTTTTGATGATCCTCTTGTCGCACGGCAGGTAAAAGGACTCAATATTTGTTCAGTGATGTCTTCAGATATCTTCCTGGTTGGTGTCTGAATTAGTATTTTCTGCACTCTAGTTCTCCAAAGACGATGCAATGATGCAGCACAAGCTGGACATCAACTACACTCTGACTGTGCTGCCTGAAAACGAGCCTTTTTACCACCTTGAGACAGTCATGGTGTTGGTGGATGTCTGTAAGTCACTAAACTCATTTTAAGAAAGACTCGGTTTATCATTTACATGAAGTAAAGATACCCATTGACTTGTATTTTACAGCTCCTCCAGACTTTGACGCCGTCTGTTCTGAGTCTGGGATCAGCTTCAGACTGGACTATCGGCCTTATGACTACCTGTGGGTGATCACTATCGGCTCAGACCCGCTGACATCAGAGCTGGCAGCCCAGCACGGCTACATCATGAGCAATAACAGCCAGAGTCTGCAGCTCGAGGTGCCGCTCTTCACTCAGGGCTACGAGTACAAGGTGAGATGAGGAATATTACTTATTGGAATCATTTTTGTATCCTTTAAAGGTACCATAGTTGTCTTGATGTTCAGTTACTAAGCTGCATTTGTTTTACAGGATATTACTCTTAAGGGCTTCTTTGGCACTTTTGAGATCCTTGTAAGGGATCATGAAACATCTGCAGTCCAGAGCTCCACTGTCAAGACTTGTCCTTTCACTAACTCCGAATTCATCAGTAAGTCATCTTGTATTTCACTGTCATGGCTGTGATCTTGCATACATGCTAGATGACTCATAGTAACACATCTTTCTGTAGTGTGTTCGACTGATGGGAAGATGACTGTGGTGGCCGACTTGTCTCTGGCCATCCCGAGCGGAGGAGTTCCTGCGAGAACCAACCTCATTGACAAATACTGTGGCCCCAAAGAGACAGACGACACCAGGGCTCTTTTCTCTTTCCCACTAAACAGCTGTGGATCTACTGTCAAGGTACTGCTGCGTTCTTATTAGCACTGTTGCAATATTTTAATAGATCTAATTTTTTTTGTTTGTGTGCCCTTGTTTTTCAAGCTCGGCAAGGAATACGTGACCTATGAAAATGAGATTTTCTTCAGCAAGAAGTTGCGTGCTCTGAAAAATCCAGCAGACTCGCTTGAAAAGTGTGTATTTAAACCCTAAAAGTGTTGCACTAATGAGTAGATTGGGTTAAAGAGCCAAGTCATTCCTCTTGTCTTGCAGGGTGACGATGCAGTGCACATATCCTCTGGCTGGACTGCATCGCCTCTTCTCAGTGTACAGGTTTGAGTCTGACACAGAGGGTGTTGGTCGTATCGTGCATTCCACACATGCCACTGGAGGTAGGTGGTTTGCCTGTTTAAACTGAATAACCCACAACTTCAGTTTATCCAATGCTGACAAGTCTATTTGGTTTTATGCTAGATCTAATGGATCCTACCATGGAGCCCACAACTGTGATTAAAACACCAGTGTCGACTACCAGACGCAGCAGAAGGCCTGTCTCCAGACGACCAGCTTACCATCCCGCAGCTCAGCACATTAAAGTATCCAGCTTTCTGAGGAAGATTTCTAGAAAAGGTATGTATTGTAAGATTGAAAATCTTGGCATGTTAAGATATTGTCGCTAATTCTGATTTCTCTTACAGGTGCTAGAGGATCTTCACAAGTCAAAGTGCATGCTGTACTTTGAGAGTGAATGTATTTTAAATGCCAAGATTAATAAATAATGGATGTCTTAAGAAAAAAAAAAAAAGCAGCTTGTCCTCTTTGGTGTACAGTATTTGGTGCAAATCTACAATGACATGGTATCCTCCTGGTTTTACTTGCAGCCATAACTGAACATTAGTGTTTTGAGCTTTATTTTTGTAATGAAGGCTAAATAGGATTTGAGTTGCAAGGTCATCGTGAACAAAACTTAAACAAGTAAACCATGCCAAAATTGGCTAAGGATTTTGTTAACACTTTCCATGGATTTATTGACCAATATGCTTTTTACAAGGACAGAAGAATGACTAGAATTAACCCCAACTTAACAGTTAAAACACAAGAACATAAACCTGTTTTGACTTCATTCATTTTTCAAATGCAGAGCTCATGTTGGCTCCTGCATGAGGACATCCGCTAATGCCCCAGCAACTACAGAAGATGCTGCAATAAAATAAAGGACTGTACACTGGGTAGAGATAAAACAAACGAGTGTTTAATTCTAGAAATACAAGTTTCAGAACCCAGGCCACCCACTCTTATGACTATAGCCTCTGTACATGGAAAATGTGCACTTAGGCTACCGGTGCCAAAAATTGTCCATGTTAAGTCATGAGCTTAGCTTTTTGGTGTGAGCTCTCAAGTTTCAGGGACGCAATCTAGAGCTGTGAACGTTGCCTAAGTAAAAACCCTGATCCATTGAAAAGGGGGATAATAGGTCCTCTTTAATTGTCAAACAGTCTCCTGTGGTCTAAACAAAACATCTGTGCTGTGCTTTGGTCAAAATATAACATGAATCAAGCACCAGAGGAGGTTTGTGACCCCGTATAAACCAGCTTTCTCAGAAGGCTCTGTTTTGGTGTGTGTCTCTTAAAATGCAATGAGCCCCCCTGAGTTTTCTGGGTAGACATCACTCCTTCATAGCAAGAATAAAAATGGCGGACCTGCGCAAAAGTTTTGCTCTAGGCTGGGGGTCCATGGGTGGAGAAACCAGTAGAGGGGAGGGTATTTTTTTACAAGAATCCCACTGTGACGTCACAAGGAGAGCAAATTTGAAACGGAGCATTTTTCTCTGTGTTGTAACACTTATGCAGACCACAAACAAAGGACTGGATGGGTTTGTTTCACGTTTTGTGGGTCGATAGACACTCAGGTTACCCAAATATATGTTCAAAAAACCTGTAAAAGTGGATTTTATATAATATGTCCCCTTTAAAAGCTGGTGTCTAGCTGTAATGACGACCAGGTTAACAGCCTAAACCACTATATAACATTTTACTACTCGCCTAAAATAGATACCTAAGAGTTGCATATTGTTTTCTCATGACTTTTATATCATGACTTTTTTTCTTAAAATTTAGACCATCTCATGACTTCTCATCAAAGCTGCTCATTTATTTTTACTAGTGGAAATGGGCTTCCATAGACTTTTGTCATCACTGATAATGATTAGAGACTGAGTCATACTTTTGAACGTGATTTAAGTTAGCTGTTTTAAAACGAGTATAAATAAGAGTTATGAATGTAGATTCAAGTAACAACCTACAACACTTACTGACCTTACTGTTCATTACCATGGCATGGTTAGCTAGCAACACTACAGATTATGTTGAAACTAGTCATTTGAATGTAGCGGGTGGACTAAAGACCTTAAAGCGCTTAGTGTCTTTGTAGTGCTAAGGGGAAGGATCATGTACATCACTGAGCCCCCCAATTGACCCTGTCCAAAAAAACCTGAACCTAAAAGTTATTTTTTTTTTTTAAACATAACGGTTCAAAGTCTCTTCACGTGTTTACAGCAACTTTCTTCCCCTACACAGTGCGTTTAGCCACCAATATCTGGTATTGCTTTACTGAGACTTTAAATGCCTTTAAACAGTTCAAATCTGACCTTTGGAACAGACCAACAATCCTGGGACCTTACATGTGTAAGTCCATGTAGTCTGGAAGAGGTACAAAGGAAGCAGACCTAAAATGGAAATGAGAGTTTAAGTCTAGGTATGGACAAAGAAGACCATTCCACGTACAGCAAACTGATGCGAGAAGGCTTTGGAGTTAGTGATGAACCTCAAAGCTCCATGATACAGTGTCCAGACCAAAGCATTTGAGACGAGGTGTGCATGTGTAAGACATCACCGTAGTCCAGTACGGGCAGTGGCGATTCTAGAGTCTGTTGGGGCCTGACGCATACTCTGTTTTCCCGTTTCCTTTTTAGGAGACTATAGATCATATTTCTTTGACATTCATCTACAAACTTTGGTTTTAACAGCAATAATGCATGCAACGCTGGACAGTGCAACAAGAGTGAGTGCTGTCAGATGGAGCCCCCTGAGGGAGGTTTCCTACTGTTGCAAAATTTGCACTTTTTGGGCCACTGCTGTGGTTTAAAGTTTGTCAGCTCTCAGGGGCCCCAAGCAGCACCTCCGAGTACAGACATAAGGTGGCAGCAACTACTGTAGGCTCTTTTGACTCAAGAGAAAGCCGAAGTCTTATAAACCCAATTTCAATTAAAACCTTTTTACCAACTGCTGAATGTGAAGAGGAAAATAATTCATCAATTCAAATACCAAGATGTCTGTGCAGTCCAGTAATTGCGTACAGAGTCAATCCATGTAACCCGAAGATGAAGATTGATGGTAGGTTCAGTGACTTATTGCATTTGAAAACAGAATTACTTTAGTTTTTCCAACATTTAAATGTGTTAAAGCAAGCTGTAACTGGGAGAGACTCTGGTCTTGAGTGGGTGCCGAGCAGTACTGTACCATCAGTGTTGACAGCAGTTTGAGTGTCTGCTTAAGGCTGGTTGCAGAAGCACCAGAAGGCACAAACACCCATTCCAAAACACCTGTTTTTACAGCAGAAACAAAATGTAGGGTCCTATTAGCTCATGTCTTGATTGGCACACACTGCACAGGCAGGTGACTTTTAGATAACCCATCCATGATTTTATACACAATAAGCATTATTTACAATGATGCGTGTAGCTGACCTGATTGACAGGTAGGTTGGTGCAATGCAACAGTATGTCAAGAGACTTTAAAGCCACCTCAGCTCTTAGCCTTTTGTTGAGACAGCGTTTCCAGCATGGCATCTATGGGACTCCAAAGCACCCTGCAGTAACAGATGGGTGAAGTCACGCAGGCTTCATCCATTAATATTTACTGTCTGTTATCGATAGTCAATAAAATAATTTAAGAGACATTATCAAAACTGAAGCCTACATCTCCAACAGTGCAAGTAAAGGTGTATTTAAATGATGCATCCTCCAGCCTAGATGGGGAGCAGGGAACCAAGTTCTAGTCCTCTCCTTTTAAACTCTACTCTGAGTCTCATTTCTAGATTAGAACTTCAGCCTGACTCAAGTGAGAATCTGAATTTGCAAAAAAATAGATGAATTCCTTTGGCAGACTTGATCATGAAGAAAAGCTGTCACTTGCGCTAGGTTTAACCTAGTAGTTGAGAAATCACGCTACAGTTAGTACCAAATAAGATGGCGCAAATGAAACAGACTGAGCATTAGGTCATGAGCTACTCCATGAAGCGTTCAAGTCAAAATGACAAGTCAAAAGTATTCAAGACACAAATTTATTGAATTTTTAAAACACATGTATCCACAATCAAAACTGTGGCACCACTTTAGCTTGTGATGATCCTCCAGAACCTGTAAGAGATAGTCAAGATTAAAGACCAAACAGAAATAGTAAATGTTCTAATTTAAAAACCACAACGAACCTCTCTTTGACATATTCTGCAGAAAGCTGGATACTTTGATGTGATGAACGGGAGGGCGGTAACCAGGTCTTATTGAGACAGGTCTTCTGGTGCGTCTGATAGTTGACACAGTGGTGGGCTGAATGGTGGGACTCTGTAGGCCTGTAGAAGAATACAAATTAAGCTTGGGATGTTGTGATTGACTTTGTTTAGCAAGTTCAAAATGCTGACCTACCTCCAGTGGCGTGTGTGGAATGCACGATACGACCAACACCCTCTGTGTCAGACTCAAACCTGTACACTGAGAAGAGGCGATGCAGTCCAGCCAGAGGATATGTGCACTGCATCGTCACCCTGCAAGACAAGAGGAATGAGTGTGGCTCTTTAACCCAATCTACTCATTAATGCAACACTTTTAGGGTTTAAAATACACACTTTTCAAGCGAGTCTGCTGGATTTTTCAGAGCACGCAACTTCTTGCTGAAGAAGATCTCATTTTCATAGGTCACGTATTCCTTGTCGAGCTTGAGCACAAGGGCACACAAACAAAAAATTAGATCTATTAAAATATTGCAACAGTGCTAATAAGAAAGCAGCAGTACCTTGACAGTAGATCCACAGCTGTTTAGTGGGAAAGAGAAAAGAGCCCTGGTGTCGTCGGTCTCTTTGGGGCCACAGTATTTGTCAATGAGGTTGGTTCTCGCAGGAACTCCTCCGCTCGGGATGGCCAGAGACAAGTCGGCCACCACAGTCATCTTCCCATCAGTCGAACACACTACAGAAAGATGTGTTACTATGAGTCATCTAGCATGTATGCAAGATCACAGCCATGACAGTGAAATACAAGATGACTTACTGATGAATTCGGAGTTAGTGAAAGGACAAGTCTTGACAGTGGAGCTCTGGACTGCAGATGTTTCATGATCCCTTACAAGGATCTCAAAAGTGCCAAAGAAGCCCTTCAGAGTAATATCCTGTAAAACAAATGCAGCTTAGTAACTGAACATCAAGACAACTATGGTACCTTAAAAGGATACAAAAATGATTCCAATAAGTAATATTCCTCATCTCACCTTGTACTCGTAGCCCTGAGTGAAGAGCGGCACCTCGAGCAGCAGACTCTGGCTGTTATTGCTCATGATGTAGCCGTGCTGGGCTGCCAGCTCTGATGTCAGCGGGTCTGAGCCGATAGTGATCACCCACAGGTAGTCATAAGGCCGATAGTCCAGTCTGAAGCTGATCCCAGACTCAGAACAGACGGCGTCAAAGTCTGGAGGAGCTGTGAAATACAAGTCAATGGGTATCTTTACTTCATGTAAATGATAAACCGAGTCTTTCTTAAAATGAGTTTAGTGACTTACAGACATCCACCAACACCATGACTGTCTCAAGGTGGTAAAAAGGCTCCTTTTCAGGCAGCACAGTCAGAGTGTAGTTGATGTCCAGCTTGTGCTGCATCATTGCATCGTCTTTGGAGAACTAGAGTGCAGAAAATACTAATTCAGACACCAACCAGGAAGATATCTGAAGACATCACTGAACAAATATTGAGTCCTTTTACCTGCCGTGCAACAAGAGGATCATCAAAAGGCACCTTGAGAGTGTAGCCATGAGTGTTGTTGGGGTGAACAACTTTTGTAATTGCGAGGCGGCCATCATTTGTAAATGGAACTGGGAATTCTTGTCCATTCAAATGAACCGCAACCAAGTCAACGTCTTCAGGGACATCTCTGAGGTAGACTGTGAAGGTGTGCTCCTCGAGAACTGTTCCTGGAATGAAAATATAGTCAGATTATAGTTACAAACACATGATGAACATCTGTTTATTTGACCTACGGTTTTCTGTGAAAAGAGGGCGTGGCAGCAGGGGAGTGGCCAGTGTCCTGTGACAGCGAAGTCTGGTGTCCACATGATCCTCATCCACAGAGAGCTTCTCCAAGTACAGATCAAACATGTAGTATTCAAAGAGGCCACCAGACACAAAGCTCTGCAACAGATGTGAAGGTATACACTCAGTTTTCAACGACTCCGATCCTGTTTTTGGTTGCATAAACTACAGTAAAGTGATTCCCCACCTTCCTGTATCCTCCTTCAGCATCGTAGGGGATGCTGATCTGCACTATTTTGTCGTGCTTCTCCACAATGTAGCCCCTCTCCTCTGCAACCGGCTGCTCGACAAGTTCACCATTGGCGCCAAGATTTATTTGCATCTCATGTAGACCAGATACCAGTGGGTGCAGCACCTCGGGAATCTCCCACATCATGTAGCCATTGTCGTCATATGAGCCCTCATCTGTTGACAAATTATAGCTTACTTGTTCATCGTCATAATAGGGAAATTCTAGCAGAGGAGAGATTGCTATACTGACTCATGGAGCACGCAGCCATCAGGTCAACCATGAGGACGACCCAGCTTTGTCTGGAGAATAAAGTTGCATGGACGACCTCTACTTGAACACCATTCACCTGAAGAGAGACAGATCAAAAACCTACTTTGGAATACGCTTTTACTAAATACTTTTTTGGTGTCTGGGGAAGAGAATAGGTTTAGAAACAGTTGAGAAAATGCAATTAAGTCAGTGGTTAACCTCAGTGCTGAATGAGTCAGGTTGTCCATACGGTGTACGAAATACAAGCCTTCCATCCGTCAAGTCAAACACGTAGCCCTGCATACGAGCTTCAGAGAGGCTCATGGACTGCTCCCCATTGCTATGCATCATCACCTGCCAGTCAGAGGTGGCTGAGGAATAGGCCTAGAGGGAAGAGGTTACTCAAGATAGACATAACGGTGACAACTTCACAAATGCTGCTCAGCACTCAAGTGTTAACCTACAGGTTTTAGCGCAGCATTCCAGTCATCTTTCTTTGTCTCAGAAGGACAGGTGACTTCACTTCTCACAGACACCTACAGAGAAACAAGGATTTATAAACCATTTAATGAGCCTCATATGTCATTTTGTACCCTACCTAGACTTACCTCCATGTAGTTGAGCTCACAGGTAACCTCTCTGGGAGACCAGGGGAGGGATGGAGAACAGGTCTTGTTCAAGGCATAGGTAACCTCCTGTCCTTCATGAGTCGCAACCAGGTTGAAATTGAATGTGAACACTTTGTCATCCTGAAAAAAAAACACCATGTTCTTAGATTTACAGCTCATATGGACCTCAGATTCAAATTCTACATTCAATTTGTGCATACTGTGTTGTCAGTGTGACAGCTGAAGTATGAGGCTCGGAGCTCCACACGGTCAGGTGAAGGAAGAACTCTGACAGAGTATCCACACTCTGCGGCATACTGCGTAGTGATGGGATACACACCCGCCTTGTCTAGAAGGAAATCACAGGAGTTTTGTTTCATTCGCACCCATCAAACTGAGAACTTGATTTTAATGGTCCCTTCCTTTTTGTAAAAAAAAAAAAGAAAGCCATGCAGCACTTACCAACAGCCTCAAAATGAGGTTCATTCCCAGTGAAGGAGAGTTCAACAGCTATCATGAAGTAACGATCACGACACTCCATGTGAAGCACTTCTGCATTAACAAACAAAGTGTCAGCCAGAAACACAAAAGAAAAGAATGTATTTGCAGACTGCAAGCACATTTAATCTTACCATCAGGGATTTGATCACATTTTGCAGTTGACCAAACAGACAGGAGCAAGGTCACACTGTAAGACAAAAAGCAAATATAAGTCACAAGCAAAAAAGAAACAACACCAACTAAAAGCTTGAAATTGCCCCCAAAAGCTGCTTACCTCAGGTATAATGTCAAATCCATAGCTGCTGATGTGCTGGCAGTGTCTAAAGCTAGCTTTAACACTAGCAAACTACACCTGCTAACCAACACAAGCTAAAGTGAACCAGTAGTTTGGTATATCCAGGCAAAACTGGCAATGTGTGGCATTGTCTGCTACAGCAGCTTTTATAAGGCATTTTAGTCAGTAACCAATCAGAGGCCTGCAAGTTTTACGCACAGGTGAGCTAATTTGTAATCAAGGTAGCTTGAATCAGTGGACCGTTTATGTAGTATACCATTGGGTAATTGTGACTAATGACATTTAGGATATGGCTTCTTAAATGCCTTATTGTAGCTATGTTTGTTAAACCTCAAGCTTTATTATGATTCTTAAACCTGGACACACAAAAATGGCACCCCAAAAAAGAAAAAACACACAAAACAGAACAATTATAGAAAAGTTTAGTCAGAACATGGTAATAATGCCCCTTTACTAACATGTTTTATATTTATATAATTTTTGGATTTGTCTGTGTGTGTTTTCTTTTAGCTTCTTTCTTGATTGAGATTTTGATCCAGCTTTGTGAACCTTCACAAGAGGGGAGCTGGGACACTTTGGGTTTGACTCCTCTCTAAATGACTCCCACACTCTATAGAGGGGGCTCATTGTTTTTAGGGATTTGCTGTTGGATTCAGTGTGGTGTTGGTTGATTGGTTCACAGGCTGCTTCCAAAAGAGCCATCACACTGCAACAAATCCACACATATTTTAGCTAGCAGGGATTATTATTGTAATTTTATTCATTCAACCTGTGCATCTGCTATAATTTATCAAAATGTCATGCCATACTGTAAAAAGGTCTGTTACAGCTCTCCTGATTTCTCTCTGGTTCACACATGATCACTGGTCTTTGTATTCAAGCCAGATATGTAAAAAGTACAAACATAAAAGTAGAAAAAAACAGAGTGGAATAAAGAGAACATTAATTTCTGACTTATCAGGATGCAAAAAAACCCCACAGTAAATAATTCACAGCAAAAACATGATAAAAATGTAAAATATAACATGCTCATTTATTTGATTTACAGATAAGGTAGGCAGACACTCAAAGAACACAGCATCAGAAGAAGAAGCATGGAGATTAGCATCCACGTGGTCGAAACCGACACTACAAAAAAAGAGGAAACAAAGAGGTTAAACATTTTGAAACATATTGTTACAACAATTTGACAGCAGAATATATAAATTATATTTAACATCTCTGTGATAAGATATAAGACACACACACACACACACACACACACACACACACACACACACACCTGTGGTTGCTGCCTCCCTGCGTGTGCGTTTGACCGGAGTGGGTAAAAGATGTAGAGACGAGTTCAAAGGGTGATGAAAAGCGACAGTGAGGCTCTCGTTTACTGGGTAGCGACACTGAATTGTCAGCCTGAAACACAAGATATCAACACGATTATCTTATGTAATGACCTACTGAGTAAAGTTTAAGAGTTCGTCACCTGTAGGGAGAATCTCTGTGAATAAACGGATCCTTGGAAGGCAGAAAATCTTGACTGTAGCTGATCTGGTTTTCATATACGAGGACATTTCCTTCAGTCTGGGGAAAAATGAGATCGAGATGAAGAGGTCTTATTTGCCGTCTGAATTTGGAACAATAAAGGGCCTCTTACATTCACAGTTGTCCCACAGGAGTCCAGGCTGAAGCTGAACAGGGCTCTAGCACTGTCCGTCTCCATAGGAACACAGCCCGGGTCTAATAGGGTGGTTCGGTTCGGGTGAGTGGGTGGGATTGTGTGGGTGGTGTCAACTACTGCCACTATCCTCCCTTCTGGTAAACATACTGTAAGAGAAACGCTGTGAGTGTCAGGGTTATCTTAACTAACACTTAGAAAAACATCGAAACTTGTTCATGCTTCAGATGTAGCTTGCAGTGCATACACAGGAACTCTCTCACAGGGAAGGTGCATTCATGGACGAGACGGTCCTCCGGTTTCAAGGACTCTGCATCCACAACAGACACCTCTACTCCAGCGACAAACCCCTTCAATGTCACCTCCTACATGGGAAAAGAAATCTTCAAATTCACAGTAAGAATGATCACACAAATACGCCATGAACTATTATTTCACATACTAAGTGTATTATCCATATCTCATTTGAATCCTCTCTGTACATTAAGACGGTTTAAAGAGGCCAAGCTCGAGGCTGGTTTCTGATCCTTGATTTATTTTAATGGTTCATTTACTGATTGCACACACACATAGTATCCTCGTATCAGATTCAGTGAGACAAAGATGAAATGTTCTATCATATAAAGGTTAAAAAATAAGCTATGATTGATCACCCCATAGTTCATCACGGGGCTGAAAAGGGGGATCTCCACAGTCAAGTAGTCCTCCTCTGCCTCCAGCACAAACCCACCCATCTCAACCAGGTCCCAGTCCACCTTACGCACTCCGAGGTAGAGCTCCCACTGCAGCTCAGACTGGGCCCCGTGGTGCAGCAGCACCAGCAGGCTGCTCTCTGTGCACTTCCCTTCAAGCTTGGGAGAAGATGGTGCTTCGGACACATTAGAAGGGGAATCACAATATCACCAATTTCTTACTTTTTGTCACTTTATATCTCCCACATTTACATCTATTAACAACACATATTAGCGTATTATCTTTTTTAATTCTTATCGTCATTGTTAGCATTACAATTCTTACATGTCTGGTTTTTGTCCCCACTCTTTCAACACACCAATATGGAAGACTTCTCAAAACAAACTTTAAAGGTCAGCTACAGTATCTCACCTTACTCATACTCACCTTTGTGTTCAACACTTGGCTCTATAGTGGCGTGGTGGTATAAAACATCTCCACTGGGTGAGATGGTAAGAGTGAAGGTGAAAGAGATGCTGTACGTCTTAAAGCCACCACCTATATACTGAGATCAGACAGCAGCTTGTTTCTCAGATGTTTTTCCACTTCTACAGATAAAAAAAACCAGCTCGTTAAATCTCACCTCTGGGATAACTTTTGGGTGTGACACCGGGAAAAGGAGCTGATAGGAGTGACTCCCATTGGGATGGGAGAGTTTGGACACACTGAGGTCTTTGTCGCTCAATGTTTGGTTGCTGTAAATCCAGATTAGGAAGTCACCGCCACCATCCACTGTCACCTTCTGGAGAGAGACGTCAGCTGCAAACACGCCTAAAGTGACAGAAAAGAATCCCTCTGACGGGACTGTGTCTGTGCAGAGAGGTTGAAAAGTGATAAAAGTATAAATTCAATGAGCTGGATAGTTAAATTGTGCACTAAACATCGATTCTTCTATACTCTGATGGCTACGCCAAAAGGATAATCTTTTGTTCTTTTTATTACATCACATGCATGGAGAAATAGGCCTTACAGTATAAAAGCCTTACTGTCGGTGAAAAAGGGGATTTGTGGGATGAGAGGAGTCTTAAGGAGCCTGAAGGAGCGATGCTGTGTGAGAGGCCAGCGCTCATCCTCCCACTGACTCATGAAGAACAGATCCACAGACATAGCCTGACTGTACTGTCCCCTCAAAACACCACTCTGAAAGAAACGCAACAAATAAACTGAAATGTGAAACCTTTATCAGGCACTTCTATGAATACTTTGTTCTCTGAATACTCAAGATAAATACCCTTGCTGTTGTATCCTTTATCATAGTGTTCGATTGTGCCACATTACCCCTTCAAAAAGTGAGCTGACTTTTTGATTTAAACTCCTTTTTTCTACATATTTAGGGGTCTTCATTTCTAATAGGTATAACAACTGCTGCAAAACTGGTCATAAAGCCATAATGTAAACGCTGCGGGCAAGTGTGCCCTATCAATGTACGTCTCCTAAAAGTGCTTGCTTTTGAAACTAAACTCATATTGTCAATCTAAGAGTCTGACAACAAAATGGAAAGGATCCTTTTAAGGCAGTGGCAGACAAAGTAAAAATGTCTTGCCCAGGAGTCTTGTTTCTTTGGATTAAGTGATGTTACAGATGTTTCTGGTTTGATAAAAGCTTCTTCACTAAAGTCTCACTCTGTTGTGATATGCTCTGTAATGTTGTCAGACACTTGAAATTACAATCTCAGCCTGTCGTTGGCAAAAGTACTGTAATCTGTTGGCTCCATTACAAACTGTTTGTACCTCTTAGATGTGTAAAATAAGTTCCCAGAATTACAAATATGTTAAGGCTGTAATTTAAAGTTTGAAGTTAAGAGCAGTTCAGGCCAACAGAGACTTTTCCTTGTTGGGCTGTTTTATTTTCAAGCTACACAAAAGTTAAAAGTATCCTGTATTTCTCAAAACACGGCTATAATGACAGAAATGTAACCGTTTTTTAAACTTCTTCCTTTCACAGAACATTACTTTTCTTGTTATGGCTCAGATGTAACCCTGACCCTCAACGCTGATGAAGCTTTGTGCTGAAATGTGTCTGTTGTTGTCTGTACCCTGATGCTTTACTCAGATAATACCTGACTTTTCTATTTTCTTGTAGTCTTCTTGCGCTCGTGCACCTGAAGTTGTATTTCTGTTTGAGTGTGCTCTTTTTTCTGCTGTTATGGCTCAGATGTACCCAGGCTGTGTAGTCCTATAGCTTGCGTGGTTTGTATACCGTGATGTGTCCGCCATTGGCGCCTAAAGGAATCCTGACCTCCACTGTCCCCTCCTGCAGGCCCGTCTTATATCCTCTCTCTTTAAACTCAGACTCGGTCAGAGTCCGGCCGTTCACCCCGATCCTCACGCCTTTGTCCTTAAACTGACCATGGACTAATGGAGACAGAATTAAAGGAACCTTCCACAGCAGATCAGACCCGTCTGCTGCAGCCTCATCTGTGAAAGAAAAAGGACACACTTCAATTCTAAGTCTGACAGTCATCAAGTGACGTAATACTCAACGATACTCACTCATAGGACAGGCAACAGTGACGTCAACGGACAGAAAGTTGCTCTGAAGTCTGACTGTTGCTCTGACGATCTCTAAATCCACTCCCCTCTCCTGGGAAAACAGAAACACCCAAACGCAACACCCACTCAATAATGGTATGATAATCCTGAGTAAACAATATCATATCTGAGTACCTTGATAAAGTATGAGAGGGGGGTGGAGTAGGGACAGCGGAGGATGAGTCGTGAGCTGCGTAGGGAGATGTGGTAACCCAGAGCGACCCTCGCTTCTTGTGGAGGGTGGTCTGCTCTGTGGAACATCACAGCCAGGTCTGCCCCATCAGATCCCTGTTTTCACACACGCAGGCCGGAACATTTTGTAGAACATTTTAGGACAGGGAAGGAGGTCTCAGGATACAGGACATGACGTACAAAGGACGATGTGAATGTCATGTTTACAAAATGATGAAGGGAGAAGCACATTTCAACAAGAACAGTTTTAAATAAAAGTTTGGAAAGCTTAGGCTAAAAGATCTGGCCGCCTGTGCAACTCACCCCGAAATTTCTAGATTTGTGCATGTGGTAAAACACCAACAGAGATGTGTAATGAAGTCATATGACATCACTGATAAAAACTTAATAAGCCATGACCTCTGCAAAAAGGCATGGAAATATTTAATTATTATATTTACTAATTAAACGACACAATTGGGGCATTTATTTACCTTCTTCTGATTTTTGGATGCTACAGGCAGGAGAGGTTGCTGGACAGACACCTGCAGAGAAAAAGAGGAGGCTTCATTTTCCTTCTTCATATTGTTTAAATCCTTTCCAACCCCTGAACATGTTGGAAAATCTAACCTTCAGATTCTGAGGAAACAGTTGATTGAGGTTGTTTCAACATTCCTTGTTAAAGATTTATTTTTCAATTTTTGCTCCTTATTTGGTAACTAGTGAGTCTTTTTTGAACTGTCTTTCATTGTCGTTAGTCTACCAATTTTTACTTGATCTTGTAGAGCACTACAGAACTTTATTTTGAAAGGTGTATAAATATGACTTCAAGATCGCCAAGATACAAATTGCAGGGAAAAAAAATTAATAATTTAGGATTAGTGTTGTATAACTTATACTGTGATTCTTTTCAAACCTGTGATGGTTAGAAATGTTGAATCTTCCATCACTCGTGAATTTTCTCTTCTTGTTAAAAAAGTTGATTTGATTTTTCACTATCAAACACAGAATATTTTACACTTTTATCCTCATCGTAAAAACAATACATCCTCTTATTCTTGGTGGATAAATCCAAGCTAATTATAACCTGTCACATCCACCTTTGAATCCATTTCCTGTTCAGATCTAGAGCAAATAAATCCAATTTATTCCCCCCTTTGGACTTTTATTTTGAAAGACTTTATTTGAAACTAGTACTGATCTCTCTGTTCTTAATCAGAGAAGAGATAATGATGGGTGGCCCTAACAATAGCATGTGAATAAGACTGTATATACCATGCACCATGACTCACCTCCATGTAGTTTTCCTCACAGACGATCTCTCTGGGGCTCCACTGATCCTGAAGTAAACAGTGAAGCTGGAAGGGATACACCGCCACCTCCCCATCAGCCTGTACGTTCACAAACCACAGACGCAGGTGATAGTCTGTGTCTGTCTGCAGAGGAGAGACAATGAAGTGTTGGGTTATTATGAATTCAAAAAGCATAAAAATGAGGAGAAGTATCTACCTTGCTTTGGACATGGCAGGCGAGGAAGGAGGCTCTAAACACCAGGTCTCCCACATTATTGATGACGACGGTGTAACCACAGCGTGTGGCCTCCTGATCAGACAAAAAGTGGAGTCCATACCGGTCTGATGGATTACAGGAAGAGGTTATCAACATCAAGAACTTCTACAACGAGTACAAGTTAAACTTCTAATATCTAGACCAGTTTCACATGAAGTATTAAGAAAAGTACCTTGAAAGTCAAAACGTGTCTTTAGACCGAGGAAACTGGACTTGACCGATAGCAAAAAGTGACGCTCAAGACACCTGGTCTGAAATGTTCCTAAAAACATGAAGAATCAATTCACAGATAAATCCATTAAATAATGTAGAGGGTGTCATGTTAGCTAAGCTGTAAGGAAATTAAGAGCAGATTCTTATAAAAAATGTTTTTGTTCTTATATTTTAACATATTTGAATGCACGTTTTTTTTAGTAAACTGCACACCAGAGCAACACATCTTAATGATTTGAATAATTATATAATATTTTTGCTAATTTTTCCCCTAGCGTGTAGCCATTTTTCATATTCCAATTATCTTAGGAAGGTGTGGGGGAATTGTGCTTTTAATTCAACAGTTTAATGAACAGGTGCAATACAATAACACTACTGTCTATGGGCTATCTTTTTCCACCTTGTATTATAGGCTTCTGTATCCTGTATATCAATTCAAACAGCAGCCTTGACAAATGTTATTTCCCCTGGGGAAGATATTTTTATAATGCTGTATATAAACCTCTGCAGTTGCTTTATTTAAACATTTATTAGTATGGCTGAGGATACACAGTTTACCTGGAGCTTTCACAGGTCACTGCTTCTCTCTCAGGCCTTGCCAACATTGTGACGCAGATAAATTTGAGCTCTTTGGTACCTCGGTGTTTCTGTGCTTGTCTTACCTGTGGGCACTGAGCTTGTCACATTAACAGGTAGGCCTAAGGCGAGCAGCAACGCCACACTGAAACACATACATAGGCCGTCACAAGTAGCCTATTAGGATTGTGTCACACTTAAACTACTTTCAAACTACAGTAGAAACTCACCCACACAGAATAGGCCAAAATATATTCATTTTTCAAGAGCAAGTGTACATTTAGTTGAGTCGACTTGAAAGCTGTCGATAAAGTCGCCATTTTGATTCAACTCACCTGTTCATTTAGAAGCTAATTAGCATGGAGCTACATTTTGTTTACCTTGCTTCATCTTGATGCAAACAGCGAATACACACACACACACTCTCATTTAGTTTTGTTTAAAACCCAAAACTTCAAGGATAATTCTTGAGTCATAAATAAAAGTAGTTTGTGTCGTTTGAGGCTCAGATTAAATGTGATGTTTTAGTGACACCTAGTGGACAGGGTGTAGAGAAAACTGATTTATGCTGTTCGAGTTACTGTATTGAACTGAGATTCGACAGAGAAAACGTTACTTTTCTCCTACGTAATAAACCTATCAGCATATAAAGTCATTAGAATTAGCTCAACCTTAAACGTCTACCTCAGTACAATTAAATTAATATAGCAGAATAAGGCTATGGCTACTTATACTGTTTTTTTAATGAAGGATTTTTTTTTTTTTGTGATTTTCTATTTCTCAGTTTTCTATCAGTATTTTCTTACACCATTGTAAAGAGTTTTCTTTTTCTTCTCAAGCAACAAGTGATTGTTACTTCTACTCTATGTGGTCAATATATTTTAATTTAATTAGTCTCATTTATCGTTATACATGAATGCTTGAAGACAATATGCTGCATCATCACATGATTACTTACTGTTATAAAATCAAAGATAATGTGTGACTGACTTATTCCGTTTAGAAATATATGATGAAATGCTGATATGAACCCCAGCATGTAGTATCCTCTAGCGTTGTGTGCATGTCCGCAGGAGGAGTAACTATAGGTGAAGATTTATAATGAACTCTGACACACTGCTGATGTAATGACACTTTTCTATACTATGTACCAGCAGGTGTGGAGGACATGTATTCATGTGATCAACATCACTGTTCGACCGCTCCTCGGCACAGCTGGAGGCCATTCACCACATCCTCTCTGCTTACTTAAAGTGAAGTGGTGTCGTGATTAAAGAACTCAGACTGAGTAATCACGCTTCTTAGTGAGAGTCCTGTGGTGGGAATAAAGGTCAGTGAGGATGCATGACTATGTGGAGCACAATTCAAGTTTAATGAATGTGATTAATGAGGGGATGATAAATAAACAGGAGAGGTATCCCACACTGAGAGTGGCATGATTGATCCAGACAGAGAGATTTACAATACTCTCTGGAAGAGGGAGAAAATGTTAATTAACTAAAAACATAATAAAGCTAACAAAGCCAAGACGTGTGTGGCAACATGGGCAAATTTAAACTTGGATTTATAACCAAGTGGGAACAAAAACAAGGTTCTTATGGCTGAGGCTCAGTTGGTAGAGTCGATCGTCTCCCAATCGGAAGGTCGGGGGTTTGATCCCCAGCTCCTGCAACCACATGTCAAAAGTATCCTTGGGCAAGACACTTAACCTAAAGATGCTCCTGCTGCTTCGTCAGCGGTGTATGAATCTGTATGAATGGGATTAGTTACTACTGATGGTCCCTTTACATAGCAGCCTCTGCCATCAGTGTGTGAATGGGTAGTTGTGACATGCGGTGTAAAAGCGCTTTGAGTAGTCAGAAGACTAGAAAAGGGCTATACAAGCTCAAGTCCATTTACCATTTATGTCATCATTTTGGCAAGGTTGTTTTTTTCTCTGGTGGGGTATTTGAAAAGAAAAAAAAAGTATAAATAGGAAGTAAAGGTTTTTCCAATGCTAGAAGTGGCAAATGTTTATTAGAGCTGTTAGCATCAAGTCAAGCCTGATGACTTTGTAGTATCAGTGTTTTATAGAATCTGTCCTGTGGCCTGGTTCGATTGTCTCACAATGTCCAGTAAAAACAGGCTAGCAAAGCTGGTCAAAGTGGCAAACAATGTGATCGTTGTGCGGAAAGCTCAGCTGCAGGACATTTATAATAAGCATGTCATCAGTAAGGTTCAACAAATCCTGAACTGTCCTCCTTCCTTCTGGCCGTCGTGACAGAATGCCGCGACAGATCTTCTCATACCCCTGTTTCCACTGAAAAGCTTAATTTGCTGGCCTTACTCTGCTGTTTTTCAAATGTGTATTTTTGTGGGTAAAACAGGTTTTTAGATTATAATTTAAGATTGTATTCCTTTCCTATTTTAGCTTGATTATTCATTATAACTATTCATTTTACCGATGTCACAGCACTTTATTTGACTTAATGCACTTTCCTGTGCTGTGTGTCTGAACTGTGTCAGCCTCTGGCCCAGTGTGGTTGAAGAACCTGATCTGTGGATTTTCTGTTTGTCTGTTTGTCTGATGTTGTCTCTTGTGTACCTGTCATGTTTTGTTGCCTGCTGCAGATCTAATGTCCTTTGGGATAATAATAAAGTTGAATTTGAAGGCTAAAGAGGTTTTACAAGCTCCTCTTTCTTTCTTTCTCGATAATATTTCCTTTTAAGGCGACATCAGATTTCACACCCCTCCCTCTGGATACAAGACTTTCGTGAGATGTGTGGCTCTTCACCCCAAGACTGGAATCTTTGAGTTACTTTTCAACTGATAGAGTCCGCTCATATTGATCTTATGACCTAATTTTTGGTCCTAAACCACAGGTTGACAACCACTAAACTAAGTCAGACAGGTTTCTCAGTGGGGCCTGCTGTGTTCCGTGTGAGTTTAGACCTTCTCATCGTGTGTTACATAAAAGGATTAAATCAGATCAAACTTAATGGAAAGTCAAACTAGTAGTTTCTGCCTCAAACACTATGATTAGCTGTTCTTCTTTTTATTCAGACGGCAAACAATACAAAACAAAAAAACACTTACTCGAGTGTTTTGTTTGCAGCTTGACATTTAGCTGTTCTCTGTGTTGATTTTCTTCTGACTCAAGTGACAGTATTACGGCTGGTGCAAAGCAGCCTCATTAACATTTGAGTCACATTGTGTCATTAACAGCTCTGCACAGCATGACGGCCTCGTGTTCTGTGCAGGACACCTACAAAGCTGCTGCAGCTCATCACGAATAAGATCATTCAATTATTCAATAACCATTACAATTTTCTGTTTTGCATCTTACATTTGACTTTCAAAGTTACTGCAGTCGAAGCTTTAATGAACCTAAAATGTGATCGTTGGAGGTTCTGCACGATGTGTCATGTCGTCACTGCTAATGATGATCTTAACCTGTCCAAGTGACACTTCTCTTTATAACCTCCACCTCCACATTCCCTCGCTTCCACACTTCTCCACCAATCACATTCTTTCGTCGGCTTGAGGATGAGGAAGATTTGAAGATGAAGAGCTGTATTTATCAGCGCAACACATCCTACTCAAACAGTTGTAACGCTCAGCTCTTCTGCCATCCTACTTTCTTATTGTTTCACGTATATATTCGGGGCAGCTTTTCTACATCATCAGCTTGGAAGAGAGGATCAGGGGATTTAGAAAAAAGCTTGGATTCTGTTTGAGTTGGAGATGCATCACTTCCAGGTTCAGGTGTTTTTTGTGGTTTTGTTTTCCTCTGTGCTGCTGGTGGAGGTCAGCGCTGCTCCACACTCAGACATGCTGACTGAGACTCTGAGAGAAGACCTCGTAAACGACAAGGTGAGTGGCTAATAGTTGAAAAAAAAAAGGAATATTTAAAATGTTGAAATTAAGGAGGTGATTCTAATGTGGAAATTAACAACTTTAAATTTGGTCTAAAGAGCTTATCACGTGTCCATTCCTTCATGTTCTCCTTTAAGGATCTCGCTCCTTTGCTCTTGCTGAAGCTCATGTCTGAACTGATGGCGGCCAGAGAGGACGAGATGCTCCCCGAGCCCGAGGAGGTGTTGGGAGTAAGAGAGGAGGTGATGAGGCGTCATCTTCCCCTCTCCCTCAGAGAGCGCAAGGCGGGCTGTCGTAACTTCTTCTGGAAGACTTTTACCTCGTGTTAACACAAGAGAAGAGCTCTCATTAAAGCCTGTGTTTGTTGGTTTTTTACGGTATTTCAGAATGATGAATTCATCCCTGTTGGCTCACTTTGTTGTAACCACCATACGCTGCAGTGATAAGACTGTATGTTTGAAGATCGGCAGGGATGTACACAGCTTGTCAAATAAAATAATCTGATTTTAAAGAATATGTTTGTTTAAGATTGTTCTCTAATTTGCATATTAAAGGGGACAGTACAATAATTCTATTTTCATTTCCATAAAATTTGGAGACTTGAAAATATTTGAGTCTGAGATTAGATCATTTCTGTCTCCAGCAGCACTGAATCCTTCATTTCCCATGATGCAAAGCAATTCCTAATTTTCCTGTCTGGTCTATTCAAGACTTACATGCACCCTAAGGATGTTTGGATGCTTTGGGGTTGCTCTAAAAGAACAGATTAATTTGAAGACATCGTCATGTAGCGGGGGTTCATGTTTGTTGTCATTGCTCTTATACAACAACCATTACTGATGAGAAGCTAGCACTACTGATTAAATCCTGTTAATCATTCAGCCAATGCATCCAAGTAACTTTCACTCTTTATAATATGATAGAGAAAGGTCTAAACCTGCTCTACTTGTAAAGAGTCTGATATGAATTGGCATGACTTTGACGAATGACGTGGCGAGTCATGTTTTCAGGAGACAAAATGAACTGCAGTTAAATAAAATGACTATTATGAGTTTTAATATTGGTATTTATCAATAAAATGAATAACCTAGGTCTACTTTTCAATGTGGAATGTTACATATTATAGGCGGCTGTAGCTCAGCTGGTAGAGTCACTCGTGAAGTTCTTCTGATGAAGTTAACGTTTGTACATGACTTTAAAAAAGTGACAGACGCAGTTTGACTTGTTGACTTTTTAATAATCAATTCTGTTACATAAGGAGAAAATCCCTCCATGTTTACTCGCTCTCTTATTTAAAGTAACTACCTGCATTTACACTTCATCACTTTCCTTTACTTCTCCTGAATTCATCAGCACAAACACACGTCTGCTGCAGTACCACAGTTCCTGATCTACAAGCTCCAATTCACAGCATTTCAAACTCAACACGCAGTAAGGATTAATTATTAATGAACGACAAATCATGACCGGAAAGAAGAATTACATGATTCAAGGAGTATGACACAAGAGTTGGCACGAGTGAGGATTTAAAAAAATGACACGTTAAGCATGAAGGAAAAGAGAACAGAGGGGGGGGGAACAAAGCAGATTAATGTAAATAGTGAATATATACAATGAGATAAATTAACAGATGAAAGCAGTTTTAGCATGATCAAAATCTGTCACACACAAAAGATTATTATTATGAAACTCAACGACATCCTTGAGGTAAGTCTTTTACATTTCTAGCCCTTTCAGGTACATCAATACAAAAAAGAAAACGGACGGAGAAACAGGCGGTTAAACACAATCATAACAAATACTGTCGCTCCAAAGTTGACCACTTGGCCCACATTTGTGCAAGAAAGAGCAAAAATGTAATCCATAAGAAGAGTTGGAGTTCAAAAATCACATGAAATTCCACTTTCATGTCAGAATACACAGTATGTAAATGTGTTTGTAAAGCTCATCCGCTCTAATTGAGTCTAACTTCAGACTTTCCCCAAATGGCACATGTATTAACTCTTCACGGGGCTCAAGCTTCATATTATAGGATGTTTTTTTTTTAAAGCCACATCAGTGACCTACACCCTGATTTCCTTTAAACAGAAGAAAATGTTTGACTTCATTGCACCATCAACTTCAATGTAACAGTCAAGTATCAACCAAACGTGACGAGATTGTTTCGTAGACATTCAAGAATGCTATTAAGATTAAAAAAAATGTTTGTTAATATTTATGTCAAAATGATTTTTTTTTTCCCCCTAACAAATATTGTACTAGCTAAAGAAAAAAAGTAACAGACTACACATTCCTTTCGTCTACATTTCTCGTGCTATGAGGCTACTTCCCTGCGCTAACCGCTACATGCTTTCCAGTTGGGGACAGTTTCTCTGCCGGGCTCAACCAGCCTGTTATGTACAGTCACAGTTGTTCCATTTCGTGCTTTTTCAATGCTCCTTTTGAGGCACTTCTGCACTTTAAATGTTTTTTAAAATGTACATATCCACATTTTTTTTTCTACAAGCCAACATCCCAGCTATCATTTGTGCCTCTTATCTACAAAAACAAAAATCCCTCATTTTCAGGTCTAAACCTATGAAATCCTTTGATTCTTTCATTGTCTTTAATAGTGATAACAATGTGCAAGCTAATCATTGAGCAGTACCGGTGTGGAGAAATGGGGATTGGAGCCCAAGCTGCCTGCAGGTCAGGCCACTGTCATATTAACACGGAAATAAACATGAAAGATGGAGCTGCTGTGTACAGAAACAAAAAGGAAGAAAGAATTGTAGAAGGACTTCTGAATTGAAGAAAAAAAAAAGTGTAGTGGCTGCTTCATCAGAGCTCCATTGCTCTTTTAAATCTGTAACACATTGCTTCTCTGCAAATTAAATTGCAGATTGACCCCAACAGAGGGAGCTATAGCAAAGTTTATGTTGCTCATTATCACAGCAACCAAGAAGAGAAAAAGTAGAGCACAGCAGGGTTTCTACTTCTGCAAATAACTGTCCACTGTTTGTGGATATGCGCGGGTGAGAGGGATGAAAAGGGCGGAGCCGATGTGAACGGTTTGTTAGCAGTCAGTGGAGATTTTGGCGGAGAGGTCCTGGATGCGGCGAGCGCTGCAGCTCTTGCACAAGATGTGGCCGTCAAGTGGGTAACAGCCTCGACCTTCTCCTTCGGAGGACAGCAGGAGACCACATTCCTGAGGATTACAGAAACTTCAATTCAACACTCACATGGACAAATCCTGCACATTTGGGCCACTTAAGGTCTTGGAATAGAGACTTTGGTTAAATATGATAATATAATCTTACATTTTGCTTACACGTTTGCAATAATTTGAGGGTTTTTTTAATTCCCAGAATAGTCTGACAGGACTAAAGAGTCGTGGAAACACCCCAGCTTCAAAGATTTACAAAAGAAATAAAGACTGACTCATATAAAGGGACTTGTTTGCCTCATTTAATTGTGCAGTAAACAACTTACATTTCTCATGGACTCACCTCACAGATGTAACAGTTAACATGGAAGCTGCGATCAAGAGCTACAATCCTCACGGTCTCCTCCTGACCCTGTTCAGGCATGATGGGCTCCCCACACACTGAACAACGAGGTGCGTACTTTCTGTCAGGTAGAACAAGCAGCAGTATTTACAGTTATTAGAGATGCCGTTCACTTCTCTTGACAGCTTTATTTAAAGAGGAACAAGATGTCAAAAAATGTCTTTGACTGTCTTTGTACCTGTGAAAATCGTCTATGCAGTGTATCTGAGAGGTTGCGTCCACAGTGAAGGGTACTCCATCCAGGCAGCAGTTACAGACTACACATGTGAAACAGCGAGGGTGGTACGCCTTCCCCATGGCCCGCAGGATCCGGTCGAGGATGGGCTTGGAGCACTTTGAACAGCGCTCTAATGTACTCTGACAAGAAAAGTTCAAACTGTTAGTTTCATATTTGGATTAGGGATGATTTTAGAAGATGGAAGTGTCCCTCCAGGCCACCGTACAAATAAATAAAAAACACTGTCATTATTAAATAATTAAAGTCTCTGTTGTGTAGTTGTTCCTTGACTTACAATATAACAGCTCTCACAGTAACTCTTCTTGTCGAGGGCGTAGAACGGTTGCCCTCTGAGTCGGGCGTGGCATGTGATGCAGGTAAAACACTCCACGTGGAATACCTGCTCCATGGCGATACAGCCACTGCCGTCACCGACCACGTTGTCACCACAGCGGGCACAGCGACCTGAAACCAGACCATTGACGCCAAAGTCTAAATGTGATATCCGCTCTTATTTAAAGCCATGCTTTGCAATTTTATAAGTAATTCATGTAATTTGTAAAGATCTTACCAAAAAAGTCCTCTACAGGGGGGTGGTTCATGTCATATACCAGCTTCTTGGTGAGCCGATCCAACTCTTCCTCAGGTCTGGCTGTTACCGACCCCTGCTGGAAGAAAAAAATGAAACAAATGGCACATGAAGCTCGGATACCAAAAGCCCAGAATCCATGCCTTACGTAACCAGTTAATATGAAATGCATAATAATTAGGGCTAGGTATCAAACATTAGCTAGTTGAAATGATAAGTACCAAAGGAGACCCTCTCATGACAATCCTGACATGCAAGTGTGAGATAAATATGTTTTTTTCAAACATGCTGGAGATGTATATGTGTGTCCCTACCTTATTGGACTGATAAGCCGGACTCTGAGCTGACCCCGACCCTGTATGATTACTTTCCATCCCTCTCTTGGACATTGGAACCTGGTTTACTCTTCCTCCCTTGTACCCCCCCTCAGAGTGCATCTCCTGAGCCTGTGATCCGGGATGAGAAGGGTACCAGCCCTGCTGACTTGTCTGAGTCTGAGGAGGGGGTCGTGACACTTGCTGGCGAGGAGGGGGAGGTGTGTATGCCTGTTCTGCCTGTCTACCAGATTGGGAGTAGGTGACGGGCTGAGCTGTCTTGACCTGCACGCTGAACCTGGGCCCGGTGGGGGTGGAGGCGGTGGTGTAGGAGGCCGGGACAGGCTGAGGGTAGGGCTTAGGGGTCGAGGAGGGGGAGTAGTAGTCCTGCTGGTGGGAGGTGGAGTACTGAGTGGACTGATGCTCGTTGGGGTAGGCGGGCGATGAGTGGTATTGACCATGGGGATGGGGTGGGTAGCCCATGGAGGGCCGAGCCTGAGGAGGGGCTGCGCTCTGGTGTGCAGGTTGGTAGTGATCCCCTGAGAGGTATTTGTTGTAAGGCACATTGTCGTACAGCTGAGGGAGGTCAGAAGAGTTACAACATTAGCACAGGGATTATGAAAACAAAAGGGAAATGTTTAGTTTCAACTGAAAAGTATCATCCTACTTGTGTGCTGGAGTCCTGTGGGTGGCTGTCTAGATCAGCCAGCATGCTGGTGAGGGAGTCGATATCCGCATCAATTTTGGAGTGATAGTTCGCCGGTTTGTCAGGACCACGATGCTAACAACAGATAAAGATTATTTAACGCTATAGCACATGAAGTGGATTTAAAATAACACAAGAGCAAAACTGTTCAATGTATATACTTGGAAGTTGACAGCTCAGAGATTGTTTAGCATGGAGATCAAAATGTGTAAAAAAACGTTTGTGTTGGGAATGTTGTTTTTTTTAATTGTCAACATGCTGAGAGACAGTGCACCCACCATCAGTTCGTAGCTGTCCATGTGTGGGCTCCAGTTGCGGTCTTCTTTGGAACCATGGGGAGGGGTGTAGTAGTGATCATTAGACGAGTGCTGAATTGGCCCACCTTAATGTGAGAGAACAAACATGGTCAAAATGTTTTCTACATCAATCTTACATTTGAATTTTTCTTCTCTCTAAGATTTTTCCCCCATTTGTTCCAGACATATTGAGGTCTTGGAAATAAGGGAAAAGGAAATTCTTAGGACACAACATATAAAGAAAACATAGACTTAGCGATACATAGATATCACTCAGTGATTAGTTTTATGTAAAAGCCTGCTAACAGCACACTTTTCGAATGTGCAGGTCTCTTTTAGAACTTTTGCTTAAATGACAAATTAATATTTTTCTATATTTTGGATTTTAATGAGTGATATAAATTTGTAGTATATTTATTTACATACTTATCCACAATATTTAATGAGTACATTCAGTAATGCTATCAATAAACTTGTTTTTTTAGGATGCAAATGTGCTTTTTTTTTTTGTACGGCTGCCATCCCTGACTCATGTAAGTGACTAGTGGTCCTCTTACCTGTGGGTCCAGTAGCCACGTATCTGTTGGCCATCCCTCCTCCTCCTCCTCCTCCTCCTCCTCCTCCTCCTCCTCCTCCTCCCCCTCCTCCTCCTCCTCCGTTCTGGTCATAGGGTCCATACTTTGGCCGGAAGTCAGACATCCCTTTCTTGATGGGGGCTCTATAGATCGCTGACCCTGCAGAGTGGGACATCTGGGGGACGGCTCGCTCTGGGCTATCCAGAGTCCTTGGTGGAAGCCAGGTGGGACCAGACATGGCAGGCTTCAGGGATCAAAAAGAGAAAGGAAAACTGCTCTTTTGTGTTGCCCTTTAAATAAAGTTCATACATATTATGACTGCAGTGTGCTATAGTTTTTTTTGCATACAAAAGTATTTGCTCTGACTATGTTTGCAGCTTTTACTCTTAATTTGCATGAGCACAGCTTTGGCTGCTGTGTGTATTCACATCGTAGGTAACCAATGGAAACTAGTGGATGCTTCATATTTTGTTTCCTATGGCAACAGGGACACGCAGATTGAACAATAGGCTTCTAGTGGAGGAACAGGAAGACAGAAGCCATTCTGAAAGATCGGGGATTTCCAGCTGGCCCTGAAACATGTGCAAGTATGCTCGTGTTTTTTCAGACAAACACCTCTTCAGAACACTCGCACACTAACTCGTACACAGATACACAAACAGGTGGTTACCCCCTTGCCTGTTGTCCCCCACAATGGTGATTGTCTTCAGATGTTTACACACTGGTATGATTGATTTCCAAATGAAGCACAGACAAAAACAGGCCAGGAAATATTGTGTAATGTGTGTCTGTACACACATGAACACCTGGCTCATAACAATATATTATGTATTCTCTATGTGGGGTAAATAACAACACAGGCAGCACACAGCTGAGCCGACAAAGTGCTGACTTGCACCATAGGGTCTTTATGAAGATGTAGATATCAGAAATGTTTAGTGCCACAAATTAGGAAAATAAAGATCCTTAAAGAAGGAACTTGTGATTGGACAATTTTTGGTCATGAATTAATTTTTTAAACAGTTTTATTGGGGAATATGCCAAACAAGCATGGGAATAAGGAAAGTACCTACTGTGACTTCTAGAAAAGCCATTGTGTGACTGACACATTGACTGATTGGATTGAAAGCACATACACATTGTCAGAGAGGAGAAATTAACAGGCCTAGCCCACTCAGATTGATTGTATGTGGGTCGTCATAAATCCTTGTTTGTAAGAGGATTAAAATGATGGGTGAGAGGATGCTGGAGACAAACAAGCACAATACAGCGCTTAAAAACGCCTTTAAAGTCTCTTGTATTTGTTTTTATATATTTCACCCTATTATTACTTTGATTCGTGTTGTTGTGGTCAACAGGCAGTGAGTGCATGGGCTTCAGTGACAGGGACCACGTGGAGGGAAGAGTGACCACATCGCCTCCACTAACGACCTGAATTAAGCCCCTGTCTGAATCCGGATGAGCATACACTCAAATCCGCGGATTGCTGGGCCAGGCAATTAATTGGATCGAGTTGATCACACTGAAAAGCCAATTGGGTTTATTTTATTGTTGTTTTATTTTCTTCATAGAATTTGTATGAATGTATACATTTATAAGCTCGCCAGGGAATCTTGCTAGGCGTAAAAAATGCGTAGCAACCAAATGTCAAAGTTGATGACAGTAACGAAAGTGAAGCGCGACAAATAACGACGTCGACATCCGTTTGATTGAAATTCAAAATAAAATCTCTTTACCTGAAGCCTTTTTACTAACACAAAGTTAATTTATTTTAATAACTAATATACATAATATAACTCAAATACCTGGTAGAAATTACATGATTACCCAAAATGCACCTATCCTCTAAGCAGTGCACGTTTTTCTAGGATGTTTCCATGCTTTTATTTTGAAGGCAAAATGCTATAGTTAGCTCAATGTTTGACACAGCGTAGCTTAATGTAGCGATATGTGCTAGTTAAATTGAACAAATAAAAAAAATTAAGCTAGCATGAACTTTACTAAATTTGGTAACTAATTGTTTTTTTTAATCGCAAACATTTTGTCCAAGAAATGTTGTAAACATTTCCTACCTCTTACAGTACCTTTACAGTGACTCTCCTCTTCCATTCAGTCTCATCTACAAATGAAGAACAAGCACAGACTGTAAATGTTAAGAGAACAACACAGGTATAAAATGGAACAAGCAGAAACGGCCAGGTAAATGCACGTTAGCAATATTTCCTCGTTTTATCGGTCACTGACGTTTGTTCCGCACAGAAGTATCATCGTCTCGTAAATGAATAAACCGACAACCTGCTCAATAGTTCGTCTGAATGTTTCCTTTGTGCGTCAAATTTTAGAAAAACACATCACTCAAGTCATATACAAAACCACAACGAAGGATAATTAGCACCAATTAACTTTAATAACAGGCTTGTTTACTTGTTTGTTAGCCTGTTTTGAACTCGAGCAGAGCTCGTGCCTTGCCTCCAGGCTAACTTAAACACAACCGAGGAGGAAACAATGGAAAAAACCGACACCTACCGCCCGAAACGAGCCACACAAACACACCCTATGCCTCCGTGCAAACGTTCAAAGGCCAGAGAAAGTTATCCCGAAATAACTTTCCCGTTGCTTTAGCGTCGTTAACCTACTTTGTGACGGATCCTGAGGCCTTTAGCAGCAGCCGCTGATCCTCACTGCATTCCCGATGTGTGACGTAGCTGCTGCTGCTCTGTGTGTGTGTGTGTGTGTGTGTGTGTGTGTGTGTGTGTGTGTGTGTGTGTGTGTGTGTGTGTGTGTGTGTGTGTGTTGAGAGAGAGAGAGAGAGAGGGGTGGGGGTCTGTCACATGCATTTCTGAAAATAAACAGAAAACTGATCTAAAGTGGCTACTACCTTTTAGAGATAATCCCAGACCCATATTTAAATGTAATAATAATTTCTAAAAAGGAAACCCAGATTTTCAAAGCTTTATAGACAGATATGTTCAGTATATGATATGTAAACTTTAACTAAGTACATGTGAAACATTTACAAATGTTCAATGTTTTCAATACCAGGGAATAAATACTCAGATAAAAAGATCAGAACACAAAAGCATTGGGTGCAACAAGCCTTGATTTGCTGTCTTTTTGACATATTTTAAGATGAAAACAGTATAAATACAAGTGCACAATTGTTTTTGGGGAGTGTGACTATGTTACTTTACATTTCAATACTGTTTAACTTTTATCTTCTTCAAAAGAAATATAGTATTTTCCCAATAGTTTGTGAAGACTGCTGACATTTGTAGCCTATCATCACAAATTATGTTCAACACACAAAAAAAACATGTATGCCTACTTCATTGGTTATATGCATTACTGTAGCCATACGCACGTTTACTGAAAGTTCAATTAATTTTTGAAAACGTTTTAAACTCGTTTACTGCTGTCATAGCTTCATTTATGTTCGTGTTACATGAAATTCTTTAATTTGGATTTCTGAGTCTACAGTTTTTGTCATAATGTGTTTTTACTCTGTGTATCTACATGTTTACTACCCTTCAAGCAGCCCTGAACATGGAGGTCAAGTACTTTCTTTATATTTTGTGGTTCATGAGATTTGGGTCAACTGTCTCTCTCCCTGTTACCCCCCCCATTCACCCTCTTTCTTCATCCTCCTCCTTCTCCACCATCACCACTTTGGAGGCCTTCTGCTTTCCCTGAGGCACTTTTTCAGAGGAAAGGTTCCATAACTGTATTATTTATTTTTTTAGCTTACTGTGTGTCTCTGCCAATAGGAGGAAAAACAACTGAGGCTGCTCCCTGGGATATCCCCGCTTCCTCCTCCTTCCTCCTCTCCTCCTCCTCCGCCGCCCAGAAGCTTGGTCCTGTTTGCCCTTATATGTCCAGAGGCTCTGCAATCAAAGGAAGAGGCCGTTTAAGCTGATCTGTTATTGTTGCCGGAGACATCAACACTTTGGCACCAACTTGAGAAGATTGAAGCCAAAGCATCACACAATGTCAGATAAACAATGTGGTCCTGTCCAGGCAACCAGGAAACCACAAAACCAGGGGAATCCCCTCTTTTGTGCGTTTGACTAGGAGTGACAATTAAATAGATGTTGAAATTTAAATACGCTGCTGAAAAAACTGATGAAGAGATATTTTAGAAATGCATTACAAGTTAATCAGAGTCTTACATTTGATGCTCAAAAGTAGCAACTCTGCACTTCATCAAAAAGGGGTCACGATAAGCGCGTTCACGTGGGCTAAGATGCAGGAAGTCACTATGAGCACCGCAAAATCTTGCCAACGGGATGGACTCAATGGCTTCCGCCCATTTCTGAACCTGTTTAGTAATGTTCTCACTTTTCCTCAACCAGCCCCCCTCTCATCCGTTGCTCTAACAAAGCCTGGAAGTAGCCGAGACCTACACCTCCCTCTCTGTTTACTTAATCGTTGTTTTCCTTTATGCTTGTTTTCCTTTTTTTTTTCTTTTACAAAGCACACAATTGATCTG
The DNA here is from genome assembly GCA_020745685.1 of Tautogolabrus adspersus. NCBI lineage: Eukaryota > Metazoa > Chordata > Actinopteri > Labriformes > Labridae > Tautogolabrus > Tautogolabrus adspersus. The sequence goes on along the minus strand of CM036556.1, from coordinate 8,977,003 downwards.
ACCTCCATCCAGATAAATAAAAGCATAAGGACACGCACACGAGCTTTACACCACATGCTAACGCTCCGCTTCCGATTAACATTTTCAAAGGATTTATAACCAAACAATTTAAAATGTTGTTAACTATATTCATCTTCCACACATTTGCTTTTCAATAATCAGTCATACTGTTTCTTGCAATACAATATACTACAATCCTTGAAGACACACATTTAAGTGAATACAAAAATATGTTTGCAATTCCAAATATTGGCATATTCTGTTAATAGTCTAGGATTGTTTAAGGGACTTTTGTAGTATGATCACATGATCATCTGCGTAAAATCTCAGTCCAAACTTGTTATTTGATACAATTTAGACCCTTAAGAATATGCATTTGTTTTTATCACAGTCCATGTCACATCAAACACCATCGGGCTACGTTCAAGTAATCTAGGAAAAGACATGAACATAACACGGCAACATTTAGGAACATTGGTGGAAAACTTTCATAGTTTAAAGAACACAACATCATCTGCATAACATTTTAATTCAAAAACAAGTTTATTTGACTTAAAGGAGCAATATGTGACTCTGACACCTATCCTTTAAAATGGGTACTGCAGTCCAAATTCAAAACATTAGAGAGAGCTGTGTCCTCTCCATCCCCTCCTCCGTAGAGTCGATGTGCACACAGGTTGCCATGTCACGGACACTGAAGCTTCAGTGTTTAGCCAGTCTTGAAACCTTTCTGCAGTCTAACCTCTCTCCATTTTTCAAAAGCATCTCCAATATTTATCCTAGTATTACCACGTTTCTGCTCGTGGAGCTTGTTATATAAATGCAGTGTCTCTATAGGTCAGGTAGAAACAGTTATATCTGAACCAGTTGACTTGCCCTCTTCCATCACTGCATCCTTCTCTGGTCAAAATACAAGCATACTATTCCACACAGGAATCAAAACTTAGAAGGAGGACATACTGCAGGCTGCGTTGTTGACAGAGAAGCCAGCACTTCAACATAGCATGTTTCCTAAATGTCTGATGAGAAAGTAAGGTCATTTAAGGATTTAATTCAGTAGATGTCTTACATAATGGTCCTTTAAATCAGGACTTTGGTATATGCATTTGTTTTTCTCACAGTCCCTGTATCATGCAACCTAAAAAAAAGAATACAACATATGCCAAAACATGTATAAAAAATAAATGTTTGCATGTAAACAATTGATTGAAAATCCATGCAGTACACCGTGTTTGAGATAAACACAACATTTAACAATATTTAAATACTCAAGTGGGTCAATATTTCTCGAGATACTAATTTGATTCAAGAGAAAAAAACATGCATTATAAACAGATCACAGGATAATTATTATTGTCTACATGGTTGGTCGTTCATCGTATTGGGATTAAGAAACAATTGCAAGCAGGGCCGTGGCTTCCATACTTTTACAATCTGTAAATCTTTGAGCTCAAAATTACTCCAGCAACTCCACATTTTGTGTGGCACTAAATCTTATCAGTAAAAGTTCAACCAAGCCTCCAGTTAACAGAGAAATATCAAGCTGCATCATCCTGCAAGTAGCTATAATCTGCCAAGAATGAACCTTGAAGACTTCTCTCCTCCCTCTTCAATGTCTCCTTCTGTGAAACTCTTTGATGTGAAGGAAACACAGTTCATAGTTCACTGTTGCGGAGCCTGAATTAACTGTCCTGCTCCTTGTTCTCTGTGAACCTGCGGCTGCCCTGACTGTGAGGTGACTTTCCGCTTGTTTTTGAGTTATTCATGACCTCTGAGCCCTTCCCCCCCCCTCTCAATTACCCCTCCAGTCTCCATTTCTCCTCCCTTGTCTCCTGCTCACTTTATTATTGACGGATGTCCTGCGCAGGCGTTTTCATCCATGTGTTGGAGCAGCTTTGCAGGATGCATTCAGAAGTGTGTGTGTGTGGTTGTGTGTGTGTGTGTGGGGTAGTTCCTGCCCATCTGTCGGCTGCATTTCTCTCATTCATGGTGGGTTGAAGGTTGTTTTTCACCATCATGCAAGGGGAAGGTGTCTCCCATCTAGAACGATCAATTTGCTTCCTTCCTCTTTGGTGCTCATAACACGACGCCTCTGCTCTCAGGCAGCAGGCCAGAAGCTTCCGGACACTGTTGTGGAGCCTTTATTAATGCCCATTTACCTGAACTGGCCAACTCAGCAATGACACAGTTTCCCTTTGATTTTCACTGATTCTTAAATATGTCATGAGGAATCTGGAAAGTATGGTGGCCCTGAAGGTCTCAACAAAGCAAAATCTGCAAAAACCACAAAAAGACATAAAACAAAAATGTTTCTCAAAATACAACGTTTTGCAATAAAAAACTACAACATTTCCCAAAACATTAAAATATTATTTTTAAAAAGCACAAAATAATTTGCATTACTACAAAATTAAATTCTAAACTGAATTTCACACACAAAAGGAAAGAACACAACATTTCAACTTCTAGTTGTTTTTTCTTCTTACTCCTTCTGTTACAGATTTTTGGTTATCAATGACTGAAAGGTTCCCTCAGGGCCACCAGGAGAAAAGCTTTAGAAATCCAGAAACCAGAATATGAGTGAAAACTCCCTTGATAAGATTGAATCTTAATGATGAGGGCACAGCTTGTTTATCCAACAATAAGCTGGTCTTCCAGCTTCCTCTCAGACTGTTTCCTCCATCCTGAAGAGGGCTGAAGGGGAGGAAAGCGTTGGTGGGGGAAGTCTGAAGCTCTTACCCCTGGACAGCCAGGCACGTACCGCATCTCCCCGAGGGTCCTCATATATATTTTCTCAGCGTGGCACAAAAACACACTGTGCTTTCCTGCCATTACTTCACTCAGAGCAATGGGGGTTTAAAAAAACTAATAGTCCACTAAAAATACCTGGAGCCCGGGGCCTGGGCCAGGGCCTTTCCTGCGCTGCTTCCAGTGTACGCGTGGGCCATTGAGGAAAGAGGAAACGAGCAGATCTGGATGTATGGGGGCTTCCTGCGCGACGTTATAAAGAGTCCCCTCCCTCCAGCCTCTCCTCACAGTGCTGGTCAGAAACATTGGAGGCTGTTAAGGAGACCCTGCTTTACATCTCTGTAGACTGAGCTGAGGGGGTTTGAAGGCAGCAAGGTGCACGTTAGTTCTCGTCCCTGCTGGTCGGGGTAAGTTGGAGGAAGATTTTCTTACTATATTTACATTTTAATTGACTTTCTAATAACTGCTTGATGAGCTTTACTTGTTTTTTTTAAAGTGGAGATGTTGATGATTTTATCCTTTCTTTATTTATCCTTCAAATGTAAGGGTTGAATTTAGGTTTGGTCTTATCTCCCCTTTTTTTTTTAATGCTTAAACAGGACTTAAAATTGTTTTTACGTCCAGAGTTTTCCCAACTTAGAATGTCTTGAGGAGCTATTATTAGCTACATTTCTATCTATCTTTCAGTGAAATTTAATTATACATGAATTAGACGAGGTGGATGATTCTTATTTTCTGCATGCAGGTACGAGTAGGGAGCTGGTCTCACCTAACAGCAGTGTCTGGGACACTCCTGTTTATTTATTCTATCAGTTACACAGAGGTAAGTACGCATTGTGCATCAGAATACAATCTTAAAACCTGCACTGCTTTGTTGTTTTATTCATTCTTTTAACCCCCTTCCTTGCAGATCTAAATGATGGAAGTGTTGGAGGGATACCGTGCAGACAGAGTGCAGATGATGAGGTCTTCTGCCCCTGCTGAAGGATACGTAAAAGAGTTCACCCGCCACTCCAATGATGTGCTGCTCAACCTTAACGAGCTCCGGCACCGCAACATCCTGACTGACACCATCCTGGTCGTCGGCAATGTACAACTGCAGGCACACTGTGCAGTGCTGGTGGCTTGCAGGTTGGTGAAAAAATGAATGCATCTACACAAAACAGTCCCTATTGAGGGACATTTCTTCTCCACCATCTCTGCTCTTTCTCTCTTCTTGATGTCTCTGCAGTTGATTAATATTTTTGTATTTTTCCCTCTCTCCTCTCAGCGGGTTCTTCTACTCGTTTTACTCCCGCCGTGTGCCTCTTCAGGGGCGTGGTGGCAGTGGAGAGCAGCTCATGACCATTTCACTCCCCGACACCTTAGACCCATCCTGCGTGTCCCTGCTGCTCGACTTTATGTACACCTCCCGCCTCCCTCTGACACCCAGCACCGTCCCCGGGGTAATCACTGTGGCAACCCACCTGCAGATGGACCATGTGGCAGATACCTGCAGGGACTTCATGCAGCTGCACTGGTGAGGGAATAGAAGGAATCTTATTTGTGCTGTCTTGCATGTTTTTCACTGAGGTTTTAAACAAGTTCTTTGTTTTTCAGCAGGGAGCATATGAGTGCAAGACACCCGCAAATGGAGCAGGACTCCAGGGTGTCTGTAGCTTGTGTTGCCCCTAAAGGAGGGGACCTGCCCGGTCCTGGACCCCAGAGATGTCTCTCAACAGCAGTGGCAACAAGGTACAGAATTACCCCTGTAACTGCATACAATTATATTCCTTCTGCCCTGCTTTGGGTGTTTGTTGAGCTCATTACAGCTCTTCCTGTGTTTCTTCTACAGGGTCCCTGCGGATGTCGGTGGCTCTCTGAAGCCAGGGGCTTTCCCAACCTGCCAGCCCAGGTCAAACAAGCTGAAAGGAGAGCCTGAGTCACCCCTCATCGGGAGCCCTACTCCATCTCCAGACAGCCCCACACGCTCCAGCTGCCAACCAAATTCCCCTGCAGAATCCAACACCTGCAACAAAAACCTTGTGGTGTGTTTAAAAAAGCTCACTATAAGTTAATAGTTTCTTTATGGTGCCATAAAACTCTTTATTATCCAAGTGAACATTTAATTTACATTAGAATTCAAGGGATTAACTGCGTTTTGTTTATTTCTCCAGAGGGATATCAAAGCCACACCCGATCCAAAGGCTTGCAACTGGAAGAAATACAAGTACATCGTCCTCAACCCACTCTGTGCATCCACCACGGTGAAGGAGGAAGAGGTGGAGGAAGCACAAAGCCACACAGCACCCGTGGGCGACAGGATTGGCTCAACACCAAAAGTAGCTACTACAGAGGCGTGGTCTGGAGAAGTGCCTGGTCAGATTAATAGGTACAGGAATGAGATTTATGAAACAAGACAGGAAAATATAATGTTTTTTCAGCTGTGTAATTAGATTCATTTCTTCTTCAGACAGGGGCAGGCCTCCTGCTACGAGGGTTCTGGCCGAGCCCCTCCCCTCGGGCCACTCCCCTCTGTGCCTCCCCTTCAAAAAGAAGGAACAGGTATGAATGAGACCTCTTTTATATTTCAGATATGTCACTTTATGATATTTAAGCTCTTATTCAAAGTTTGTTTGCATGTTTCCTCAGTCTCCCCCTGCATTTACCCACACCTGCACCCCACTGATGCTGAAGCTCCCCGCCACACCCAACATGCAATCAAGAGTGAGAACTATTTTGCTCCCTTCTGTTATTCTGGAAACCACCATGCAACCAAGACTGTCTGCTCAGGTGAGACTGTAAACCAATCTTTTCCCTTATATCATCTTTAACAAAACACAGAAAACTGACGATGACTTTTTGACCCCTCCAGGTGACAAACCGTACCGCTGTAACGTGTGCGGCGCCCAGTTCAACAGACCGGCCAACCTGAAGACTCACTCCCGTATTCACTCAGGGGAGAAGCCGTATCGCTGTGACACCTGTGGAGCTCGATTTGTTCAGGTGAGGGTTAACCGTGGGTTTGAGACATTGAGGGAAATTTAAAATGTGCACCTTCACAAAACAGGTGCCACTCATACAAGAATGAACACAGCATGGACATCATAAAAACATCCTTTAGTTGTGTGGGGGTAATGAATGGCAGTACAGTATGAGTTATCTGAATATATTTAAAGTACCAGGAATACAATGTTTCCATGAAGTTAACTCCAGTTAACTCAGGAGTCATTCAAAACCACAAAATCTACCCAAACTGAGAACTATGAGCGAGAAATATCAGTTAGTTGAATGTCAGATGATTCTTCAACCAAACCCCATTCAGAAAAAACATCATTCTTGAAAAGGCCAGTTAGGTTCTCAAAATGTTACATATTATGATCGTTTGTAACGAAAAGTATCCTCGTTTTCCTTGAAAAAAAACTACAGATCTTCAGCCATTTTTTAACTCAAAGCTGCTGCAAGTGAAAGAGAGATTAATATCGTTATTTTAGTCTATATCAGCAGCGCAGCAGCCGCCTACTGTAGGTTCGAAAATGACAAACATGGAGCATCTTGTTATACTTTAGTAAAGAGAAAGTAAAGAGAGTAGTGGCGTTCAATTGAAATGCATAGGTCGGTTCAACTGGATTACAAGTGATAATTGGGGTGGAATAAAATCAGTCTATGCCCTATTTTTGGGGACAACCAAAGACAATTAACATGGAATGGAATTGATCACCACATGTGACGTTTCAGGCCCTCGCCCTTCACCACACATCATGTTAATTGGAGCAGCTTCTGGTGTGCAGACTTAGTCTTCTTTCTGTCTTTGGACATATTTTCTGGCCAGTACTCACGAATGTGCGTGCTGTTTGATATTTTTTTTTAAATTTGGACAACCGGACATTGCACAATAGTTTTCCTGCAATTTTTGGGTAATTATGAACAAGATGGGGCGGCAGTAGCTCAGTCCGTAGGGACTTGGGTTGGGAACCGGAGGGTTCAAGTCCCGATGCGGATCAAAATATGGAAGTTGGTCTGGTAGCTGGAGCGGTGCCAGACCACCTCTCGAGCACTGCCGAGGTCCCCTTGAGCAAGGCACCGAACACCCACCAGCTCAGGGGGCTGCCACCGCACTCTGACATCTCTCCATTAATGCATGTCCACAGGTCGTGTTTGTGCATGTGTGTGATTCAGGCCTGTGTGTGAGAAGCATGTCTCTCAATAACAGAGTGCGAACCAGAATAAAGTATATAAAAAAAAGAAATAAAATGAAATTGGGTCCTGAAGACTTTTATTTTTGTTGCCGTTGTTTAATTTCGCATCAACGTTTATATTCTGGCTTCGTCACATCCCTAGAGGCCCATATGAAGGAAACGTTTTAAAAGTCATTCTAAATGGTGTGGGAATTCTTGTGTTTGGGAAACATGTCATACTTGAACCTTTCAAACACACCATTAATCTGACAACATTTTCTAAATACGAATCTAGCCTTTTCTGGTGCTTGAACTGTCGGTTTTTTGTTTGTTGTCAGGTTGCCCATCTGAGGGCCCACGTTCTGATCCACACCGGGGAGAAACCGTACCCCTGCCACACCTGTGGGACCCGCTTCCGCCACCTGCAAACCCTTAAGAGCCACCTGCGCATTCACACCGGAGAGAAGCCGTATACTGTGAGTGACTTACCAACCACAACACACAATGAAACACTTTTACTTTAACTCCTTTTTAAATGTTGTTAAACCCTTTGTGTTTCAGTGTGAGAAGTGTGACCTTCACTTCCGCCACAAGAGTCAGCTGCGTCTGCACCTGCGGCAGAAACACGGAGCCGTCACCAACACCAAGATCCGCTACAAGGTCCTGACTGAGCCCTACCAGGCTCTGCTGCAGGCCTGCTGAGGAGGGCAGACCATCGAGCTTTTAAACATCATAATGTCAGGATAATACAAAAAAAAAGGATCTTAATTCATACGAAAATGAGAAATTAGTAAACAAAATAAGTTAATATAAATTATTGGAACGAGGGTTTGAATATAAGGTGCTAGTTGACAACCTATAACAGACAAGAGACCATTTAGAGAACGAGTTACAAATAACTTTTAAAAGCAGCTCATTGTTGGATGGGATTTGGAGTGAAGACTTGTAAGATCCAGAAGAAATCTGGGCTGTCTTTTCTGAGGTGGAGATAATGTTCAGAAATGTGTTTTTGAAGGTTTGTGAAGGGGTAGAGAGAGGGGAAAAAGAAATTGAGAAGAAGGAGACATAAGGATGCATATCGCTGGATTTTGAATGTGCATGTTTGAAGGAAAGAGAAAGCAAGTTTGAAGAAGGGGCCGGGTTCATTTTCATTTGTTTTAAGTCTGGAGATGCACTTAATCTTTGTTAAGTTACAGCAGTTTCCTCTGACGTACATATTTAACTCATATTAACTTAACCTTTAGGCCTGGGGCCTGCATGTATCAAGTGAAAGAAAAGATGAAGTGAATTCTTCTTAAACAGTCCAGGCGGGCAAAGGACTTAGCTGTCTTATAGTAGAGTTGAATTGTTAAATGAGATATAGTTTTCTAAGATGAGCACTGAGAAAAGATGACTGTAAGCAACTGGATTTTTGATAATCGCATTCATATATGTGTATGGGTTCATTTGCTGGACAAAGATGGTTTTGTACAATTTAAATTAAACCTTTTTTTTATATCAATTGGAGCTTTGGTGTTCAGTGTGTCATTTAAAATATTAATACTGCAAGTATAAAAATGTATACAAAGTGCTGAGTAGACCAATCATGTTTCTAAGCTCATACAGCAGTGTGCACTCTGCCAAACTTCCCTCCTTCAACCTCTCTCCTCCCTGGACTTCCTTCCTCTCTCATTACCACACTCTTTCTCCCCATGAATCATGTCTTCATCATTTTCCACATTCTGTTTTTGTTTTGCTTTTTCGGGTACTTTTGTGGAAACAATGAAGCGTAGGGCACCTGCTTCCTCCAGGTTCCCTAACGCTGGGTACTCCTTGCATGACCAGACGACCACACGTGTGCAAGTTCGCCGGTGTTTCCTGGAGGTGAGGAGGTCGACCGTGGAGGGGCTGCAGACTCCTGCTGAACTCTCCCACCCTCTGCCCCCCCCCCCCCCCCCGGCTTCCTGCTCCCTGATGAGTTGTGGCTAGCTGGGCTTATTGTCTGAGCTCCGAAGACAAACGTTGGAAGTTTGATGGGACTTTCCAACATTGGCCCTCCCTCTTCTACTAAAAAAATAAAGTACATGACATGTTTTTGTTCTCTTACATCAGTTTCTGGGGTCTCCCTCCTATTAATAAAATATAGTCACAAAAAGAATAAAAGAAAAGAGGACTTTCAGGTGAAACACATGTCAGGAAGAGAATATTTCATTGGAAATGTGTATTTCAAGAAGTAAATTCCTGGAACATTTAAGTGCAACTGCACAAAACTTGATCACGCTGCTAAATATCATTGTATGAACATGTTTTGGAGAAGTATTTCCTGCTACAGGGCACATTAAAAATAGAAATGTAAGAATGTGTATCCAGTCCCTGGGGTGATATTAGGCTCTAAGAAGCTCCTCTTGCTGTTTTTCAATCAACCCTGATGCCTTTAAGCGCCAATCAGTGTACAATGTGCAAGGCAAACTTGACAGCTATATTACACAGTATGAAAAGAAACTCTAAAACAGGGCTAATGCCTTGCCATTGAGCAACAAAGAAAATATGAATAGAAATCATTAAGGAAAGAGATTAAAACACAGTCTCTTCTCCTAAAGATCAGGGGAAAACAGTCTCTGAAGGCTCTACGTATTTGATTGAAATTTGTAAATTCAATTAACATAATAACTGAGGTCAAAACAATCTTAAAGCAGTTGCAAGTAGTGCTCATTTTAAGATAAAATGTTGGCCTCCCTCTAGTGGTAGACATCAGGAAACACACAGGACTGTTTTCTGTAGTAAGAGAGGTAACAGACACTCATTTTGAATCTGTGGCTTGGATCCCCCCCTTATTTTAAGAGCTGTCAAACGATTTACATTTTAATTTCAGATGAGTACATGTTTTCAATTCCATTATTTTGCATTAAAATATAAAACATATTTTAAATCTTTGGACTGTCTTCAGCTGAGAGTACTTTAGCTGTTTGAAGTCAATCATGCTTTTATTTTGAAAAAAAGTTAGAACCTTCTGGTAGATCGAAGGTTAAGAAAACTATACTGGAAAAGAAACTTGTTACGGATCAAAAACTAAATGAAAAGAGCTAAAAGGAACGGTAAAAAAGAGAAATGTTTGATGTCATGACTGAGGTAGGGCTGGGCGATATGACCTCAAATCAATATCACGATTAATTGAACATTTGACCTCGATTACGATTAATGAACGTTTTTGTTGTTTGCCCTCATAGTTCACTGACATGGTCTCTTCTGTAAATATGCTCAACTATTAAAGCTGGGATATTTTTTCTAATGAAGGAGTGCATATCTGATGAACTATGTTGTGGTTATTTATTGAATATTTCAAAATGAAGTCAAAGCATCGCTTGAAATGAAAACGACACATTTTAGTTTGAAAGAAGAAATGAACTTCTCTTAAACAGTAGAAAATAAATAACTTGCATTTGCGTTTACATTTGACCTCTTTTTGTTCGGTGTCGTCTCCCCTAAGGACAAAATGTGTCCAAACCATGGTCATTGCTTCCATGTCGCGGATTGGACGTGTAGTCACGTGACTCTGCCCTTAAAATAATCAAAATAATTGACAAGATTACGCCTGTTAGAGGTTCTGAATGTCGGTTTTGATTAATCTTCGATTAATTGCCCAGCCCTATCATGAGGGTAGATGTGCTGCTTGTCAACAGGCAAGGCAGGCAACTGCTTGGGGCCCCAAGCCAGTAGGGGGCCCCCAAGGACTGATCCACTTTAAAACACAGCAGTTCAAGATCCTATAAGCTCAAGATGTGTAATACATTTGCAATGACAGTACAGTAGGTAACCTAAGTTGATTTTGATATTGCTTTTTTAATATTTGAGGGGAAATATATACCTAACATAATTAATGCATCAAACATGACAAGCAAACGTGGGTGAAGGCTAAACTCCACAAATAGTCAGAAAACAATCATAAAGGGTTTTTCGATCATGTTAATATTATTATCCTGTCAAATCTATGCGCGCGCCTCTGAGGGGTACTGCGCAAGCGCGGACCATTAACACATTACCCTGTGGAGAGTGTTGAGCTTCTCCGGTGTTTTCATGGTGGTAGAAAGAAACCGGTTGTCATTTTGTGAACTTGGAGACTGCGGAGCATGTGCTATTCCGAAGAAAGATGACAAACTGAGGGTGAGATGTCTCGAGTTTAACTTAAGCTTCTTCAGGTCGGGAATCGTTGACGTTTTGAGTCTTAAAGATTTCAGTTAATGGGTTATGAAACGGTTAATTTACATTGTAAACATGGCCATAGTAACTGCGCTCATACCGATACACACACATTTATAAAAACACTCAACACGTATTAGAAATATATCAACATTGTCACTGTGTCATTACAAAAATATGTATCAATTTTTCGAGCATTGTGTTTCGTTTATGCCGTTACAGTTGTGTGACAAACAGTGCGCATGCGCAGTGTGGAGCTTACGTCACGTAGACGGAGTTATGATGGGAGAGAACACGTGCTGAGTATCCAATGCACGTTCTCGTTTTTCTACCTGAAGAAGTTGTTTGTGTAATCATTAACCATGAATGAATGCAACTCCCGGACTGTTTCTGAGCTGCTGGAGGAACCAGCACGCGTATGCAGGTGTGTGTGTGTCTATATACCTTCATATTGGAGGAAAATGCAGATAATAGATAGCAATTATTTAGAGAAAATATTACCCACTCATTAAACAAACATGTCCTTTATATTGATACCTTTTTTTTATTTTAGATTTACCACAAAAGCTGTTAATATAGTATTTTTTATAACCCCCCTCAAAAGAGATTATAAATGATATCAGTTAACCTATCATTTTCTGAACCATGGTTGAAAACTAGTCCATTTTTTTAATATATATTTGAAACACCAAATTGAAAATGACTATAAATAAGGTTGTAATTACACTTCTCACTACCTTATATATTCAGTTTATTGTCTGTGAGCTGTTTTCTCATTGAGAAAGAAGAGCCCGGCCGATACCGATATCGATATTGGAGAGAGAAAAACATCTGATACCGATATATCAGCCGATACCCGTTTTAGGTCTATGTTTCGATCTGTAGAGATAGATATACACACACATGTATTGTGTTGATCCCTCGAATGCAGTTATCAACCACTTGTGGAAAAGACATTTAATGAAGACAAGATGGTCACTCAACTGTAAGATAACTGCGCATGTACGAGCGTCACTTGCTCAACACTTTGGAGAGTGATAAAGTTTGTTGTAATCTATAAAGCACACTCTGCTGGTGACAGTGAACTGCTCGTGTAATGTATTGAAACTCAAATGAAATTCTATTTAACTGGTGAATAAATCGAGTAATGGTGCATATCTGCGATTAAATTAGCCGATACTCATGGTCGCTGGATAAGCTAATATCGGTCGATATTATCGACTGGCCAGTTAATCGGTCAGGCTCTATGAGAAAGTATATAGCCACATTTTGATACTATTCAATGATAGATAGTGTTATGACCAGTGAATTTAGGACCCAGATGCAGGACACAGAAACAGAGGGGTTGATTGGTAATGAGGTTTATTGCAGCAAATGGAGATGAAGAGGGGTTGAAGATTCCAGAGATTGGCAGAGTGAAGGGGGAAGATGGCTGACCAGAGCAGAGGAGGGGTGTGAGCGTGGCTGAATGAGTGGCTTGGGATCCAGAGAGCAGGTTGAGGCAGATGGATGAGCAGGAAGGCAGGTGGGTGAGTCGTGATCCTGAAGCAAAGGATAAACAGGATGAGAATCAAAAACAAAACTAGCACAAGAAACTTCTTTTCTTTCTTCAAAATTCTATCAATTTTGAGTAAGCCTGAGACGTAGTCTACCACAGTAGCTGAAACAACGATCTGGCGATGAGTGGGTGGAGAACCGGGGTAGATATACTGCTGAGTTGATGAGCTGATGGAGAGTAGGTGTGCAGGTCTGAGCAGGTGGATGCAATGAGCAGCAATCAGGAGGGAGCCGTGACAGATAGAATATAGATAGAATCATATGATTCTACTGAGCCCTCCTTTGTCCTGCAGGTTTTGCTGCACAGCACATTTCATTCAACAAGCAGGTCTCTTCTTCTTTACCTATTACAGCACATATAGATATACAGCAAAGAGTATATCAAACGTTTTATATGAAACAAATCCTTTTAGCCGTCGTTGTATTCTCTGAAGTTGTAAAGTACAAGTCTTGTAGTTGATGTGTGTTTGTGTTTGGAGCACATTCCTTTCATGCCTGCAGCAGTGCAGTGAGTGGCATTAGGTGAGGAATGAATCAAGTCACTGAGCTGTGGCTCAAGTTCAACTCGCATTTAGAAACAAAGTAAACCTTTGTGAGCACAAAGAATCTGAGTAATTGTTGCATTTAGCATACCATGTTTGCAACTAAATTTGTGGAAATAAATAGTTAGGTATGATTGAAGAAGTAAAACATTGTTATTTATTTTCTATCAGTTTTTTTAATCCTTCTGTTTGAAGTCAAATGTACAGTTAGAGCAGCTACAGGTCAACTTAAAGACCCTGAAACTGTTAGTGAAACACAACAGTTTTTCTTTATAAGTAGTAGATTAATCACATTGAAGAGGAGGCACTCTTACCAGGAAATGATTCTACAACATCTCCTGATAATGTGCAGTACTATCAGGTCACAGAGAGACTACAATAGCTGCGTGCTGGAGACAGTAGTTGTGTGTTTGCCCTCAGTGCCACGAAAAAACTTGTGGAAGATAGATTTCTGTCTCAAATGTATCTGCCCCAACTACACATACTCTTGACAAGTACTTGAACAACCCCACAAAAAACTATCCCTTTAAATCCTTCAGAAACAACGACATGGCCTCAGACATGAATTGCTACCAGAGACATATGTGCATTTGTAAAGTGGTTTTAATGTTGCTAAGAGAAGACATTAGTACCATGACTTTGAGGAAATCATCTCATTACTGCATTAATGACGACTACATGCAGAAATATGACATTTGAACTATTAAATATCAACAGTAGCATACAAACAATCCAGTGAGGTATTTTACTTCTGAACATGAAAAGAGTTCTTCATCACTGATCCATAAAACAGTCATTGTCAGAGTTCACCTCTCACCTATATCTCCCTCTCAAATAAAGGCCATCATGTTAAGCAGCAGAGTCGCACTTAAATGACACAACCGGCGAATCTATTGGCCTGTGGGGAGTTAATCATTATCGCTGTTGACAACCACAGAGAAGGATCTGAGACCTGACCTTGCGGCTAAAGGAGAGACGTATCACCTGCTCGTATGCTTCACTCTCCTAATCTGCCGTTATCGCTCTTTTCACACTCTCGTTTCTTTTCTTTTTGCAGCTGAATCTCTGTGGGACATGACCAAGGCTAGGCCCAAAGCGGAGGGCCAGGGCGATGAAGCAGAGGGTCCAGATGGAGGCTGGGGCTGGGTGCTGGTCGGTGCCCTCTTCGTCAGCACCAGCCTGGTGTTCGGCCTGATGCGGAGCCTGGGGATCTTCTTTGTGGAGTTTGTTCAGTACTTTGAGGAGAGCGCTCAGGCCATCTCCTGGATCTCCTCCACAGGGCTGGCAGCTCAGCAGTTCTTCAGTGAGTCAAAGTATGAATGTGTTTTTCTGTAATTGTGGCTAAAACAAGGCGATCTTTCATCAGCAACTGTAGAAGCTGTTCGGATACAAACCAGATAACACAGAAGGAGATATAACTATGGGGGAGCAGAGAGAGAGAGAGAGAGAGAGAGGGTGCTACATATTAACCCTTTAACAAGCAGCAGCCTGTCACTCATTATAAACACATGTTGCCCTGACAAATATTTGTCAAATTTTCACAACATTCCCAAATACGGATGTCTATGTTCGTGGACAAAATGTGTTAAATACAATTAATTTAGTGTTTGAACATTTAAGTCAATGTTGACATAATGTAAAGTATGTTTCAATGAAGATCTGGAACAAACTCATGCAGAACGATTGTGCATGTTCTGTATATCTTCAGATGTTTTTACAACCAGGAAAACGGCTCGAGGCTGGGGTACGAAGTGTTGAAACAGAGTAAGGTAGATTTTGTGTTTTTAGCCGAGCCTGGCGCTTTGTTGTCATCATAAAAAGTACGAAACTCTCTTTCTCTGCCAGTTTTGTGCAACCGGCTTTCTAGCTAGCTAGAACAAGCTTTTAGTAGAATCCACTCAAGTGAAATTAGTGCACAGGCCGATTGAACACACATTGGCAGATACTCATTGGTTGCCGTAGAGATGGAAGGAAGACTAATCAGGTGTGTTCGGTCATCAAGTAGAAAGCGGTTTAAACTGCACAAGATATCAAGTCTGCTTTCACTTCCTCTGTAGTTGCTAAAATAACTGGAGGGCTTTATGCTAAAGAGAAAACACTAATGGAGCTGTTTGTTTTGCAGGTCCTTTGGGTGCAGCGCTGTGTAATGCATATGATGCTCGGGTGGTGGTGATGACGGGGGGCTGTCTCGCTGGACTCGGCCTCATACTCGCCTCTCAGGCCACCTGTCTGGTTCACCTCTACCTCACTATGGGTGTCATATCAGGTAACAGCCATCAAAGCAGCTTATCCTTGTTTACCCAGTTAACCGTTGACATAGTTGCCTGCAGGTAAATAAAGAGACCTCTCACAGTCGCTCTCCCTTTTCCTCCCATCCAGGTCTGGGATGGGGGCTTGTCTTCACCCCCATGGTGGCTACAGTCATGGCTAACTTCACCCGCAGACGCACCCTGGCATTGGGGCTGGCGTTCTCAAGCATCGGCCTCTCCTCCTTCGCTTTCAACCCGCTCTTTCAGCTGCTGATAGAGATGTACGCTTGGCGAGGGGCCCTGCTGATTCTGGGGGGGGCTCAGCCTTAATATTGTGCCCTGCGGGGCCCTCATACGACCACAGCAACGCTCAAAAGCAGCAAAAAAGGTGCAAGAAAACTCTACCATCAACACCTGTTTTACAAGTTTTTTAATGTTTTTTTCAATCCTTGATTTTATCATTAAATAGTCAGTTTTGTTGTTCGGTGGAATAAAGACTTAACATTAAAATGAGCCCTTCCTATAGATTATAAGTAAAATAAATGTAAATTCAGTAAATGCTTGGGAGAGTTTTGGTGGGTTTTTATCCCTGCACATTTCCTTAAGGCTGTCTAAAGCTTAATTTAGATCGTTAAATGATTTTATTATGAACAAACAGGGATGTTTGATGATGATTTGTTAAGTGAAGCTGAAGCTCAACATTTCCGTGTTTTTCCTCCCTTTAGATCGCTTCAGAGTCCAAGCCATCAAATGCTTCCTTGCTGCACCGAGTCTCCTCCCACCTAGAGCTATCGCTGCTCTTCGAGAGGCCGTACATCACCTACACGTTAGCCGTCACGCTACTGAACGTCGGCTACTTTGTGCCTTATTTTCACCTCGTTGCCCACAGCCGTCAAGCCGGCTTCTCCGAGTACCAGGCAGCGTTCATCATGTCAGCTGCCGGTGCCACAGACATTCTGGGCCGCGTTGTGTCCGGCTGGTTCTCAGACCTCGGTCACTTCCGGCTCATTCATTTACTGAGCGCGTGGACAACACTGGCAGGAGTTTTCATCATGCTGCTTCCTGTGAGCTCCCTGTCCGGGTCTTACTCTGCTCTGATGTTGATCAGCCTCCTCTACGGCTTCTGCTCCGGGGCGCTGACCTCGCTGGTTTTCGCCGTGGTGCCGATGATTGTGGGTGTGGAGCGTGTGATGGGGGGTCTCGGGTTGCTGCAGCTCATCGAGAGTGGGGCCGGACTGCTTGGGGCTCCTCTGTCAGGTATGACCACATTGGCAGAAAGTGTATAATTAAGTATCCCATGAAGGTCAGTGTAGGTCATGGCACATTTTTTCACGTTATTTAAAGTGACCTAAATCCATCCCTAAACAAAAGTTAACAAACTGAGGCTAAAGTAGTCAAACATTAATGTGACTCCTCAGGGTCAGGCAGCTGTCTCCTTCTTTTGTTTTCTTTTGAAGGTCTACCATTCACACCTTACCTATCCACAGCTTTAAAAAACGTCATACATTGTTTTACAGAATTTCCTCTAAAGGGTCTAAACTCAAATTACAAAAAGTCATTTTCTCACCAAACCTTTAGTGGTATCAATCCACTCAGAAAGTCTCCATTTTATTTGCCAAAGTTTTCAGATTCAATGTGTGACTGAGGCCGAGTCCACACGTAGGCGGTTGAAAATGTGGCTTCTTCGTGCACACGTTTATGGTCAATGAAAATGCACCTTTTGGAAAACTCCTTCCAGGGTGAAGACTTTCAGAAACTCTGTTCCAGGTGTTTATGTGTAGACGGGGAAAACTGAGTTTTGGGCTGGTGACGTCACACCGTGCGCCGGTTTCTCCTCCGTTTGACGTCAGTGTGCGACGCTGTCACTTTTGTTTACATGAGATTAGTGGGATAGCAGACGTAACCAAACTAGTGCTCCCACTATGTTGACGGGCAGAGGCGCCTGAATGGACAACTTTGTCAAATGAAATGGTCATTGCAGAGGAATGGGGGGAACATTTTAGCATGTCAACGACGTGATTGTTGACTTGGCATGCCCATGACAGCTGTAACAGTGGGTTTTGGACAAAGATGTTTTTTGAGAACTTAACGTGATTGTTTTTTGAAACGGAGGAGGGAAAACCTCTGTTTAAAAAAATACCTGCCTACGTGTGGACTAGGCCTCAGTTGATACCGCTCCTTGAGTGAGGGAGTACTTTCCTTACTTTGAGTATTCACGAGTTTACGTGTAGTTAAAAAAACTTGAATAAGTGTCGTTTTTCACTGCTCAGTTTCGACAACATGCCCAGAGCTGTTCCCAGTGTTTGTGAAGTGATGTTTGTGGTGATTTTGTCCCACACTTGTTGCTTCCCCCTTATCATGTGTCTCTTTTCTAAAATGACAAACTCATCAAGCATATCTAGGTCACTCTATGTGAAGTGTTAGTTTAAACCTGATGACATGTAACAAAAAAACATTGTGCAACATGTGAACAGCTTCTTAAAATAGAGCTAACAGAGCTAAGATCAGCTCAGGTTGTCACTCTAATACGTGTACAGACTTCATTATCAGACAGGAAACAGAGTGTTCAAGACTTTTTACAGTCTGAAACTAGTTTTTTTTCACCAAGTGAAAAACAAACATCCAGCTCAGCTGAAGTTCCTCTTTGGATGTCATTTTCATAGCAGTATCATACAACTTTCAGAGTAACAATTAGACCTGTGAGGCTTGTCTGCTTTTTTGAATGCATAACGTGGTTTTGAACAAAAAGAAGTCCTTTAAGGTGAAGCCACAGATATCATGGCATCATCACATGCACAGAGCAGAGACTTCTTTTGTAAATAGCAATAAGCTAGCCTTTAAGGTTCTTTCTGTTTCATTCTCACTCTTAAATCACGTATCTGAAAGTATGTCTGCCCTTCTGTCCGTTTCTCTTTTGTTAAACTGTGAATATTCTCTCTTCTCCACATCCACAGGGTTTCTGAAGGACGTCACAGGTAACTACATGGCTTCCTTCATCATGGCCGGTAGTTTCCCCATCCTCGGTACTCTGACCATGGCCACTCTGCCTCACTATTTCTCCTGCAAAGATCCACCCGCTCCTCAAAGAGGCTCGCATGACGACAAAGAGAAGAGTTTACAGCCAGAGAGGGAGCAGATGAACAGTCTGCCTTCGGACACGAGTCACTGAGGAGCTCCGTCAGGCGGATTATGAGACTTGTATGAGCTGCAGGACTGAGGGTTGAAGGATCAAGAGCCTTTTCTTTCTTTTTTTTTACTGAAGAAACCATCAGTTTATATGCTGCAGCACATGTGTGTGCATTCATACCTCACTGACCCAGAGCACAAAGAAAGAAGCCTGCTGTGGAAACACAACCAGCAGAAAGGGGCCATTCTTTGTTACACATAGAAACCTCAGTTTAAGTCTGTATCTGCCAAAGAGTGAAACATGTCATGAACGTAAATGTGTGGTGGCTGAACATGCACAGTAGTGTGGCATGCAGGAGGAGATACTTGAAGGAGAATGTGACTGCTATGATTATCATTATGAAGTTTTTGGACACTTGATGCAGGAACTAAGAATCTAGTATACGTTCTTGGTTTGTCATATGAAGGTTACAATGTGAATGTGATTCTGATGCTGTTAGACTGAGAAGTATATTTCAATCATACATCTTAAATCTTTGCTTTCTTTGTTGTGTATGTACACAAACAAAAGGTAGATCGACCTGCTGCTCACATGTTCGTATGTCCGGTAGTTAAAAGATAACTCAAAAATATGCACCATGTAGTGTAAGGACAGTGTCTTCTAAATGATAACCAGCTCCCTCTACAATACAGACCTCAGGTAATGAAACAGGACTTGGCACACTTTAGCATTTTTAGCATTTCAGCTAATATTTTTCCCGACAACATTTTCTAAACCTCAAAGTAACCAAAAAAACGTTGCTCTTTTCCCCACTGTGTGACTTATAGAGATGTATTAGTTATAGCATCGTCACACTCTAAACAATGATTTATTAAAGCCCAGACTCAGAGCTTTAACTGTCCATCAGTGCTTTTTCTGATCAAACAATCATTGCTTTTATTAGCACGTTGTAAACAACAAACCCGAGTCTGTTGTAATCAGAGATGATTATCTGAGTGAACACCCGGGTCACTGTGACCTGCCGCTGTACCTGCCAGGTTGACTTTATTCTGGCAGGTCAGTGCAGCTGAAAAGACGTGTGACCTTATTGTCACTTTATTGCTCTGGCTCCCATAAAAAAACAGCTTTTCATTGTTTTTTTAAACAGCACTTTAGTGAATCAAACCTCAACACTCTGTGTCTTAAATCCAGCACTCACATTTCCAGCCTGCTACATCACACTTCTTATATGTAATAATGTGATGTTTTGTACTCAATCTTAATTAAAAAAACATTGTATATCATCTCAAATGAACCCTTTATGTCACAGTTTGTTCAGTTATGAGAGGGGGCTCAGAAGCAATAATCGAAGTTGCAAACTCTATCACAACATGCTGTCGCCCTCTGCTGGGGACAGCAGCACAGTACACTATGATTAACTGTCTAGACTTGTAATTGCTGGTCAAAAGATTTGAAAACACTGAAAGTTGTCGTGTTTTTGATGTTTATTTGATCTTGAAAATTTTCAAGTACCTTACATAGTTTAACAAAAAAATGTCCCAAAGGTAAAAAAAAAGATAAAGGACATCAAATCCAAATCTTTGCAGCACTTATGTCTATTTCCGACATTTTCACTTCTCTTTCATGTGACAATCTAGCAGAAGAAGCAGAGGAACATAAAAAAAAACGCCATTTTGGCTTAAAAAAAAGTTAAGATTTAATGAAGAACTGTTGGCAGAGGGTTGGAGTGACCCTCTGCTGCTCATAAAGACGCCTCATGCTGCTCTCATGAAACTTTTCCCTCTCAGACGCGATTGTTCTGCTCTGACGTGTTTGCACAAAGAATTCTCTGTTCTGAGGGTTCGTCCTCTCTGAAGTCAACACCAGCTGAGCGATGACTGAACATGTGGCAGGTGGCCAGGGATAACCATGTGTGTATGTGTCTGCATATGTATGTGTGTGTGTGTGTGTGTGTGTGTGTGTGTGCATGCCTGTGGTTACATTTGTGTCTATGTGTGTGTGTTTGAAAGTAGGGGATGTGAACAGCAGCACGGATGGCTAAGTTTTGGGGTCTGCACTGCGGCGTTTGAGTTTCTCTGGGTTGTTTGAGGCCATGTGTGAAAAGTCTCGGAAGATGTCGTGGTAGGTATCATCACCTGAAAGAGAAAGAAGAGAAGAAGACTTTAAAAAGCTTGAAAGCCACTTTCAAATCATCGTCATCTCTTGATTTGAATTCTTTGCTTTCTTCCCAAGCACATCCTCTGTTTTAATGTTTTAATGACACACATCTGCGCTTAAACCCCAACATCTGTCACCAAAGGCTCCAACATTTTTAAGAGAGGACAGTTTAAATGGCTGGAAAAAAAAATGCGACCAATTTAATTCCCGAAACACATTAAAAGTCGTAGCCCTAAAGCGAGGAAGCATGCAACTCCAATGAACACACACACGCACAAAGGCATGCACATGCACTTTACCTCTGAGTTTGCAGTAGGTGGCACACTGCACAAGCAGATGAGACCAGCCGGACGTCTCAGCATGGCAGAAGGCAAAGAAGACAGACACAATGAGAAAAGCACAGCAAGTCAAATACTGACCAGCAGTTGTTTGGAGCAGACAGACGCATCACATTTTCCATTCCTTCATGAGCGAAATGTAAACCAAGCACAGATAGCCTTGTGATCTACTAAACGGACAGTCATGAAAGAATGGATTTTGCAGCTTTAAAAAGGAGACAAACGCAAACAAAAACCCCACTGCTAAACCTCAAGCTCAAGGGCTCCTGGGCCTGACTGACAGCATGAATGTCTCATAAATACACACAGACATGGAATTTTTCACATAACACCCAAAGTGTAACAGAGTTCAAACTGAGTCACTATTCACAGAATAGCCTTGAGAACCAAACCCAACACTGAGTTTAGCTTACATAACTGGACTGAAAAGACCGTCAAAGACATTAAAAACCCAGAACACTGTACAAGCTGTATATAAAATACCCAATATGTACAAAACAGCCCTAAAAAGGTCTTTTATATAGACATTTTCTTAAAACTCAGTTTGTCAATATCCCACATGTAGCGCTTTATAATTACAAGGGAAGTGGAGATTATGTGGGTTTCAAAGTGCAGCATGGTGTGCGTTTGTAGTTCAAAGTGCTTTAAAGAATGTCTTTCACATACTGTCCCTTTTTCGTTTTCAAGATATTGATCCAGAAATCTGTTAGCAATCATCTTCTACATTGTGGTACCCTGTGCTTCTTAGTTTACAAGACTTGGCTCAAATGCTCTCAACGGCAGGCGCTACTAATCTTCGAAATGATAACGCACGTTTCCCTTGACTGACAGGTGGAAGGCCGGGATTATCTCTCCGCAGATGCTGCAGATAAACATCACATGACGCTGCAAAACCAGCTATTTCTAATGCTTAACAACGTTACGAAACGTCTTTTCCCATTTAGCTGAAAAACAAACCATCAGTCTCTTGTGCTGGGATGATTTTTATCTCACTAATCATTCTGACCCCCTAGAGCCCAGCCACTGATATGATTCTTTATAGCCTGGAGGCTCTTCCTCGTATGGGCCAGCCCCCCTCCAGTCCCGCCCAATAAGACCCCGGATCCCTGAGCCCCTGTGTGACCTGATTGGCCAAACGCTCCGTCCATCTCCCTCATTTCCTTATTCATCTTGGCAATCCGGAGCCTGAAAAAAGAGAAGGTCAATAAGAAAAGCTGCTGTTGTAAACTTGTTCTTATGATCCCTGAAGAGGTTTTGTTGTTGTCTTAAACACTCACAAAGTGACGATGTCGGCGTTGGCGGTGTCCACAGCGATAGTTATGGGGTCTTTCTGGTTCTTGTCTCTGGCGTTGTAGTCGGCTCCTCGCTTCAAGAAGAGACAGACCAAGCTGGGACGACAAAAAGTTGGATGAAGAGAGACACTGTGGCAAGGCACGCATACGTCATGAAAAAAACATGATCGATTGTCAGGTAGCAAAAACCCAAGATTCCACTGCATGCTGATTTCAGGAAGTCAGGAACTTTCTCTTGGTTTAAGCAGAGGAACAAGGGTATACATGTCTCTGCAACATTTTTGCTTTCACTTTTACCCTCCACATTTCTTTTTGCAATTGTCATGGAATCCATCCAAAAATTGGTGGAGTCACAATATATTGATGTACAGATTTAATGAGTAATGACCCAATATCAGTGATGCAAAGTGAAAATACTTATCCAAATCTTCATCTTGAACATGTGCTTCTATTTTGAATTTCCCCACAGCACGTTTAGTTTAGTGACTGTTCCTTTCCTTTGCTACTGTTGGCGACTTTGTGATATCAGCTGATATCGTTTTATAGTCCAAAGCATCAATAAAACGTTGTGTTGTTATGAAACATGTGATTTACAACCCAATAAATAGTGAGTAAGAAGTTGTTTCAGCTTGAGTGAAAATTGCATCTCAAAGACCATTATTGTATTTTAAGTGTGTATGTAAACAGGAGAGCACGAAGGGGAATTTTCTTCCTAGATTTGTTCCTCAATTAAGATACTTTTGATTAGTTCAAAATAAGACTCTAAATAAGAACCTTTCAAGAACAAAGTCCAGATGCTTCAGATCTATAACTGTCTTCAATGGATCTTTGTTCATGATGGGACTGTAAACAAGGTTACGCTCCACACTTGTGCTCCAAAGTAGTCTGCAATCTGATCCTGGACGGGCGAGATAAGATCCAGACTCTGCCTGGACTTTGTGATAGAAGTACAGGTAGGACTCAGTGAAATAATGGTCTGCATGTTATCTGTTTTCTTCCTTTCTGTGCGTCAGACCTAAGCCCATTTGAAAAAGATTACTTTCTGCTGTAAATCTACAGCGACCAACTTGCTTTGAAATGAAACAATCACCACCTATAAATCACGTCAGCAGCACAAAGAAGCTTAGAGGATAAAAAAAAAAGAAGCTCTCAAGTCGAGCGGGAAAAAGTCCTAATTTTGTGACTCTTTTGTATTTTGTCACAATTCGTCACTCCCCTTGTGCTGAAACGTCCCAGCACAAACAACCCTGCACTGTCATTAGAGGAGACAGAGTGGATCTGTTTAGCTTGGTTAATGGCTCTGGGCACCGTGCCCGAAGGCTTAAGTAGATTTTCTTTGAGTGTGTTTGTAAAGTACTGACTTTATATTTCCTGACCTAGCAATTCTACACGAGAACCCAACCCTTTGTCACCAAGTAATGTTGTTAAAGTAATTCAGTTTGCACTTGTTTGTGTATCTTCTTATTTTATCTAGTTTGTAGTATCTGATCGGTCGTTCTTATTGGCCAGATTTATGTCCTTAGAATTACATGGTGTGAAGGTTGTGATGGTGATGGCCTTAAAGAAACATCCCCTTTTTTTCATTTACCTTTTGTTAGCACCATTTTATGTCAGTGAGCAGGCATTTTTAATGAAATTGGAGTCTTTTACATGTGCGTGCGTGCGTGCGTGCGTGCATGTGTCTGCAGAGCTATAATTGTGAGGACCATGGAGGGATGTTCATTTTTGGTAAGAGGACCATTTTTCAAAATGAGGACAAAGTGCTTTATTTTCAATGTAATGGCCTCCAAAGGCTGTTTCTATGCTTCTCTTAACGTTTCAGAGGTATTCAGACAAGTGCCAAAATGAGAAAAATCTATATCTAGGTTAGTGTTAGTGAGTATGTGTGAAAGTTTGTCCTACCCAGTGTGACCGAGGATGGTGGCATGGTGAAGTGGTCCCCTCCCGTTGCTGTCCACCTGGTTGACGTTAGCCCCGTTCTGCAGCAGGAACTCACAGGCAGCCAGAGCGTTCTGGTACACAAACAAGAACAATTGAGCTAACATTTTTCACATCCACTCCTTCACTACCATCTTGTATAATTAACAGGTCAACAGAAGAAGGCAAAACATATAATAAATAAATAAAGAGTGTTTCCCCCTGCTATGAAAGTTGAATGGAAATTATCAGGGGTGCAACAGATCACAAATCTCAGTTCAGATTTGATCACAGATTTGAAATTGTTGAACACCCAACATACACACAATGTTCATTTAGTGGATGGGTGCATCATTGGCTGCTCCTGCAGCGTCTGTTGTGTGACCAAACAACAAACAGGGAGCATGCATTTGGTGACTCCTTCTTCAGTTTCTGGACCGAACACAGTGCTGTTTAACAGAGTTTCATCCTCTAGGGAGCATGAATGTGTAAGGTACAAATTAGTTTGTTGCTATTTGGTTTTGAATGTGTGTGACGGAAGATTTTGGCCTGACATAGGTTTCAGAAGAATGATTGACTAATAGAGATTTTTTTAGGATTCATCCTCTTGGGACCTAAAATATTCACAACACTTTATTTTGTAATCTAGCCAGTCATTTCTGCAATACCTTTTCATTTCTCAAGGTTACATTTGAGCCTGATGAAAAGGGCTTAATGAGAGGTTTCTGGGGAACATCGGTACAAACGTCACATTAAACAGGTGAATGAAAAGCTCTCCTTACAGCTGAGACAGCCTGTATGAGCGGCGTGCTGGACTCCTCGGCAACATTGACCCAGTTGACGTTGGCCCCGTGGGCCAAAGCGTCGGCCATGACGGGGAAAATCTGCAGAGCTGCCGAGCGATACAGCAAAGCCCCGGGATGAAGGCCGCTCAGATCCTCCTCTTCCTCGTCTTCATCTGAAGAGAATAGAGGGGCTGATTTCACACTTTGTATCCTGTAGTCTCATTTAACAGATATAATGTTGTTTCTTCACACTGTTGTATTTTGATAATCCATGTTAGACACATTTTACACACTTGTTTATATCTACAGTGTGTTTTCTCTCACCTTTGTGAATACTTGTGTTGTTCTTTTGGATGATGTCACTGGGGCTCAACCCTGAAGAGAGGAAAAAGGAGACACACAATTACTTGATTATCCTTCTTACTGCTGTAACTCATACACACATCCAAAACAGCTCACAACACCTTTGGATTCACAACTTCTGCTGCATCAAGTGTAGTGTGTGTTTCTATTTAGCCGACATCGGCAGGAAAAAGTGAGTGATTATCTGGACAACAAGTTATTAGACTTTAAAAAGCCCACATTCCTGATTCCTTTGTCTCAGTAGTGTTTACCTGTGACTCGAGGCAGAGTGGCTCGGTTTGGTTTGGGTTTGAGCGGCGGCCGCTGCGCGGTGCGGTCCTGTGTGGTCGTTCGGTTCCTCCTCGCACTGGACCGCCTCAGCAGGGGGTTCTTTCCAGTCTCAGGCAGCTTCTGGATGAACTTCTTTTCCACGTACTTTGAACGGATCCATGATTCCTTATCTCCTCTGAGGGACAGAAAAGAAAGAAAGATGGAGGGAATTTATGTAAATTCATCACTTTTACTCATTAAACACGAAAAAAAACAAAAAACAAAAGGAGCCGACATGCTGGCTTCACTTGTGCTCAGTTTGACTCAACAGCTTGCTTGTGCAGCTGTGAAACAAAAATGCTAACACATGCCCCTGAGGCACTCAGCTTCTTTTAATGAACTCGTAAATTCAGATAACAAGTGCTCTTTCAGGCCTTAAAATGCCTCTTTTCTTAACTATTTAATTACTCCACATAAGCATTTTACGACTTAAAAACATCAATCTATCTAAATGTGGAGGTCCGTGGAAGACAAGACTGAAGCTCATGCTGCACAAAGGATGCAGCCTCACAGCGAGTTTCCGGAGGACGCTTTAGTCACGATGATAACCATCTGTATTTAGTACCTTCAAACTTCCTGTCTGCTGTGACACAACACACAGGAGGGAAGAGGAAGTCAAAAAATGATTCTACAGAGAGTAGAAAGTGGCTAATGAAATCATCTGTAAAAACTGCATAGATATCATCGTGGTTAAAAAGAGGTCCACACATAGAAGCATTTCTAGAGTTTAGTGGTGGAGGAGCCCATCCAGTCACTGTTCCAGGGTTCAATGTATGTACACATACAAACCCTCAGAGGCAGAATTACAGCCTATGCAATGCCATCAATACAACAGCAGGAGGAGATGAAGAGTGTGTTTTAACCTAACATACATACTAGATAAATAGAGATCATGTAAAACATGTAACAATTCCACATGTACACAAAAACACCTTCCTACAGCAGTGACATATTAACGTATTGCACGGCCCCTTGGCACATCCTACATTACCTCTAATTCAGAATGTTAATGGACATTGGCACAAATAAATGTTTATAGCGGTTAAGCCTGGTGTTAGGGACCCTGAATCTTCTCCCAGAGGGTCAAAGCTGAAACTCAGTGAAGAATGTGGGTCGGGTCAGACACTATTCTCTGGGACTGTCTAACAACACACTTTTCATAGAGTGTTTAGAGAGAGACATATAAGTCACATCTTCATTCGGATGTTTTGGGGTAAATTCCACTAAAGGAAAAAAAAAAAGAAGGCTAAAACAGATGACTAAAAATAAAAAAATAGTTTTTCCTGATCAATGCAGTTAATCTATTCGGTCTGAAAGGGATAATCTTTCAATTTAGTATTGCTCTTCCATCAAGTAAGGAGGCCTGCTAGGGACACTCTAACATAACAACAGTCGATTTTGAAGGAGCAATTAGAGATATCCAGATGTCTTCTCTAGAAACGCTGGGTGAACCCACATTTCCCATAATGCAACCAAGAGCATCTTTTTTTGGACCATGTTTTCTTTCTTCCTGACTCCATGCTCTTCTTTAAGAATGAAGAAACTATTCAGTGTGATTCTTAGACACCATTGTTGACATCTTCTGGGTCCCTACAGCCAAATACGACTTTGAATAAAGACTGTAAATGAGAAGTGTACGTAGCCTCATAGTTTCAAAAGAGAAGCCAGTGCAGA
Source organism: Tautogolabrus adspersus (assembly GCA_020745685.1). Taxonomy (NCBI): domain Eukaryota; kingdom Metazoa; phylum Chordata; class Actinopteri; order Labriformes; family Labridae; genus Tautogolabrus; species Tautogolabrus adspersus. Next base: position 8,949,612 of record CM036556.1, on the reverse strand, counting down.
AGTGCTGTAAATCTGCATTATTTTGAAAGGCCAGCAGAGGGAGACAAAAAATAACTCGAATTGTGCAAAACCAGATGAGAAAATCAGACTACTTTAAACTTGATGTGTGTAGATATTACACATTTTCCTTGTTCATTTATGTTCTAAATGGCTTTTTTTTACTCTTCTCCAAAACAGTAAATGTTCATTTTGTAAATGATGGTCCACATATTGGTAAATTAGGGCATGCTTTATGGCTACATGTAATTGACAAGTTGCTTCCACTGGGACCATGTCAACTAGGATAGAGACATAACAATGCATATCCATCCAGTCATCCAACTATGATTCCAAAACTATAAGACTAATGTCTGTGGTTGTCGACTGTTCGTACCGGGGACTGGAGGAATGGGGCTTCTTGATGGTGATCTCATCAATCCTGGCCTCGTAGATCCTGTTGATTACCGTGTTTCCCAATTCGCACATCAACTAAAAGAAACAAGAAAATAGGAACAATAGGAACTAGTTAGGGGCTTTATTTATTTGGAGAATTCCTTTTAAGTTGCCTTTTATATAATGCATTGCATAATCAGTACACCCAGTGGAGCTCTTTGTTTTTGTAATAACAAGGTTGTGCAGCTTCTGCAGTTAACAGGTTCAATACCTTAATAAGCTCAGGCTCCCAGGAGTCCAGAGTGAGGGAGCGTACTTTGGAGAAATGGACTCCCAAGCTCCTGTTAGAGGAGGAAAACATTAAAGCTAATGCTTCAAGCCAAGTGTGTGTGTGTTTGTGTGTGTGTGTGTGTGTGTGTGTGTTTCAGCTTGTGTGTGAGTGTGCGTACCTGTGTATCCCAGAGCAGATGATACAAAGAGTGATGCCCAGGTTGATGGAGGCCCAATCAGGACCGGACTCCCCGCAGTCGCAGCACTGCTTGTTCCCTGGGATCACCTGAACCTCCTCCAACGCCTTGCAGCCTGTGTTCTCCTGATCCACACCTCCTCCGCCTCCACCCCCGCCTCCTCCCAAAGTGCCCACCGACATCGAGCTGCAACGCTGTCTCTGAAAACCATGCACACGTTCACGTACACACACCAAAGCAGAAATGAGGAGACACTTAATGGCAAGTTCTCCTGTATCTCCTGTGATTACACTTCCACTGAAACAGCATGCATAATATGGAAGATAATGAGTGGGAATTATCTATGTGTGTCTGTGTACGTGTGTGTGTCTCACCGGGCTGTGGTGGTCCTCTCTGTGCTCCTGAAAGGCCGAGGCGATGCTGTTTTGGACAGCACTGATCCATGCCTGCTGCTGCCTGTCTGAGTCTGCCTGCAACAAACAACACCTACACAAACACACACAGACAAAAACACCCACTCAAAATTAACATAGACATTTTCTCAGAACTCCCTTCATTCTTCTTCTGCATGACGCTCCTATCCCCTCACTCAGTACCTCACACATACACACTTACTTTGACGGGGAGACCACTTCAAAGCAGAACCGTCTTTCGTTTTCACTGCTGGGCTTGACTGTGCAGAGACGCAGGTCCTCCACCACAACTGTGGGCTGGTCCTGAGAGAGTTGCAGCCAGTGCATGTCATGATGCGCATTTATGTAATTTTCAGAGAGCTTTACGTTATTTGTTTGGTCTTTAAATAGGACTTTGTGGGGAAAAAAATGCTAAATCTATTTAAAACATACCTTGAATTTCTTCTGATACACCAGCTGATTTTTCTGAATTGAAAACCAACGCCTGGGGTAAAAAAAACAACACGAACAGGTTAAGTAAGGAAAGGTAAGAGAAATAGCAGACACTTAAATGGGTAAATGTATACCTGCTCCACGTCTTAAAGGCGTTGCTGGCTCTCTTATAGAGGTATCCTTCCATGGCGATCCCGTTAGCTGCGTCAGCATTAAAATCCATGATGGAGTCATCGTAGAACACATCCTGGAAATATTAAAGAAGTCACGTTGTGTAACTAAAATGACTGTGGACAGCAGCTTGTCTTCTATTGTGGGTTACATAATTGATCTCTTAGAAGTTGTAAATGTGACATCAAATGTTGATTTTGGTGGATTTTTGACCTTCTTCTTGATTGCAGCGTGTCTTTGCTCCATGTCCCTCTTCTCCCGAGCAGAGTTCAGGACAAACTGTGTGTGCTGTCACAAAAGAAATACATACAGAGGTGAGTTATCCGTTGGATACCATCATCACCAGTTTCACAGAACTTTATCTCTAATCCTTGAACCTTTTGGATACATTAGTAGATGCTTTTACTCAAGTTCAAGATGCTTTATTTGGCATGAATGGTAACAACTGTTGTTGCCAAAGAAAAATTGCCTCAATTTATTTTACTCAGGTTAAGAGAAACAGGAAGTGTTTAGCCAAATGAGAGACTACCAGAAAGCTAATTATGAACACATTCGAGCTCTCCTAGACTCTTATTTTGACTGATCTGTTATCATGTAAAGGGTAAAGAAATCTTGATACTCAAACAATACAATAACGAGTTTTAGAAATTAGGACTTTCTGCAACTCTCCTACAACAGCAGCTAATTGAAAAGTTTTAGAAAGACAGTTGTAAAAAGGCTTCAGTTGTTCCTGATTGATTAATCTCTGGCATATTGACTTAGACAGAAGTAGAGAGAGGTGTACAAGTTCAGGGTCGTTTGCTCTTCAGGAAACACGACTTAGGAAAAGTTCAATCTCTTCCTACATCCTGTGCCAAACTGAGGGACAACACTGATGTTTTAACAGAGTCTGTTTAGTGTTGTATTCCTTATTCTGTCCCTCCCTTTGGCTTCTTCTCTTCCTTATTATTTCCTTTTGAAACAGGAAGAGCCGTGTTGTGGTTTGATTTGGCAAGTGAACGCTGACAAATTAATTTCCTGTTTTAAAAACGGACTAAAATGTAACTGCTGATGCTCTACGTTAACTCTGCAAAAGGGTTTCACCAGTCTTGACAGCCACGGACCAACACGCACAATCACAATCACACACACACACAAACACACACGGAGCCATTTGAAATGTTTCCTGTCGTCTCTCAGATTTCCTGTCAATCTTGTGACTCCTCTGCTCTGCAGCCAAGAACTCATATGATGCCATTTTTTAAAAACAACAACATTTTGGGTCCTTTTATTTAACAGTCTGTCCTAACAAAATGAGTCTGATACTCTGGTTTCCTATTGGAGTGTCACCCCGTCACCCTGTTTCTTTTTTCCTTTCTGTCGCTCACGTACGAGCACGAAGAACGAGGAAGGAGGGGGCTCTACAAGACACTTGAGAGACACTATTGTTATTGTCCTTATACAAATATAGACTTTTTGAAACAATTTTCTTTCTCATAAAATCTATAAAAAATATTTTAAAATCTGCATCGGGGTAATCCTTTTACTTCTGCCAGTAACTGTTGACAGCCATGTAGCAGTGTTACGCCCCCTCCTCCTGATCATATGCTGCTACGGTACATCAACCAATCAGAGGCGAGCACCGTCAACTCAGCCTTAAAAAGCCTACCGGTGCCTTCACTCAGCAGCTGCTAGAGACTCACATCACCTCGTTTTGTGCCTTACCATACAGTAGATTTACTCTGCTATAAAAACTGCTCAACTTTGTTGGAGGCACTCGCCCAGACAAGATCGAGCCAGGTATTAGCTAGAATTTAGCATCACAAGTTCACACACACGTTAGGATTTTTAATTTTTAGAAACACTAGGTAAGGGGTGCTGTTTCCTTGTTTGTTTTTATTTTATTAGTCAGTGAAGGTAGGAAGATAGGGTTCATTTCTATTCGTTTCATTAACAAGGCAGCTAGTTTTTAAAACTCTAGAGTAGAGTCCTCTTTCTGTTTTCCTTAGTTATTGATTCAAACAGCACTCGTTGGCATTTTCAGTTTGCCTCACTGTTGCACTATTTTACTTCTTTGTTAATAAATGACTTTACCAACAACAGCTTGTTCTTTATGTTACTTCTTTTTTCCCAAATGAGCTGGGTCGTCCAGTTCTGCTTGTTTCCCCTTCAAAAACATTGTTTTATCATTGAGGACTTTCTAGAGGGGAGGGAATAACAATCATACTTTTCTCAATAAAAAGCCACTGAGTAGAGAAAGTAAAAAAAAGGGTCTTTTTTTATTCCTCCGGTGCCATTATTTCACTTCTTGATCCTCATATGATGTTGACCAGCCAATTCCAACAATACTTAGGCCTTCTTTCATTGCTTACAATAATTAAACCTCCACAGGGTGTGAGGAATATGCTCCAATATAATAGGTATGGAATTGTTTAAGCCTCTACAGTACATTAAAGGTTAAGCTGACGTTGACAAGAGTTCTTTAAAATGCAAAAATCTGCATCAACAATGACATGACAAACTTAGAATTTCATCAAACAGTGTCTTTGTTTGCGATAGCAGCTTGATATCTTGACCTTTGACCTTTTAAGTCTATTTTAGTTAATGCTTCTTTCATTTTCAAAAAAATATTTCTACTTTCTCAGGTTTAAGAAGTAATGTAAGCAGTTGGCAACATAATTTAAATGTTGTTTTAAGATGAGCCAAACATATTTGGAAATATGTGATCTGTTGTCATTGGCAAGAGTCAGACGAGTAGATCAATACCACCCTCAAGTCCGTAAATAAGTAAATAAGATCAATCAGCCCCTAACAAGCAGCAGATACCTCATCATTCAGCTTGCGTCGATACTCGTCCAGCTCAGACAGAGACTGATGGCCGTGATGGAAGAACTGGGCCTGGGCCTCCATCAGGGACAACATCTGATATAAAGTATGAGAGAGCATTTAGAGCAGGTCTTATTAACTTTTCTAATAAGCTAATCCATTATAAATACACTTTTAATGATGTAGACACGGCAATTAACAAAAGAAACAAAATAAACTCAAAGTAGGTCAACATGAACTCACTGCCATCACAATGTCTGTTTTCTTCTTTGCCTCAATGACATTAATCTGAAACAAAAGGAAGCAGTGGTTAGAGACAGCCCTCATGTCTCCACAACCCCTGAGTCTCCAAAAAAAAACCTCACTGGAGTGGCCACTGGCCAAGCTGTGGGAGCCACAACCACGAGTCTGGAGAGAAGCCCTAAGGCAAACCTGTTATCATTCAAAACAGCAGGAGCACAACAGTAATCAGACGTTCCAGGCTGATTCAGATAGCTGGGTTCACTGGTTTAGAGACTGGTTTTCCCTGCATGTTTCTCCTTCAGGGCTCTGAAATGTTTTGACCATATCGTTAAGTGTGCTGCAAAATCTTTGTCCTTCTTTGACTTCTTGTCTTTGTTGGTGTTCTCATGTATGCAGTGTACGTTGAAATGGACCCTGTATAATCCGGTTTGCATGCAGGCATAATATAAAGGTAACAGAGACATTAACAGCAACAACCAACAGTCAAGTACAAAGAAATAATGCAGAAGACACACAAAGAGAGTATGACAATAAACCAGTTAGAAAAAAAACAGAACCAGACCAAGCCCAAAAATAGAAACACTACTAACATCCTGTCCATTGAAATGAAAGTTAAGATGCAGATCAATGTCAGATTTATAGAAAGCTAAAAACAGAGCAGACCCTGTTGTAGTTTTCTTTACATCTAAAGAATTAGTCTACAAATAGCTCGGAATGAAAAAGAGGGCTGCTTTAAGTAATGGGACATTCCCTTTTTCTTACCTCAAGGACGTAATCCAGCGCCTCAGACCGAAACGTCCTGCGTGCGTTAAGCAGAGCGTTACTCGCCTCCTCCTGTTCATGTGGTTTACCTCGCGGGGCCTGAGCGTTCTTCACTAGCGCCCCCTCCAGGCATTCGCTGCCGCGCTCAAACTCCTTACGCACCTCTTTGAAACGACGAACATCTCTAAAAAGCGGGATGTAAAAAAAAAAAAAAAAAAAAAAAGAGGCATGATATTACTGATACCTTGAGCATTTAACCTTTACAGGTGTTTGATAAATAAGTAAAGGGAAAGGCTAAAGATAGATACTGGGGGATGCATTACAAATAGTGTCAGTTTTATCAGCTAGTTTAGAAGGAAATAACAGTTTGTTATTAAAAGTGTGGAAATATTTTCTACATTATTAAACTGCAGATTAAAGGAAGAAAGATATCGGATATATATCGGTCGGTATTGAATTTTTTCCTCTCCCCAATATCGATATTGTTATCAGCCCCAAAAAATCCATATCGGTCGGGCCCTAATTATGATACATTTGAACTACAGCACTGTTGGTTGGGCCACAGTGAATATAGTTGTTGTCGTGTCATGTTTTATGTATTTGTATGTGTTCTTTTTGTAGAATTATATTGTTAAATCCAGCTTAAGAAAACATTATTATCTTCTGTGCTCTCTTAATAACCACATTCAGAATGTGTCACTGGCTAAAAATCCAGCTTATCACTTTTGTCACATGCTTTGAGACATCCTCTCTCTTGTAATCCTTCGCATTATTCTCACTCATTAGAGCAGACCTCAAGACAAACTGCACAGGGAAAGGAAATTAAGGATCACAAGCCTCTAATATTTTTTTGTTCATGTGCTTAATACTGGCAGAAAGCAGGGGAGTGACTCAGTCTGAAGACTGTAGCTAAGTGTAGGAATAATACCAGGGAGAAAAAAAAACACTGAGAAAGATTCAATGAAACAAACAGTAAGGGTCACAAAAACAGCACACTCACTCTTTGACAAAGGTCTGCAGCTTCGTTTTGACTGACTTCTGTGTTGTCTCAATCACTTCCTACAAGGTGAAAAAAAGACAGAGACAGATCTATCAGAGCTAGCACAGATAACTGTTGAATGTCAAAGTGTCAGACAGCTGTATGCAGCCTTGTTTTTACACATACTTCACCTGATAAGTGGCATGACTGTGAATTAAGATTATGGTGTAAAAACAGTAAGTCAGAGGCAGACAGATAGACAGACAGGCAGACACACTCACCCCCTGTGCCTCCAAGATGATAGACAGCTTCTTGGAAAATTTTTCCAAACACTCCTGCAGGACACAGACATCAGACATTAGACTGAAGTTATGAAGGAAAATCCTTTATTGTCTTGTTTTTTCTGGTCACTTCCGAAACAAAAGTCCAATGTTCGCTCTTTAGTTGAAGCTCTGCTCTTGTTCTCTACAAACTCTAGATTATTTGGCTCTTTGGCTGCTGAGTTTAAACTAGCTGGTTGCTAACAATGTTTGCTAGCCAGTTGTAGCAGTGAACAATGGGCTTTTGTAGTTTTTGTGTTTGTGTGTGTGAGGGGGGGATTACCCTGAAGAGAGGGGTGAAAGTGAACTAAAATAGTAACAATGTGGACCTTAAATACCAAATAATGTCAGACTTCTTTTTTTAAATGAGCCAGACTGCACATTTTTACTAGCTACCATATGCACTCTATGGAATCTCTAAGTGGACATTCATTGTGGACCTTAAAACCCAAAGGATGAGCTGTCAAGACTGTGAATTATAAGTCAGACTGCAGCTTTTAAATGAATCAAATGACTCTAGTAGCTTCAAGATGTACTTTAAAAGTTAAATCCATGGGTGCAAACATTTCAACAGGAGCCTATAAATAACCGTCACATGATTACATTTGCCACTGTGCCACTCTCACCTCCATCATGTTGTCCCCGAAGCAGTTCTGTCCGAGCTCCCTCAGGCCGGTGACGAAGCTCTTGCTTGTCTGGCAGTAGAGTCTGCCCGCCTCCAGCATGGCCTGGCATTGTTTCACAAGCTGGATGACAAAGACATGCAGTCAAATTCCTCCTGGATACTCAAGGAGGCACACTCGAAGTGACTAACGGCCGGTTATAACCAGTATGAATAATTAAACGTAATGAGGAGTTATTCCAGGAGTCCTCACATTAGGGCAATAAAACAGCCAGAGCCGGACGTTATTCTAATGGAGTATGCTGAATAAAGCCTCCAGCTTCTGTTAAACGCTGTCTGGAGTTCATTAAAATGAACTGTAGCCAGAACCGTACTGGAACTTACGGGTTGCATTTGAAATTCAGGCTGTTTTATATCTAGGTCTGATATGACCAATATTTTATTTTTACATAAACACAGATTTTTTATACATGTTACTAAACATACAACAACATTTTAAAGAGTAAGAGTTATTTTTAGAAGTAATTTAAAGTAAAATATGCATTTTAGCCTACTGGAGATGTGTTAGCTTAGTCATGTGTACGCTAACAGTTACCTTTTAACATTCAGTGGAGAAACATAATCGTAACTTTTGAATCACATTAATAAAAATATAAGAAAAAAAAAGTCCAAAATGTTCAGTTCTTTGCTCTGTTTTGTTCTACATTAACTATTGACAGAAGTTTTTATCTTATTAGCCGCTAAATGTCTACTTAAAGTCGGCTATCTGCAAACAAAGCTAGCTAGCCAATGTTAGCCTAGAGTGGGGTTTTATTTGGAGAGTTTTGAATCGGAAATTAGCCGAAGAAAAACTGTGAAAGTGAACCTTAATGCTGGAGTAGTGTGCTGTTAAGCCTTAACAATGAGCGGCAACAAATTCTACTTCTATTTCTTTTTTTAAAGTTTCACATACTGCAGAGCATGTGATCATTCTCTGCGGGTTCCCAACAAGCAAAATAATCTACTGTTAAGACATAATGATCTCAGTGATATTGAAGTATTGTGTTATGTAGCATGCTATCATTACAAGGCCCTGGGAAAAAAATAGGGCCACTTCAATTACTCGATAAAATGTCCAGTAGTCCTACAAACAGAGACATTTAAACCATTCTTTCAGTTAGTTGAGAAGCAACAGAGAAACATTATTTTTTGCTCAAGGGGAAATGTGAGCTAAGGGCCTTAAACCCAGTTAGTCAAGATTTTCTAAATCCCTTCATCTCCCTGCTGCCACACACATTGCTTTACAGGGAAAGTTAAATAAACTAGTTTTAACTAAGATTGTAAGATTTCTGCTAAATGTCCATGTTTTTTTAATAGACCATGAAGAGTGAAAGCATTTTGACGTTTGCTTGGAATCATGAAGGAACAGAAAAGCAACATGTGACCTCTCTGATCGATGAATAGATCTGAAACACAAACGCCCAATAGGAAAATATCCATTATTGTATCAAAGCAGAACAAACATTAGGTATCTATGTTTCAGGACAATAGGATGGGGAAGCAGAACCTGCTGCTACTTCCTGCTTGCTGTCAGGTACAAAAAACCTCAACCACCACTGCCAGCCTCTCACTTCACCTCTTCTTCACATGATACCTGTCCCTGTGTACGCATGTGCATATGTGTGTGCATGTGGAGGAATCATTTTTTGAAAGTAAAGCAGCGACTCAGTGTGGTTTGTGTGTAGATGCATGTCTCTCACCTTTTCTAATCGTGTCTCAAGTTCACTCACGTCACTTTGGACCAACTCGATTTCAGCTCTGAAACACACAAAATACACTTTTACACTTCTGGTAAAGCCCTCATTGCTGGATTATCACCTCACATTAAATATACATGTGGATATTGTCCAAGGTTTTTTTTGTTTTCAGCTACTTTTGGGAACCTGAGATCTTGAGCATCATGAACAAAACATTTGACAAGACCTTAGGTGCACTGTAACAGTGAGCTTGTAGCGTGGGCCTTCTTGCAAGTATTGAGGCTGTAAAAGCAAACACCAGCATACTTGTTGCTCAGTAATGTATTAATACACTTTGTTCTGAGGTCAAGAGCTGACCCCCTCAACTTTGTCTTACACATATGAACAAAGAAGTCATGTGCATGGCTAGTTTGTTGGTTTTCGGCCTAGCAGTATCTTTCGTGTCTGTTCAGGCTAACTGTTCTAACGTGTGGTTTCCGCTGCCTTCCACCAACAGTACAGAGATACAGAGAGACAGTAAGAGAGAGAGGAAGACAAAAAAAAAAAGAGGCGAGACTGAGGGGAGAGAGTAGAGAGGAGGGCCTGAACAGACAGTAACTGTTTGTGTTTGTGGTGTTTGTTTGTGTCTGAGGTCATGTCCTCTTGAAATACGACCAAATGACAAGACGAGAGGTTGGGAAGCAGCAACAGGAGGCCACAGTAGAGGAAGTTAAAGTATTTTTTCATTAAACAGATGTTTTCTCTTCATTTTCATCTGAATTAATGCCACGTTTTTTTCAGATGCATGCGAGGGCCAGAAAGAAAATGAAGACAGAGCTGAAGCTGAGTTTCCGCCGTGGTTCTCCCCACAGACAACACACTTCCTGTCTCTCCTGTTGATCACCTCAGCACATCTCGCCTCACTTCCTGTTACCCTCCCACCTCATTGTTACCAAGCAACAGGAGGCAGCACATTTTGAGTGGCTGTCCCGAGCTGGTTGTTCTCTTCTTCTGCTCTGTTTTCCTTGTTGCTCTGTTTATATCATAGAGTGTATATAAATATGAACAACAAATCTGCATCTCCTCCTGTTGTATGAATTGAAGCCAAAAGTCCTGGGCAACAGGTGCTGACATTTTGCGAGACTTCCTTTTATGTGCTGCGTTTCCATCTGCAATGTAAACGCCATCATTTCTTGGTCCATATACGGGAGTAGCGCCCGTTTAACTATTGAGTCTCTGTTCAATTGTAGAATGTAAGTTACATAGCAACTTACACAGACTATCTGACAACTGACTCACTGACTGACTATCAACTTATTATCGCTGTCAGATGGGAGAGGTTGGTGGGGGGTTTCTGAGGAAAGACGTGACGTAAAAAATAAATAGCACAGAAGTGGCGAACGAAGCAACAGAGTCAACTAAACAACGCTATAATGAGAATATCTGCCTTCATATCAATGCTACGTGTAGTTCAGCATAATCACAATATCAACAAAAGAGTGGATAAGAACATACTGGTGAACAGAAAACGTTAACACAGCAGTTTAATTACATGCACTCTATGCAGCGTGCACCAGTTACAGGATATAAACGCCACAACCCCTCCCACTCGCTCAAAGTGAATTTTCCAGATAATATCCTGCTGCTAGCCACATCAGCTCACTCAGACTTGCTGCAGAAAAATACTAGGGGTCTGGCAGGTGAAACTCTGGGTAAGTCTGAGGGGAAAATGTGGCTGTTTGCGTTCACACAAGCTCCTCCTGCAAATATCAGGAGTTTTTTAAGGAGTTTTCTGCAAGTGTGAAAGCACTATGTGATGCAGATTTATGAAAAGTCAAGCTTTGTCAGGTCTCTCCTCAGAGTATAGAAAGCCACTTTCAAATGGTTTGTTTGTTGACTGGAGGTCTGATCGATCATTTCTGATTCATTTCAGGTAGTCAGGAAATCGAACACTAATTGGCTTTAACAACACAGCTTCAAACAGATTTGTGGTTTAAGTTGAAATGTTTGATCCAGAATGGATTGTCAGCTGCACTTTTATGCAGATATCTGTTTACAGAAACAGATTTTACATATCTATGAATCTGTAAATAGAGATTCTGTAAAGTTTAATGACTCTTGTGTTATGGTTGGCCACATTTCCTTCTCTACGCTGCTAATCTGGGAAAGACTGCTGCAGTAGCTGTATTTATCAACACTTCTAAGAAAAATTCACTCCTGGACATGACCACATGTTAACAACTAACTATAATGATGAAAACAACGTATGAGGAATTCTATTTGACTATTTTTTTATTTTAAAGTTTGCTCAATGTTCAAACTGTTAACATGGAGGAGGCGGGTTTATGGCCTGTGCTGCAGCCAGTCAGCAGGGGGAGCTCCAAATCTTTTGGCTTCACTTTTTGTGCTCTTGTGCAGTCCATTTTAAGGTCCAAAGCTGTTTTTCCTCATCTTCTGTTTTCCTTCTTGGTATTCTCTGTTTTACTGTGTTTATAACTTGTTCCTCCCTCTCCCTCTTTCCTTCCTGACACAAGACCTCTGCGCTGTATCTGCCACTACTCAAACTTTCCACCACTGCACAGGCCTCATACACTCAAAGAGAGGGAGAGAAAAAGAGGGAGGCTGAGGGATTTGAAACATGCCAAATCAGCTGGTAGGGACGACACCAGCGGCTGTGACTCAGGCAGGAGGCCAAAAACTGTCCGGGCACACCCAAGTTCTGCCAAACTCTCTCTCAGCTGCTTGCAAAACCAATTTAGAGACACTTCCCTTTTGATTAGGACACCACATGTTGACTGTGTGTTGAAAGAAAAATTATTGTGGACTCTGTCTAACTTAGAGCTACTCTGACAGCGCACTTTGTAACTTTAAAGGCTCAAATTAGGTTTTAGGCCTATAGGCTCTCAAATGAGCTCTATTAAACTCTAAGTGTGCATGGTGTCAATAAAGGTTTTTACAAATATCTAACAAAAGCGGGAGCCTTTTAGCACGACTATAACTATAACATTGTATTTTTGAATTCCTAGGGCAGATCTAAACTTCCTGTAGTTGAAGAGATATCAAAATACAGACATCTAGATATGCGTTTTTAGCCCTGCAGGCCTGCATGCATCCCCTTCATTGACCCTATAAGACTAACAGTGGCATGACATGGTTTTAACCTCAGACCCAGAAAAAGTGATAAAAGAAGACACCAAATGCTTCAACACGGACAGAAAGTTGTTGTTCTGGTGTCTTTAAAGCAACTAAAATTGATTTCAGGAAACATAAGCCTGCAGAAATACATTATCCTGCAGTAAAGTTCCCTATATGTTGCTTTTTTAACGATTTTTTCCAGCTCCAGGAAGGAAATAAACACTTTTTTGGGGGTATTTTCCAGCTGGAAGTCGTTCGTTTATTTTCTACTTGACAGGTGAAACTCTTACCTGAATCGCGGAGAGTCTTTCAAACACTCCTCAAAGTCCAGCTTGACAGTCATCTCTCCGTTAAGATGTTCAAACACTATAAAACTGTATTTCTCTGAATCCTTTATTCAAGTGGACAGCAGACCTCGAAAGGCAACACTGTCTGTCAAGTCTTCCTCAGTTTTGACGCTACACACCGGCAGCTCGGCTCATTCTTGTAATCGGAGGGTTCTTTCTTTCAGCGGTATACTTTGTATTCCTCCCACAGCTCCTCCTGTGTCCACTTCTCCTCTGTTTAAAGGACACCGTGTGCCTCAACTGAACCTCCTCTGTGTCGCATCCGAGCCTGAAGGCGACCTGCCACCGCTTCTGAATGAACTCATGGGGGTGTTAGCGGCGTCAGTACCATTTTATCCGGGAAATCAAACGCAACAGGTTGAGGAGAGGATCTTGAAAAGTTTTCTCGGGAGTAAAGTGTCCTTACTGGTCAGCGCGGTTCAATATTCCCAAATGAGAAAGACCAAATCAGATGACAGCCGGGGAATTGGATGTTTGTTCCCCAGGGTGCCGATTGGAGTACTACTCTCTCTCTCTCTCTCTTTCTCTCTCTCTCTCTCGCTGTCTCCACACACACACACACACACGACGCCGAAGCCACCCCCAATGTGTCACATCACATTACTTCCGGGTTTCTTACTCATGACAAAATGTGGTTTTGAAGTAGGCCTATCAAACTGCACAAAATGAGTGATTAATCTACACTGAAAAGTCCCTTATGCAAACTCTACACTAAATCTGCCACATTTAATTTATTAAAATATGTAGCCTACTTATGTACTTAAATCACATATAATCTCACCCTTATATTTGATGTTAAACTCTGTATAATTTAGCTGGATGTGTGGATATTTCCCTTCCACATTCTGTTTCTTCAGTTGTTCTTTGTGTACTGAGAAACTCACAAACTGAAACAGTGAGCTGTAAACGCTTCACATGAAGAGAGACTGGGTGTGTATTCTTGTCTGGCAACCTTGGCTTATTTGAGGTGGAAAGAAGGCTGGTTATAATGGCACCCTCTGTTGATGAACCCAAGTCTATGGATGCCCACTCCTGCCAAAAGTGGAAGAATAATAATTATTTTTTTTAATTAGAATACCAAGTAAAATGTTGTATTTAATAAGTCAAAATGATGGCATACTAAGGCAATATTAGGAAGTTTACATTTTGAAAAACCAAGTGAGGTAATGACTTAAATACTGAGGTACCAAATCAAAAACATTGATAAAAAAAACTACTAGAAGTAGTTTGAAAAGTGAAGCCAATAAGAACGGTGTTCTTTGTAATGGCCAGAAGGGGGCAGATTCCCCAGTTGCAAAAAGAAGTCACAATTGGTAGAAGTCTATGACAAAATGACCCTTCTTCTCAGCTTGAGGTTATGAGATATAATTTTTAAACATGCTCGGTAGCATGGAAACATAGCATACATGTACACTTGCAAGAACATGCTAGATATCCTAGTCTCCAAGGTGTCATGTTGGCAGATTGTGTTACTGTATAACACGTAATTCCCAATTACACAAACCCAACCTTTAGTCCATACATCTGCCAACCCCCCCCCCCCCCCCCCCCCCCCCCCAAAATGCTAGTTCACTGACCAACGTCCATTTCTTATATCTATTTTTTTTTACTGTTGAATGTCAAAATGATGACCATGGAGGAATTATTTTAGATTTAAGATTTTAATTCAAAACTAATAATTAATTTTTGAACAAATGATTTGTAATATAATAATTAAGACTCCATAATCAAAAATCCCGAAATACTTCATCGTTACAAGACCTCTTATAACAATTGCGAGATAAATCAATACGTTTAAGTCAAGACTAGGACTTCCTAAGTACCTCTTATAAATGTTTAGTCAAAACTAAGAAATCATCAAATCAAAATATGATAACATTACTTCAACATAAGACTTACGAAATAAAAATATGAATGGTAATTTTCCTTTTTTTTTTTACACTCATGGGCTTCCATACATTTTTACAAAACGTCAAAACAACATTTTCAAGGTGTTTGTTGGGCAACATTTACTTACAGATTTGTACTTTGTCATCATCCCCACAGACTGCAGTCAGACACTGTAAAGCCTGTGGTTGACTGCTGAGCTTAGTGTAATTACAGCTGCTCAACAGGCTTGTTTGTCTTCGCTTGTGTGTGTGGTAATGCACAAGCGTAACTGAATTTATATCGATCAAGCAATCAGATGATGTGTGTAGCCCCCTCTGCTGATTAGAAACCTTAACTGCAGGCTGACTGCTCATCTAAAAACAATGTGACGCTTCAGTTTATTTTCCTCTTCTTCAGTTGTTTCCTTGTGAGTCTTCAGCAGAGGGTGAACGTATGATGCCTTCACCGACAACCTCATTGAGGATGCTATTTCTGTCTGTGTGCCAGTGAGTAAAACATCTCACATAACTCTTCATTGGCGTCACAGAAAGGGCGTAGCTAATGGGTCTGTTGCGTTGCTAAGTTGCCTCATCAAAATAAATAGTGTAAAGATTTCCTCTGATGACAAAGAGAAACCTGTATTTAATAAGATGCCATTCACAAAGTCTCGTGGGAATATTATTTTGATTGCCAAGTTAAACAGGTTTAAAAAGATAAAAATATCCACGAGTTGTACAAACACGCTGTTGCTCTCTTGATGGTCACAGCGAAGGATATCAGAAAGACGTTGAATTCTTCTTCTTTTTTCTTAATTAACTTTGTCCTTCCCCGAGCTACCCTTATATGTGTGCTCTAAAAAATAAGCTTTTCTCTTACCAGAGCGCGCTGGAGCGTCAAAGCGCAGCGCTGCGCCAAAAACACAAACACATGGTGGGGCGTGTGCGTAAACAGCGCACAAAACAGCGCAGCAGAAGCACACACTCAGGAACGACAAAGGGTGCTGAAAAAAAAAGGTGAGGAAACGGTTGTAAGGCTATGTTAAACTTGGCTGCTCGACAGGTTCTTATTTGTCTTTGACAGGAGATTCCCTACGCATCTGTCCAAGTGTCAAACAACACACAATATCACGACTCATGTGTTTTTCAAAATAAAACCATCCTCACAGTACTCACCGATATGCCTGAAAACAATGCATGCTGTATTGCGAGACAATATGTCATTATAACGAACTTTGCACGTTCATTGCTCAACATCCACATACCTGAGTGTGCTGTTATCCCACATACACACATTATTTACTGTAACCTATATCACCACTGTCAAACGTTTAACCTTCATAGAAGCAAAATACTTGAGTTATATATTTGAAAGGGGTAAGTTGGACAAAAAGTAACATCTCTATTGTCTACACAACCCATTGCTGAACTGTAAATTGGCTTTATCAACCTGACAGTAATCTTTTGAATGTTTAATATGCCAAATGTATAGAAGTCTATGTTGGTCCCTATATTATCTCTTTTACCAAACAACAATCTTTTAAAATACTCCTGATTATTCAAACATAAGAATATTAGGGAAACCCTGGTCTTTCAGGGGTTCAGGTGCTGACCACAAAATTCAACATCCATCCACGTCTAGTCAAGGACTATTTCTCCTCCTCCTCCTTTCCACTCTCCATCTGGCCTAATTTCCAATCTTGATTATAGCACAGGGTCAATACAAGGCATAACATTATGATAATATTTGGTGCATATTGACTAAAAAAACAAAACCAAACAACAACAATATCTTTACAATTTGACATCCTGTGGGCCTTCATGGCTCCCCTGATGTAATTGTGTGCCATGAATCTAGCCTTGGAATCAGCCTATATGTTCAGGCTAAACTGATTATTATGGGGCACAATCATTACCAAACAAATACATTTAAATACAAGATGTAAATGATCAGTTATGATCTCTTGTTAAACTATAGATTTTAATATATAAATTTTCTGGATCAAATGACAAAAACACAAATTCCAAGCAGCTGTTACAAGTAGGCCTATTAGATTTGGATTTTTTTATCAATATAGAAAACTTTATATTTTCAGTAGGCCTATACTGCAATACTTCATGTTAAAGTGCTCCAAACATGGCTGAATAATAAAAAAAGGGCCTACACACAGAGGTACGGGTAAAATACCTTGACCTACATATATTTGTTGTAGGTCAAGGTATTTTATGTTAGGTAGGCTACCCATTGGCTAGAACATTTTTTTAATGGAACAGGCAGCCGACAAGTACAATCTTCTGTTATGTTAAATTCCACCTGTTTTTACATTTATTCTGAAGGAAATCCCTAGTATTTCCGGTACGTGTGCAGCTCCCTGTGCGTAACTTGACGTGCCTGTCTTCTACATTGGGAGGGTGAAGCCGCATAAAAGCGTTCCCACAATGCGGGCGTGAGGTGCTCCATGTAGTAGAGAACCAGGAGGAGGACAGCGGAGGGTTACACCGGCTTCACAACGAGCCTGGCGGTCAGGCCCCGGGGGCGAAGAAGCGGGGGATTAAAAATAAAAACATGTCGAACCGAAAGCACCGGGACAATCAGGAGATCTGCGCCCGCAAGGTCCGCGAGCTGGCCCAGTCTGGAGTAAACAAACACTGCTTCGAGTGCAACCAGCCCGGGGTGACTTACACCGACATCACGGTGGGCAGCTTCGTCTGCACGTCGTGCTCCGGAATGCTGTGAGTGAACCCCCTCGATCCTGCCGCGCCCCCTGGGATTATTTACTGCACATTTTTAGCATCAGTGTGTGAGGACACACACATAATGGAGCAGAGGAGTAACAGTACCAGGCCTGATATTGCACCATGCACCACCCAGAGCCAGATTTACAGGGGTGTTTCTTGATATTTCCAGCGTCTGTGGTGCATAAATTAATTTACGCAGTGTCCACTTCTCTCTTTCTCTCTCGTGCGTTTCTTCCAACAGCTTCATAAACGACAGACCGCTATAGTTGGTCATTTTCCAGCTCTGAGTTACGGTTCATTTCGTCATGGTGCAGGTTTGACACTACCTCTCTCTCATTCTCTCACTCTCTCTCCAGGCTCCTCTCCAGTGTGGGCGCGTAGCGTGTGTGTGTGTGTGTGTGTGTGTGTGTGTGTGTGTTTGTGTGTGTGTGTGTGTGTGTGTGTGTGTATGCGCGCGCGTGTGTGTGTGTGTGCGTGTGCGTGTGTGTGCTGTCACATTTTATTCTGCATGTAGTCCCCACACTCCACAGGAAGACGGTTTCAGCACTCTATTGCGCAATCTTGCACACCTTCATCAAGGTGTCCCACTTTGTGTCCCCCCCTAGCATGGACTAAATAGAAGGTTCTGGTTTCTGGAAACATGTTGCTCTGTATTTTACACCGGTTGTGCCCTGTTATTCACAGTCACGTGACAAACATTTCCTCTCCCACCTGCTATGTCCCAATAGTACTCTCTCAGAGGGAAGGAATCACTGCACGTCTTGGGATTTTTTTTCAGTTGCCTTTTATTTTTTAACTGTAAATGCTGTCTCTCCATCTCTCCTCTGTGTCCCAGGAGAGGCCTCAACCCTCCACATAGAGTCAAGTCAATCTCCATGACAACCTTCTCACAACAGGAGGTGGAATTCCTTCAAAATCATGGCAATGAGGTGAGTGATGTTCATAAGATGTAGAAAATGCTGCTACATTCATTCACAAAAACGAATCAAGACGATTATTTTCTTGTATTATAAACACTTAAAATGACATATGAGGAGCTTGTTTTATTTAGTCACATTTGTTTTGTTTCAGGGTGAGCTTTTAGACTCATTAAACTCATAGCATAGCTGCTTCATTTGTGGCAGCTAATGGGGATCTGAATAAAGGAAATTTCTGGCCCGTATACAGAAAATGAAATGTCCCTCATGGCTCACCATTTGAACCAGTCTTTGTGGTAGCGCTTTTTTTTCTGGCCAGCTCATATGGAGCCAAGAAACAAAAGAAGCAGCCATGTCTGTCCCACCCAAACCACCATCCACTTCCTCTGTATGTGTGTGTGTGCTTATACTTGTGTTTCCCAAACTGTTTTCAAATAGGGCGTTGAAAAATGTCCGTCTTAATGTGCAGGGTAACATCCTCTAATAGTGTTTCTGTCTGACTAATAGAGGAAAATCCCCAAATATTAGCGAGAAACAGTACATGTTTGTTATCCTTTAATATTCCGTTATCAAAATAGCCACCAAATCACTTCTGAAATGCGAACTTAACAATTATTTATTGTCAAATATCCAGATTTGCCTAAAATCCAGTGTTGCTTAAGATACATCGAGCTGCCATGACACCAACATTCGCTTATTTGTATTTATCAGTGTTTTTAATTAGGCACATTTTCTCTCTGTTGCTTATATCTTCGATTTATATCCATGAAACCAAAAAATATTAAAAAATGAAGTTTATGTATATGACACCTCTTATAACTTCTGTTGAAATGCATTAAAAACATAGTATAAAGATGAAAAAAGACTTCCTACAGAACCTGTTTTGGAAGCTGCTGGCGTGGGCAGCACTCTCTCTGGAGCTTATATCACACAAATGAAATCGTGAAGTGTTTCAGGCTATCAAGATAAGTGCTGTGCGTTTTATCAGCTCGCTGTAGGACAGGATGTGTGTGTCTGTGTGTGTGAGTGTTTGAGTCAAGTATAATGTGAGCAGAGGCAGAGGTGTGTATGCTCCAGCTTTCTCTCCACATGATCCTCTGGAGAGTGAACCGGACTGTCATGAATCATACGCTGTAATATCTGCCGCCGCACTCTGACTCCTGAACCGGACATGAATCACTGATGGGAAAAATCTGTTTGTGAGATATCCTCTGACACTAAATGTCAAACACAAGCAGGGATCTTGGTTTGATGTTATGATCAAGGAGTTTGACACTGACCCATTTTGATGTGGAATCATCTAACCTATCAGTATGATTTCAAAGTGTTTTCCTGATCCTTCAATGTGTGTGTGTCTTTAGGTCGGGAGGAGGACGTGGCTGTGTGTGTTTGACCCAAAGACGGACGGCTGCTCCGACATGAAGGATTCTCAGAAGTTCAAAGAGTTCCTTCAGGACAAATATGAAAAGAAAAAGTGGTGAGTTTTTTCGGCTGTGTCTGTGTTATCATACTAATGTGATCGTGCAGTAAAACTACAGGCTAAGGTGTATAAGAAGGACATTTATCAGAACAATGTACTCAGCATTACTTTTTTTTTTGTGTTTAGTGTTTCTGAAATTTCAAGAAAAATTATAATTTCCTATAGCCACATTTAAAATAGTCTTTTTTTCCTCAACAGACTGTCCAAACCCCTGAAAGATTCAGTTTATTAAATTATTAGATGAAAATTCTTCAATATAATTGGAAAGATATTCTGGCCGTGTTGCATTCAAATCTAATAATATCAGCCTTAGCTGTACATTGTTTGAAGTGCTAATTGGATAATGTTAGCGTGCTAACATGAGAAACTGTGTGACCAAGCCTGCTCAATATTTTTTTTCACATTAACATATATTTACATTTGAACATTGTTATAATAGGAATGTGAGTATTTGGCTCATTATTTATGTAGCCCCATCATTAAGTCCAAAAAATGACTCAGCTGAACTGTGCTAGTTCTTGTTAGCAAACGTTAGCTTGCTTACAAGCTAAATTTAGGCACTAAACGTTATACCTGCCTTCTCATAACTGCATTAGAGCATTAATACTTGATGTAGAACCCTTTTAGCTGCTGTGCTTGTTAAACGTATTGTGAGTGTTTTAGCAGGCTGATGCTAACTAATAGCACCAGCATGAGTTTGTTAATATTAACTGAGGGCTTAAGACGCTTTGTCATGTTTTGGCTTTTTTGTTTTAGGAAAAAAATTTTAAGGAATAATGATTTGTCCAAAATGATTAGAGATTAATTTTCTGTTGATTTTCTGACTGAGTTGTAGACTCATTGTTTAATTTCTGAACCTAATGCAGCATAATGCGGAACATTTTAGATTCAAACAACATCTGATGACGTTTGTTCCAAATTTAGCCATTCATTGTTTTAAATGGAGACGCCCACTCGTAAAAATTAACTCAGGATAATAGCTGCTTTCATGCTGGGAATAAAAAAAAACAAGCCATTATTAAGGTTTAGTTTCAGGGCCCCTGAAATGTTCTCTGTCATGATGTTTGGTAGGAGGAATACTGATTACATATCCAGCTTTAATTGTGCTTTTTATGAGGCTGGTTAGTCACAGATAACTGCATTAAATAACCCGTCTCTTTCAGGCATTTTTCCAAATGTAAGAATCGGAGGGATGTCGAGGGTCCTTGGAGCCCCGGGGTCCAGCCTGTGCCCCCTTCACTTGGTCCTTTAGCGAGCCAGGCCCCTACTCATAACATGCCCCCCAACGCCAGGTCTGCAAGGCCCATGGTAAGAGATTTTAAAGTGTCGTAGTTGTGCTTGTAAAGGATAGAGAGCGTGGTAAAGATAAAGGGGATAGCAGTGAAAGTAAGAGGGTGAGAGTTTATAAGAGAGGGTGTAGGTGTGGTTGAAGAAGAGGAAGAAGAAGAGGAAGCGAGAGCAGACAAGTAGTTCAAAAAAGAAACCGAGAGTATAAGGTGAAGAGACGACCTGAATTTCGCTGCTGCACAGAGATAAAGACTGATGGATCGGGCAGTGAGCGGGCCAGGTATCCTTAACATCAGAGCGTCTGCTTATGAATTATTGAGAAACCATGAAAGAGACTCACTTTTTCTGCCTTTGTGTCTCCCTCCACCTCCCATCTGCTTCTTTCTCTCCATCTCTTGTTCCGTAGTCTCAGGCCCAGATGCCATCGTGGGATCGAAATCCTGCAATCTCGCCTGCCGACATGCGGACGGATGTGTTCACCGCTCGGCCCTCACGTTCCCAAAGCTTCAGAGACCCCCCTCTGAAAGGTCAGAGGTCAATCTGCATCAGAGGAGTTGATATTTTTGGACTGTATTGATCGATCCTCACCTTTTTGTTCTTTTGCCTCTCTCTGATATAGATCCCACACTGTGTGGGATAGAGAGACAGCGGCCAGGCTCTCTGTCATCGGTGTTGGGTGCTCAGAGCCACGCCCCCTCCTTCCCTGCCCTCCCACGGCCCTCAGGTGTGTCTCCCATTAACCACCCATTTCCTATGGACAATATGACTTATAGATATATTTTGTAGCGGTTTCAGAATAAGAATGCTAACAGGTTCTTTCATTAATCATTTACATTTTAACCATTCCACAAAAATCTAATATGTGGAAATATTTGTCATACTTTGTGAGAGAGAGTATACAGTGCAAAAAAAAGCCTTCTAAGATGGCCTTCAACTGTTTGTGTTAATACCTTGCCACATACTGAGGGATTGTTTTAGAAAATAGCTGCCTGGTGACTGGTTTACACCTACATCTTAAAGGATATATCACAATATTGATTCTCTAGCTTAATGTTAAATTCCTGTTTCTGTAATTGTCCATTAAAAATCACACACTGGATTGGATGACTTGGTTCTTTACTTCCATAAATTCAAGGACTGTACTTGATGAAGCCCAATAGATATACGACTTCTGACACTGATTTTAGTGACAAGGAGCAGTTCTCCGATTACCAATATGGCAGTCGATATAGGGTGGTGTCTCATTTTTAAGCAATATCTTGCCTATGTAAATACCCATTAGGGCAACAAAGGTTTTTAATAATGAAAATAGTCCCTTAAATTAGTCCCTAACCCAAAAAAAAGGTAGCAGCCTTAGCTGTACATTGTTTGAAGTGCTAATTGGATAATGTTAACGTGCTAACATAAGAAACTGTGTGACCAAGCCTGCTCAATATTTTTGTTCACATTTACATATATTTACATTTGAACATTGTTATTATAGGAATGTGAGTATTTGGCTCATTGTTTATGTAGCCCCATTATTAAGTCCAAAAAATGACCCTTTTTTTAATGTGCTTAAATCTGCAGTGCATTTTGTCTATGCAATATTTTTAGCCTTTCGAAAAAATAATATACATCCTCCTAAAGAACCAATGGGTTTGGGGCTAAGGGTGAAGTAACACGATGATAGTTTTGTTCTTTTTATGACATTAGAGGGGGAAAAAACTCAAGCTGAACACTAACCTTACCCTCTAAGCAGTCTTCATTTATTTTTTGTAAACGTTCTGGCACTTCTGTTGAAATTAAATAAGGCATAAACTGGCTTTCAATTAGCCTGTGTACAAAACTGACTGCTATCTTACATACAGTTTTTGATATCAATGAGCACAATGCCCTCCTGTTTCTCCTTTAAGGAAGCTGATGCAGTTGCATGAATAAATATTTCGTACTACACCCTTTTCTTATCTCTTCCACAGGGCTCAAATTGTTCAATTTGTCAGTGCAGAGTGTTTTAATTGTCCAGAAAGTGCAAAAATATTTTCACTGAGTCTGATGAGGCTTTCCACTCATCACTGTTCCCCCAAAGTGTCACTTTGAGAAGGACAAAAGAAGGGAACTACTTAGCTTCAGGCAATTTTCATTCTGACGGTATTATTTTTTTTTTACCATATCATGTTTCGTTTTAAATGGCTCCATATCTTCATCCAATCACACTGAATTCCTTTTTTAATGGCATTTCTTTTCTCTCTCAATGTATCCCTCCTTTCTGTCTCTGTTTTATCTCACTGTCCTCTTTCCCCCGACCTCTTAGCCAGTAGCACTTTCAAAAACCACTTCACTTTAGGTAAGACACAGCACCAACAGATGCATTTGAGTGTGTGCTGAATGGCTGGGATCAATAAGCTCTTCCATGCTGTGTCATTCATAATAAGACACCTAATCTGGGAGCCCTGCTTGCGTTGACTGCGCTAGTGAACTTAGCTTTATTTTAAACCGTTTGACTGACGACACAGCGCTCTATATTCATAAAGCTCCCATGCTTGTGTCACTCGCTGATATTTGGGTCGATCATTTTCTTCATCACCCAGGTTTTCTCACTTCAAAGCCCAGATATAAAGCCTGGGAGGGTCAAGGAGACACACACTGTTTCCTGAGAGGAAAAAAAAACGAACAAGTTTGAAGTAATGCTATTTTTAGCTAAGCTGCTGCCCCCGTCAGCAGAGGGCCACTGATATTTCTCGCCACGTTGGCGTTGAAGCACTTAAAAAGTATGTAGGGCACAGCTGTATTCCCACAATACACATTTACATCCCAAACAAGTACTCCCAAATTCAAGTGTGCTAGCAAAGATAAGCACATATCTCTAGCCTTGCAGTAGTAGCCTGCATAATCATATCCCAAAAATAGCTAGCTTCACGGTGGCATGCGTTATATCTACAGATAATTTTTCATATCAAGTCTGCTCTCTGTCAATGACTCCTTAGATGAGAAACTTCAAACTATATTTTAAAAAAACAACACCCATTTTCATTTGTATCTCCATGCTAACACTATCGGCTAATGCTAGCATGCTTTGTGGCTAATGTTTGCTTGCTAACTGCAATGATCCTATTTTCTGCCTTGTTACCCTCTAATAGTTGTGTTTTGTGGTTGGTGCTTTAAAAACTATCCCAGAACTTGTTAACCTGCTGCTTTCCCTTCACTGTTTATGCTAATGCTTAACCCAGACGACTGTTCATGCTAATTATGTAAAGCCAACCCTGCTTATGACTAGCCCCAGAGCATGGAAATGTTCTAATAGCACGAGATTAATTGCAGTTTTTGATGGAAGTTTTCTGACTTAAAGCCTCTCTAATCAATGTATTTGTCATTTAGATTTAACATAAATACCATTGAGATCAATTAATATATGCCAGAATAACTCTGATAATGTCCATGACATGACCTAGATTTAGCATTTAAGCGCTCTGTTTCTCAAACATGTTCCCCTGGATTTGTTTGGGTCTGTTGAAAAACATTTTCACCTCATGGTTAATTCAGTTGCCGATTTGTAGCTTTCAATTTGACTACATGATCTTCCTCAACAGATTAAGTTTGATTACCGAAGGCTCTAAAGAATTACTTTGCTGTGTATTTGTTCTTCATCTGCTGTTTCCAAAGTCAAGAATTGACTAACCAACCAACAGGAAGGAGAAGTTCTCAAGAGCTCAGAGATTTTTTTTTTTTATTTCAACATCAACCTCTCCTTCACAACCTGGCAAACGTCATGTGCTAATGAATGTCATGATACCAAGGAAACCTCTAAACTTGTCGCCAAATGTCCCTCATGGGGAGATTGCTGCGATTGTTTTCTCCACGTGAGGTCCACAGTCTGTGCTTGACCTTTGAAACAGCAGCTGAGAAAACAATATCACTTCAGTCCGTTTTAATCTGTTAGTCCCCTGTTCTGGGGCTTTGGATTACATCCCATGATCTTCTTCAGTTGATTGAGTTGATAAAGATTACGTGAGATGATCAGGGGCTAGAGAACAGCTACTAAATGGTCTTTGACTGGGAAAGAAAGGCTTTCTTCAGTTTTTTTTGTTGCTTTTCAACGATCTTAACCATCAGATTGTGTTGGACAGTTGTTACAATAACAAGTTTATCATTCATTATTTACTCCCTGAAATGTTATTTACCACTTCATGGGGTGTATAATCTGGCCATATGCTTGGTTATAACTCTAAACTAGTTGTTGTTGATAGATTAGGTTTAAAAGCTCCAAATATTGAGTGAAGTAAGAAAAGCTCTCCTGGACTGTCTTTGTACTGAACCTCCGTCTGGTATCTTGCCCACAGGTCGAACAGTATCTGCCTCAGGGGTCACGGGGCCTTTCAGGGCTTTCCCCAAGTCTATCAGCGTTGACTTTGGAGGTCTGAGCCACCCTCAGACGCAGTCTCTGCCTCAGTCTCTGTCCCAGCAGCAGCAGCAGCAGCAGCAGCCACAGTCTGGAAATGTCGGTCAGACGACGTCGACCCAGATCAGCAGCTCCAACCACCAGGACAGATACGCTGCAGTGTCACATCTGGACAGCGTGTTCTCCGACCCGCCAGTAGGCACAGGTGGGGATTTTTGTGTCAGTGGATAGTAGATGCTGTTTTTGTGCTAACGCTTTCTTTTACTCCATATTTACACTCCACCACATTACCAATCATAAAATTGCTTTTTACTTTTCAGATTAAGAATTTAGATATGAAAACACACCACAATCTTGCATAATATACAAATCAAGGTAGATTACATGTTTTTGTTTGGCCTTTGACCCCTTACAAATAAAAATACCAGTAGGGGATTGAGCTGCGTTAGTCGATCAATAGGAAATTAATTGCTAAGTACTATGACCATCAATTAATTGATTCAGTAATTTTCAAGCAAAAATATCAAACATTGTTTTGTTCCAGCTTCTTAATCTTAAGACTTTTCTTTGTTATTTATATACTGTATATTTATATATAATGGAAAATAAGGACATAAGGAGTGTAAGTCAGAAAAAATGGGTGCATTTTACTGTTTAAACTGAGGTAGAACATTGATTAAAGCAGTGTTTCTCAACTGGTGGGCCGGGCCCCAAAAGTGGGTCGCTGAGCCATTTTCAGTGGGTCGCGAATGTGTGCCTGGAAATAATATTGTGTCAAAAAGTCTATTAAGCGCTTCAAAACATGTTTGTTTTCTTTTTGTGTCTTTGTTCTGTCACATTTTGCACCGTCTGAGGTCCAAACGGCACCATTTTTCATTGAACAATTCTGATTGGTTAAAAAATATCTGAAATTCGGGTTGGAATTTTTCCATGAGGGAGTTGGTGGTGGGTCCTGAGGCTAGACCAGTTGAGAACCACTGGATTAAAGGACATTTACTTGTAAAAAAGAAAAGGTCATTTAGTTGAACTTGCACTTCATCTGAAGACCTGAATACTTCCACAACAAGTTCATGCATAGATATGGTGAGAGTTAAAATGTGCATGTGATGCAGATTATCACGGCCAGCTCAACAAGGTTACATAACATCCTCACTCCAAATACCAAGGCTTTTAGCTGCTGAATTATGCTCATTGTGTTTGCTCTGGATCATGCTCAGTCTTATTCAAAGGACCTTGTTGATATGCTCTCAAAAACATCAGCTGTACTCGTTTAACAAGTGATACGCTGGTTTTAACGCTCAGGACTCATGTGAGAAACCCTCGAGCTCTCTACAACAAGCTTTGTTGTTCTTCATCGAAGCCTCCCCGGCTGCCACAGTAATGAGGTTATTGATTCCCCCCTCCCACCCCACCCCCTGCTCTCTTTGATTCATATCAAGTCCAACACATATTTTATTCAGGGGATTTGTTCTGCTTTTGTTCTCTGATGATTTAAATGCTTGAGATCAACTCTTTGAGCTTTTTGTTAGATTTCCTTTTATGCACATTTCTGGCTGATTGAAGCAGCATTTGATCTCTTCATGAAAACTCATTAAAGCCTTGTGGTTATGTTGAGTTCTGTCTGAAATGTTTGTCCACAGCTCCCCCCTGCTGGGCCTCCGCAGTACAGCACCCTCTTTGGAAACAGGCTCTCCTCCAGCTCAACTCCTGCCAGGTAGGAGAGAAATTCAGCTCTGGAATGACGTGATTATTAAGTGCACAACAACTACGAAGGAGTATCAGGCCAAATACAGGGAGAAAAACATCTGAGATTTCGAGATTAAAGTCATAAATTTACGAGACTAAAGTTGTTATTTTTAGTCTATAGCTTTTTCAGAAGAGCAGCAGCCGCTTGTACATAAATGATGTACGTGATAATTCTTCCTTGTGTTGTCTGTAACACAGATTGACTGAGTGTAAACTCTCTGTGGAATGACCTGCTTTAAAACAACAGTTTGACAAGTTCTCAAAATATCCCGTTAGTTGTTTTGGGGCTTTATCTATGCAGATATGAAACTACACATGCCTTTGTCACATCCGCATCACATTGTCTTAAGTACCCTGAAAAGATACTGCAAGAATCTGGGGCTTTTCCGAAGGAGGAACCACACTGACTTAAATTTATGGCTTTAATCTGGTGATTATTTGACTTTAATCATGTATATTCACGACTTTAATCTCTACATTTTAGAATGTTTTTTCCTTTGACGTGGCCCTAATACGGCCTCGTACAACAACAACAACAACAGAAAACCACAAAACAAAAACAGCAGCACCAAAAGACGAAAAAAACGGCAAAAACAGAACAAGGAAGTGATGACAGGACAGCACCTAGATCAGGACTCGCAGCAGTGGAACAACATTTTACAATATCTGTTACAAAACTGCTGTAACACCAAAAAGAGATCGACAGCATCAAGTCACTATTTTTTGTACAATAACAAAAGGAGGGTAGGAAATGTTTTATTAATAAGACAATAAAAAACAGGAGACAGGAGTAATAACTCCATTCAATCTGTTTTTTTAAAATGAGATTAGATTCACATTAAGAGGCGATCCACCCCTCTGTAGTAAATCTGTCCTTTCTCATGGTACATGAGCGTAGACTGGTCGCCGAATGTATAAAAAAAAAAAAAAGTGTATTGTTTCCCTTTAGTGTAGCAGAGAGGCTCTCCATTGGTCAAACCTCGCATAGTTCTCTGTAGCGCTGTGTTACCGTTGGGGGGGGGTTTGTGAATGACATGATTTTAAAATGTCATAGAAATGTGAGCTTTTATTTTGACATGATGTTTGAAGTTCCTCTTTAAAAAACAGTTGTTGCTTCATGTGTGTTTTAGATTTCCTATGAAAACTCTGATCTGATTTTTTACATTACCTTTACATGTTGAGCTTTTGTAATACAGGCATTTTTATTTTTCTCTTTCAAAGTCACTTTGATATTTACCTTTTAAATTCTTAATTTAAATTCTAAATTTATTTTTTTAAGCTCCACTTTAAACTTTTGCCTTTTTTAGTTAAAGAGTAAGATTATTTTGGTTTGGTTTAGGTTATTTAAGATTGGACTGTTTGTGGAGCGTGTTCAAGGCCGTATTCTGTTTTAATTTCTTTTTTTTTCTTTTTTCCCTAGCTCCCCTGGTGTCGATACGGTCTCCAGCTCTCAAACCTTTGCCAGTAAGTACCGAGCACGACTGCATTGATCCTGCTGCTCAGCTGCTCTGTATTTACCTGCAGCTCCTTCTCTTTAAAGCTGCATGACTCTTCTTAATTAGGATGCATGTGTGTGGATCAGAGCAGTGTGTCTGAAGAGGCAGGAATGCACCACCACTCACTGTGAGTTATCTGTCTCCTCTCTCTCTTCTCTCTCTCTCTCTCTCTCTCTCTCTCTCTCTCTCTCTCTCTCTCTCTCTCTCTCTCCCTGTGTGTCTCAGATTTCCCAAACCCATTCAGTTCCAGCTCGGCGGCCTCCCAGCAGCCCCCTGCCCTCTCCCCCAGTAACCCCTTCAGCAACGCTTCAGGAGGTGAGACTCATGTTTGGGGGGCCTTCAGCCATTAAACATCTACATGGGAAAAGGTCCCAACAAATGTATTGCTCCAGGACTAAACTAGAATAGCTGTGTAATTCACTCCTAAAATGTGTCAAGAAAACACACAAACATTGAGCATGTGAAGCCCTTAACCTCCTTTGAAAAGTTTAAACTAAAGCTAACGCGTAATATTTATGATTACTGAAAACTTCTTGTTCTGTTCATGTTCCCCTCAGCTCTCCAGCTGAGCTTTAGTGAGTTACAGCTTCAGTATTACTGCAGCACTCTTCCTGCAGCTTCATTTTGAATTATTAAATGGTCTCATTTATTGATATATTCGGTTTCTATGGGACCGGTCCTGTAGCTCATTACTTCTTGTGTCAGCTCGGGGCTTCCATAGAAAACACAGGAAACTCTTCTCTGTGA
Organism: Tautogolabrus adspersus; assembly: GCA_020745685.1. Lineage (NCBI taxonomy): Eukaryota > Metazoa > Chordata > Actinopteri > Labriformes > Labridae > Tautogolabrus > Tautogolabrus adspersus. The sequence continues at coordinate 8,920,174 of CM036556.1, read as the reverse complement.
TTGTCTCACTTTAATGTTCGCTAACGGCCTTTTTTTAACATTATAACTGTATCTGATTTAACTGTGTGTGTGTGTGTGTGTGTGTGTCTCTTCTCCAGGTGACTCCAATGCGTTTGTCACATCGCCCACATCTGTTTTTCCTCCGTCCGCCTCCTTCCCAGCACCAGCCTCCCAGAATGCATTTCCTCATGAGTCAGCTGGCAACCAGGAAGCCAACGGTAAAGTTTATAAAGCAATTATTAAAGTATATCTTGAAAAGTTCTATAACTGAAGTGTGTCAATGAACTATTAATGAGCCTTGAAATAGGTTAACACCTTTTGATTTTTTTAAAAATCTTTTTGAACCATTATTAAAATAATAATAAAATAAGCCTCTAAACTAGTTTTTACTTTATGTACGTACTAACATTAAATCAATCAATCAATCATTATTTGTATAGCGCCAATTCATAATGAGTGTTATCTCGAGGCGCTTTACAAAAGAGCAGGTTAAAGACCATACTCATTGTTGAGAAAAATGGGATAGAGGGAGATGGGATAAGATGCTTTGTATTCCTCGTGGTCCTGTTGTCCACACTTCCTTGCCGCTGAGGTGGAGGTTAGGAGCAGGCCGTGCATGAATGAGGATGGCGGTGGTTGTGGGGACGACACAATCTTATAGTTGTGGACTGGGCGGTAGGGACGTCGGGTGGTAGTAGTGCCAGATCACCTCAAAAAAACCCATCTGTATACAGAGAGACTAAAGGCACAGTCACACAAGACAAATATTCGTGTCAATGAACTCTGTTTCATTGTTAACTGGCTAATGAAAGAATGCTTACTTGCAAAGTGTTGTGATGTGGTGAGCGTGGTAAACAATAAATATTCAGCTCAGACAGATTGATGCGAAAGTCAGTCGTTTGGCGGGGATTTTTGAGAAGTATATGAAAATAAGAATAAGTTCTGATGGTGGGTGGGGCTGGAGAAACACCAAATCATGAGGGCTCATAGATGGTTGCAATAAATTTAAAGACAATCCATCAAATATTTTTCTTTTAGATATTTAACTTAAAAAACGTAATATTTTCACCTCCTGATGCTGCTAAATGAAAGTCATGTGGTCATTAAAGTCATTAAAAAACATCCTCTGTGCACAATGAATGTCTGCACATATTTGATCTTTTTCCTTTTTAATTTAATTCAATCTCGGTTGCTACGTACATAATGCTAAGCTAAATGATGTCATATATTTTACATAGAACATGGTGTACAGTAAAAAACCTGCATGCATACTGTATAGATGGAGCTGCCAGTTTGACATGTACTGTATGTGCTCAGGCTGCACATCAAACACTGAGGAGCTGAGAGGCATCAGCACGCCTAAAATGTTTCATTATTTCAACAGTGACCACTCGCATCACCACAGGAATACTAATTCACACAGTCAGTAGAGAGCTGCTGCTGCTGCTGCTGCTGCTCGTCTGCACTTTCAGCCTTCAGTCCTCACATCACTGAAAAGGATTTTTGTGTTTTTTTTTTTTCAGGTTTTGCCTCCTTTCCCGCGCCTGACTCTCAGTCCAAAGTCCCTCGACCCATGTCGGTGAACCCGTTTACGGTGCGTTCAATGCCTTGCCAATTATAGTTGTTGTTGCAATAGTGTTTTCAAAGCCCCTTTCTCACAGGAACTGAAATGTTTTAGATCATTTTGGGACCTTAAGGATCTGATATTTTCAGGAACTTCCCTCTCACACATTCACCTCACAGATTTAGATTGTCTGTGTCAGGCACACTTTCACAACTTAGGAAGGATAAGGAGGGAGGAGGAGTCAACGTGGCTGTTTGTGGGTTAGAGCACCTGTGAGAAACAAATAGGTTGTGTTGAGTTTGGCAACCTCTGTAGAAAAAGCGGGGTCATTTATCTCTTTGCCGATTTTGTCCTGTACCTCTGTGAGTATTGCGTAAAACCCCCCCCCCAAAAAACGCATTTTTCTCTTTTTTTAAAATGTCGAACATACAACAGTAAATGTAACAGTTTTAACTTTCATTAAATCGTCGACCACTCCCACCAATAGTGCCATGAGATCATGCATCTATTGCCAAAACCAGTTGTCTAATTGGTAGCCTATTTAAGGGCATGCAGGGTACATAAATGATTGTGATTTTCATAGCAGGTGGCAGATCTAGCCTTGCTGGAAGAAATTACAGACGTTGCCTTCAGAAGAGAGCACATCTTCAGAGACTGCCAAGGCATTCATTGCTGTGACTTTGTCATTCCCCGGAGCGGCATCTCTTTGCCTTTTCGGGGCATCTCTTGCAACTTCTACTTGTCTACACCTCACCGCTGTCCTCTTGATACACCAATCTGATGTCCTTTTATTGAGAGATGGGGGCGTGGCAGTATGCTAATTGCAGGTTGCAGGCACGCGTCTGTCAACTTAGAATGATCCTGATTCACTAACAGTGCAAGGTGGTGAAAACAAAATAAGCCCGTGCGCACGTGTATTGAATCCGACAGAGATTTTGCATATGCACTTATTTTATGTGCAGAGTAAGAACCTTTCTACGAATTTATTAGTGAATGAGGCCCAAAAAGTTGGAAAAAGTTACAAAAGGTGGTCCTGCAGCGTGCTATCAATGGTAAAATGGTAAATGGACTTGAGCTTATATAGCGCTTTTCTAGTCTTCAGACTACTCAAAAGCGCTTTTACACCGCATGTCACACCCACCCATACACCCCCATTCACACACTGATGGCAGTGACTGCTATGTAGTGAGACCATCAGAAGTAACTAATCCCATTCATACACATTCATACGCCGCAGACGAAGCAGCGGGAGCAATTCGGGGTTAAGTGTCTTGCCCAAGGACACATCGGACATGTTGCTCACAGGAGCTGGGGATCGAACCCTCGACCTTCCGATTGAGAGACGACGACTCTACCAACTGAGCCACAGCCGCCCCTTCTCTTCTCATCTGACACCCACCCAGCAGCAGGGCTGACAGGCACATGAAATATTTATATAGACATAATCAGTTTTTTTTTGCTGGGTGTCTTGTTTGCTTTTGCAGCTCGTATACACGCATCACTAATAATTCAGTTTCATAATCAGCTGAAAACTCCTCACAGGAGCTTTAATACCCTGCAAAATATATTAGAACATTTCCACTACACAAGCTCAACTATTTAAAAACAATATTCAGACAAATGAGGTGAAAAGTAAAGAGAATCAAGAAGCGAAACACCGCTCAGCGTGAACGCTGTCATCGCCCCGTCCACTCACACACGATGAATATTCCAGACTACGACCTGCTGCATTCACACACACTCATCATGACTTCATAAGAACATTGTATTTGTAGAGGCTTGTGGGAAAAAAAAGTCAGGGTGAACTAATTTAACTGTTTGTGTTCACACATGGACCCCACCCGGACAAAGTCGGGACATTTTCAGGAGTGCAGAGAATTTCTGAAAAGGGCTTACGTGTTCTCCAGGGGGATAAAAACAAGTTAGGAGAGGGGACTTCTTGTATTTTTGCAGGTTCTTTTTACCTAAAAACTGTAAGAAGTGTATTAAAGTCCGTTCTACTTCTTTCTCACTCTGCCTTTCTTGTGTTTCAGGGGAATGTTTACCCGAGTCGAGGAACATCGCGGAATCCTTTCATCTGATCCCCCCTCCTCTCCTTACCGCCAGTCCATCTCTGGGAAACCGAGGGAGGAGTGAACCTGAGGAGTCGCTGCCATTTCAATGCCTTTGGAGTATTTTCATCCCCTCCTCTCTTCTCCTCTCTCCCCTCCACTCCTCTCCTCTTCCCTTCCTGTCTCTCCCCTCTATCTCTGTCTGTGTTTACGTGTTTGTAGAGGGGGAAAAAAAGGTGTGAATGTAATTATGAAATTCATATGTATGTGTGAGCGTGGTCCCCCCTTCCTGCTGTTGATATGTCTAAAAGGTGTTTGTGTGCCAGTAGACGCCACCTCAGGGCTCTGTGGGAGTCACGAGTAAAAAGAGGCCTCTATGATTTTTGCAGAAACACACACATGTTGCTGCTGCTGCTGCTACTTTAATTTCATCTCCTGCTTAGAAAGTGCATAAAAACCTGTCGCCGGTAAATTCATTTGCGTTTGTCTCAGTTTCCAAAGGAAAAAGAAAGTTGAGAGAGTTTTCACAGATGGTTAAAACAGCCTTAAACGCCTCCTGATGCATGAGAATTAGCATTGAGAGACAATTCGGGCTTCTCTCAGTAGTGTGTATGTGGAACATGTTTGCATTCGTCACTGTTTCTTTTATTTCCTCTTTTAAGGAGATATCTATGTTTTCCACTCCAAGGCTGCATGCGCTTTGAGGGCTAAAAGGAGATGCTACTGAATGTAAAAAGCAATGTCAGAATTACTAAAAATGTATATAAAAAAACCCATCATTGCTTCATGTACCGGACCAAAATGTTTCTCGCTTGTTCTTCTGTTTGTTTTTTCGGTTGACATGGAGGCAAAGTTTGTTTTCTTTTTTTTGCCAACACAAAAAAAAAGAGAAGAGATTCATGTAACAGCGTCTTTGTATTGACAAGTATTCATGTTCATAAAATCAATTTGTTGCTTCTTAAGACTCTTGGTGTTGTTTTTGTCTTTTTTGAGTAAATGTGTGAAAATCATCTCCAACTAACTAATATCCAAGCTATTATGAACTTTACTCTTCGTGAGCGTTAAAAAAGGCTTTTTAAAAATGCTGCACTGATTAATTTAACCAGCAGGGGGCGCGTGATACTTACTTTCCCCCGACCTCGTGCACAAGGTTACTTGCGGATGCATATTACATAACATAGATACTGCATAAGGATATAGTACAAATATAGAAACCTTTTATGGCTTCAGGAGGACTATTTTTAGACCCCTTTGAAAGATTTATTGCAATTTTGGATTCAAAATGAATCCTGTTCTAAAACATTAATATTGAATGTGTGTGTTAAAGGTATTTTGCAGTTTTATTTATTATAGCTAAGCAACAGACAGAGATGGATTCACAGCTCAGCCGACCAGACGGATAAAAATCACAAGTTAGTGGTAGAAATATGCCTCGTTTTTTCAATGACAGCAGCTTAATCTGCCGTTTGTGCAGCATTCAGGGATCAATAATCGCCTCAATGACACAGGATCTGATGAGTTCATCGTCAATATATATTTAAGATATTTATTTATGAAATATTTGATGCAGAAAAGGTCTCTGTTGGTGTTTTTGAAGGGAAAATATTCACATATGAAAAGAGGGCAGAGGGGGATTTTCACAATAAATAGAACACGGTGGACCCAAGCGAGCGCCAACACTGAAATCTTACTCCACACACACTGGAAGGGCTGCGGCTTTCACGGGTTGTGGGAAATGTTAGCACTTATTTAAGTGGGTCCCAAATGAAAGCCTAACATGCAATGAAATTGCTATAAATATGGACTATTAAATCAGCACAAAGGGCAGATAATATTGATTTATATTTGAAAATATCAAGTGAGTAAGAAATTACGATATAACATGTTTTGCATATAACATAACGATTTAAAAGCAACTTTATCTATAAAACATCAATATTTGTATAATATATTAATCATATGCATGAAGATTTATTTTAACAGAGCAGCAACAATGATTCTTTTGTAGTCTTGTTATTAAACCTGATATTCTAGTAGAGACTTCTGACATTCAGTCATGAATTTAAAAAATCTCATTTTTTAAATCTCAAAACCAGTAATTTCCCACATCTTTCCTCCAGAGACATTTATTATATTTCCATCTCTGTAGTACTATTACCTGTTCAATGTAAATGTATAAATGTCTCTGTATAGTAATTATATAGTAATATATATAAGTACAAAAACACATTTGCATTATATATTATATATAAGTACATTTTAATATAGCATATACTACTTGGTTTAAACCTGTGCATTTTATCCGACTAAAAAAATAGCTTTATTCCTATATTTCATAATAATTCCCAAGATAAGATAAGATAAATGTTTTGGTCTGTGTGTTAGGAGCTCAGTTTTCCGAGCTAGGGCTGGGTCCTTGAACGCGCGGTGTTCCAGAGTACGGCGGTGAGTGACAGCCTGCTCCTCCACGGTAGCTGCTCCGCTCCTCTCAACACTACAGCAGCGGGACCTGGAGCAGAACCTCGCCGAGCTGAGCAGGACAGGGCTGGGTGGCCAGACAGTCACACAGCGACAAGCAGCGTGCAGCAGGACATGCCCTGTACTCTGAGATGTGCAGTAAATGGGATTAAACCGCTCAGACACTAGCAGCACTAATAGTAGTAGTAATAGTGGGGAGCAGGGGGAGCTGCACCGCATGTGCTCGCTTGTGTGCGGCTGAAAAACTTGTGCTGGACCGTCCGCAAGAGAGAGAAACCCGAAAAGAAGGAAACTGAGCAGAGTTGCAGCCATTAACTGTTTACTTTTAACTTCGGACTCTCGGTACAAGCAACCCGAACTGACCCCTGACTCCCCTCTCACATGCCTGCGTTTATGTGGGAGAGAGGGAGGGGAGCGGAGCCCGGGGATGTTTGAATTACCTCTCTAAACTTGCACAAATATATCAGAAGAGATAAAATAGGTCGCGTTTGTTCTTGTGGGAGCTAAAGGAGATATTGGGTGTCATGGAGAGCCAAGCAGTCGAGCAGCAGAGCTGCGAGGACGTGCGAAAGAGCGGCTACCTCCGAAAGCAGAAGTCCATGCACCGGCGGTACTTCGTGCTCCGCGCCGCCTCTGAGCGTGGCCCGGCCCGTCTGGAGTACTACGAGAGCGAGAAGAAATTCCGCGGTAAGGCCCCCGTCCCTAAGAAAGCAGTGGCTCTGGAGACCTGCTTTAACATCAACAAGCGGGCCGACTCCAAGAACAAGCACATGATCGTGCTGTACACCCGGGCTGAGAGTTTCGCCATCGCCGCGGAGAACGAGGCGGACCAGGATGAGTGGTACCAGGCCATGGTGGAGCTGCAGTGCAAAAGTAAGCAAGAGTCTTTAATTTTTTTTTAAAAAAGACACTCGCACGTGCACGCTCTCATGCATGCATGCATGCACACACTCAATACTGTATGAGGCTCCTGCACGAGAGCAGAAACGTGGCAGGAGTAGCGCACTGCAGATCGGGACATGTTTCATTCCGGTGCTTTGGATAATAATGCAGGGCTTTTTTAAAAACAATTAAAGCTCCACAAAGCCAAGTTTACATAGTTTGTGTCTGTGCCTTGGGTGTTCACCCTTTGCCTTTGAAATGGTTAGAATATAAAGCTGCATTGTGTTCATTTTTTCACACTTAAAAAACAGGTTGAAGTTGTTTACAAACGGCCTCTGACGGGTCGGTGCGTGTAAACATGCACCTTTAAGCTGTGACGTTAAGCTTATCCTCCCCCCCCCAGTCCTTATCATACTGGTGTCAGCTCAAGATATTTGTTCCCAGGTCTCCTCCAGACTTTACTAAGTTTCTCTCTGCTGTGGCCTCAGCTGTGTGCGAGTTATTTCCCAACTGCTCAAACACACCCTGTCCTTGTGTTTACCCTGTCTGCTTTTCTGCTGACACTGCAATATTACATCAGACATTGATCCCATAACAGGAGAGGAAAGGTCCCTAAAGTAGTCAAAACCCTGACTGCTTCATTGTTTAATCATTCATATTTCTTTGACTGGTAATGAGTAAGTATATTAGCCTTTAATAATGACACCAACTCCCACCCCTCCAAAATAAAATCACCCATTTTCTTAAATGGTGTCCCTCAGTTGCTGGGTAAACACAGCTGTCAGAGTAATAGCTCTGAGCAAGGCAACTTTAAATCACCTGTTAACCCCCCACCTTCTTTACCTCGACAAATGACGCAATCTTAGAAAACTGAGAAGATATGAGGGTCAAGGTGTTTCTCACTCATTGCCTTCTGATTATAAAACACATTCTGATATTCATGTGTTCATTTGAAAAAAGGGTCAGTTGTTTTCTGGTGCAGGGAAATTTTGGCTGATTGACGGGTGCATTAGGGAGAATTTATTGCTTATTTGGAATTGGTGCCAAGACTTTTGGCTTCCTCTTGTTGGTTTAACACAACTTGGTCTGTGTTTGTGTGCTTTAGAGTTGTTTCCAAGAGAAAGTGAGTCGACAGATGCAAACCAGGTGAACTTTACAGTGTTTCTGTACCAAATAAATCTCTTTTGTTCAAATAATATACTCTTTGATAACTAAGTGCGTATGTGTGAAGGTTAGTTGCGCAAAAACCCAGCCTCAGTTAAATATAGAGATGTTTCATTACTTGTTTTCCTTTTTGATACTGATTCTGATACTCAGACTTGAGTAATAGGTGAAAGCGTGCTGTGCCATGAACCTGATATAATTCTATATATAGAAAATATAGAGATGTTGTTGAAAAAAAATGTCATCAGCTGTAGGCTTCTAACCCTGTGGGGACGTGATATGATTGCTAAGATTGTTTAATGGCCTGGCTCAGCACAGTTACGAAGTCATGACCTTAAAACGCATTCAACACCAAGCAACAAATTAAGCTAACGTCCTTGTTAGCTCGGCTAAGTGCTGTCTCTGGCTTTCAAATAGAGCCACAGAAACATATTAACATATAACCTTTTTTAAAGTTCAATTGTTTTAACTCTGACTAATACAAAACAACATCCTTAATTCGATGTTATAAGAACGCTAATTGCTGATGTTTTGCTAGCTCTGACCTGCTAGTAGCGCTCTGCTGTTGTGCGCTGTTAGCTTACTCTCTGACGTTTGCTAACATGTTATCTACCATGAAGTTCTTCTGTACTGCTCTACATCAGAAATGTTTAGCTGCAGCCATAACATTGATCATTTCTGCATAGGTCGCTGTTTCAAAGAAAACAAGTTGATTTCTTTGGCTACTAATACATTTTGATGCACGATTTGCACCACCATATGATTTGCTACCCAAAGAACTCTTCAAGGTTATCAGACAACCCAGCTGGTGGCACAACCATCTTCATCATAAGTCACAGGTCCAGTCCGCTTCTGGTCTCCCTCTTTTGTTGTTTTCAGAGTTGGGTTTCTCTTGTAAATCAGCCTCGCTGACAGTGACAAAAGACTGCGGCCGGCTGCTGTGTAAACTCTCACGCTGGCAGTGGCAGGAGTTTTCTTGTGGTATGTGCTGCACACTGTCTGCTCATACATGAAATGAGGACACACACGCACACGCACACACACACACACACACACACACACACACACACGATCCAGCTATGTGCATGAAGAGTTTTGTAAGAGAACAGTAGGCTGCAGGGTCATGGCCAAGTGCTGCCTAAACCTGCTTGTGTGAAAATAACTTAAACACACACACTGTACACTGTCAGGATTCCTTCCTTTAATAACCCTCCTCTGGTATGTGCAGCTCATTCACAGTTTCACGTCTTCAGTGTCTATATGTTGATTGAGCCCCCCCCCCCCCCCCTACCTATTTCCAGTCTCACACTCTTCTGTCACTACACTTGCACTGCTATCCACACAGTCTAGGATCTGTCCCTAGGGAGAAAGGAATTCACAGCCTGCAGACAGCGAGCAGGGCAAAGCTGAGACCAGAGATGCTACACTTTTCCTCCTCACATAGTTTCCAGAGTAGAGGACCTCTACCCTCAATCTGATACCTGTCAGTCTCTGCTGAGGGGGAAGAGTTCCCAGCAGATGGAATCAAAGTTATGGTTTGAAATTTGCTATAAGGAGCATGCATATAGTGGAAAAACAATGCAGTACACATCCATGTTGCCATTCTGAGCCTGGGAAACCCACCAAAAAGCCGCCCAGGGAGCCGTCCACTATCTCACAGCTCCGCAATCCTCTGGCCGGCGGTAATTACACAAACACGAGCCAGCTGCCGTATGGAGCAGTATTAGAATCCCAAGTTATTTATTCAGCTGAGTCCAGTAAGACCCTTTCGGCCGGCGGGTACAGTATCAGACTGGAGGACGGCTATTTGTTCAGCTATTAGGAGTCAGTGGAGTGTGTAAAGGCTTAACCTCGACGAAACGGGGCTGAGGTGAGGCCAAAAATCTTTGCTCGCCTGGAACACTGTCCTGCAGCTCGGGAGTTGTTGCTGACCTAAAAAAAAAAAGAGTATGGTAGAGTTAAACACCAGCAACAAACTAACACAAACTCAATGACAAGCTTCTCAGTTGTGAAATCTGTGTCTTTTCTATTGCAAAATGAGAACACAAATCAACTCATAATGTCAACTTGTGATCTGGGAAACTGTGATTGGATTTATACTTGTCTATGCTGACATTTTAAAAAGCTTTATGATTTACCAGTTACTACTACTATCAGTTAATTTAATTTGGGATGGGTCAATGCCAATAATGTACATTAAAAAAAAACAGAATCAGCCAAAATGGTCAAATACATCAGAGAAAGAAACACAAAAAAACTGGGCATGCAATTCAAAGAAACAGAACACACTTATTTCAAATAGCAGAAGCTCTATAACATATAAACAAACAGATGTTGTATCTCTCTTCTGATTTTATACACCCTGGAAATATTTCATGTTTGTTAAAAGGACATAAATGTTTATTTTATCTAGGGGGAAAAACATCCAAGGGTCCCCTTACTAGTTTTTCTAAGCAAATTCTATCACCGACTCTCGCTCAGAGCTCTTATAAATCAAACTATAGCTTCTGAAAATCCATGATTTTCTGTGTTTTTCCGTCATAAATCAAAATCAAGTGGAGTGTGTTCGGGTTTTAGACAGTTTATAAAAACAAAATATGAATTTAAAGATGTCACTGTAGCTACAACTACAGTTCTCTTCCCTCTTTCTGACTTGATAAGACGATTGTAATAATATTTAAATGACTCTCTCCATCCACATCAATAAAGAACGGGTTTGTTGTGATCTCTGAAGCTTGTTGACCTTACTACAGTACAGTCAATCTCCATGAAATGTAGTTTTCTGTGTTCAAAGCTCCAGAAAAAATCACATTTGAAATGCTTAGAAGAACATCTGTTTCTGAATAATTCATGCTAATCCACAAACCTCAATATGAACACTTTCTCCTTTTGCTATAAATCTGTTTTCACTTTGGTCTGCGGATTATCATGATGTCATTTTTGTCACACTTTTAGGCACCACAAAGCAAACACAGCTGATCAATGCTATGCAAAATGTAACTACAGCCAGAATCTAAACCTCGGGAAATCACAGCAGAACTCCTAAATCTGAATTGATATGAGGAAACTTATGTTCTTATGTATCAGATTATGAATTTAGACTCTCTGCAGAGTGTTTCTTTTCCCAGGATTGTCATCTGGCTGCCCCGACCAATGAGATCTGGATCTCACCAGTGGCTCGCCTCGCCGACCGATTAAACGTTAAGCTGCTCTTAAGCACTGCTCATCTCCCTAATTAGGCGGTAATTATTGTCTCGAGGGTCAGTGGCTGCCTGGTGGCACAGTGAGCAGAGACTGTGTGCTAACAAACTCAGAGGAGGGAAGAACCAGAATCTCAAATTAGTGCCACAAGATCTGGTTGTCTTTTTTTTGCTCATTTAAAGCTCAGGTCCTGCCACAGGATATTTCCTCTACTTAAACAGTTAGCGCACATAAACACCCAGTTTTTATTTAACACGACAAGCACGGCCAACTCTGGTTTGTTGTGATGCAGCATCCGTAAAACATCATCATCATCATCATCGTCGTCTGAAAAGGCCTTGAGCAGTCCTCTTCGTCTGTGAATTAAGTGCCCACCCTTTGATTGACAGCAGAGCAAGGCCAGGGGCAACGAGATCCATTTAGTCGATGAGCGCCCATATGTTGAGCGCGATGGAGCCATGGGGCTTTAAATGCATAGTAACCTTTTATAGGGGCCAGTATTGATTGCTGTTGGTTGATACCAGACCATTATGGCTGTCTAGAGCAGGTCAGGGGGTTCATGAGCTGGGATTTATCAGCCTCGCAGTGAATGTGTTAGAGAGAAGCATGCAGAGAAATTAGTGAAATCCAGCCTCATCATGTGGTGTTCCAGTGTTCGTCCTCTGGGAGGTGAGATACAAGATAGTGCATTGATTGGACAGTCTGTTAATACTGTTACACAAGGGGAAACTCCCTTTCTACATTAAAAAAAACACAACAAACTAGTAGGAAAAAAGTACCTAAATGTACTAAAAGTGTCATGTTTAATCTCAAGAGTTCAGATTGATGTTTTTTCCTTGATCTATAGTGTCTTGGTGAGGGATGGAGGTCAGATTCCCAATTTACCCCCCTCAGGCTCTTAATAAAGTATGATTCTGATTAATATTAATTTATCTAAATTAGCAATTACATCATGTTTCTTTCAATCTATAACATGCAATGCAATAGCTGTAAAACTGCTTCAATTAAAAGTTAGTCACAACCTAAAAAAATGGCGAAGACGCCATTAGCCTGAAGGTCCACAACAAATTCCTAAATGGTTAAATTTTAAAATTCACTTGATCTGCTGGATGCAATTGGAAACTTACTTGACATAAAAAAACAAAATGCTGACTTATTGTGAAGTAAACCCACTAAAATAATGCTGTCAACTCTGGGGACTTTTTGCCTCTTCTAACCTGATATTACAGAAACCATTTATTTACGAACTCTGAGCCAGACTCACCAGAAAAAAGTCCAAGATGGCTGCCAGTTTGGTGGGATCATTAAGCTGATTTAACTGGAGAATACCTCCGTGGAGTTTTTTTTCTGCGTGTCTCTGCAAGGGACAGCAAACTTTGGATGCGTCACAGATAATTTCATGAGCTTTTGTATGCTCGTTCTTGTATGTGTGTGCTCCTCTGGCTAACACAAACCACATGTGAAATTAACCTCAGGCAGCATCCAGAGCTGGGAAAGCATTGTGTCCCTGAGTGTGGGCCCAGATATGGTGGGATTACAGATGGTAGAGATGGATGAAGAGATAGGAAGTGGAGGAGTTTAAAAGAAAAAGAGGAAAATGGGTACACATGGGAGCCAGAGATTAGCGAGTGTTTTCAGACCTTGGTGGCTCACTGTGCTTTCTCTCTCAGATATATGCTCGGACAAAACGCACACAGCTGTCTCACATCTATCTGTACTTGTAAACTTGTATGGCAGTTGGGATTGTGGGTAAAGCAGGGGCACGGTAGCTGAGATAGGGGCCTGAAAATGGGGGTTTAGCTCACAGAAGTTTCTGTGCAGAGTTTTGTGGTGTTACGGTGCAGCATTGCATGCTGGGGCAATGAGGTCAGAAACTTGAAACAGGACCTAATGGGGGCCAGTGAGTTCATGCCAGACTAGTTTCCCTGATTTACAAGCTGTTAAAGGAATCTAAGAAGTAGGATTTGTTATGAAATTTGGTATAAATTTCATTAATTCAAGTCTGTTTTCTTCACCAAATGTTCAAAATTTGTCACAGAGATGCATTTCAAGATGAAAGCAGGGGGAAGCATCATACTTTGGTTTTGTGTTGGTGCCAGCAAGATTTTGTTACCGATCTTAAGGCAACAAAAATCCCCCCTCCCCAGTGGCAAAGTGTCTCAACAACAATACACCCTATCCTGGTATTGCTATGATTGTGAGCCGATACAATCCGCAGGCCCTCAAGACCCCTATGGAAGACCTACTTCCTTAGGATTTGTGTGATAACCACAACAATTATCAGCCTGTCACTCAGGGAGAAACTGTCAATGTCCCAGCAGGCATCTGGTACCCCCCTAGGGTAAATATCGCACCCCTATAGCCCCAGAAAAACACACTCCCTTTCTAAAAGAAGACACTGCGCCGTTAATTGAAAGAAAAAAAAACTCATTATAAACCATTTTGAGAAAATTGTGATAGATTTTGGCTTTTTTATGTACAGATCATGCTCTGAACCGCCAAACAGCAAATAATTGTGCATGAATGGACAGCAGTGTTGGTCATGTAAGCCACCGTTCCCGAGAGAAGGACTGAAAGTTTCATGTGTGGTTGCGCTGAAAGGGGAGTAAACTAGTGCGTGAATAAGCCAGTGTAAGTTGTTTTCAGGTTGCTAAAAACAGACTTTAAGGAATAAATATGTTTACCTTGTGTGAAGTGAACTCTTTGCCCCAACAAAAAAGTCTTATCAAGGTTGGGTGAATGTTTTTCCACACGCATCGCCCATATTTAACCAGCAGCAACTCTAACGCTGATGCTTTATGACCTCCAGGTGTATTCCTGCATCCGCCGTTTTCATCTCCTGTTATGGGCCATTATCAGTGCATGTTTTTCTGAGGGCTCATTATGTTGTATAGGGGTTGCTCCTGCTGCACGGAAGTTGACCGCCTGATAACCTTTTTATGCAAAGTTGGGGAGAGTAAGTGTGGTGCTGTCAGGAACGTCCCCCAGGAGGAAAGCCATAGATGATCTATAATTCATGCTCTACATGTAGGATCAACCTTGGCATTATGTAATCATGGGAATAGGTCTGCGATGTTCCATACGGCTAAAATCAATTCAACCACTGTAGGAGTCCGTGAAAACCTTTTTAAAGAGTCTCCGCGCTCGGAGATTTGAGAGTGTGCGTGCAGCCTGAGTGGCCCTGAGATATGAAGGGTGTTTGTGTATGAGCTGGGGAGGGCACAGCTGAGGTTTAAGGCTGAAGTGTACTCAAAACAAACAGCTCTTTTATTCTACCGAAGACACATTTATGGACTCTTAAAAAAGAAAAAGATAATCTACAAGGAATATCTTCTGCTGCAATTTAAGTCAATTTTACTGCCTTAAATTTTACCAGTAGCTTTTAGAACCTTCACTTAAATGAGCTTTTTCCCCACAACTGCTTTTCTAAGCCATACTGTCAATTACAAATACAATGATTAAAATACAAAACGTAATCTTTAATTTGATACTAAATATACATCATATGAAGCTTTTTACACCGTTTGAGTGAAATAGTTTATAAAACCTGCAACAGAACAGCCTCAGACTGTTTTCAATTGCATCTCTTCAAAACTCAACATTTCAGATGAATTACTATAAAGGTGGCATTCAATCAGAAGGTTTTGTATTTTTCCAATCATTTTTTGGTCCAACGCCTTTGCTCGTGATGCTTCCTGTTTCAAAGTCTGACAGCAAAACCGATTCACTACTTGATATTGCCAGGCCTTTAGGATTGTAAGAAGTGGTAAAGTGTTCAGATTGTTTGAGAAAAAAATAACATATTGATTTGTGGAAGTGTCTACAGACTCTTCATCACGCTGGTACTGGAAAACAATGTCTATCTCTGGCATTGACAGCTGGGAATCAGTCGGAGTTTATGCAAAATAAATATGAGAAAAAACCTATTTAACAAAGTCTTGTTCACTCTTTATTCATTTATGTAAACTACTGTGTACATAGATGAATAAGGTCGAGAAATCAGAGGTCTTTATATGTTATCGAATTCAGGCAGAAACCAAAGGGACTGGGAGACAACAATCATCTCAATGATGCACTGTAAAGAATTCTTCAGGAAACCCCTGAGTGATATGGGGTTTAGGGAATGAAGAAGCAACAGGCTAAAAAGTTTGAATTTAGAATCAGTAAACCTTTAATAAGATTTTGTTCAAGAAACTCTAAATCAAATGATTTTTCTTGGGCCTTAAACATTCTTTCACACGGCCCCTCTTAAACTCCTAAATAACTCCCTGATATCTCTTTGCAATTTTCGGCAGTCCCATATTCCCTCAGCCCCCCACAAAAAAAATCCCCAAACCATCCCTTCCTGTTGTAAATCTAAATCGAGGAGGCAAACTGGGCTTCTTGCACACAGTGTACATGAAACAGCCATGCATGGCCTTGAGTGAGTCATCTAATGTAAGAGGGGAGTGCCTCTGCACACACACAGCCCCAGCCACAGCCTCCACTACGTTCAACAAATCATCTATTCTGAGGCACTTTCAAGTTTTTAGCGATCCTCCAATTTTGGGGAAGCAAAAAGAAGACTTATTTTTTTGCGAATCTCAAATAAAAAAGTTTTAGTTGTAGATTTTAAGAAATGTTTCTCATAACAGAAGTTCAGCTAATACAGCGTTCCTAGTCAGTACTTTAATTGACAGATAAGGAGGTCCAATAATACAGCTGCTGCCACAAAGAACATCCTGTTCCATAGAAGGGAGCTTCTTCATGAAGGTTTGTTCCTTCAGTCTTGTCATGACGTTGATTGATTCTGTGTTAAAGATCTGTAGTTATCATGCTTAAACATATCCAATCTGGGACTTACACAGTTAAGAAATGTGGCACATGGAAAGAAAGGGGAACATTTCTGGGTGGATTCCTTGCAGAAGAATAAGAACCCACCCTTAAACATGACTCATATTATGGTATTTCTTTAATCCTGGCTTTTCTACTAAAAAGATGTGAAGTCTCTTGTTGCTGGAACCAAAGGAGCTCAGAGGTAAATCTTCAGTATATTCAGAGGTAGTGTCAATAGCTGCCAACAGTAAGTTGCACAGTTTGATAGAGTTAAGGTTATTTTCTGGGGTAGTGGGCACTTTTTCTGCTACCAATTTGAAAAACAATACAATGACTTTAAACACCAAACAAGCAGTCAGACATTGTTAAGTGGTTAAGTAGGTCCACTCCCTCCCGCCTTTATATGGCTCCTCACCAAGAGCTTTCCCTTCTGTTTTCCTTGCCTCTACAATCCACTACTATCTGAATATAGAATATCCAAACACAAAGGGTGAATGGACTGTCTGTACACCCACTGAAAGACACCAGGTTTTATTAGTTTACAAAGTAGCAGTTTATTGTCAGAAGAGCAGTTTTAAAAATGGCACTTGGGGAGCTTATTTGGTGCTTTCTCTTGGGTATCTAACCATCTATTGGCATTGTTTGCTTTGGTTTTAGGAGGATTCACTTGTAAAGCATTTTCCAAGTTGTAGTTTTCCACAACAGTTGTTTTCTTCTGGTCATCATTCTTGTGCAGAGCTTCAGTTGTCAGCAGTTTCTTTTTTTTCCACACTGGTATGTGTGCTTGTGTGTATACAGTACATCAGGATGCCTGTGCATGATTGACAAATGAGACCCCAGGTATGGAGCCTGCAGGTACAGTAAGCAGGCCTCACAAGCTCCTGCATGCTTGTTTGGACTATCTGGTTTAAAAATCTGAGAAAAGCTCAATATCAAAAAGAATACATAATAAAGGCACCTTGCCCTCCACTATCTGGTAAATAGTGGTGGTTTCACACTTCCCATTGTTCACAGATGCATGAAGGTCAAGGTAGTTCTTTGTTGCAAGAGGTTGTACTTGCCTGTGCTGTTCATAAATCTTCTTCTTTAGCACTGCAATAAACTTTCTTTGTTTTCCTGTCTTGTTGTGTCCTCCACTTTATCCTTTACCACTACAACAACCTTTTAATCTCTATCTATCTCTTTTCTGTCTCTCAAGGTAAGAACCCCACTGACAACGGTGCTGCAGGGGACTATGGGGTGCCCAATCCTGGTCCTGCATTCAAAGAGGTGTGGCAGGTGAAGGTCTGGCCCAAAGGCCTGGGTCAAGCCAAGAACTTGGTTGGCATTTACCGCCTTTGTCTGACTGAAAAAACAGTCAACTTTGTCAAGCTCAACTCTGATGCTGCAGCTGTGGTGCTGCAGCTGATGAACGTTCGACGTTGTGGCCATTCAGAAAACTTCTTCTTTGTTGAGGTGGGGCGCTCTGCTGTGACAGGCCCGGGCGAGTTCTGGATGCAGGTGAGTCTGTATTATACAGCCCCCATTGTGTTAAAGTTGTTAAAAAAAAAATTTTGAGGGGGCTTTTAGCCTTTATTAGATGGGACAGGTGAAGGGAGACAGGAAATGTTGGGAGGAGAGAGAGGGGGATGACATTCAGCAAAGGGCCGATGTTGGGTTCAGACCATGGCTGCGGCGATAAGGACTATAGCCCCCATACATGGGCCACAACATAATCACTCAATCAATCATTATTTGTAAAGCGCCAATTCATAAGAAATGTACATAATTACTAAAAGCAGGTAAAATACCTTACTTTTTCTAACTAGCTACCTGGCGCCCCAGCCCCCTTTGTGTTGACAGTTGTGTGCTCTTTCGTCTACATGTAGACCCTATAATCAACAAAGTCAGAGAAAGTTACACTTACAAGTCAGTCATACAGCCCAACTTTTTGTTCCAAATCAGTCTTTACAAATGTAGTTAAATGAATCCCTGAAGGTGGCCATACATTAAAGATGGCAAAAAGCAAGCAAGTATTTGTGCTGTCTTTATTTAAAGACAATTTTTTTGTTACAAAAAAAGACTTACAAAAAATGTTATTTTCTAAAGAGGTGTGGCAGGTGAAGGCGTGGCCCAGAAACTGAAGTGTACAATTCATTTTAGTGTAATAATTCCGTCAGTGCATTGGTTTGAAGCTAAGAAAAAATTCCCAAAATTCATTTTTTAAATCTTCCAGATTTATAATGCAAGTTTATCGTTTTGCGTTTTCCATGTCTTAGGTTGATGATTCGGTAGTGGCCCAGAACATGCATGAAACCTTGCTAGAGGCTATGAAGGCCCTGAGTGAGGAGTTCCGCCAGCGCAGCAAATCTCAGTCCAACTCTGGCCCTGGAGGAGGTGCTACTGCTTCTAACCCCATCAGTGTTCCCTCACGCAGACACCATCCAAACCCTCCTCCCAGTCAGGTAGGCTTTACCCGAAGGCCCAGAACAGAGCCCCCAGGAGGAGCAAACGGCGGGGCAGAGGCCAGCAGTGCCAATGCTTCTCCCACCCCACGGCACAACTTTCCAAGGTCTCGCACTGCCAGTGATGGGGGGAAAGTTGAGGAAGGGTTAACAGGCACCACACCCCTCCAAGGTTCAAGCTCAAGCCCCTGCACCAATGGCTCATGCGCTACCACCCCAATCCTCAGGTCAAAATCCGCCCGTTCAGCCCCCACCACAGCTGCTAAAACTCCTCTTGGGTTGATGCGTTCCATCTCTACGCCAGCACCCTCCCCAGCCCCAAGCCTTTCCTCCAGCTCTGGACATGGTTCAGAGTTTGGGGGTGTAACATCAGCTGCAGGGGCTGGTCCATCTGGTGCCTACACTCGAGTCCTGTCACATGGGGCGTCCATCTCAGGCTCACCCAGTGACTATGGGTCCTCAGATGAATATGGCTCCAGTCCTGGGGATCACACGCTCCTTCCCTCACCGAGCCTCCCTGGAAGCTCTGTTGGTAGTGCTGGCAGTCAGTCTCTTGGTGAGGAGGGAGCTAACTATATCCTAATGGGCCAACGTAGTGGTGGTGGTGGTGGTGGTGGTGGCAGCAGCAGTAATCAAGGGAGCTTGACATCAAGCTCCCTGCCAGCACCAGGAACACCCTCCAATGGCTCCCAACCCCAAACAAGGAGAGTGCTGCGTCGCTCCTCCAGCCGTGAATGTGAAGCAGAACGTAGGCTACTGAGCAAGCGGGCCTCTTTACCTCCTATGGCCCTGGAGAGGCTGGTACCACGGCAGCGCAGAGCAGAAGAGCCAGCAGAAGAAGATTCAGCTGATTACGCCATCATGTCGAGGAGTACTAGCCGAGAGTCCTTTACGTCTACTTCCTCATCAACACAGAGGGAATCCTTCATGAGTGCTGGGTCAGCAGGAGGAGGAGGAGGGTACTTGGATGTGGCGGGTGAGTTCAGGTGTGAAGGGGGTGTTGGTGCAAGTGGTACTACAGATGTAGTAGTGGACAATGGGTACATGTCCATGCTTCCTGGTGTCACTCAGCACCCAGCATCCCTGTCCCAGTCAGCAGCTGTCTCTGTGCCGGACTCAGATTCCAAACCTGGAGACGATTACATGGCCATGACCCCTAACAATAGCGTGTCCCCTCCGCAGCAGATCCAGCCTCCACCATCTTCTGATGGCTATATGATAATGTCCCCTAATAGCAGCTGCTCCCCTGACCAGCGTGGAGGTCTCTCGGCAGGGGCTTGGGTAGGCAGTGGTAGTGCAGATAGCAGGGCAGGCAGTGACTATATGAATATGTCTCCAATCAGTGCACGTTCTGTAAATGGTAGCCCCCCACCTCTTGAACACACAGGTCCGTTGGAGACTAGTTCTCAACAGCAAGCCCCCAAGATGGTGTACTCTTACTATTCCCTTCCTCGGTCTTACAAACATAACCCCACTGCTGGACACTTCGACGATGGGCCTGGAAGAGGCAGAAGGCCCAATGGGAGCTGTAGTAGGGGAATTGGAGGAGGTAGGACTATTGGAGGGCGACAGGAGCAACCAGCGACAGGCCTGTCCCTCTCTTCTTCTTCACACTCCTCGAGCTCAGCCAGCAGCGAGAGCCTTGGAGAGAGTGAGGTTCGAGCTACCCAGGCTGTGAGCCCCATGGCTTGGGGAGTGCAATCCAAAGACGGGAGTAAGCTCCAGCAAAGACGAGGATCTGGTGGATTGTCCAAGCAGGGTAGTCATACTAGGAGCAGACCAGTGAGCCTGTTTGTTGACGTGTCCAAGGCAAACACCCTTCCAAGGGTCCGTGAGAACCCCTTGCCCCCAGAACCCAAAAGTCCTGGGGAGTATGTAAGCATTGAGTTTAAGGGGGAGAAGTGCAGTCAGACTGGGGTAGGCGGGGGGCGTGGCAGGGGTCTGAGGCATGGCTTATCATTGCCCCATGGCTCAAGCAGCAAGCATCTTCAACATAGGCCAACTTCTTGCTTAGGGAACTTTATCCCCGTATCTGGTTGTCCCTCTGCCCCTCTCACTCCCCCAGCAGCTTCTGAGTATGTCAACATGGACTTGGGCCCTTCTCCATCCCCCTCACCCCTCTCCCTCACCCCAATGGTTTTCCCTTCTTTTCACACCCCTCCAACGCCTCCAACTCTTGCTCATGCTCCTAAAGCCTGTGATGAGGATACTACCAGCCCTCGTGAAGATGGGGCTGAAGTAGCTGAAGCTCCACTTCGGAAAAGCAGAGCAAAGGTCCCATCAGTGACTGAATCTGAGTCCCCAACCTCCTGTGGTGACTACACAGAGATGGCCTTCAGTTTGAATAGCAACCCCATCCCTAGGCCATCATCCAGTGTGTCTCCCAAAGCCCCTTCCCCCACCCGGACTGAACCTACTGTTCCTGTACTTTCGAGGGGTCTAGACTTCCCTCTGGCCAAACCAGGACCCAACCCTGACCACGGGGCTAAAGTAATCCGGGCTGACCCTCAAGGACGAAGACGGCACTGCTCAGAAACTTTCCTTGCCTCACCTTCCCTCCCCACCTCTACCTCTGCATCCTCCTCTTCAACTGCCTCCCTCTTTCCAGAACATGCCCAAGCTGTGGCTCGCCGGCTGGGCTTTGAAAGCATGCTGTGGGGTAATGGTGCTGTGACTGATAACCCCACTCAATTCGCTCTTCCTGGACAGGCAACCCTTTCCACAAACGCTCAGACTTCATCCACAGAGCAAGGACTAAACTACATAGATTTGGACTTGGCAAACAAAGAGAGCCCCAATTTGGGACTGGATGGACCCTCAGGTACTCAAGCAGCCTCTCGCCTCTACTCTGTACTGGGTGGAGGTTCTGGAGTTGGTGGAGTAAGCCCAGCAGTTGGCAGCAGCAGCAGCAGCTCAAACCTCAACACTTACGCCAGCATTGACTTCTACAAATCAGAAGAGCTGCGGACGCATCAGAATGGAAACAAGGAGGGAACAGGTAAGAGTTGCTTTATCCATTCAAGATACATTTGTCGGACTGTGTAAAGCATTGTCTGTTTCAATACCATATTTCTTCCAGATACCTGGACTTTTGCTGACCTTTTGATAGCTTTGATTGACATTACAATCCCTGCTATACTGTGTTGTTTTTTATTGTCACATTATAATTTACCCTAAACAAGTGGATTTTTGCCGGCTTAATGGTTATGGTGTTGGATTGGTGCATTGACTGACCTACTTGTTAATATGGCATTTAATTGGGCATTTATCTATACTGGTATCAGAACAACTCTAGATTATGATATCTCTGTTGCATTTTTTCCAGTTTCCCTTACATCTGGGCTCTATCAGATTAATCAGGTTTAAAGACATACTATTTCAAGATAATCCAATGGAGCACAGCCAAATTTTACATGTAATGTAATGTTTTCTTGTAATGAAACTCCACCTGACGCCAGACAGACCCAAGTCTGATTTGTATGACTGTCTGCATTGCCCACCTTAGAAGATATATATTGGTTGCTCTCAATCAAAAATATATTTCCTTCTCTGGGTGTTGTTGTACTTCCACAGTCATACACACTTTTTACCTAATGTGATTATGTAAGGTGCCAAAGGCCAGACAACCTATTGGAATATCAATTAATATTGATATTCTACATATTACTATTGATCCTCTCTGGTTTTGTGAATGTTGTTTATAAGCTTAACCACCTCCTCAATGATTTTTTTCTTTTTGTTGTTGAGTGCAGAGGAGATGTTTATTAAGCATATATGACAAGTGTCAGAATCCTTCTGCTCCAGATGAACCATTGTTTTCCATCAAGGAGAGCTATCACATACATCTTTATGCATTTATACTCTTATCAAAGGAAGCCATTCAGGCCTACCACTGAAGCATTCTACTCCTTGTTCAATAAATTTGAACTTCGATCCCATTTTCCGCTGACCTGTCAGCCCTAAGATCCTCACAGTACATTGAGTTTATTTGCCTGAAGTCACTGAGGAAGGGCTTTGCCCAAAACATCAGTGTGGCAATAAAAGAAAACATTGAAGTCCCTGTACAACTTTAAAATTATGTTAATAAGGAAGTTTGCAAGCATTGTATTAAAGTTGCCAGGTTTGTTTTTGTAGGCTAAAAAATATAGTTTATTAGGATTTATATTCTTAATTCAAGCAGAAAGCTGTGGTAGCTTAGCATGGCCAATGACTGGGCTTAAACTTTTCCTAATCACATATTAGAGGTAGGCACAGAAATCTACAGATTTGCTGTAGCTGCAGTGCTGTCAAACCATTTTTGTCAGAAAGGGAGGTCACCAAGGCCAGATGATGAATTTTCTTTGTATTTACATTTTTCCTACTGTGAGGGGAAATTTTCTGGCTGTGGGGGACCACCACAGCTAAACAATGCCTCAACTAGGTCACTGCGAGACGTTTCCTCATCGAGAAACATTCTCTTTGAGCCACCGTCTGCACTAAATTGGCCTGTTAAGAAATGGACGCCTGCAGTTTAAGCAGATAGGGCAGCATTTAAATGGAGATGTGGATTTATATGCACCAGTAAAACACTCAGTAGTCTTGCTTAAGCTTCCACAGTGGGGCTCTTGTGATGAATGCATCCTGCCAGGCCTTGTTGTTTATGTAGCCCTACTAGCCTATGCATGATTTGTACCTTAGGTTGTGTTAGACTTAAACCTCATGGGGTTTTTGTGGTAAACATTTCATAGCTGGGCTCCACAGTTGGATTTAATGAAAAATGTAAGGCATTAGCAAGAATTTATCATAGGATCGTGCAGTGAGTGCAGCGCAAATGGGCTCCACAGTTGGTTTTGATAGACTCCACAGATGGAAATAAACCATCAGCAGGCTTCCATACGTCGCCATGTTGGTTTTATTGGGAAATGGAAGCCATGTTGGTGGAGAAGGGCGGTGTTGTTGAGTGTACTTTAAATGTAAATCCTTGCAAGCTACCGCAGTGGGCCATATGGGCTCTGGCTGTGGAGTATGTCAGCGGGGCAGCGTGGGGGAGAATGTTACACATTGGCTGTGAATGTTGAGATGGGGCCAGTGTTTCACTCACACAGCTCTCAAATGCCTCTGTACAGTGTTCCCCCTCCTTTCATCCCCCCCTTTCAGCCTCCCCCTCTTTCCTCCTTCAATAAATGATCCTTTTGTTCGAGTGTTTTTGCCGCGGTGGCCTGACGGGCCTCAGCAGGGCCGAGCCCCAAGACTAGTGGACTCAACTGCTCAACCCAACTGTTTCCCTTTGCACTTTGTAATTTGTGGTATTTCTATCTTGCCTTCTTGATTTTTCTCTTACCTAATCTACCTCTAAATTGCTATCTTTGTTTAAAAAAAATTCTCTTTGCAAACTTGTCATCACACTTTTTCAAGCTTCACAACCTTTGTCCCCATCTGACATCCAGGCTGAAGGATTTTTGAAATTCCTTCCCTCCCTTCTGTTCACATACTGTTCAACATTTTTTCGCCAAAACCTCTCTTGTCTTCACGCCCTCTCATACTCCTCCCCTTTCACTCTGTGTTTCATCCTTTAAATGCTTGCAGAGATGCTTAAAAATAGATTTTAGTACCGCTCAGAGCAGTTTTCTCTCTTCTTTAGAGCAAACAGCAACAAGAGAAAGAGCCAAAAGAAAACAAAAATGAAGACATGCTACTTGACAACCAATCTCTCTGTTACTATAGACAACAAACAATTTAGAAAAGATTAATTATGTTGTCTGCATGGATCCTGTTGGACTTATTTAAAGCTTTCTGATCCTCTGTAATTACAGGGATGTTTTTACCCCTAACAGGCACCAACTTGCATAGAAAAACAGTGCGCATATGTCTCTGGTGAGTACTTTAGGCGCAGAGAGCCACAGGCTAAATTTGAACATCAGTAGTGGGACATGTGCCAAAAACAATCCTATTTGACACTGGTTATGCAATATGTAACGTGCAGAAATAGCCTCCCATGATTAAGATAATGAGGGAGAGCAGGGTGAGCCATTTCACTCCAAATAACGTCTTTTAATAATAAATTGAAAGAATTCCACTACAACACATGCAATTTTCCTGTATATGGGCTGTTTTTGGCCCTGCTGCAAAAAGTCCAAGGCCATGCATCACCATTTGTGTAAAATCTCATGTTTGTGTTGATGTGTTTGCTTTTTACGAGCATCAAGTTCAGCCAAAGTGTGAGAGACAGTTACTGTAATGTGTGTTTATCCCTTTGTTCTGTGTATCTCTTTGTGTGTTTGCGTTTGTGTTTCCCCAGTTAATGAAGGAGTTTCATGACCTTTAGCACTACAGTCTGCAGCGGTTTATGACTTAAAGAGAATTTTCTGGACAAAATGTTTTTAATTAAATACCTCCTCCCACAGTCTCCTCCAGGAAAACCATATGAAAGAATCTTATTATCCCCACTCCATGCTGTCCCTTTACTTTATTTCTTTACCATGTGGAGGTGGATGTGTATGCCAGGCTCAAAATAGCCCGTAGCCCTTTAATATCCCGTCACTGGGACACATTGCTTAGAGGAGGAAGTTCTAATGGGGAGATTCATGCGTACCCACACGATTAGATTTAGCCTAGATGCATTTAAAAACTAAACGTGATTTCATAAAAGCATTGAATGCCTTTAAATCCAAACCTGGTTATGTATTTTACCCTCATCATGAAGTCAGATAAGACTGTCTATCTTTGTTTACTTTTGGCTAGATGACCAATGGGATCCTTTCAGGAAAAACAAAAAACAGAAGAAGGAACTAGTGTCACTTTTTTAAAATAAAAAATGTAGGGGTGGATCATATGGGTTGGAATATGTTATTTATTAAAAAAAGATATTTAATTTTGTTAAATTAACAGATTAGGAGTCTTTTTCTGGGGTCTAATATAGAAAAATAGAGTTGTCAGAAATTGATGCAAAAACAGTTAAAAAGTGTATCAATTCATAATTGTTACAAAAAGGGTTAGACGTCAGACGACTACATTTTTTAATCGCGATAAATCCTTAAATTTCAATAGTTAATCAGGATTAATCACATTTTTAATTGCATGTGTGAAATCCATTTTTTTGCATTTAAAACTAAAAGTTGTTTTAAGCTAAGAGTATTTGAAGTCAACCCTGCTTTTATTTTGAAATAAAGTAAGCACCCTCTGGTAGATCAAAGGTTACGACATCGACTTAAACAAAAAAGGAACTCGTTACGGATCCAAAAACTGAAAGAAAACAGCTAAAGAGGACGGTGTCATGAGGTGGATGTTACTTTTGACTCGTCAGCTGAGCTGTCTGAGAGTTTTTAAAGTCAAATGAGACATTCAAAGATGCAGCAGTGTCGTTCTTTTCCATCTCTTTGACTACAGGGAGACACTGCGGTGGCTTATTCACGGTGCCCCTAAAGGGCAAATTAGCAGGTGATTAATCACAATTTAAAAAATAATGCAAATGTTTCAGACCTTAATTAATGGTGATTAACTAGTTAATGCTGACGGCCCTAGTTACATTTCACAAAAACGAAACTACGTGTGAGAAATTCTATCAATAAATGATTAAAAAAATACTAGAAACACCAACTACCCTTTATTGACAACATCAACTGAACTAAACTAATTTGGCTCTATCAGACCTTAAACTCCTTTAATGCTGTATGTAACTGGAAACAATGGATGTTTATTTTGGCCCACTTTGTGGCTGGGTGGCATTCCTACCTCTTTAAAGTCCCAGGTCATGTGTGCCAGGAACAAAGTAAAGACATTCACAGCGACCTCTAAGTCGCGCACAATCAAATCCTTAATCAACAAAATCCCGTTAGCTTCAGACATCAGAAGTGACCTGTTATAGACTCCCCATCAATCCCTGAATGTCTCTGTGAAGGAATGAAGGTGAAGACAGATTTCAAATAAAGTGTATAGAGCTGCTATACATTGTCATACCAACAACTACAGTAATTACGGTAGGCCAAAGATGAAGACAAACGCTAACAACATGACACTTAGTTTTAACTTAAAAGTCACACACGCACAGAAAGAATGTGTGAACAATAAATGTTCACACATGTCTATCCTGAAGGCTGTGATTGATAAGGGTTGTGATTTAGTGTTTCCTTCCAATAGCAATGTCAGATAAAGGCAACAAAATAGTGAATAGAGGGTTCATTTATTTAATGTTTAATAGTTGGCACCATCAGGTAAGGGGGGGTCTGGGGGTCTCCCCACAGAACATTTCTTATTTCTTGTCCTGCATTCCGATCAGTTTTTATGACCCATTTGTGCCTTTTCTGCACAACTTTATGATTATGATCCAATCTTTCAGTCTTTTTTAAAAACTCTAAGCGTTCATCAGACACAATGAAGAATGCATTCATTTGAATACTTTTATAAACACGTGGACTGGAGAGTTGTAGTGTTTCCGCACTAATCCCGCCATGCAAAATTTCCAATGTTTTTTTTGTACAAGTATAGCTGATGCTGGTACAGTCAAATCAAGCGAGGGTGAATGAGAAAACAAAGAGAAGAACGCATTATATTAAGATCTTTAAATGATCAAATCTCCTTTATAGTAAACATGTTTATGTTGTGTCAAACCACACACATTGATTCCCCTGCACCAAACACACGGTTTCCCTGCTGGGTGTGTAATCCAGGACAGCACTAGGTTGGACAAACAGCACTCGTAGTGTTACATAAAACAAACCACGTGGATGGGACATGACCCCCAAAGAGGGTGAGGCTCAGGGCACTGTGTGTGTGTGTGTGTTTTATCTGCCGTGCGCTCTTAACCTGGTTTTATGCCGTCAGCTCGGGTCTATCTCTGCAGAATTAGCCTCTCAGCGCAGTAACACACAGCTCCGCTCAGATTTACGCAGAGAGTAAAATGTAAATGCACACAGATGTGGAGCCAGAAACCGCAGAGGAGAAGGGAACATGTGCAGGAGCAAAAAACAAGGTCGACTTTAAAGTCTTGATTATTCTTGTTGGGTAGCCTGCACGTATACCAAGAATTCTTAAATGTTTGATTGAGTTAGCATTAATTTATTAAGTGTGACTCATTCAGGTTCAAAGAAGACACAGCATAGAGCTTTTAGTTCATTCAGTAGATTTATTTACTCATTAGCCTCCCAGACGTTTCTCTGTTGTATTGTTGTGTAATTCACTGTGTGGGTATGAACAACAGGACGAGGTGGGACGTGTACCCCTGCATTTTATGATTGACTAATCCATATTAGGCAGGAAATAAGCTCAAATTTCTCCGCATTGCCAACACTGTCCTTCATTAGCCTAATTACGGCGTTACACAACTGATCTGCCCCAACGGGAAGATGCAGAAAAACCTCT
The DNA here is from genome assembly GCA_020745685.1 of Tautogolabrus adspersus. Classification (NCBI taxonomy): domain Eukaryota; kingdom Metazoa; phylum Chordata; class Actinopteri; order Labriformes; family Labridae; genus Tautogolabrus; species Tautogolabrus adspersus. The sequence continues at coordinate 8,892,239 of CM036556.1, read as the reverse complement.
GCTTCTAGACGAGGACAGCAGACATTCCCGTGATCCATTTTGAGACAATGCCGCATTTCTGTGTTTATTTTAAAGAAAATCCCACACATTTGGAAAGCTTTCTTTGTATAAAATCACAAAATGAAGGAGGTTATTAGCAGAGCTGCCAAGGATCTTTGTTTGGAGGTGGTTTGTTTTAAAAAGTCAAGGACGTTTACTTCTCTGAAGATGGCTTTTGCCTTGTTTGGGTGGTCTGCTCAGGGAGTCACCGAAACTTGCGTGCACACATAGCAACAGTTTCCTCTTTTTGGGTTTTTGGGGGTAATCTCGAAGGCTGTGTGTGCATGAGGCGTATTTTTCCCACTGACTTCAAGCGCAGACCATGTGATGAGGTCATCCATGTGCGTCGCCACATCGTCTCATTACAAGCCGAGCACAATTAGGTTAAACAGAGGGCTGGAGGAGTAATCTGAGTTGAATACTTACACACAGATATACACAGCTCTGTGACGGATGAACAAGCTGTGACACACGCCGCTGCTCACTCTGCAGAATTCAGTGTTACACTGCAAACAATAAATGGAGCACAGCGCAGCTTTGAATTGTAAAGTGTAGGTGAACACTGTGCGCTGCTGTAATTTTCACAGGGTTTTCTGCTATCAGGTGGATGCACAGTTGGGCTTTCTGCACATTTGTATAAGCCAAAAGAAAAAGTCTTTATAGTAAGAATAAAGGTCCCCCTGCACAGATTTTGCAGAAGCAAATCTTTGAATCTCTGTGCAGCCACATCTGGCACCATGAAAATCCACCAGAGAGTTTTTCCGTGTGAAACTAATGTGTTAAATATATAACAGCCTCCGAAAAACAAGACTGACACCTGGGAAACAGGTGCTGCTTTGTAGTTTATTGTAGGTGCTGTTTTAACTGGTCAAAATGTAGCAGTATTTACTGGTTAGAATCTTTGCAGACACTAAATGTTTTTCCATTTAAGTGAAGAAATAAGCTGCATGAATGTTCTCTCAGTGCAAGATGACTTTTAGTGAAAATCTGCCTCTTCAACTTTGATGTTTTTTTTAGTCATATCATTCTTGGGCATCATGGCCTTGAGATTCAATGTTTGGCTGCTTGTCAAGAAACACAAAAACGTTAAGTATTTGGCAGGGATAGTCTTCTAAGAAGCTTGCAGGTTGGTATGTAAACTGCATGCAACTAGCTGCCATGACTGTTGCTGATCTTGGCCTCTGTAAACGACTTCAAACAACACAGTGTTCAGTAAAAGTGCAAATAGCTGCATTAGTGTGGGCATGTTCCTCCAGGTACCGGTGAAACTAAGAATGTGATTAAGGTAGACTGGATTAAGATACATGTCAGTGTGTTGGAAGGCTTGTCAGGCCATAAAACAGGGTTGTTTATTTAATTATGAGGAGGGATTTGACAACTGCAATCATTTAATCCTTTGTTTTGACAATAATGAGGTTAAGAGAAGACAGTCACTGACCTGGAATGTGCAGCGCTGTGAAAAGTTGAGCCAGGTTCAACTTTCTTCCCTCTTACCTGTCGGCATCCATTGAAGTTAATTAAAAAGCCAAGTACGTTCACGTTAATCAGTAAATCATTCAAACTGTTTTCATAAAACACATTTCAAACAGATAATATGCTAATAAAAGTGTTATATAAGCAACTGAACAAACAAGACCAAAAAAAACAAGAGTGGGGACGAACACACCTAGACAACAAGGAGTGAATTAAAAGAGACGACAGCTAAAGCTGCGTAGTAAGAGAAAAGATGGATCAGTGTATTAAAAAAAACAAGGAATAGATATTAAAAGATAAGTGAGTTACTAAAGGATTGGTAGATTCAATGAAAGATAGTAAGGGATGATGGAAGATGGATAGAAGAAATAAAAGTAGTTTTGGTAAAAAGATAGAAAGTCACAATAGAAGGTGGCACTAATAAATGGACAGCTATAAAATATTAGAAGATAAAAGATAGATAATTCCAGTAAATGGTGGATGGCTATTTACGCCAACAGTTCGGTAGTTACGGTTAAAGATGGGTGTTTAGTGTAAAAGACTGGTAAAGGAGTTATGATTAAAAGATGGGCAGTTACGAAAGTACGATAGTAGAAATAGTAAGTAGTAGTAAGTATTGGCAGCGACGTCAAAATATTGGTAGTTACGATAAAATATTGGCAGTTACAAAAAAAAAGTTCTACAGTAGTTACTAAAAAAGACAAAAGCAATAAAGGATCAGTCACAAAGCGGATGGGTAGTTACAAAACAAGTTGGTCATAAAAGTTAACAATGGGTCGCTTCAATGACAAAGGATAGGGACAATAAAGGATTAGTGGTTGTGATGGAAAATGGATCATTTCTGTTTAAGAGTGTTTTTGGTAAAAGAGTGGTAGGGACAATGTAAGATAAACAGAAGCTGGTTACAAAAAGAATGGATTACAACGACAGAGAATGGATAGATATGATAAAAAAATGTGGAGTTACAATAATATAACGCTAAGGAACATACAAATGGTGCAGTTATAGATTTGTAGTAACAGTAACAGATGGGTAGTTACAAAAAGATAAATGGTTACAATTAAAGACGGGTAGAAAAAAATAAAAGATTGGTATTTAAAATATGGTTATCAGATAAAAGACGAGTAATGACAATGATTGATTGGTACCAGCAGTAAAAGATCTGTGGCGGCAAGTCCAAACACGGCTATAGTGTGAAAACTTTCATTTTCAAGTGTGGAGTGAAAGTGGAGGACCCAACATTAACCTTAAACAAAACCAATCACGTACTGAATATCATTTAGTGACATCAACTGGTGTTGTAATGTTTGGTAATAAAATAAGGCGACCTCACTGTTCTGGGAAATCCAATCAGCAAACACTGCTCCTAGAAAGGGAAAGAAATCACATTTCTCTTTTTATTAGTGGGAGCCAATGGTGTTATTTAATTTGGGAGTTGGTGTGTGTATGTGTGTATGTGTGTGTATGTGTGTGTGTGTGTGTGTGTTGCCTGAGGTCTCTTCTGTCACAGGCTAATCTTCCATTGACTCCAGTGTGAGGCAGAGGAGGAAAAGGGAGGATTTTCTTCTGAGATGATAGTATGAATCATCATCCTCAGTCTTTACTGAATCAACACACTTCATATATTCAAGTCTTATAATAACCTTCTCTTTAGTCTTTTTAATGGAATTTTTTCTGCTTTGCCGACTGAATACCTTTTACGTGTGTAATATTTACAGTCTCTCCTCCATATTTGCTTTCACACTGTTACTATTTGCCTCATTTCTATAGACATCAAAGGGTCTTTTTCTACAGGGTTTGTTGAAACTCAAATATTGAAACTGGACACGCTGGCAAGTGCAGAAAATGGATGAGGAAGCTTTATCTGGAGCAGGGGAAAAAAAGAAGGAGGGAGGGATGTTGAGAAGCAAAGAGAGGCAGAAGGTGCTGAAAGGAAAGATTTACGGCGTGAGAACGAGAATAAGATTACGGATAGAGGTAGAGCAAAGGGAGGAGCTGAGGTGATGATAACTGGTAGATTTACATCATCATCAACCGTCTTCTGAGCCTCGAAAGCCATTGAGGTTTCCCTCATTAACAATGACGTCGAGATACAAAAGCTGCACAGTTACAACTTTTAAAACAAACTAAATCTAACCAAAGAGAACAATACTCAGAGAAAAGGATCGCACACTGAGGTAAAGTGATGTGAGATAAATGACTCCATCTGTCATGAGAAATAAGAGTGTCCACATTAGGAGTACGTTGCAAAAAATCCAAAGGTGGATTTTCCTCGTTCAGCGTGTTCAGTTCAGTGGAGCTTTAGACTGTAAGTAGAAAACGTTTGGTCGGATCTGGTGGTCCAGTTCAGCACAGATGTTTTATTAGATGGTGTAAGTTCCAATAAGGGACTTATAAACCCAAAGAAACAAGTGTTTATCTTGCCTATGTGCCAGAGAAGACCAACCAACCTTGTTAAACAATGATTAGTGTACTAAAGAGGTCAGTTCATGATTCACAGAGCAGAGTGATAATCTGAGTCTCTGTTTCTGAGGGATGAAGCAGCAGCTTGTCTGTCAACTCTTATCACCATAATCTTGAAGTCTTTGACAGTCAGTAGCGTGAGTTTGGTGTGAATATAGAGACGATGCTCAAAGTGTAAATGAGAAGATATTCCTTCAGACACTTTTTCTCCTTTTTTCTCTCTTTCACTTTTATATAAAATACAGAGTGGCGTCTTTTTGTGTCCTTGCGTTTACAGAAAATCAAGAAAGGTGTCTTTCAAGAGCTTTTTGGGGGGGGTACAAAACATCCAAATTCCAAAAGCTTAACATTTGGGACAAATTAGAACTAATTAGCTCCAGTTATTAATTTGGATAAAACCTATAAAACACTAATCAGTTAAGTCAGTTTAAGCTCCTGTGAGCATTTTTTTTAGCTGGTTATAAAACAGCCTGAAAATAATTCTGATGCCAATGAGACCATCAGCGTAGTGATAAAATATATTTCTCAATAGTTGTTTTTGTAGGAACCTGATGCCATGGGGTAGGTGTCACAACAAATATTACAAGCATGCTGCAGGATCATTTTAAAGAGGACATGTTATAGCCCTTTTCCTCCTTTTTCAAACAGTCCCCCTGTGGTCTTAATGAAACATCTGTGCTGTGCTTTGGTCAAAATATAACAGGAATCAAGCACCAGAGGAGGTTTGTGACCCTGTATAAACCAGCTCTCTCAGAACGCTCCGTTTTGGTGTGTGTGTCTCTTTAAATGCAATCAGCCCCCCCTGAGTTTTCCCGGTAGACATCACTCCTTCACTAGCGAGAATAAAAATGGCGGACCTGCACAAACGTTTTACTCTAGGCTTGGGGTGGAGTCCATGGGTGAAGATACCTGGGGAGGGGAGTGGATTTTTTTATTTTGTTTACCAGAATCCCACTGTGACATCACAAGGAGAGCAAATCTGAAACGGAGCAGTTTTCTCTGTGTTGTAAGACCACAAACAAAGGACGGGATGGGTTTATTTCACATTTTGTGGGTCGATAGACACTCAGGTTACCAAAATATATATATATATATATGTATATATATGTTCAAAATCACTGTCAAAGTTGATTTTTCATAATATGTCCCCTTTAACATTTTCCAAAGCCAAGATTCTTGATGAGTGAGCAAACAGAGAGAGTGAAGTTTAATGCATGTAACTGAGGACGTTTGCTGTTTGATGAACGGAGGGGATTGTGTACGTGTTTGTTGTCTTGGCGATACCCAGCATAGAAAACTCTCTAACATTCCTCCCTCTCTTTTCTTCTTGCACAACTTGTTATCACCCACCTGCTTTTGTTTTCAGTCACACATTTTCCCAAGACCTTGACAAGGTCTGATGTTGATGACATATTTCACGAGGTCAGAGAGAGAGAGAGCAGCATACCAGAGTGGCTTCATTCTTGAGCTCATCACATGAAGAGAGGGACAGATCAGCTGATATGATGAGATGTGTCATGAGTGTCTGTATGTTTATAATTCCAGTAATTCCACACAGCCAATGAGGATGTCATTGCCAGCCCTTTTTGTGACGCACATACATCCTTTCACTCGACCCTGCGGCTATCACTTGCATTTTCACGAACACATGCTGACTATCTATGAATCTTTTTCTACTTGCTGTCCTCAACGTAAAAGTTAACCACAGTTCTTCATGCTTCCTGTTAGGTTACAAAACACAAGATATAAAACGATAAGAGTAATATGAGGTTTTAAGAAGCCAATAGGCCTTCTAAACAATTTGTTTTCTAAACTTATGTATCATAGAACAATGTATGTTATGATAGAAGGACTTGATCAATCCTTTTTCTCACTCATTAAGTCTGCATTAAGGTGACCTTATAACCATATTACACAATACAGAAGGCACACTGACTGCTCACGTGTGCGGATTCAACCCCCCACAGCAGTCATAATCTACACATCTGTCAGACCAACCAACAAAAAGAGAAACGTTGATTTGTATTGTCTCTTGACTTTCCATTTGAACATTTACTGTACTCTCCCCATCATCATATTCTGAAAAATGAGTAGTACTTCATTAATGCTGGAAATTAGTAGCACTAAACCTCTTGATTTAAGACTTTCAGTCACAAAGAATTTAACCAAACAATTCAAAAAACCTGTCTGGCAAATGACCGAAATAAGTATCTATGAAAACGTAGTCTTAATTTCAGAACTTTGTTGCTCTTTTTGTCTATATATTCATAAATGAACGCCTCTTTTCAGCAACGTCGGTGTCTAAGCGCCTTGCTTAAGAGCTCCTCGACAGGAGCTCATTCGTGGCCCTTGTACTTTGTGTGTGTCTGTGTGAGAGAGTGTGTGTTTTTGGTGAACTGCCCGGGTGAGCGAAATGCTAATTAGGTAGTAAAACCTCATGGCTCAGTACTCTGGTCATGTTTTGACTGACTAGTGCCTTATTCACATGCATTTGGCACACAAACACACACACACTTGCAAGAACACTAACACACAGACACACATACAAGAACATAGCGGCGGGGTAATGAATTGTATTGGCAGCTAGGTCAGTCAAAGAGGCGCCGCCGGACAGACCAAGTGTGGTTTTTGTGTGTTTTGTGTGTGGTTGTTTGTGTGTATTTTTGTGTTTGTGTGCCTGAGGACTTCAGCCATTGATTTTTGTCATTAGATGTGACAGAAAAGCACTTATTACCACACCTGTGAACACTTGTTTTTCAATTCGGAGCTCTTTAGATACATCAAAAAGTCTCTATTTGTGTGGTTTTACACACGTGCATGAAAACACATTCATGAATTAGACACACAAAGTCTCGAGGCCTTGTTGCTCCTAATACGAAAAGCTGGAGACAGATGATCCGAGCCAATCACCTTTCAGGATGCAGGGATCAGCCAAAAGCTCCTCCACTAATGGTCAAAGTTCCGTTCACTGAACAGGCTGTGGTCCATGTTGAACAGGCACACACACACACACACACACACACACACACACACACACACACACATACAGATACAGGAATACTGCTCCCATTTCTTTTGTCAATACTGTTTTGCTCCTTGCGTCTCAAACAAAGCCCCTCTTCCTCCCTACTCCGCTCTCCAAACTTCACTCTAGTTCTCCTCTTCCTGTCTTTTCTCTCTCTTTTAGTGCACTTTTTGTTTCCTCTTTTTCTATTTTCACACCACACTTTTCTTCTTCTTTCTCATAATCATGTTCCAGAGATTAAGGAGCTCTGAGTTGGGTGTGTGAGCCGTGTTTGTGCTTGAATGAATGAAAGAAAGAATGAATGAATGCAGCTGTGGAGAGGCCCTCCATCAGATATAATACACAGAGCATTATTTAATGAAATAAGATCAGAGGCAAGATAATAACATAACGTGTGCATTAAGAAATCACTGCAGGAAAGAGTGTTATTTTTTGTCTCTACCCTCACACAAGCTAGCTAAGTAGGCTCTTAATAAATTTCAAAACATCTTCTTTGTGTCAGCATTTGTGTTCATGTTATAGTATAAGTGCTTGATTTATAGCTTTGTAAACTTATTCATGTGTTAGTCCCTTTGTGTCGTTTGAAGTAAGGATCAAACGAATAGTCTGATGTTTTGGTAATATGCACAGTATCTTATTCAGAATTGGATAAAAGGGTTTGACACGTCTCTGACGTCTGTACATTTAAGAGAAATAACATAACATAACTATCTATCATAAAACTCAACACATTCTTACATTTTCATACTGAGTAGAAAACAAGATATAACATGTGTATTGGTAGCTTCACAGGCGCTGGGCAATATTTTACACTTTGGCAGAGAAAGGTTATCTGTATCCCTAAGCTAGCATTGCTAAGCTAAGCTAAGCTAACCGTCTCCTGGTTCTAGCTAAATAGTTGGGCTGTACAATGAATTGCTGCTGCTTTAGGTTTTAGGATTATCATTGAAGACTTTTATGAAGTCTGTTTAACACACATTCCTTCAATAACTTAAAATAAAGTACACATTAGAACAAGTAAAAATTAGCAGTACAAATGTGAACATGGTGCTAAATGGGGAAGCCATTAGGATGACCAGATTTGGTAGCATTTATCCTCTGCTAGGCATGACTATTTGTAACACAGTTCACTTTAATTATTTGAATGTTCTCCAAGTTATTTCAGCCAAAAGCACAAAAAGAACCTGATTAAAGTGTAGAGGAAAAGTTACAATTCAACCTCTGGGTACCATGAAGATAAGCACAAAGTTTTATGTTGGACCATTAAGTCTTTTCATGATATTTCAGTTTGGATTAAAGAAGTAAAGCAATATAAGCAGCATTCCAGTTTTGCAGTCATTAGGGTTTAGTTGCTTTTTGCTGTTTTGTTGGATTTAAAAATAATACAGTTTTGGAATATAATATTTATTGTAAAACATATTTATATTTCTTACAACCTGTTGGCTAAATTATTTATGGGTATATTGATGGGTTTATCTGATTAAATAGTTAGAAGCTATATGCATTTATTTTATTTTCAGCTTTAATTGACCTGTTCTGCCTACACTGATACGTCTACTGTATGTTCTGTATCCGTTCTTCTGTATGTGCGTCTCGATCTGTATATGTTCGGGGTGTGTGTATACTTGGCTGTGTGCCAGCTCTCTGTACGTACATGATCCTGTCTACAGAGCGCTGATTGTGCGCTGTGGTATGGGATGTACGCCGGTGCTCGGGAGCGCCGGGCGCTGCCTAAAAGAGCGGAGCAACCACCCACCAACCCACTGAGGTTCACTGAGGGCACAGGAGGAAGAGGGGGCGAGTGTTTCCCTCCCTTCACACACACTCCTTTTGATTTGTTCCCCCTTTTTTCCACCTCCTACTCCTCCTCCTTTCCTCACATACTCTCCCAGGAAAACATTTGAGCTTCTTTTCTGTTGTTGTTTTTTGCGTTCTTGTCGCTCCCTGTTCGTCTCCTGGCCTCTTTTTTCCCTTTCTAGCTTATAAATTCCTTTTTTTTTCTCCACATAGATGATTGTCTTGATGTCAACACCGCCACAGCGTTTCTCCCCATGTCTCCACTGTGATCTGTGTGTGTCTGGCTGTGTGTCTGTCTTGTTAGATTATAGGCCATGGCATCGCTCAGCTGCTACTCCTCTAACTGGGTTTGTCTGTAAAGAGCTTAACATTGGGCGTTGGAGAGCACTGAGCTGATTAACGTCTACTAATGAGCAACTTCTCACATGGAGACCGTGTTTGCGTACTTAAGTCTGGCTATAATATTGTTTGTTTATGTGGTTTCAGTACATGTTTGTGTGTGTTTTTGTGTGTAGAGCATATTTAGCCATGCTGAGACCGGAAGGATCAGGTGGAGGAGGTTAAGGGGATGAGGGGAGGTCAGAGTTGATCTCGGGGTCAGCAGAAGTGCTGACGTTGATGACAGGGTGAAGATCCAGTTAAGACTCCTACAGAGGAGGTCAAGTTGTTCTCAGAGGAGCTGAGTCTCTCTTTTTTTCTCACTTGTTCTTTGCCTTGATCAGACATGACTGTGTGAAATGTGCCTAATTATGCTATCTTACATCAGATGAGAGTTTTTTAGAACTGGCAACCTCTTAGGAAACTTGAGACCCTTTGCAATCAAGTGAAGAATATTGATTACCAACTGGCTGACTTTTTTATTCATATATTGTTTATGTGTCTGGAACAGTTACAAATAAATACCAAATCACATAAAGAAACATAGCACTGAATGTTAGAGCTGCAACATAAAAGTTGATTATTTGAATTTGAATTGATTCAAGAAATCGCAAGGCATTTCATATTTTGCCACTCGTATGTCTAAACATGCTTAGCTGTTTATCATACACAGAGCAATGCAGGAGCAAAAAAATTTCAAAGTTTCTCAGAAAGTTTCTCAATGTTTTTAACAGCAGCCTCATTACCTGCTGTAACATATCTAGTGATTAAATCGTGCAAAAACATGGAAAAAATTTAACCCTCACAGTTTCTCTGTTACTCCTTGGTGGACACAGTTTGTTCGGGGGGCTACTTTAGCTCCTGCTAGCTTATTTTGAAGTGCTTAGCTTTTTTAAGGTTAGGATTACTTCATTGTTCAGAAGACTCTATCTGCAGAAGTATCTCCTCTCCAAAACAGACTCTTTGATTAAAAAGCCAAAAAACACTAAAAAGCGATTCACATTGAAAATCTGTGTTTCTGTGATGCTCTTTGGTGGCCATATGACGTCAGGAGGGGGGCTGCAAGCTGAGCTGCTGCTAATTTGTTCCTTTGGGCTTAGCTTGTTTTTTGGGTTAAAATTCCATCTGGGTTCATTGATAAAGACATTTTCAAAATGTGTATATGCTCCTTCTATCAATACTTCGGGGGGATTTCTTCATGCACTCACTACGGAGATTGATTTAAAGTACGAGTGGTTTTCTGAACTGCAATAACAGACTGTCAGTCGACTGAGACTCTGACGAAGGAATCGTTGAGTAATTGACTTTATGGGGTCACTCCTTGTAAATTAACATTGATGAGATACAATAGAGTAAAGTTTGCCTTTCGATTAAACCGAATAAAACTCTTCACTTTCTTTAAACTTACTAAAACGACTGTAAACTGTGTTGTTACAACCAGAAGAAATGAGAAAATCAAGATTTTAAATGATTTGAAACGTGATGACGTGAAAAATACCAAAAACCTGAAAATGAACATTACTAACCTTTTATTGTGGAAAATAGGATTTGAAAAAGGTGTTTTCTCATTTAACCAAACTAATCATATATAAGAAACTCTGTGAAAACAACAATAGTGTTTAAGTTGAGGAACACAAAACTAAAGGGAAAATAGGGGCCCCACTTTAACAGTTGCTCAACTCTGAGTGCCTGGAGGGGAACTATATGCTAACACACACACACACACACACACACACACACACACACACACACAAACTCACACTGCATGTTAAAGTTACCTAATCCTCACACATGGATCAGGGTCCACGTTCTCTGCAGCTCACTTCAATGATGTCAGGAATCGGATGCAGAAATTGACAAATAATCTCACTTTTTTTAGAGAAACAAGTACAAAACATTTTCATATTTGGCCAAATTAAGTAAGAGCTGCAGGTTTATGCCCAATTGTTCCCCTCACATGCTAAAAAAACCCCACACATGCACTTCTTCTTTCCATTCAGACACAAAATGAAGAAAACTTAGAGCATAGAGCCTCTTTGCAGAACACTTTCTGTGGTCATGATCATTGAAATCTTCTATGTGCTGATTGAGAGAAAAGAACAAACAGTCCCCTTGACCCTCCTTATATAACTCATCAGTGCGGATCGAATGAAGGAGCCCTGATGTTTGCTCAACGCTGCCATTATTGGACTGAGAACTGTCGTTAACCTTTAGAGCGCTGCCTCACCTCCACGTCACCTCCGCGTCAGCACCGTAACCAAGCCGCAGCGGAAGAACTAACAGCTTCCTGTGCTTCGCAGGGTTGAGTTCATTAAATTGCCCAAATTGCTGTGGGGCTCAGGATGTGTGTGTGTTTGTGTGTGTTGTGGTCGGTAATGTGTACTGGTACATGGGTTTCTGACTGGAAATAGTTTTCATGGGATTAAATTGATTTCCTAGGAGACTAGCTAATACTTACTTGTAGTGCACAACCATTATCCAATTTATTCAATGGGTCATCGACAGAACATAAAAAACTTGCAAATGAATAATGATTTATTTAGCAGAAAATTCTAATATTTTTCAATCCTGTGTCAATCTTTGTTAAATATATCTTTTTTTAGCCTTTTCTAGCTGAAATCATCACTTAAAACAATAAATACAATTAACCGCTAACTTTTGAAAATCCTAATGCTAAAAAAGTGGTGATTAAAAAACCAAACAAACCCTTAATTATCACACAATAGGAAACAAAAGCAGACTTTTCATATCTGGCCTTAAACTGGATTTTGTTGGTTGAAATGGCAGCTTTAGATGTCACATTTAATCAGGTGTAGCTAGCTTGCGTAAACTATATGAAGGCTAAACTTTGATCTGGTTGAAAACTTTGTTTCATTTAAAAAAAAACTCTCAGAGATTGTTCAGCAGTGTAAACCCACAATTTTTATACCAAATAGTAGTAGTCCCACAAGAAAGATGTGTCAATCCTGAACAGCGTTTTAATGACATGTGCTAGCATGAAGTTAAGCTAGTTTACTACTCTAGGCAGCTAGCTTAGCAGCTAAGGCTTGTAGCTAACGTTAAAGCAGAAAATCCTGTTGTTTCAGTCATACCTTTCACTTTTTACTTGTGTTTTTTATTTTATGATAAAGTTGAAAATACATCGCTTCAAACACTGGGAGGGACATTAGTGACAAATGAACACCAAGTCAACATATTTAGGTTGTAAGGTTAGATTGACTGAAAAGGTATTGGGCAGTTTTCGTGTAACTGACAGAGGATATGTTTGTTTTGTTTTTTTTTGCTCTATTTAAGAAAAAAAAATGCATAAACAATCCTTTATCAGCATAATATATAAATATAGTAAATATATCTAGAATTGGCTTATTGAGAGTAAAAATTAAAAAAAAGATAATTATGAAATGTCTCGTTTACACTTGCACAAAGCTCAAAATGTTGACATTTTTGTGCTGAGCTGCATTTTTCACCCAGACTTTACCTGAACTTGTTCCTGCCAGCCCCGTAGTAAAATGTCCACATGAAGTTTGGTGAGCTGAGTTATTTACAAGGTAAACCTGTATCTGAGGTATTACATCACATGTGTATGTTCCCACTACAAACATCCTTTAGCTAATGGCGGTGGAGTCTGGTGGTTGAACTTTTGGTGAAATTATGAAGAATAATGTTTGAGCAGGTAAAAAGCAATAAGAGCAACATATAAAGCTAAATAAGCCTCCTTTTCTGGTTGTTTTTTTAAACTATTATAAGGCCAAAATTCTGTAAAATTTCTGGTGTTGGCAGAAAAAATAAACCTTCATTTAGATTCAGGGTCTACGCCGAGCTTTGCCAGCCATCGTGTGGGCCTGGATTTGTTTACTTGCCACTCATGTGCAAAATTTAAATGAGGTGGAAACCAAACCCGTCCAGCACAAACTGGCACTGTGTTTATTCGAAGGTTTGTGGTTGTGAATGTCTGCACATTCTCATATTTCTTTACACGTGCATTTAAATAAGCATCATATATGTGTTTAAGTGTGTTTGTGAGCCTGCAGTGTAGACTCAAGCTGTGTTGTCATGAGTACATTGTGCATCTTGAATGTTTGTGTCTTTTATTTATGCTTCTGGGAAACCTGATGTTCTGTTTCGTTTACTCACATTTGAGAACACGGCTGAAAACTACAATTACACCTGTCCACAGCCGCTAACACAATGTTCTCCCTCGCTGCAGACGTCACAGCTCCTAACCAGAGCATTAAAAGCCTCTATTTGGCTGAGGAGAGGAAATTAAATGTGTACATCTCTCCTGTTTACCTATTAGTCTTACAGAGTGAAGACCAAACACCCCGAAAAGTGGAAAGACTAGGGATGATTGATGGCTCAAACACTTTTCTCTTTTGCATTTCATTTAGCGTTAATGAAATTGTTTGTATTCATGTCCAGTTGTCATTCAGGGGAGAGGAGGAAAACGTGGCATGTGTTGCACGTGTTCCAGCGTTGCACGCCAGCAGTCGATCATGTTTGTTGTATGTGTGAGCGGGCAGCCTTCATTCACACGTGTGTTCAGAGGTTTTAAGAGGAGAATCTGAATATGAATCATTCCCTCCTGTCTACAACACACACACACAAACACACGGAGGTAGTTATTTCATGTGCGTCATCATGCTGCTTGTTTACGTGACGTTGAAACTTCATATCTACGTAGATCTTAAACATGTGGAAGAAACAAATGTTAACAGTGAAAAGTACCACATTTTTTCTCCGACTCTGTTGTGTTTTTGTTTGACTTCTGTTTGTATTTCTTGTCCATTCATAAGCAATGACGCTAACCAGTAACCACCATCATCTCGCCTTTCAGCTCTACTCCACACACACAAACAGAAAAACACACACTCATTTCCCAAAGGCTTGCGGTGCATTGACTCATTCATTACACACATGGCCAGTGTGTCCTGTTATTGTGAGACTTGACACTTGCATGGAGTCTCCATTTAAATCCTTTAAAATGCTGGTCTTTTATTTTCTGACGTTGTTTTCTTGTTTCTGCGTTTGTCTGACAGAAATCCGACCACATACACACAGAACATACCAGTGGTTTGCATGTTTTCGCCAGTTTGCTACCAATCACTTACATACTTTAAACCCCAGCTTCTATTTCAGTCATCTACATATTGCCAAACAAGAGAAAATGCATACTAGAGCATTAGGGTTGTGTAATCAGTTGTAATAAATATCCAGGCTGCAGATTATTTTCCAAAGTCGTATTTCGTTTTCAGGTTAGTGTCGTCAGTGAGGATTACAAGGCAGCAATAATGCAAGTTTGATTAAAAAGAAAAGAAAAGCAGAGTTGATGTAATTGTGACAAACATTACATCTTCAGTGTTAAGCATATTCCAGTTGTTTGGTTGTTAAAGTGTACATCAAGTGTTTTCTCTGACGCTTTCGGAGAAGAAAATAAAATGAAAGAAAGATGTATCCAGAAAGCAAGACTCAAAGTGCATCAGATGACAAAAGCAAAATCTGTGCACCATTCCACACTAAAATCCAAGTATGAGTACATTTCCTGTAGTTAATAATTAAACACCTGCACACAAAAAAACCCATAAAAAATGTACTGATCTCATTGGATCTGAAATGAAATGAAAATACAACGGTTTAAATTTGAGAGTTTTTACATCGATATGGGTCGACAGCAGTGTGTTGATGTAGCAACATCCGACCTTCTGCTTCTGTGTAGCATGCAAGCTGTATTTCAAACATTTGTTTTTATTTTCTCTGTAATGGACTTAGAGTTGGTCTTTGGGTTATTTCCTGTAAGTTAATTTTTAATCACATAACAAGTCTGTATTGTTATTGCATGAATATTAATTTTTGCACGTTTTATTAACATCAGCACTTGAGAGTTTAGCTTTCATTTACCACCTAAATTTGCAGGAGTCAGCCCAAAAGGCAGGACATTTGAGTCTAACCCTAACCCTTTGGCTCAAATAACCTTGTATTACCAGGTGTCTGGCAAACTTAAATCTTATTTAGTAAATTTTGTAAAAGGCCAGAGCAAAATCAAACCCAATGGAGCTGGTGTTATAGGAGAGGACTCTTTCACTAAATGTATTTTCTCCTCCCAGTGAGACGTGGTCAAGGTGTGAAGCGTCTCTAGCGGAGCCTCCAGAAGGTTCATAGATAAATATTTGCTATGCATGTGGGCCAAGTCTGTCTGTCTACCCGCAGTCACACGCACACACTTCGAAAAAAAACCACACACAAATGATCATCTGCGCCTACACACATATCACTCAGTCCCAGTGTTTGCACATGCATACAATCAAACACGCATGGTTCTTCCCCCTGAAGCTACTCTGCCCTTTCTAAAGCAACATGTAGTAATTGAATCTGCATGTGTGTATTTGAGGCAGTTGCAGTATGAAAGGGCAGAGGTCTCTATTAATAATTACACAACTCATCTGCAGACTGGAGCCGAGGCCAGAAGCATCAGTTTCAAAATCCACAAGACATGATTTCCAAATGATTTCAGATTTCAGAGTGACAGCTCCCCCCCGCTCGTCTTTTTGTCCTGATTTAAAGATTTGTCAGTTGTTTTCCGTAACCTCTGACCTCTCTCTTGTTTAGTCGGTGAGTGAGGGTCAAATATATATTCTTACATTCATCCTTTAGTGGAAGAAAGAAACATTGAGCTCATCTAAAGTAATTCTCAGATTGAGAAGACATTATTTAATATTGTTGTGTACAAGCAACCACCTCAACAACCTTAACTGTATTCCTTACAAAAACAAGGTTTATTCTTTTACGTTTACGTTTTAGCAATGAGTAAGGTCTTTTACCTTCTTCTTGTAAAGTGTCTTGTAATTGGCGCTTTACAAATAAAGATTAGTTAATGAGTACGTGATGTATGTGTGTACAAGTTCTTCTTGCATTAGCAGTTATTAAACAGGCCGAAAAGCTGAAGGTACTCACATTTCATTTAACTGTTATGTGATGTCAGCCGTAGAGAAACTTTAGCAGTAGAACTAAAAGTTTTACCTGATCTGATCAGATTTCTAACAGTAATGAATGACAATGAAGGAATATTTAAATCAAGCTGATCTTTGTGCCGTAAGACAGAGAACATATGTCTGAGCCTTAAGCTTTGTCTGTCAGCTGCCTCACTTAGAGATTGAGCAACAACTTCTTGTGTTTCATTTCTTCTCCGCTTCACGTCAGAGAGCCGGAGCAACCAGCATTCTAGGAAAAGCCTTACTCAGAAGTGAGGACCCCGCCTGCTTATGCTATCACTCTATATATCACTTTGCTTCAAGACGCAGCCTCACTTTTTGTGTGTGTGTGTCTGTGTGTGTGTGTGTGTGTGTGTTAGGGAGGGCCACACTGGTGGAAAGTGGAAGAACTGGTGGAGTGACACAACAGAGAGAGAGAGAGAAATCGGTGGTCTGAGTCAGCAAACAGTGAAAGTGTGAGAGAGTGGATGAGATAACCCTTTAGTCCTGCTGGCTTTAGCCGTGTGTGTGTGCGTGTGTGTGCGCGTGTGCTGTCCAGGGACAGGACGTCCCATGGCACATTTCACAACAGTCACCAGTTTTGTTACACAAGGAAGCCTCTTTTTAAACTCTGTATTTCCACTAGTGAAGGTTTCTGCACAAACGTGATTAAAATCTCTCACAATGATGACAAGTTTTAAAGTACTTCACCCAAAATAAGATTTCAAAATGTCATTATATTTAAGATTTTTTTGTTTTGTTTTACAAAATCTTTTAATCAATTTATGGTTGGTGTCGTGAAAAATATCGACAAACTTTGGTGGTTTTCAGTGTTAGTTTGGAAGTTGGTCGTAAACCTGGAGAATATGTGGTGATTTGGGGCAGATAATAAGACCCATCACTTATGAAAAGAGTTTTCTGATAACTGATTAGTCCTTTCAGAGCTAATAACCTGCATGCAAAATCGAGGGTTAAATTCGCACTAGCTCACTCATGCTCAGTAAACTACACACTAGAAGGCTAAGAACACTTTCAGAGCTTCCAGGTGTACACACACGTACACCAACACACAAAGAGGCGGGTGCAGGGTTCAACTAACACTCATGTTTGTCTTTAAATCTTCAAAAGTCTGTTTCCACATAAATGAAGGCCATGTATGTACTTTCAAACATGCCTGCACAATGTTCCGACAGGAAAACAAATGCAAATTGGGAGTCAAGATTTTGGGTAACAACGTTCTAAAAATACTGTGATGTGAAGCTGCACGTGGGCAGAGACTGTGGTTCTCCCACAAATGCTTCTTTTTTTTTTTTTCTCCTCCCCCTTTTTTCCCGCACTCAGCATTGCTGCTCTGTCTCCGTCTGTCTCTTCCTGTCCCCCACACATTCCTGCTCTTGTGTGCGCCATAACACACCCACTCAGCCTCTCCCACCGTGTCGCTGCATAATGAAAATACCCTGCAGCCTCTTGTAGATTGTATTTTTTGCTTGTATCAAAAAGCACAGAAAAGATAACGTTAAACAAGTCAAAGCATCAAATTTGTCATGTAAAAATAGTTTTTTTGCAATGAGATCTTGTAGCACCTTTCTATATTATCTCCACAGTGTGTGCGTGTCTGCTTTTGTATGTATCCTCAGTCCACCTGTGTTAACAGTACACCCCTGTTTTCATTATGGTATGTACATATACATTACACACCCACACATGCATGCACACCTGCATAATAACTTGTAACATAGGCACTGTTAAAGTGTGATTGACAGCAGCAGAGTAGAGTTAGTGTGAAAGTACAATATACACACACACACACACACACACACACACACACACACACACACACACACACACACACACACACTCACAGACGCTTGCCTTTTAGCCCCACACTGGCAGCTGCATGGTGGAAATTAATGGAAATATACAGCCGGGCATATAGAGAAAATGTGCTGCGTTCACTGTCCCCATAACGGGTGTTTAAAACAAAACAAATCTTCCTGTCAGATGATGATTCAGTGTCGCTTCGGTTTTGCTATCAACTAAATTCTTTTTAAAGACAACGTTTAAAAATTGTTCCAGTTCTTGTCCTGCACTTTCAAGAAATCACATGTCATTGGAGCATGTCGGGCAGCACTTCAAAAAGCTCCTTCCCTGGTTTTTCCTTCACTGATGATCGATCGCTCACCCACCAGCAGCCAGCTCTTCTTGTGTTTATTCCAAACAAGCTGCTGCCGGCGTTTCTGTGAACATAAAAGGCCTTCCACGTCCTCAAAGGCATTTCCCTGAAGAGACGTGCATGTGCCTGTGTGCATGTGTAAGGTAGCAAATAAAAAAAAACTAGGGCACAGAATGAAGACTTCGCAAATTAGTGACTAATTGCAAATCCTTGTAAAATTTGAACTTTGTCATGCTAAGACATAAAAACTACAAATCATACAGAAAATGTAGGAAACGTGACGCAGAGCTGAATAAACGCACACACAATACTTCTGCAGCTTCGACTGTGCGGTTGATGATTGTTCACCATCACATCATATTACAGTCAGTGTAGTTTGAGGAAACCCAGAACTGGACCAAAGACCACCACATCCTCCGTCAGATCGAGAGGTCTTTTTTATCTGTCAACTAATTGCTGCCGCTCTAATTCAAATTTTGAACTAAATTTCCACAAAAACCAAGACTCATTCTTTATGACTCATTCTTCTTCAGCTCACCATATTGAATAAGCTTTGGCTTGTTTAGACTAGAGTCCCTTTTTTATCATCCAATTGAATAAGTGAGTTTGAATTCAGTACGACCGATGGAAGTTAGAGAAATGGAAACTGATTAGTGCTTAAAGGTCACATATTGTATTTATTTTTAACAAGTTTAAATAATTCTCAGAGGTCCCCCTACACGTCTGTGAAGTTTCTTGCTAGAAATCCACTCTGATCCTCTATTTTTGCATTGCTTTTATGCCTCTATTTCAGCCCTACTCAGAACAGGCTGTTTTTGTGTCTGTAGCTTTAAATGCAAATGAGCTGTGTTTGACCACGCCCCTCTAAGAAGGGCTTGTGTGTCTTGGGCTTTCTCGCTCCATGCCCTTTTGTTTATGGTGAGAAGGCAGACTCAGAAGGTGGAACAGACACCAAGCTGTGGAAGTGTCACTCACCTGGGGGAGGGGTTACTGCCCTTTGTGATGTCATGAAGGGAAAATCTCCAAACAGTCTGTTTGAGCACACATTTTCTGAAAAGTGGAGCAGGCAACAGATGGAGAGGATGGACTTTTCTCGTAATTGGGGAGTTTGTAGACAGACAAGGGACACATATAAGTGTTAGAAAACCATGGTAAAGTTTATTTTGCATAATATGTGACCTTTAAACTTAAGAACATACTTTATCACAGAGTCATGCATGAGAGTTGAAGTAAGTGGTTGTCTTATCATTGTTTTTTGTTGAAAGAGTGATACTTATGGACCACATAGAAGTGAATGAGGCTGCATGGATAGTTTTACAAGCTACTGTGAATGTTTGATACTTTAGTTTCACGCTGAAATTGGGTCATTGCAGCCCATTGTGACTGCTGAGAATCCAAACTGTCTCCACTCGTTGCCTCGCCATGAAAAAGCCATTTTCAAACTCGGTATAATCGTCCTTTGAAGCCTATGGAGGCGAATGTTTGACACACATAGGTTTTAGGCGCAGTATCACTTTAACCTGATTGTCATCCAAAGCCGTGTAAGATTCATGACCGGCAAATAACTACTGTGAAATCAGACACATACACTGCGGTCAGCCTACGTTTTATCCTCATAACGGACAGACTTTCTGGCGTCATAGGAAGAAATTAAATGAGGTGACACGGGAGATCTCCCGCTGCTTCACTCTTGACAGTTTTTATTCCTTGTATCTGCAGCTGTCCAGCGCTAAATCCCGGCTCATGTTGCACGGTTTTACCTCTTACCCGCTTGTCTGCTTGCACCATAGATGATTTAATGGATCACGTATAATAACAGTACTGGAGGATTGCACTGGATGAACTTGTTGGCATGGAAAGTTCCTTCCATGGGGGAAAAAGTGTTTCTTCATCTTTAAAAAAGAAATTTCTTAAAGGTTTCTAAGACAATTTCTTTGAAGTAAAGTAGAAATGGTTAAAAATAGAAAAGGGCTTATTTAACTGAAGCTGAAAAAAGTCAAAGTATCGGCTGCAATGTCAATGAAAAGTCAAATTTGGGGCACCAGATCGTCAAGTGGGTATGTTGCGCGCCTCACGTGCAGAGGATATAGTCCTCGCCGTAGCGGCCGTTGGTTCAAATCCGACCTTGTACCCTTTGCTGCATGTCGTCCTCCACTCTCATCCCGACCTTTCCTGTCTCTCATAAGCTGTCCTATCCAATAACGGCAAGCATTCCCCCTGAAAATATTTCAAAAAAGATATATAGTAAGTCAAATTTAAGAATTTAAAAATCTAAACTGTATCAGCTTTAAAAGTCTGACTGCATCTCTGTTCAATGCTCGCTGATGTAGCGCTTTGACTGAAGACCTGTGTTCAAAGAGAAATACTTCAAACCAAAGGATTCTTTTCTTGCATTCAGTAATGAGTGGCCTAATTGGTTGGATGAAGATATTCCAACTGGATTCAATGTTTTCATGAACAGCTTGTGGCTTTCGAGCGTTTCTCACGTTTCTGTACGATACGTCTGTACAATACGAAGCTTGTTTCTGTGCTGGTTAGCTGAGAACACTGCTGTTTCCTTTCTCTCATTTATTGGAACCATGTAATTGAGTTTTATACCTCTAATGTAGACGTCCCTGCTCTCCTATAATAAAATATGATTTAACCCAAACTGACTGTGTGACCAGTGGATTCAGTGACTCACATCGCGGTGCTTCATCTCTTGTGGGAACCAGGGCGGCATGAAAATGACAGACTGACACGCTCGATTTACGAGCAGAGAACAGGGTGGCTTTTAATTTAAGACAGCTTTCGATTGAGACATCACATAGACCCAGACTCTCCTAATTACACACACACTAATACACACACACACAGAGGCAGAAAGAGAGCAGCTATTGGCTCGGTAGGAACTGCGGAGGCAGAAAGCCTCGTCTAACCTCTTGATTTAAACAGTCTTAGAGAGAAAGGGGACAAAGAGGCACACAACACTCGCTCAATCACTACCGCGGTCATTATTGCATCGATTTAGCTGCAAATGGAGAAACGATACGAGGAAATGAATGAGATCGATAGACAAACCGGCCAATGGAGTGTCAACAAATAGAAGAAGGGGAAGTTCAGGAGAAATAAAAAGCATTTGCATATAAGTGCGTGCGTTCAGATGAGACACGGGAGAGTTGTTCTTGTATGTTTCAGTGTATAATTTCCCACGTCTGTGTTTGGAGAAAGGTCGTCATTAAGTGAATGTCATCCACATAATTACAGTGTCTTCCTCTGTGTCCCTTTCTATGTGTGTGTCCGTGGCAGAGCACCGGTGCGTGTCCCGGCTGTCTCCTCGGGTCCCTTTGCTCGGCCCGACTTGATTGTTTGTGTTGTCGGCCGGCCTGAAAGAGGGAAGCTCCTCTGCTCCGCTTTAGGCCGTCATTGCTTGGCCGGCTGGCGGGAACCGTCTGTGCTGAGGGGGACTAAATATAGCTCACTGCACCAGGAAGAAGACAAACTGGAGAGAGAGAGAGAGAGAGAGAGAGAGAAAGAAAGAGAGAGGCAGGGGGAGGGAGGGAGGGAGGGAGGGGCGTAAATATAGAGTACCCCTGTGCAATTAGAGAGTCGAGCACTGCTGGGAAATTTTAGGGAAAAAGACAGGGAACTCTATCTTTTCCTTTTCTCTCTTTGTGCCTTTATAATTTTGGCTGACGGCAGCCTGAAAGGCTTTTGTTTGAGTCATCAGATCTGAGAGTAACCCAGTTTAAAGGGCATTGACTAATCTTTATAGTAGTCATGATCCTGCTTTCTTTGTGAATCTAATTACGCACTATCCAGCACTCTTACTCCCTCTTTCATCAAAACAAAATACATGACAACGACATTAAAGGTATTACGAAGAAATCATTCTGTAAACAAGGAATGTCCTTATCTGAAGAGTAGCATACAACTGTCACAGGTTTAAAGGGCCATACACATCATGTGATAATGTGTGTCACACTGGTCGAGATTGGTCTATAAAATCTGTGTCTGTATCAGTTTTGAAGTATGTCAGACTTTGCACACTCTCAGGTCAGCCAGTGTATTCAGCATTATGTCATTCTGTTTTTTCTTGGTTGGTAGAGTTGTAGCATGAGGTTGACATGGGAAAATGTTGTCCTGAATTTAAGACGCTTAGGATTCTCTGTGTCATATCAGATCATAGACTCGCTGTGGATCGGCTAGATTGAATGGAAATGATGACAGGAAGTGAGGTGCCAGCACCAAAAATGTCACTTTTCTCAAACTAGGGGAATTTAAAAGCCATGCATGGAGTAGAACACTTTTCAGAGACTGATACAGATTCTTAAGGAGAGAAAAAAATCACAGATTTCTAATATAGCAGCCAATACAGTGAACTTGGATTTCGCTCCAATATCCTGTGCTGCTGAAAGTGCTCGGAGAACTGTAAACACTGGAGAAGGAGCACACCTGTCTTAGCTCATGAAATGATGACGCAAGTTCTGAATCAGAAATCTGTTTTCAGGGGTGAAGTCCTGCAAAAAAAAAAGGGTTCATTTCCTAGCACGTCTGGAAACATATACACTGAAATGCTAGTGATAGGCCTATTGGGCCCAGCATTATCTACACGATAGTAGAGGCCGAAAGACAGATCAGTCAGGCTCGGGTACACATCACATACCATACCTTAAGGGTTGTTTCACATAAGGGGCCGGGCCCGGAACCGAGTACACTTGACCCCAAAGTCCAAAACCTAAAAGGACTACAAACTTATAATTTGTCGTCCTTTGTTACAAATAACATGCCATGAAATATGCAATTGATGCTACTAACACTGATTTGTGTTTCCAACATGCCATGCTTCTGGTGCTTGGGCCATAGGTGTGAAACACTGCGACGCTTGCTTCAAAGCGAGAATAGATGAGCCGCCAGTGGATCTATCTCACTGTGTAATCTGAGACTGTTTTGAAAGAAAGGCCACAAAGCAAAGGCTGGGTAAACAGTGGATCCAGGCCCCCAAATTTTAGAGCTGGAAAGGTGTAAATCAACTCCCACAAGCACAAAGCAAGCGCTCTGTATGAGGCATTCTGACCCCTTAAATCACCTGTCCTTGGACATGTCTCAACATGCCACGGCTGGAGCCACCATTTTTGATTGACTACCAAAGACTCCTCAGGGTTTCTCTCACTAGGAAAGCCCCCAAATCAGACGGAGAATAAGTGCTTTAAAGCTTGCTAAAACCTGCGTGATGACGTGTGATTCTTCTGCTCTCTCGACTCTGGAGTCAAAATATCATCTTGTCTGCATTCCTGCCAATCCTATGAGCTGTGCAAACAAGGACAGGAAAGAATCAGCCTTTTCACTCATTGCAGTTGAGACATTTCCTGACAGTACACACCTGTGTGCGCACAGAGTGACATGAAGAGCTCAAATTGGCAGAAAAACCTGACACGATTTCTTAGATCTGTACTCCCTCATGCTGGCACACACACTTGGCTCTATGGCCCGCAGCAACTGGTGTCCTCACTTTCTCCACTGCTGTTCCCTTTATCACTCACTTTGAATCTCTTTTTGTTTTCTTTTTTTGGCTGCATTGTGTATTTCTGTTATTCCTTTAAGGGTTGCTGTGTTCTTGTGCAGATATGCACACACTGATATCTTCCAGTAGATACTCAAACAAGCTTGATAAGCAAAAGATGTTGCATCAATGTGTCATAATATTTATTTCCTCGTCATATCTGCATGATTTAAATCTAATCAGACCATTTTCTCTTTTTTCTTTTCTCTTCCAGAGTGCTGATGTCGGTGCGTTGTCTTTGGGAAAACAATCTGGTCCCAACTGGAGAGCTGCAACGCTACGCCTGTTCAGGTCGTGACATCCAATCAAATCAAGCGAGCAGCAGGACTGGACACGCCCCCCTCGCAGCACTTTGACATAGACTGATGGAATTTTTAATCTCTCTGTCTCTCTTCACTTTCATCTTGTCGGTTGTGGAAAACCAACAGGGATGTGTGCCAAATGACATTCTTGAAAAGCCGTGTGCTGCTCTCATTCCTTGAGTGGAAAGCCAATCAGAGAAGGGTACCGAAAAAATTTAGAATTTTACGTTTTTTTCAAAGCGAAAAAAACTCATTATCCTAAAGACTATAATGATGGCTAACAAGTGTATTAAAAACAAAAGAAAACAAAAAGAAATATATATATCAGCTCAAGAAGTGCCTCATTTTCAGATTGTAGCCATTTACAAAGAACTTCATCTAAATGAAGCTTTTTTTGTGTGTGCTTGATTTGATGTAGAATTAAAACAATGCAGGAGATGAAGATAAACGCTTGCTGCGTTCATGTCATATCAAATGAATGGTAGAAATAATAGCTATCTCTATGTTTACAACTTGCAAAAACAGTTTATGACGGAGTCGAAGGTCAGAAAATAGTGTGCATGGTTGATATAACTCTATATCTACAATAGTCTGCTTTATTTACAGTTGATTAACAGTTTGTGTTAGGATTACAGGAACTTCTGTATCACTCGGTGCAACGTCACACATAGAAATCAAAGTGTAACAATAATATTTACATCTGAAATAATGACTTACACAACATTTGTAAGTGTGAAAATCTTCACAAAGAAAATCCAATATGACATGAATGTAGCATAAATAAGGTCTGTAATGATAATGGTACTAGCAATGAGCTGGCCTTCCTGTCTACTGTGAGAAAATATTAGCATAGCTGCTGTTAGCATTCAGCACTCATTTTATAACCTGCTCTTTTTCAGTTTGCCCTTTTCTTTTTCTCTTCCTCCTCCCTTTTTGATGAATACGCCTAAAGTATTAAACACACAGGCTTGAAACATAATGCACTTGTAACAAGAGATGTACCGAAGCTTGCTAGTTAGCTATAGTTAGCAAGGTCAGATTAAGATATTAGCAATGTGCCGGGGCGTGAGTTCAAACGTCCTACTGTCCACAGCTCAGGGTAAGACCCCTGCCATAGAGCCAAGGAATCCCATTAGTGCTGTTAGCTCCAAACACCTATGTTCCACTTTACCCCTGTCTTCTCAGGATGCTGAATAAATTACAGTAGCTGTAGTCTACATGCAGCTGAGGATAGAGATCTTCTAAATAGCCATGCTAATACTAGCTTTGTAGCGGTCAGCTCACTGCTTTTAGCACAGGACAGAGTGTCCGTTTTCTTTCAATTCTGTCAGAAAAAAATCACAAACAAATTGTTCACAATTATTTTAAACTTTATAGTTCCAAACATTTTAAGTTTTCTTTTTAATCTGTTGAATTTGAACTTTGTTGACCCATCTTTCTTTCTCCTTCCCTTCCTCCTTTCTGTCTTTCGCTTGGCTCTTACTTCAATCTCCGCTATGCATCAGCACTTAAGTGCCTGTCTGTCCTTTTTACTCTCTGCCCCGTCTTAGCAGCTAGCACTATTAGGGCTGTCCTCCCTGAATATATCGAGTCTATTTTTGTGTATTTTTTTTGTCTCTTTTGGCTGTACAGTTCTCATAAAAAAATTGTATATGTTTGTTCAGTGTGACGATGTTCTATCAGATGACTTGACTTTTACAGCCATGGCCCTAACTGGAGGAGTTTTGGACTGTTTCTCTTTGCCGGTTATGGAGGACTTAATTGTCGTGGGGCCTTTTGTGCCAAAACACAGCAACAACACACACAAAAAAAGCTCCGGCGGCACCTCAAGAAGCAACCTTCAGTTCTCAAGTCTAGACGTAATGCTTTGTTTTGTTTTAAAAATGATATCTTTTTTTGTTCCCCCGTTTTTTTTTGCAGCGGGGGGGAAGAACTGTGACATATCTCGCCTCGCAGTCTGTTTATGTGACTCTTGGAGATTGAAGGTCATGGTGAAGACATGCGTATGCTTTAACCTTGAATCTGCATACAACTTTGACAGGAAAAGAAAGGCATGGCAAGAGAGCGATAAAGCCACCTCGGAAAAAAAACAAAACACAAATACCTTATGTCTGCATATGTGTGCATCTATGTAGCTCTAAATTGTACTCATGTGTCTGCCAGCGTTAGGAAGTTCATGAACTTTCTCATTCTGGTCACATGACTGTCGGGGGGGCCGAGAGCTTAACAATGCTGCTTTATTATGAGCAGATTGGGATCTGTGGCTGGATTGCCTGTAATAGAGGTTACTAAAAAGTAATGGGACTTGAGACCAGAATTAGCACATTGAACTATGCTCTTGTACAGACTAGCAGGGAAACACATGATGAATGATTGAAATGTTTCTGATGGAGATGTTCTCATATGAAAAGAATTAGCAGTTTTCAGTACAAATGTTAAAGGTACGTTTTATTCAAAACGATTGCAAATCACTTGCTTTCAACGTTATCATCCTGCCATTGAAGCCCCGTTGGGCACGGAGCATTTTGTCAACTTATGAAAGAACTTCTTTCAAACTGCCCGCAGTCTGAAAAATCCTTCCCTTGTCTGCCTGTGGTGAAGTGTTTAGTCGTCAAAGCCACATATCATAAATAAAGTTCCTCCGGGAAAGCTCAGACGAATAGGGGTTTACGAGTTTAAGTGGCTGTATGATTTCATTCACTGCGTTGTTAGCGACTTCAGCAATTCTCATAAAATGTGCTCAAGGAAAGTGCTGCTGCTGTTCTAAATGGTGTAATCTCTTCCTCTTGTTCCCTTGAGGAATGGTACTGAATGGGAATATTGTGAAATTTGCCATTGATGTAGACAGTTTTACTTCTGTTGCTTGAAAAAAAAAATGACTAAAAGGAAAAAAAAAATTCAAACAAGAAAAGGACGTGTGGTTTCTTTTGTTTGTGTGACTGGCTGCTGTGTTTCCTTTCTAGTGAGGTAATGGGAAGGATTGTTAAAAGTGACAGGCTAAAGATGGAAAAACAACAGAGCTACTGGTCTACAGGGGACAAAGAAGAAGAGAGTGGAAGACGCTACAATTTACGGGCTGAGGCAAGTGTGAACATTTGCATGAAATGCCACAGACAGATGGGCTCATGCCCCTCTCACATTCACCATCTTTGACTAACACAAACACTCAGAGAGAGACCACAGCGCAGATGTGACGCTGTATATTTTCTAAATTTTCTCTGCATCGCCATTGATCAGCACTTAAAGGGTCAATGGCATGTAGACAACGCATGATACATATTTTATGTTTTAAAGGTCCCCTTTACCATGTTTTTCTAGCACTTATATGTGTCAGTCTACAAACTCCCCAATTAAGACAAAAGTCCATCCTCTCCGTCTTTTGCCTGCTCCACTTTTCAGAAAATGTGTGCTCAAACAGGCTGTTTGGAGATTTTCCCTTCATGACATCACAAAGGGCAGAAACCCCTCCCCCAGGTGGGTGACACTCCCACAGCTAGGTGTTTGTGGTGCCTTTTCACTATAAATAATATGGCATGGAGCGAGACAGCTCGAGCCACCCAAGCCCTTCTAGAGGGGCGTGGTCAAACACAGCTCATTTGCATTTAAAGCTACAGACACAGAAACAGCCTGTTCTGAGCAGGGCTGAAATAAAGGGGTTTATAGGCATGATCAAATACAGGATCAGACTGGATTTAGAACAAGAAACTTCCCAGACATGTTTTGGGGAGCTCTGAGACTTATTTAAACTTGAAACTTGAAAAAGGAGGATAATATGTGACCTTTAACAAATATTTGATACTAGAACTCTGAGGTGAGCCTTAAGCCTCCGGGGGAACAGCTACAATGCCCCTGCTTGCAGTCATATCAATCATGCCCCTAATATCAACAAGGATGAGTTGTAAAAAAAATAATTTTAAATAAATCATCCGTACAGTGTGTGCTGATTTTTATTTCTGCTGCCAAAATGAGCATTTTAATGTGGGTGAGTAGTGAGCCAGCCTCAAGTGGACACTCAAGAAACTGCTTCTTTTTTTTTGCACTTCTGCGTTGGCTTCATTTTTCAACGCCGGAGGTTGCTGCTTGGGTACTAATGATAGTCAGCTGACATTATATTATAGGATTAACACCTGGTCTATGTTATCATGTAATACTGTGTAACAGTAATTTAAGCTAGGAACTAGCTGAATGCTAACCTTTAAAACAGCAGCTAGGCTATTACGTATTTTTTAACTTAAAATACAGCTGAGTTACCTTCTGAATTTCTGTGGCTGGTCAAAGAGGCAATGAAAGATGAAATGATAGGCATTTGTCAACTTCAGATTATAATATCATTTCGAAATTGTAGCTGTGAGTGTTCGTGGAAAACGGCAGCCCTGTTTACATGGTAATGAGATCATATACAAGGATGGCATATTGCCATCAGAGTTCATCACTCCTCTTAGCAGTCATTTGCCCACTGTGTTGATTGCTGGGTGAGCTCCTTCTGTGTTTTATTTTACTAGCATGTCTTCTCACTTAACATTCTGTTTAATTTAATAAGCTTTTTTTAGGCATAATAAATCTGTCTTCTTTTTACTGTGAACATGTACGGGATCTTGTATCAGCCTCATTTCCAGATGGCAGAGTAACCCAACCCAGACTGAGGCACTGTAGGAATGAATAGGAATGAGAAAACACACACACACACACACACACACACACACACACACACACACACACACACACACACACACACACACACACACACACACGCAGATCAGGTCTGGACATGTATCAGGCCTTCTCACTTCCTCTTTACTGACTTAAAATAACGTTAGGGTGGACAATAAAAAGCTTAGTAGCACCTGTCTGAAAGCAGAAGAAGCCCACACTTTTCCACCTGAATGGCTACTGAAACCTACTTTTCTTCACGGCTCATGTTCCCTCAACTTTTGTTCACTTTTATCTCACACAACGACAGCCTTGAGGGGATTTTAAGACCTACTTTAAGATTAGTTACAGTGGAGACATTTCTCTTTTCCCATAACATACTGGCACAAGCAGTTCTCATGATACAGTGGCTGACTATAACCATAATGAGCACGAATATTCCCAGGAAACTTATTTTCAAGCTATCAAGGTTTTGTGAATGAAAGAGTCAACTCTTTTGACAATTCTTGTGATGCACCCTTAGGCTAACTAAAAATCTCTAAATCCACCACAGTTACAGAGAATTAAGTTCATGTGTCAAATGTTAGGAGTCGGATAAACTCAAATGTCACCCCCTCCTTTGTGTTAGAGCAAGACGGAAATGTTAAAGCAGCATCAGCTTGTATAAAGAGAGAACGAAGAAGCAGAGGACAACAAATGGGCACAGCTGCCATCTGGTTGTCCCGGTGACGAGCAACGACAATGCCTGCCTCGGCGAAGGTGGCAGTCTCTCCGAGCAAGACGAGAGAGAGAGAGAGAGAAGGGAGAGAGGAGGAGGAGGAGGGATGCTGGATGGGAGCCAAGGCAAGAGGACACCGAGTTCAATGGCAGAGAGGTGCGTTGGATACACTCCAACAGGTGAACCTGTTGTGTCTGAGCGGGCAAGTGTATCATCTCCTCAGTGTGAGTGTGTGATACTGTATCTATGAATAAACACACCAACATCACTTCTCCCATTCTTGTGTGTTGGGCTATTAATTTCAGATATCAACGTATTTTTCCTGTCCTGAGTGAACATTCTCGATATCTGCAAAAATATCTTACAGTTATCCAAAATGTTCATTCTGGAGAGGAAGAATGACCTTGTCAATATCCAAAATTGAATTCCCAATACACATGAATGGCAAAAGGGACGTAATTTCTCCCAATCACAGAAGAATGTTAATATTGAGAATACAGTTTTGACTGGGAGAAATGCAATCATGGATATCTAAACTTGAATTTCCCCACTGGGGATCAATAAAGGGTTATCTTATCTTAAAATATACTTAGTGATCAGTGTGTTTGCTGTATATGTGAAATGTTTTTTTATAGTGGTAGGGTTAGTCCCTAAAGTTTCATTATGATTAATGGTGTACACAAGTAAAATCACAATGTTTTCCCAGTGTTTTCTCACAATGCAACGTTTTCCTTGCGTTAATATCACTCTCACTTGATGAAAAATCTTCCAAATTTCACAAACTAGAAAAGGAAAACGGATTCTTGAACGGCTCAAAACGAAAGCTTTAAGTGTGTTTGACGAGTAAAAACACACTTATGCCTGATTTTCCAAACATTTGTTTCATGAAAGTATTTAATTTTCTGAAAATGTACGTGAATGTAGAAACATTATTATAGTGTCTCTCCCTTTCTTTTTTAAAGCAAGACAGAGGAGGCAGACTGTTCATTGAATTTGGTTTAGTGCAACATTATGAACCAAAACAAAGATTATTATTCGCCTTTTTTAGATTTATTTTGAGGGCTTTATACTTTTATTTTGATAGGACAGTGGATAGAAATCGGGGAGAGAAAGTGGGGGATGACACGCAGGGAAGGAGCCACAGGTCACTTGAACCCGGGCTGCCCGCTTGAAGAGCTTTTGTCTCCACACAAGGGGCGCGACCTAGCCACTAGGGCCTAGGCCATCTTTTTTTTATGGTTCTAGTTATGAATTATGATTTTGATTATATCGCCCATATCAAAAATCTGCTTACGGGTAATTTTACAGCATAAGACACTCTCTACTAACAAATGTGCTGCTCAAAATTTGAATTAAAGACTTAAATGCTGAAGGCTTCATGATAAACATATACGTACACATAATAATATTAAATCAAAACAAGGACATTGTTAGAGCTCCTTCTGCTTTAAAAAAAAGACAATGCTTTCCTTCTCTTATTTTATAATATTGTAAAGCACTTTGTAACTTTATTTTGAAAATTGCTATATAAATGAAGTGTTGTTATATTTATTTTGAAAGTCTTCAAGTCAAAGTGGTCTGCTTCTGCCATCAGACACAGCTGGAAACCTTCATGTAGCCTTTTAGGGGTTCAGCGATCAAATTGAGCGTTCAAAATTACCTTCCCAAACGCTGGAGGAATAGTTTACTAAATACACCGCACTCTGCCCGAGATGAAGTTGTTACCATTCTGCAGGCTGCACCGATAACACTTATGTAAGCGCATATGTGTTTATTTTTTGAAGGAAGACCCTTTGCATGTCTGCTTATCCCAGTAAAAACACATCTCCTGCCCGTAGGAAGCACTGGTATGAAGGAGCGGCATAAATCTTCAGTCAGATGTACGTCTTGGCCTCTTTGAAAAGGGCTGCTATTTTTATGGTGTTTACATCATCTTTGGCCTTATAGAACATGAACGGTCTGTCCTGCTACATGCTGGCAACAATACAGGAAGTCTTCCCGTCTTTATGACTTCCTCTATGGCGCAAACCACGGGAAGCTCTCTGGAAGTAGGACAAGGAAATAGCTTTGCTCCCATTGCGAATGTGGGAATGTTAATGTGGGCGCTAATCCATCCATGCTCCTAAATTGCTTCCTTCCCATCATTCTCTACAGAGAGTAGGCTATATCTACAGGGATGTTTATTTTTCCACCATTTTTTTCCCTCGTGGAGTTCCCACAGTGAGCTCCATAAGTAATGCTACAGGTGTTTTAGCTTATGTAAACCTACTGTGTGTTGACCGAGCCAAGAAAGCCGAGGATTACTGTCTGTACATCGCAAGCTGCCCCTGCTAATCCTCCAACTTTCCCTCTTGTTTTCCCCTCTTTCCCAGACCTTCCAACTAGATTTAAAGGCAAAGTTAAGCAGGCTCAATAAAGTTGAGTTGAACAAACGCACATGGTCAAACCAATAGCTGGAGTCATTGCTGTGTTGAATTTGAGGTAATCTGACCCACGAATGCCACAGCAGATGCAACATTTTTCTGATGTATTTCCAGTTTTCTTCCTCACCGCCCTCTCTTTCTCCTAGTGTATTTAGCCTCACAAAAAGCCTTTCTTCTCTGCCTCCCTCCCCTTCCTCCCTCTCTCTCACCCCCCCCCCCCTATTAGCCAACACTCACCCTCTCCCTTCTCCTCATAAGAAAATGTTTGCCATAATCATGGATTTGTCTTTATTACTGGCAGCATACGTGAGTGGCTTCTTGGAGAAAAAAGGAGAGGATGCCGTGAAAAAAAAAGTGCCACATGGGAGTGAGTGATTGAGGGAAAAGCAGAAGGGGTGGAAGGAGGGAGGAGAGGAGGGTGTGTTGGGTCGGCTGGGGTGGGGGGTCTGTGAGGCCTCTTTATTTTCCTTGAAAGCTCCCTGAAAACCGCAGACACATGGTACAGAATTCCCCCTCACAGTAGGAGAGGTGGGAGGGAGGGTTGGACGGTTTTTGCAAGAGAACACCACACTGTCTGCGATAAACACACACACACACGCACACACACATACACACAGGGAATATTATAGGCGAGTACACTCACTCGGAAAAAGGAGGCAGTGTGTGAACCAGACGAGCAAACACTCTGCTACACAAAAGAGAGGAGAGACTTTGAAGGAGCCGACAGGAAACCTCAAAAACATCATGTCACTTCAGTTCTTCTCTGCTCTGCTCTATGGGAAAGTAGATGGTCCCACTTTCCAGGGGTGTTGGTATGATGATGGTGGTGGTGGTTAACGGGTTGGGAGGGGGGGTGTTAATCCAACGTACAATGTGTTTAACTTTGACAGGCAGATCCCTCGAACCCCCCCCCCCCCACCACCCTCTACTCGCTGTGGGGCCCCTTTGGGCTCGAAGAAACGCAGAAACTGGTATTTAGGTGGAGTTGTAGGCTGACTGGGAAAAAGTGAAGGGTCAGGTGGTGTGAATGGACCTGTGAGGGGTTTCATGGGAGCTTAGAGTAGACCTGGGCCCCCTAAAATTTAACACTTGACTGATTGATAAGGATGCAGGAAACAAAACAATTCACCATATTTTTGATTATTTCTTGCTTAAAAAAAACAAAACATCTATGAGACAAATTCTGCAGTTTTCTTTGTCCTCTTTAACTTGTTTAGGGAATTCCTTTTTACGAGAAGACATCACACATGGGAAACTACAACATCCATTAGTTAAGGTCACAAAATGGATAAGAAAATGGAGGAGTATCGCCATCTAGTGGGCGCCATCTTGCTTCTGTCATCTCACATCTGTTCTCTCTGTATATGCATAAGTGTTAGACCATGACCAAATCAGCTTCCCCCTTACAGTATAAGATTTTTGCAACATAATCATCAAAAGTTCTTGTGATTGTAGCTAATAAACAAAATCCTTTAAGTGAGGGTTTCCTTTGTGGCATAAATCAACAGGAACACCACTTAATGACCTGCTTCCTCCATGTTCTCTTTGTATACTTATTAATGGCTCGGCAAAAGTCAAAAAAGAAACCCTTCTCACAAACAGGGAGATCAAGTTTTTCCATCAAACCCAGAGACCAGCATGCTGAAACCCTCCTGCAAGGGAGAAAGAGGAGATGGAAAATCTG
This sequence comes from Tautogolabrus adspersus, assembly GCA_020745685.1. NCBI lineage: Eukaryota > Metazoa > Chordata > Actinopteri > Labriformes > Labridae > Tautogolabrus > Tautogolabrus adspersus. The sequence continues at coordinate 8,858,607 of CM036556.1, read as the reverse complement.
TGTCAGCACGCTGAGTAGCCACTGCCTGCCTGGAAAAATGAGGACACAAGGAATGGGAATACAATCAATTTATAAAAAGCCTCAAGTATGACCTTCCCTCATTCTCCCTTCTTCATACTTGACATTACATTATGCTAATTATTTGCCAAATGAGGCAAAAGTCATGCACAGTAATCCACATTTGACCTCTGTGATTTTCCACACATCATAAGGTTTTGGTTTCTGTCAGAAGCGGAGAGGACTCAAGGTTAGAGTTGGAGGATTTAATTTAAGAGAAATTCTGAGTTTCCAGACCTAATTTACTGTGCCCAGTATTTTAAAAACAATAACGATTACCTGCATTTCCTGTAATCTGATTGGCAAACCCAATGAGTGCTTTTTACCGCAATGAATGACACAACAGGCTTCCAGATAATGTCAGGAAAGCATTGACTCACTTATTAATTTATTTACATGAATAAGTACCTTGAGTTGATCACTCATATTCATGGTCTTTTTTATCAATTTATAATTTTGTACAACAACCAAAAGTAGTATAAAATTAAACTTTTATAGTTTGGAAGAGTTATTTCTTTCTGTAATAAAACTCCAGACAATGTGCTGATATATCAGACACGATTGCCCTGCATTTAAAGGCATAGTTAGAAAAAAAGCTATAACTTTATTTGTTTATTGTGTCATTAAATAGTAGCCTAATACAATTTTGTTACGTTTTTAGTAATGTGTCCAAGGATTTACATTTTTTTTAAAAGGCCAATTAAAATTCTTGCTTCATTAAGAAGATTGAAAGGCCACTAGCCTACTCTTTTCCTTCATTGCCTAGGCTTGTTCCACTTCCAGCAGCAGCCAGCTACTTTAGCTAGCTTTAGCTTTAGTGTTATTAAGCATAAAACAGAATGTTTTAAACAACTCTACTTACTTTCTTACTTCAAAGGTAACTTAATCTACTAGCCATTAAACTGACTTATAATGGGTGTTTGATTAATTTGTACAAAAAACCCACAGTTTTAAAGGTAAATTAAGCTAGCTTGTTAGCACAGGTTGCAGCAAAAAAAAAATTAGAAAGGTCTGCACACTGTTTGGCTCCCAATAGCAATTTTATTTAAACAGGGCAACGTTTTGATCTAAACTCTGTAGCCTAAGTGAGTGGTCCAAAAATATTTAACCATTACTGTTAAAATAATTTAAAACAAGGCTAAAAACTCTTAATCTAAATAGCCTAATGTCCTAATGTTCAGACTTAATGGTAATAAAAAACAGAAGTCTTGAACTAAGATTTAACTTGGACTTATTTTCATATTAATTCAGTCATTTTGCTTAATGACTTAACCCCCCAAAAACAAAATCCGAAGTTAACTACTTTTCCGACTTTTATTGAAATTGTTCCAACCACTTAACAATTCAAAACACTTCTATCATTTCTCATTGTTTGATACATTCATTGACTTGAAGGAGACATTCCCAGCTGATATGCGTAGATAATCTAATTCTAACAAATCCTCACTAAGTGAATTACTCGTTGTTGAAAAAACATCAAACATGTCAAAATCCCCACTTCCACTTCCGTCGTTATCTGGGATTAAATCAGATGTTTTCAAGTCAGTGTCTCCAAGATCCAGCTTGTCATCCTTAACAATGCGGAAATCTTTTAACTCATCTTCAGCAGGTTTTTCAGGGCCTCCACTTGAGTTGTCTTTAGTGAACATAGCCCCCTCTGAGTTCAAAGTCCAATGAGCTGTTTCTGCTTCTTGCTTGGAGGTAGCTGTAATGTTTTGAATGCTATCCTTATGGGTCGGAGTGGCTGGTGTCTGAGATTTTGCTCTGACACCACTGAACAAAGCACTTCCAAGAATATCAGAGTAAGAGAAAGCTTTCACTCTGGCAGGGAGCTTAGGCAGCCTGCGTATGGCTACTTTCCAAGCATCATTGGTTACAGAGGTAGATTCATTGATCTTTTTGGCATTTGCTTGTTTTCCTTTCACACGTTTGCCTCTCACTGTAGAGCTGGTAGAACTGTTGAGCATACTCGCCTTCATAGGAGTCTTAAGAGGCCCAGCTGATCTGAGAAAAGCAGAGGAGATTGGCTGATTTTGTGTTTGTTCTTTGGACTTCCAAGTTGTTTTGTTAAAAGCATTTTCCATTCTGGTTTGAACAGGTTGAAATCCACGAAAATTATATATTTTATGGTTCTTTTTGTAGTTGTCAGATGTGAATCTGTAATCTGATTCGGAACCTCCTGATGTCTTCAGAGGTACTTTAGGGTCCTTTTCACTCATTGATCCATGTCTGCCACCTGGTTTTATTTGACCTGTTTTATTGTACCTATATCTCTGAATCCTGCGGCTTAAAGGTTGCCAGATCTGTGAGCTTCTAGGTTTTAAACCTCCCAAATCTGGCTGGACTCCGGTAGACTTGTCTGGTTCACTACGTAAAGCTTTGGCTCCCTCAAGTGGCCGATTGCTCAATCCGTTAAGACCATATATTCTCCTGTAGATCCTCAACTTTCTGGTACCCATGTTGCCTTCCAACCCAACATGACTGTCAGGTATCAGAGACCGGACTTCCTTTACTCCAGATGTGATTGGTCTTGAATCTTTCATAGCTTTGATGATATTTAGAGTGTTTGGAGAATAAGAGAAAGCTGTGGGATTTCTCTCAAATTTTTGTGGTGTAGTAGTTGTTGTAATAAATAGTTCTCTCTGGCTAAAGCTATACTTTTGTGACAATGACGGGTATACTTTTTTGATTTTAAACTTGCTTTTGTCAAAACTGTATAGTAGAGAATTTGTACTTTCATTCAAACCTCCAGATGACAGGACGGATGGCTGCTTCAGAGCTCTCCACATAGAATTTTTAAATCCTCTGAAGCCATAAATGCTTTTATCGATTCGTCCAGATTTTTGAGTCTGCATTGTTCCACTTGAAGTTGTATTAGCTGGACTACTCGGCACAGATTCCTCGCTAACAGTGGCATAGTTGCCCTGCAAGTCTGCATAAGCAATAGGGACCAAAGTTTTTCTGGTGTCATCAGTCCCTGGAGCAGGAAGTACCAAGGTTTCAACAAGAGTTTCTGCTGTTGTGTGATGAGATTGCTTGAAACTATCTCTCAGAGCCTGAGCACCGTACTGGGCAACACGAGCAGATTGGTACAGTGGATTGACACTTTCAGATGGTTGTTTTATGTACTTGGTTGGACCTCTTTGTTGGAAATTTGATGAAAACATGCCATAAACCGGAGTATCAGAGGGCCTTTGCATATGTGATATTGTCGGATAAGAGATGGGTCCGTCACCAGTTACTGTTTTCACTGACTGATGTTCATCGAAAGACGTTTGGGAATCCTTGAACAGGTATGACTGACTGTTTTTCTTTCTTGGTACCTCACTGTTTCTTGTGGATGGCCACCCCTGGGAGAAATCTGTGATGGATGATCTCTGTGGTTCTGTGCTGGGGTTGCTTTTAATAACATAGGCGTCTAAGCTGTCACTGATTGATGGTGCATGAGGAGTAATTTGAGCTGCTACACTTAGATATTTTCTTGATTGAATTGCTCTCGATGTACTCTGCGCCCAGGATCCAGGGAGCTCATTTGTCTCTTTATGGCCACTGTAAGGCATTCTTTGAGTTGGCAGGGAAGTACTTGAATATCTACGAGTCTGGAATGAAAAAGGAGAAACTTCAGATGGCTCCCAAACAGTTTTGTCCTCTGCCTCATTTGAAAAGAAATTTGAAGGTACATTCTCTTCTTGGTAAGATTTCTGGGCAAGGCTGGGATTCAAAACTTCTGAACGACTGGAGCTCTGAAAAAAGGGACTGGCAGCGTCTTTGTAAGATGATTTCCTAATGATTGCAGAGTTTGAATTGTAAAGATTAACATTTGTAGGGTGGTAATTTACACGGGATTTCAGTCTCTGAACGTTTTCTCCTACATGTGGATTGTTGCTGGTGGACATGCTGTTTGCTGGCTGCATTCCACTCTGCACTCTTGTCATTCCAGCATAGGACTGTCTGTTATCTGGGCTGTTTTGATTGTAACCAAAGCTACGTTCAGTAAACCCCAGAGGTTTTGGTTGATGGTCAATGATTGACGGAGCTTTTCTATTATTCCAGATAGTCTCAGTGTTCCTAGGTGGTCCGGACTGGAGTCCAGTTTCAGGTGATAGCTGACCTGTAAAAAGCTGATGATGCTGACTGTTTGGAGTGTACAGTCGTCTTAGGACTTTGTGCTTCACTTCATTGTCCAGTTGGGTTGTAATGGCTAAGGGTGGGAAAAGAAAGCGTACAAAAGAGACGATGAGTAATTTTTCCTATTGTTGTTATACAGGCAAATTTATTAGATTACCAGACAAGGCATTCGATTGAAAAAATAAAGGCATTGAATGAGTGCTGATTTAGAGTATAACAGCACTTTGACTTAAAACTGTAGGCCTACGAATCACTCCACTTTGGTGTTCTGAGTACTGTACAAAGCAAAATGCAGCTTTACCATTACAGCAAACGGTCTTTGTCTAATTTCACACTGGCCACCAAGCAACTGTCAATCAAGTCCTCTTCCACTGATTATAACTTTAAACATACAGATAAATGTACATAAAACAAAGAAGCTGGTGGGTGTACTGAATATCAGCTATTTTTCTGGGCATTTCAGCCATGTGATATTGCTTATATACTTGATACTATGAAAATCCTTGGAAAAAAATTACCAAGGTTGATGAAATTCCTGAATTCTTTTAATTGTGTAAAGTTTACTTTTAGTGTGACTTTTCAAGCAACAAAGACTAAGTAAATACATTTTCTGTTCATTTAAAAACAATCAGCTGTAGCTTTAAGGAAAGACATATAGTTGCCTCAATCAACACATGCCAGAGAGTCATTAAAGGGGACATATTATGAAAATCCACTTTTACAGGGTTTTTGAACATATATTTGGGTAACCTGAGCGTCTATCAACCCACAAAATGTGAAATAAATCCATCCAGTCCTTTGTTTGTGGTCTGCATAAGTCTTACAACACAGAGAAAAGTGCTCCGTTTCAAATTTTCTCAGTTTGTGACATCACAAGCTGGATTCTGGTAAAAAAATATCATCCTTTCCCCTGTTTTCTCCACCCATGGACTCCACCCCCAGCCTAGAGAAAAACTTTTGTACAGGTCTGCTATTTTTATTCTCGCTACAGAGGAGTGATGTCTACTGGGAAAACTCAGGGGGGGCTCATTGCATTTAAAGAGACACACGCACCAAAACAGAGCGTTCAGAGAGAGCTGGTTTATACAGGGTCACAAACCTCCTCTGGTGCTTGATTCATGTTATATTTTGACCAAAGCACAGCACAGATGTTTCATTTAGACCACAGGGGACTGTTTGAAAAGATGGAAAAGGAGGATAATATGTCCCCTTTAAGATGAGCAGTATCTCACTGAAACTGCAGACACTGGAGATTCAGCCTCACAGATACAGGCCTGTTTGCGCTTACCTCTTGCAGCATCTGGACACATGACAAACAACATGACAGATGCACAGACCAGCCCAAAGAGTCTGCAGAGAAGCACAAAGAAACACTTTCAAGACTATAGTGCGAATTTATTGGAATCTTAAACGCTCTCTACCAAAAACAATCACCTACCCATTAAAGGTGATAATTACAAGTGCAAAAAGCCTGTTAAAGGTGACATTTACCTTGCGCAAGGAGCAATATTTTCCACCATGATGAACAGCTTCCTCCCAGGCTTGTAAGAGCGTTAAAAAAAGGCTTTATAATGAGTAGTGATGTCGATCCATGTGTTGTCAGACAAATGAGTCTGAGAGCTCTGACCTCTGCTGCAGGTTGTGAGTCTGATTGGAGGAAATGCTAATCACCTGGTCTTGACAGAACCACTTCCTGGAGCTGAATGTTCCTTCCTGTTTAGGCCTTTTCATGTAGAATACTTTATTTTATTATGTCTCAAAATACTCTACCACTTCATCCCTGAGTTTTACTAAGTAAAGCTTGTTTTATGTTAGGCCTGGACTTGAAGCGATGGGTCATTTTAACTGTAGGCTGCTGTTGTTAAATACACACAGATCAAAGCCAGTTTCATTTGTTATGTTATACTGGACACACAAAAAAGAAGCCTTACAGTGAGTTAAGACCAAAAGTATTTTATTTTTCCTTAAATATTTTACATGTATATAAAAATAAATACAAAACACAGAAAAATGAATAAATATAAAATATAAAAGTGCAATTATTTGTGTAAAATAGGAATTTGAAATTCACAGGTTTTCCTTTTTTCACTCATAGTTTACATCATTGTCCTCATTTCAACAAGCCAACACAAAGCTGTAAAGATAAGTTCAATCATGGTTGACTGTTTATGTGTCTTGCCGAGAAGGTATCATCAACATTATCGTCATCACCATCATTATTATCCATGTTGTATGAGATCCACTGAGCCATTTAAAATGATGTAGCATCACATTGTCCAGGGTATCTGTGGACTCCTTAAAACATGTAGCAGGACATCATGGCGAGGTTCCTCATGTCATCATTGGTCATACAGTCTGTAAAAGGAAGACAAGACACATTAGACAATGATTTAAACACATGCTCTCAGTTTTTCACACTTTAACCTCATAAACTACTAGACTATTCAGAATTTAGGCCTATGTAAACTTCACAAATGTATCTAGCCCCTTGCATAATTATCATAATTTTCTTATAGCCTGTTTGCAGCCATATAGGCTAGGCTAAACTCAAATCTGGAACTTGAATCACAAACTGTAATCAACCAGACGACACCAACTTGAAAAACTCGGCTACTTACTTTGCCGTGACCGCTTTCCGCTCATCTTCCTCCAAACTTTACTCCAGGACCTCCGGAGCCTTCCGCCTCTGGAGCCCGGGGGGGAGTCGCCCTCTCCGGCTGGATTTTCGGAAAGCGTCCCCTCCTCGTTGACGTCACAGTCGTCTTGAACGCCACCTTCCTCTTCCTCCTGGTCGTCATCGTCCTCCCGGTCGAGGACTCCCGAAATTAGCAGCTGCTCCAGGACGCACTCATCCACTCTCAGCTCGACTCTGAGACTTCTGTCTCCGAGGATGGATGTGATGTGTCGACACAGCGGGCAGACGATGGATTTGTCAGCTCCCAGACGTGCCTCATCATCGGGTCCCCCCTGAAGAGGTCGTGAAAGGGCCAGCAGGCAGTTCTCACAGAAGCTGTGTTTGCATTGGAGCTCCCGGGGACACCGCCGACCCGCGTTATAAGTCTGGTAACAAATTCCGCACTCGAGCTCTGAATACATCGTGCTGTCTGGTCAGAGATTTACCTCGACGTTTGAATGAGCTAAGAGGAGTGAGCTGTCCAGACTTATACTGGAGGGTGTGAGGAAATGCGTGGGAGGAACGTAGTAGCCTAGATTTGAGCCAAATACACATGAGTCACCACTCTCAAAATACACGTGATGCAATAAAAAGCAGCCTAATACACAAGACACTATGACGCACAACCACCTCATCACTGTAGTCTAACAAATATTGATTATCCAGGGCTAAATCACAACCAGATGTTAGACATAACAGAATCTATTGATTAACTATAGTTGCTGGATTAGAAATTGAGTTTTTCAGTACAAATACAGGTGTTTCAGTAATCACAGTCAAGGACGGCATGTGTCCCTTGTTTGAAATTCATAACTAATGTGCCTTCTTTATTGCGCCTATGAGAGATAAAGCATAATGAAACAAGAAATTCAGTGAATAATCTGGGATAACATGCCCCTATAGGTGCCATTACAGTGCTGAAAGTATAATAAAGTGCCCTTAGAGTAGAGAAAACAACATAAATTACTTGTTTGTATCCACATCCAGTAGAGAAAATGTGATACCATGCCCCCTCATGTACCCTTACAGTGAAAAGAACAACACGTCCAGTGGTTGTGGCGGTTGTCCTCGTCGCAGCAATCGTGGGTTCAAGCCCGGCATCGGCCCATGGCAGCGCGTTGTGCCCCGCTCTCTCCTCCCAACATTTCCTGTCTTTCTTCAGCTGTCCTATCAAATAAAACAAAAAAGGTCCAAAAAAATAACTTTAAAAAAAACCCCTCAAAATTGTCCAGGTGGTCTGCATGTAGGAAGGCTAACGGGCAAATAAACATGATGTTGTGTCAGGGTCTCCAGCTTGATAAAAGTTCTCAAGGGTACTATTGTGGTGTAGAAAAAGTGACAGTGTGTCATCCCAGGTGTTTTCTATTGGAGAAAACATGATAATGTTATCCTAAAGGGGCTTTTATTAGTTGAGAATTTTTTTAATGTCCATTCTGGGGAGCCCTGACAGTGAAGAAAGAGTGGTGACGTGTGCTAAAGGGAGTCAGAAGTCGATTAAATAAGACATTTCGCTCTTCAGGGTGTCAGTGGAAAACCGCACAAGTACCTTTAAGGTTACCCATAAAAAGGACAAACACATGTTAGAAAATGTAGTCTGGGCTGTGCCCCCCACTAATGCAGCTGGTGCCCTTTTATTCCTTTTTTTGCCCTTCCCCTCAAACAGCCTGGGTACACCACTGGTCCCTTTTAATGATTCCCCTACTTAATCTAACTTGTGCTTATGTAAGGAGTTTAACCCCTCCCGTCAATGATACTGTGGGTGAGTATCTGTGTGTGTGTGACGTGACATGCCTCTTGGTAATTCCCAAACAAGCCACCTCCTATCTGTTGTTACAGCCTGAACTCCTTTCATGGTGATATCCGCTGAAATCTCAGCCAACACTAACAAACTCCCTCACCCTGTGTGTGTGTGTGTGTGTGTGTGTGTGTGTGTTTGTCTGTGTGTGTGTTTGTGTGGTGTGTGTTGTGTGTGTGTGTGTGTGCGTGTGTGTGTGTGTGTGTGTGTGTGTGTGTGTGTGTGTGTGTGTGGTGTGTGTGCGTGTGTGTGTGTGTGTGTGCGTGTGTGTGCGTGTGTGTGTGCGTGCGTGTGTGTGCGTGCGTGCGTGCGTGTTTGTGGGGGGTATCTATTCTTTTGTTAATTTTTTGTAGACTTTCCCGCTTTTGACTCTCACAGCAAAGAACTTACTGTAAGTGTTTGATCGTTTTAACACAAGTTGTGAAGATGAATGACGGTGAAAGAGGGGAAAAAAATGTACTGTTGATTTAGGATCTGTTCAGTTAGGTGGAGAAATCAAATGCCTAAGCTTTGAAATAAAGTCAAGTTATCATTTAGATTAAATACAATGAGCTTTCAGTTTTGAAATACAACATGTGACTGTCATCAAGTACAGTTGACAGCTTGGCTGGGATTGAAAAGTGAAGCTAATACTGAAGTGCCGTAAACCTGCTTTTCAAAATCACTTACAATATTTTGTTTAACAACATAAGAAAGGGGCGCCAGTAGCGTAGCGGTTAGTGCGTGCTCCCCTTGTACGTAGGCTATAGACCTTCAAGCGAGCGGCCCAGGCTCGAATCCGACCTGTGGATCCTTTCCCACGTCATTCCCTATGCACTCTCTCTCTCTCCAATTTCTGACTCTATCCACCGCCCTAGCTCTATAATAAAGGCACAAATCGCCCCAAACATTAACCTTTAAAAACAACATAAGAAAAAAAGTAATAGATTCACAGGATAGTGATTTTAACGTGTACATCAGATATGTATGTGAACTACTAATAACTTCAAACCTCATCTCATGGACTTATTAAAACATTTAAAAAACATTTTGTTGTTAAGTCTGGTGGTTTGTGGCCTATTCCTTTTGTTCACCTCTGTTTAGTATGAGTCTAAAGTAAGCACAGAGAAACTATCAGCTCTGAAGTTTGGTGAAAGTCACCTTTACAGTGTTTTGTTGACTTTAAGTCAGACTGGTTATGCAACAATAAAAGAATTCAACTGAAGATAGCAGTGGAGGCGTCTTGCATGTTTTTACAAGACAAGGAAATCACTCGATCAGGGGGCAACAGATAGGTGACTACATTTATCTGTCAATAATTCACCTGTTTGCACCTCACAGGAATGTTCCCCTGCTCTGAACATTTACTACTGCATATTTACTTCTACTAGTTTCCTAATACCCTTAAAAGAAAGACTACTTATTTGTCAAATGTAAAACGAATAATACTAATAATTAAACCATAATCCACATTGAGGTATTACAAAACCCTACATGCTGACTGTGTGAAAGCATAATACCATAATATGGGAGTAGAGTAAGACTTATGAGGATCAAGAGACTCCAATCGGTCATTTTCTGTCTTATGTATCCTGGTAACCTGCACATCACCAAGGGTTTAATTAATGCTAAGCAAACCACACAGAGATGCCTCATGGGGGAAGAGACAGAGAAACGATGACAAGTAGAATCAGGTGAGACAGAGCGAAAACAGGAGGCTGACAGTGAACTAGGCTCAGACACGCAGCAGGAGAGAAACTTAAGTTTTGAATGTGCACACAGAAGAGAGAGGAGGACACTCTGCCAGGCTGAGATCTGTACCAACATGAGGAAGAGTGTGATTTGGGAGAGCAGGGGAAGTACCCGGGTTGGAGGTGGGCATCAAAGTGAGCTCTGATAAAAGGGAGTGTACAGTGGGTAAGTACCGCTCTTATCTGCTGCTGAGTGTGTTATGATGGATCACTGCCAAATCCTGCCTGTTTAATCTCACTGAAACTGGAGGCTCAATAGATACAAGAGGGCTCAATTATTCATACAGAGCATCTACTCTGTGCTGACTTCAACATTTCTCTGTCAAAACCTCTCTGCCATAACATACATTGTGATTTGAGTATACATTTTTTTTGTTTGTTTCTGTAAATTATTTTTGCTCCACTATTTCTGCTCAGATTCGAGTTGTAGTTTACTTTGAAAAGAAAAGGTGTAATGCCACGTGTTGCCATGCACCAATGCAAAGGAGACCCCATCTGCTAAGCAGCAACCCCCCTATGAGTTTACAGGGGTTGCCTTAGTAAGCCTATCCCATGTAAACAACACATAAGGACAAATAAAAAGTGTAAGAAAGCAAAGAAATGTAATGCTTTGTTTAAAAAAAAAATCACAGCTTTTATGCAGCAGACAAGTATTCAAATGTCAGTCATGTGCCAAGTAAAAGTCAGACAAGATAAAAATTAGGCAAATGTTGACATTTTTGGAAATTACTCTTATTAACTGTCTTTGTAGTAAGCTTAATTAGCTTAGCCAATCTAAGCCAACTAAGCTATCAAAGAAAAGGGAAACCGTTAGACCAAGCGGCAACCTCCGGTGTTGAAAAATGAAGCCAATGTGAAAGTGCAAAAAACAGCAGTTCTTCAAGTGTCCACTTGAGGCTGGCTCCAAAAGACCTGGAAGTCACATATACACCCCATTCAGAAATGCCCGTTCTTATTAGTTAATGTATTTATCGGCACACACTGTAGGGGGGATGATTTTCTTTTATAACTAATTTTATGAAGGATACAGGTTATGCATAATAAGGCGCCTGGCTGACCTGATTGACCGGCGGGCACAGTGTAGCTGTTTTTTAGGCGGCTTAAAACCCTCTCAGCTCCGGCTCTTAGCATGTCGTCATGTTGACTGAAAGTTAGGTTGAGACGTCTTTCCAAAGCCCCCTGCAGTAACCAATGGGTGACGTCACTTAGGCTTCTTTCACTAATATTTACTATCTATGTGTTAGATTAGCTCTGTCAAAAGATAGCAAAATATAACTAACAACGCTGCTAAGTTTAGGAAATACAATTTCAAGTTTATTTAGCCATTAGCTAAGTAAGCTAACTGACTACAGAGCACTGTCCGAAGGTAGCAAAACCCTCTTACCTCCAAGCACTGCTTACGCTTACTAATGAATCCTTATAAAATTGTTACTTTTTGTTTTGAGAGTTTTCACAGTTTAGGGAATACAATTAGGCTACACACAATCATTGCAGAAAGCAAAGTTAGCTTAGCTTAACACAAACAGAAAGCAACAGCTAGCTTAGCTTTGCTCAAAGGAAAGTTCGTCTAAGTTATCTTGTAGCTAAACCTTTCTTTTTAAAATATTCTTGTAGCCAACAGTTGCAACAAAGTACGTGGGCTAATTATTTAGCTTTAGCGCTACTTCTATGGGGACGATGTATTGTTATTACTTTTGAATAGAGCCTTCCTTGATGTTTTCTCTGTACTTAATTTTTTTGTATGAAGCTACAGGCTAAGCAGCTATTGTCTGCTTTATACAGGACAGACAAACAAGAAAACAATCAAGCTTATTTGCAGATCTATTACTTAAACTGATTTTCTTTAATCTCTCACACGTTTTAATGACGGCAAAATCTTTGGCTAAGTTTAAATATATTTAGTGTGCATGGGCTCAATAGTTCCTTGGAGTTAAAGTGCCACTGAAACAATTGTAGGTCAGACTTTTATAAAATTGGATTTGTAAAAAATTAATTGAAGGAGTGGACGCAGGTATGGTCTTACCTCCTGTGTGTTGGTCAAACTCACAAAGCATTGGTTTCTATACATTCATTGATGAAACACAATTCATGAACCCTGCCTAGCAATTGCCTAATCCTCTTTTGAGCGCTATAGTTGTCCGTTTGTAACACATGAGCTAACTGTGGCTCAGTGTTAGAGTCGGTCGTCTCTCAACCGGATTATCGGTGGTTCGATCAAACACCGACATGTCCGATGAGTCCTTGGGCTGGACACTTAACCCCAAGTTACTCCCACTGCCTCAGCATTGGCGTATGAATGGGATTAGTTAATACTGATGGACACTTTACTGTAGCAGCCTCTACATGGGATAACCCATATGACAAAATTAGTGATTTTCTGTAATTCTTCAGAAATCTACCTTAGAACCATAAAAGAAAAATCTGCTTTAAAAAACCTGATACAAATTGATGGGGTGCCCCTTAAAATGATCAAAATACATTTAAGTGCATAAAAAGTGGACGTGCACAAACACATGTGCAGATGCAGCAGGTGTCATTTCTGACTAATTACTTCCTTACACAGCGTTTGTGTTTATGTTTTTTTTCGGACTTCCTGGACATGCTGAGTGTGCAGGGCGGCACACACTAGATGGAGCAGGATGATTAAGAGGTTTTAGGGGGGAATAGTTAGACGGTGGATGTCTAAGTGGTTTTAAGGATAAATGCTATGACTCATGGGTTGAGGAATCTGCTTCATTAAACAAAGACACAAGCAGCATCCAATGAAAAGAAGATTGTGATGTTTAAAAGCATCTGGAGGCCTCACATACGTTGTTTTCTCTTTACAGATTTTCCAAACTCCTCTTACTATCTTGCCATTACTGTGCTCCCAAGATAACTCCATCTGCACCCTCACCATGACAAGGGATGTTGTCCCAGCTCCCCAGCAGGGGAACCCAGCTGCAGCAGCACCCATCCCCAGCACCACCCCTGGGGAGGCCATGGATGTGGAGTGTCCCATCTGCTACCAAGAGTACAACCAGTACAATAAATGCCCCAGGATGCTGGAGTGCCTCCATGTTTTCTGCACCGAGTGCCTGCAGAGGATCCAGCTCTGCCCCTCTGACCCGACTGACCCCCACAGCCCACCCGCAATTCCTTGTCCACTCTGCCGTCACCTTACCCCTCTGGAGGCCGGGGACGCCCTCTCTTTACCCTGCAACTCCCGCATCCTGGCCAGGCTGCCCCCGATGGCCTTCCGCATGCCTGTGACCATGGCAACCCGCCTTGCAACCGTCACACAGAGAGTGGTGTTGTCCCTAGAGGCTGACAACAGGGACACCCGCTTCATCATCCTTCCCACCGTCAGCCTGCAGGTACAGCAGATGCACCCAGACAGGCTGTACGGCGCAGCGCCAGGCCTGATGGGAGAAGAGGAAGTCATACAGCAGAGCAATAAGACGCTCTTCTGTGTGCAGCTGCTAGCTGTCACCTTCTGGGTGCTGTTTGTGGTCACATGTGTGGTCGGGGTGGTGTTTGGCCCTCATTTCTTTAACAGAAAACTCTAAAAAGAAACAGGGTATCTCCTTTTTTAAGAAGATATGGTTCATATAAGGTCTCAATATGGACTAGTTACATGATGAGTCATAAAAGAACACATAAAACACAAGTTGTTAATAAATAATATTGATGAGGATATCTTTTAATACTGTGGTTGCTATCAATGGGACCAACTCTATGTTTACAGATTACCACCATTTACACCAATCCTCATGCAATTTGTTGCTTTTGTTAATAAATGATAGGCTGACAAAGTGCTCCCTCTAGTGGTGCATGTAGAAATGGATGGACTGACCAAAACTCTGAATAAGAACATTTAAATCTGAAAATATTTTTTTTTCCTTAAGGGTTCCTTTAGATTTTGCTCTCTGTGCGTTTTTAATCAATTTATCACACAGCTGATGACTTTATTGCCAATGCATATAGTGAATAAAGCTGGCTTACAGAACACTTTTACACGTTATCTGTGTAATAAGCAAATGTGCTCCTGGATATTTATGACTGATTTCTGTTATTTGGAATTTAATTTCATAATAGTAAATGGGATAGTCCTTTCAATAATCTTCCAGGGCCAAAAAGTCAATGGTGCCTTACGTTGGGATCAGCTTTCAGCGGACTGGGATGATGAAACTGATATAAGACGAAGCAATCAGAAAAAAATCAGATGATTTATTAGCCTTAATGATGCAAATGGTTGAAAGTCTTTCTTCTGTCTGTATTGTTATACATTTTTTCCTGTCCTTGGGGTATGTTGATAGATTTTGTGTCTTGTTAATAGTAGGTTAAACACTTTTTAATAAGTTCACACTTAGTCTAATTCAGTATAGAGCTTTTAACTTTTGATGTAATGAACTTATGTGTTTTAAGTTTCCAATTGAATTGAAATGACATTGTGATCTACTGGTGCATATTCTAAAATATATATTAACTCTTCACTCACTACCTGACACAAGCATTCAACCTTAAGAAGTTTATTTTGTCGTTAGCAGTAGAATATAAGAGACTTGCAGTTTTATCTGTCTTCTTCTTTTAAAGTCAGTGCATTAATCCTAAAGAAACAGTACAAAAAAATGTTAACAAGCTAATAGTGAAGTATGATGCATAGTCAGAGTCTAAGCACCTGACAAGCAATTAGATCACATAAGAACCCAATATTAACATTATAAATAATTATCTATAAATGTGTTTTCATTCAGGTTTATAAATGTACTTATTAGAATAATTATGTGTAGTTATTATCCTTATAAAACACGTACATGGCCATAATTTTTGTTTTAAAGACACAAAGGGATACGACATATGAAAGATAAAGCCTGTATGTAAGTCTGCCACTAACAATAAAACAAAAGAAGAATCTGCACCCAATTAAAATAATAGGCTATCATTATTTTGTATGAACGTCTTATTGATATTTATGACTGTTTACTTTGTCTAACTGTTTTTGTGTATGTCCGCCTTTGCAAATAAAAGATTAAATAAAATCCTTTTCCATTTTATTTTATCCACAGTATTAGGCAAATGTTTGACGGACAAAATTGACTTTTTTCTTTAAAAAACAAAAAGGCTTAAATGATGATTGATTCTTGCCCACTTCTTTAGCTATGCCATAATATTAATGTCACATTTTTGATCTTATACAGTTATGGTGATTATGTTTTTGTTCTAATCAGCGAACTCACATTGCATAAAATCCTAGACAGTTACCTTGCAACATGTTCTTCTTTCGTCTTCACCCTCTCCCCTTTTGAGCAAGCCCAGCTGCTCTTAGCGCATGTGTGAATTGTCTTAAGGCTATTACATTTTAATTTCAAAACAGATCCAGAGGTCTCTCCAGAAGAAAGCAGTATGGTGGTCTGCACTAGGAGGACCCTACAGGATGCGGTCGATTTCATCCGTGACTTCTCAGGACAACTGCGTGGATACAGATGAATGTTTTCCAGACGCAGAGAGCATTGATGTAACTTGGTTATACTGAACAAAGAATATAATATTTGAATCTACAGGTAGTACATTTTAATACATTTAATTGTTACTATTAAATAAAGAAGAAATAGCCAAATGGTGTAAAGGGTAAAAAGACCTTTCTGTTTTCATCTTTCAAAACAGTTTGCCTACATTTTTTAATTTCCCTGGATTATCAAATAAAAATAATAATATTTTCAACATTGGGCTCTCCAAGCAAAAATCCTGGCTGGTATGTAGAGTACGTAGAAAAGAAAAAAAAAAGGGGGGGGGGGGGGGGTCAACGTGTTTACGTCATACGCCGCGTTGGCTCGCAAAAAGTGGTGAAAAAGTTTTCAGACCCCCTCCCCTGTATGTTTTTGTTGGGGGAAAAGTTGTTGGAAGTTGGGTCGTGTGAATGTAGCGTGTCCGCCGTCTTTCGCCCCTCGGTTTCAGGGGGAATGCGAGTTTTTACTTCTTCGGAGTCGGACAGCGAGCTTTCGGAGCAGGGTTTCTTCGCTTTACGTCCTCTGGCTCGGGCTGAAAAATCTCAGTGGCCATCATCGTTTCACCTCTGCCGTCTCGTTAGCCACCTAGCTAGCTGCGCCGATAGCTAACTACCCAACAAAGTTAACGCTACCTCACCTCATAGTGTGTTTTCTTGTGGTGACTTCCAGCTTTGGAGGAATAAAAGCAGCCGTAGAGATGGCGGAAACCAAAATAATTTATCACATCGACGAAGAGGAGACGCCGTATTTGGTGAAGATACCCATTGCTGCCGAAAATATCACTTTGCTGGATTTTAAACAAGTCCTGAACAAGCCAAACTACAAGTTCTTCTTTAAGTCTATGGACCAGGACTTCGGGTGAGCTCCCCTGTTTTTTTTTTCCTCCTTTTGCAGGGAAGAGCTCTGTGGTTTGAATACAAACTAACTCAAAGTTGTTCACAGCTTTTGTAGGAGTAGTAAAGTAACAATAAAACCTGAAAAAGCCGAAAACCAACCCTTGAATGTGACTTCAATTTGTGAGAGGATCAGCATGAATTTAGCGCTAGTTTTCACTTTAAATGCTTGCTTTTATGAACGAAAAAGGTATCAATGTTGGAATTTGTGCATGTTTGCGTGTCAAATAAGTCATGCAATCCTATCTTGTGACCGGCTGTCGTATGTTGGTCACAGGGAATAACTTCTGGTTGAAGGATAATATACACAAAGGCAGCCAACACAGCCCCTTATCACAATCTGAACAGATATAATGACCAGTGATGAATATACAAGTGCTTCTATAAATACTGAGGGTATGTAGGCTGGGACATTTCTTAGAAAACATCATCATTACAATGAGAGGCATTCCCTGTCCCTGCTGCTTTTCTTTACCCTAATCCTCATGCCTCCCTCCCTCCTTCAGTCCATCATCTTGTGAAATCCTCGCCTTTTCTTTCAGTGGGGACTGAAGCCAGGGTTTTGTCTCCCCTCTTTAACACTTTGGCCTGCCAGCCATCCTTTTCATTCCCCATGCTTCCTCCCTTCCTCTCCCCCCTTTTTCTCTCAGAAAAGAGCTGTCTCCTCTCCTCTATCAATTAATCTTTCTTTCTTTTTTTTTCAGTGGGACTGGCTGTGCTTTTTCCTGCATAGGAATGCATGTTTGTGGTTTATTCACCCAGTGAGACCCTTAGGGCTCCTGTTAAATACATTGTAGTCTTGGATGAGTATTAAGGCTGGGCCATTTGCTTCCTTTTTTTTTCTCTTTGGATGGCACCATCAGAGCCAGTGCTAAGGGAGCTGCTGTATCAACTCAAATGTCAAAAAAAGGAAATGGATGTGATGGCTTTTCATCAGGCCTTGGCAGAGCTGGCGGGATGGAGCTGTCCTGTGGATGCAGATCATTTGAATATTAATAGCAGCAACATCATTTACTCAGTGGTAGAGACTAGAGAGATGTACTGAAACACTTTCCCTGAAAAGGCTCATCATCCGCCGTGGGGATGTTGAAGAATATAATTACCATGTTGATTTTAAAGTAAAAAGTCCAGTCTTAGAAATGAGGAGAGCTGCTTGTATTTTTAATCACATCACCCTTAAACATGCTCGGTCAGACTATGAAACAATGACGTCATATTCAGGTCTGGAAACTCGTGTTTGTTACCAACAATATTTCCTGTCAGTTTGTGGCCTCAGCTGTTTACCAAGTCATAACAAAACACAGACGATGAAAAGAACCGCTTGTTTACCTGAAGAGGGTTCGGGTTATCTGGTTCACTTTTAGTCTCGTGTTTATGGACAAAAATACGTTTTTGTGTTAGCTGTGATTACTCCGAATAATTCTACAAGTCTGCCTGAAACTTCGGGTTCAATCCTCTTCTGGAGAAATCTTTTCATTTATGCTTTGATAAATTGCTTGGTGTTAAAATGTTGTTAGAACATTAGGGATGAAGTTTGAAGTGACCAAAGCCTAGCGTTGCATTTTTAAATGTCTCGATATTCAATTCACTAAAGTCTAACACGGAGAAAAGTGACAGACTCTCACATACAAGAAGCTGGATTCACAAAACAAATGTATGTGTTTTTTTTTTTTTACGAAAACATGACAGCAGAATTTTCAGATGAGAGACAAGATGTGATCATGGGAAATGTTTGTGCTTTCTGTCAGTCGTCCTTTTTTACTTTGTACTCTTGAATGGTCCAGCCATATTTGAGTTAACTTTTGTTTGGGAAGCAAAGGAGGCAGCACACGTTGGCCAAACTATAAACCTTGGAACCAATCAGCTATCAGACATCAATGCTGCAGATTTGAGCCTCTAAAAGAAATGTATCTATCTTCATTTTCAGTTTTGTTGATGTGGATTGTGTATCACAATCCGAACCCTGTTCCTTCTTATTTTCAGTTTCTTAGTTGGACTGTGAACAATGACCAGCACACAGAAGAGGTTGTTGCACAGATTTGTCATTCAGATACGTTCTTGCTTCTCTGGAAGCCCAGGTAAACCTTTGTGAGGTGATATATGACAATCATTGCAGATACAGTGTCTGACATTTGGCTTATATATTCATCACTCATTCAGTCACTTTAGATTCAATATCATTTCGATGGGACAGCCTTCGATGTCCTTTTAAATCAAGACGCATTAGGCTCCGATATTAGACGCACATCTTGGTATGATGCAGTACAGATCAACAGTACCAAAACAGCATTTGAAATGATCATACAGTGGATGAAGACCTTTCTAGTAACAACATTCATGAAGGTATGAGTTATGTCATCACTGTATTGTTAGCCTGAGTTAGATTTGGCTCCCAATAGAATATAACCCTGATAACTAAGAGTTTATTCCATGCAACTTCTACGGCACAGGGGTCTTTGCAGAGCCCATTTTCTTTTACAGTCAAAAGTCTCCTTGTGTTATTGTAACTCAATCAACCTCACCACAACCGTCAGTGTTCTTCCAGGTTGTTGTCAAATGTTATTTTCCCTCCGTGTCACTGGAAAGGACATGATTCCATTTAGACCATGTGTGCCTGTAAGTGAGCACGCCATGTTTGGGTTTTTTTTTCTTCAAAAAGCTAAAAGTCCTCTTCTCAAGAAAGCCACCCACTCAAACGTGTCCAGCAGAGCAAAGAGAGACTCTCAAAGAAGAAAACACTCCCAGTGCTTTAACTCACATCTCGCAGCGCTGCTTCACACTCCCTCATCTGAATATCTCGGACTGAGTTCAGATGAAAAATTTCAAACATAGCTCTGAGTCAGCTGTCCAATCAAAGCAGGGAGTTCTCCCCCCCCCTCTCTCCCTCTCTCTCTCTTTGACCCAGGAGAGAAGTGTGTAAAAGTGTGTGTTTTCATTTGCCCCTGGTACAAGGCCAGCTGTCGACCTGAGAAGGCTGTGTGTGTGGCGGTGGGGGAGATCTGTGGAGCTGAGCAGGCCTCAGTCGGGGCTGAAAACCTGAGGCTGGACGGAGGCCATTTGCTGGGTGTCTGGTGCATCCACAAGGAAAAGAGGGGGGGGGCGGGAGTGGGGTGGTGTTCGCTCAGTTATTAGATATTCTCTTGAGTACAGGAAGATTAATTGTTGGAAAGGGGGAACTGTGTTGGGTTTAAGGAATTTAATGCTAGCAAGGGACTGGGGGAAAAAAGGAAGTGGGGGTTGCAGGCTTCAGGTTTTAAATCCAGCAGGACGCAGCATATTTCAGGCTTGTTTGTGCATTATTCGAGGCATTTTAGAGAGTGTGTGAAATGACTCTCGTCTGTGTTCGCTTGTTTGTTTGGAGGAGCCAGGAATGAAGACAATTACACTCTCCAGAGAAGAATGTTGCATCTGTTCAGCCGCTGTCGAGATGCTTTTTTTTTTTTTTTTTTTGCTGCGAGAGAGGGGGGAAAAAGTTAAATAAATGGGATGAAGGAAAAATGTCTGTTAGCAAACATTCAGTAGCCACACACAGTTCTCGGAGAAGCTTCCTTTAACAACTCCCCACTAGTTCCCACAACAATCTGGCCGTATGCTTACACTCACCCACAAAACCAGCTCTCAACAGCTGCTTACTAAAGCCCAGTGGAGCCTGACCAAGAAGAGGAGGCACACTGGCAGATGAAGCTGGAAAGCATTAAAAGTCAAGTCAAGTGTCCTCCGTGTCGCACTGTCCCAGTAAACTAGTGTAAGAACATGTTGGCAGGCTGCTGGGGGGAAATTACACAGCTGAAGTTGAATGTTTGCCTTTCTGACTAAACGTGGAGGAAGAGCACGGAGTAGAAGACGAGCCAGACGGATGTGTTGTCTTTGAGGAGCTTTGGACATGTGGACTCGGCTCTGCAGAGGCTTGTTGTTTTAGAGTATTGGATTTGCATCTTTCTGTAAACGGCAACTGCAAGAAAAACAGCCATTTCTCATTTAAGTCCAGCTTGGTACTTTGGTATATTAGTTTTCTGATTAAATAACATAGAAGAGAATTGTTAATAATCATGAGACAACATATGGCTGTAGATGAATAGATAACCGTGTATCTCCTCAAATATCCATGAAAACCTTTCTTACATATTAACGTACTCCACCGGGCTCATAATTAGATGTTTGGATTTCTCTAACAAGAATTTGACCCATATAAAAGGTGTGTCAACAAAACGTTTTCTTTACTAAATACGAGATCAAGAACGAGGTGTTAAGAGTTTCAGTGCCACTTAAGAGTATACAGCATGTTTACATTCTAGTTTGTCAGGATAATATCATGAGTCACACTGATTTTTGGGCAGGTTGATTGTGTTATCAGATGTTCATGTTTGTCCTGCCAAGTAGAGAGTGAAGATTCTTCTATATATTTTGGTCGCAGTAATCCTGATCCGGATAAAGAGGGTTATTCCTAAATACAAAACAGCACTATTTGATTGTGACCTTAGGAAGACTAGTCAGCTTATAGAAATAGATCATTTGGGTGTGTTCTTTTTCAACTTTAAAAACATCTTCTTCTTCATCATCACCACTACCATATCAGCGTACAGCCGTGTACTGCAGTTAAATATGTCTTTTATGACATTCGATAGGTGCTGTACTAATAGACCGTGTGCTCCATGCACGACTTTGCTAAGGGCCGGTTGTGCTATGAAATAATTCAGTGGCTGGCTGGCTGCCAAGTTTTGAGGAGAACCCCAGGATACAGAGTAGTGATCAGATACCAGTTCGGTGCCTCCTTGCTCAAGGGTGTAACAGTGAGGTTGTCTCGACCTGCTCTGCTTTCCCACCAGGCATTGTGGGTGTGCCAAACATTGGTTACTATCATGGTGAATAGCAGAACGAGAGCCATGGCTGCTAATGTTTCAGATGCTAGTCTTGCAGACTCTGCGCGGTTGTTGACAAAGCAGACGCAGCTTCCATCGCTGACAGTCAGGGTAACCACCGTTTGTAAGCCGTTTGTAAAATCTACTTTAAACCCAAAAAACCAGAGGAGCCAACGCGTCCAGTTTAGCTAATCATCCCGTCGACAGACATGCAGACTTGTTTTAGGAATTCAAAGAGCGACAGGGTGTTTAGTGATTGTGATAAATAACATAATCACATGCCCTTATACGTACAGAGCGGAGACCTCTGTTAATAAGGAGGTGCATTTTGTGGTTTGTGTTCAGTAAACTTTAGTGCACAGCTGTAGTGTGCAGGCCAATAATCCTGTTAGAGATTACACAAGGCTATCAAACTATTGAAACTAACATTAGCATCATTTATCTCTCCAGACTCCACAAGGCGCTCAAACAGATGCCAACAAAATCTGCAACCTCCTTGTGGAGGCAGCCTGTCCTTCCAGCTGTGTTTGAAAACACCACAAGGTCTCAACAGAGCTGTAAACATTCAAATTCAATATTTCTTTCTACAATAATCATGTTAATAAATTGATAATAAAACAATTTGTTAATACATTGATAATAAAACAGATATAGTGTAAATACCCGTTCTCTGCTGTATCCTTTAGGTTTGTCACATGTGTCACCTTATAATTTCATTATTGCTCGTCTTCTCACACACTCCCGCACCCGTGACCACATCAGCCCCGTCCTTCGTAACCTCCTCTGGCTCCCCATCCCCCAGCGTATCTACTTCAAACTCCTCCTCATCACCTATAAAGCCCTCCATAAACTGGCTCCCCCCCCTACCTGTCTGAGCTCCTCCACCGCACAATCCCACCCGCACTCTCAGGTCTGCTGACGAGTGTTGTCACTATTGTGACAATGGCATGTTCATGTTGCTAGCATTGTCATTTACAATGCCATGCACTTCAGTAAACCTGTAAAGCATTTCCTTGATGATGATTAAATCGAGTAGCTGGTGTGTGTTATCTGTGGAAGTTTTTAGCTTGTAGCCTGTAGCACTGCGGTAACGTCAGAGCTTCAGGTATTTGCGTTGAAGTTTCTAACTTTTACATCCATTAACTCGACTGATAAGTGATAATCTACCTGATGGCAAACTGAACCATTGTTTGAAGTGTTCATCACTTTCAAATATCACTGCCAAGTATCTCGATTCCAACAAAGTCAACTGCGTCGTATTGAAAAAATGCTCTGGCCTACACTTATGACATCGATGTAGCACACACACATGCTTAAACAAAGAAGAGCATAGAACTGAATTAAATAGATTAATTACCTTCCTTCTTGTTTTAATTGCTTCATAATTTTTTTTATTTCAGCAATTTTTGCTGAATGCTGAGTTGAGATCGACCCATCGTCACTGAAATCGATCTGAGTCAGTGTCAGACTGATATCTGATACCAGGATGGGATCAGTGCACCCCTACATGAGAGCATCATTATTAAGATGATTTAACTTCCTGGCAGCTGTGAAATAATAAACAGTGGTTAAAAAACAGAAGTTAGGCAGACGGTTGGTCATATTCGCTCATACAAGTGTAACAGGATAGAAGGCCAAAATTAAACTCCACTGTTGTCTGGATGAGCATTGTTCTGCAACACATCAGGACAGGTAGGCCCCTGTCTTTTTTCAGTTGTTTTTAATGAGTAGAGAGCGTTTGCAGCAGAAAGTGGCCGCCCAGGTGAAAAACGCAGCGCCCAGCGTCTTTTTTTTACAAGAGCTCTGCTGTTTTTGTGCGGCCGCTTTGAGCGCTCAAGTTGAAAATCTTTCATCTTTTCAGAAAGGCGCTGTTGACGTCACCGGCGCTCCTATCGTATCTTGTACTCGCATCCTCTTCGCGCCGTGTCTGCTGGGGTAAAAAAAAACCCGATCTAAAATACAAAACATGCAGAAAAAAGTGATGGAGCCGTGTCTGTCATACAGCGGCCGTTGTCAAAAGACTGTTGTCATAGAGACAGGACGGATGTGCAGCGCACAAACGCTTCATGGAAACACTCCCGAGCGCACAGCCAGCGCTTTTCTGCCTGGAAAAAACGCCAGGTGGACACGGAGCCTTACAGGTGTTTTTAGTGCTCCACAAGTGATGCATCGTCTGTCTGGAGTTGTAATGTCACAGATTAGACTTATTCCTTTTGTCAGATCAAACCAGGGCCTCGTGTTTTTGGATGAAGAACGTTGAGGAATGAAAGGTGTTTGATTAAATAGTTAACAGAATCAGATGCTAATCAGAACTTCCCTCTGATCAAAGCCTTTGTTTCACGTGATTTTTGAACACAGCTTTCTGGTGAAATGGATTTGAATTCTGAAGAGAGTTTACATTTCTGTGTTGATGTAATTTGGATTAGAGCTTTACTTAACTAGAACTGCTTCAGAACGTGTGATTGCAAGAGTCAGAGAAAAGAAAACACGTGAACACATTAAAACGAAATATATGAACATGAACGTCTCATCAGCATATGTTAGCAACATTTTAGAATCAAGCGCAGCATTTGAAATGACTTTCTTATAGCGTAATCTATCTTAGCTAATGTGTTAGTAGTGTAAAGGAATGATGCCTGCACTAAAGCCTTGCTTTCATACGACGTGTAGATACCACACACACACGTCATGATGTTATGAAAAGAAAACGATTGATTCCTTTCTTCGCTCACTTTGTCTCTCTCTTTCAGGGTGGTTAAAGAAGAGATTTCTGACGACGGCGCCAAGCTTCCATGTTTCAACGGCAGAGTGGTGTCATGGGTAAGGACAAACTCACCTGTTGCCTCTTTGTAATACAAGTGAGAGTTGAAGCCTTTCAGATGTGAATTATTGAAGTTTTTCTTTCTTTCTTTCAAACATCAGCTAGAAGCAGTTTTCAGAAACCTTTTTTTATTTAAATGCCACCCCCCTCGGACTAATCATCTTCTCTGATATAAGATTGTTGTTAATTATATTGCCACATGGAGACTCTTTTCTAGTTGAAGCACGTGTGTTTTTGGTGAGTGTTTGGTAAGAAATATCTCCTTGAGAGTGTGGGAAACCTGAACCAGACTGACTGTGCAGCCAGGTTCAACAGAAGGAAACAGACTCAAAATATCCCTGAGCAGCGTCAGCCACAGTCTAAAGTCGTTTTCAGATATGCACTCCTGAAAATATCTAGAGTAGTAGTGCAACAGAATCCCAATATCAACAAAAGAGCGGAGAACAACATACTCGAGAACAGAAAACGTAATGCAGCGGTGTAATTACGTGCATGGACGTCGTAGCGGTCGGTCAAATACATACACACCGTGCACCTTGCAGCAGTCACAGGATGTAAACGTCACTCCCCCCTCTCATTGTCTTGAGGGGAAGTCTCCTGATAATATCCTCTTGCGTTCTCACATCAGCTCACCTGGACTTGCTAGGGAAAATGTTCTAGCGGGCCGGCAGTGAAAAATTCAGCTGTTTGATTGTAGAATTGTTTAAATGAATGAAATCCAATGTTTTTAGTTAAATGGATACCAATATTAAAGATATTTGATATCATTTCTCTTGATCCTAGTCATAGCCTAGATATATTACGAACAAAAAACAGAAATCAAAAGAGCTGTTGTTGCTTTCCTGCTTTAATATCCACACCGTCATTACAATTCATTCTTGTTTGCAGTGAAGCCAGAAATGTCTTCGTATTACACATACTTCCTGTTTGTTTTTGTTTTTCTTCGGGCACCGGACTTTCTTTTCTCTTCAAATTACCTTTTGTCTTTTCTTAATATAGCTCAGGTTGGAAACCAGCCATTTGTGGAACTAAACTACATTTAAAGATGATATGATGCAACCAGGCCTCTTACTAAACGGTTGTATTAATGTTAGTTTGATCAATGCATATTTAAAGGCTCAAGTGGGGACTTTATGGAGATAATGCATAACAAATCTGTGTGTGAAATTCTAAAAGGATGCAACATGCGAAGCTTAAAGAGCTTTTCTTTTGTCTGATCCATCCCTGAGTAAGGAAACGGTTTCTGTCATTGCATTAATGGATTCTTAAACAGCACAGCAGGTTACAAGTTACAGTAGAGTGAGTTGCCAGTTTGTCATACATTTCCATTTCTCCAGAAGAAAACCCGGTGGCCCCCCCCCCTCCTCCACCCTACAGGTTTCATTTGAATAGAGACAAAACATCGGGAAGGGGGCCCAGATCAGCAGGTTTGAGGCCAGAGCATCTGTTAAGTGCATAAGACTGAGCGAAAGCTTAAAAGAGAGGGGGGGTAACAAAGCTCAGAGGGACTGATATGTGATCTGCAGGCCAAGATGGAGGGATCCCAGAAGACGAATGTTGCATAGCTTTTTGTGGGGAGGGGGCTCTGTAAAGAGGGTTTACGTCACTCTGTACAGAATGATGGACTCCATTTGCTTAAAAAAACGATTTCATATATTTCAGCCAAATACTCCTATATCCTTTCCTGACTGGTTTTAACGACATTACATTCCCTTCCTATGTGTTTTATGTAACAGGATGCTGCATGTCATTCATCCTAATCGTTGCTGTGTGATACCTGTGTGTGTCTACGTGGCCACTTCTGTTGTATAATGACCAGAGACAGGTTAAGTGTAGGATAGTGTTTCAGTATGCCCCTGAGACGTCTCTCTGAAAAGAGTACAGTGTTTGTGTGTCAAAGCAATTGACATCTTACCCGTTTCTCCTCCCTCAACCTCCTTTCATTCCGCTGGTTTCTCACCATCTCGTCACTCAGTTTGTTTTGTGCCAATTTTCTCTCAACTCCTGGTGTGTTCTCCTACTTAATTCCTTAACTTTCCGTTTTTTTTGCCTCTTTACCTGAGTTTTTATTCTCTCTTTTCAGCTGGTATCTTCCGACACTCCAGCGGCAGAGCCTCCTGTGGCCGTGGTCCCCCCTGTGGAAACGACGACCCAGCCTTCGCCCCCTCCTCCGCCCCTCCCACCTCCGCCTGTAGAGAGGACCGGGGGCATCGGGGACTCCAGACCTCCCTCCTTCCAGTAAGACAATCTCTCAGACACTCATTAGATTTCTCGGTTCTGAAGAGACCAAAAACCTCCTGAAATGCTTGATATTTCATTTGTAATTTAGCACTAAATATACACTGGTCCTTCTCCTGTTGCTGTAATGTAGCTACTGAATCCTTTCCCGAATATCTCATACACTCCCAGTATCTAGTTACAACAAGAATAGCAAGAAAACAGCAGCTCATTTCAACATGATCTGTGCTGCTGATGGCCTTGTTATTAACATGAAGAAGCTGTTAGAAAATCAAACACACAGACTTCTTTTAAAACGTTCTTCTTACGCATAGTTTCAACCTTTTGGCATCCGCTCAAATAGAGAGCTTGAGTTTATAGATTTTCCATTAACCTCACATTGTTATGGCTTTAACGAGGCTTTTTCTCTGCTGTACATGCTAGCTAAAAGTTGTTCCTTACACATGCAGTACACACATTTTCATTTATTTGTATTTGTATTTTAGTTTTGGGCAACCTTATGAATGTTAATACATGTTTGCATACTTCAATGAAATGTCCGTCTCTTTAGCTGCTAAATGCCTCTCTATGTTTACCAGCTCATAGCTAATCTTATCTGGTTCTATTAACATGTTGTATTTAATGACTCTGATGAAAGTAGTGGTAGTACGTAATTAACCAGCTGTATATCACTGTTTAAGAAAAACGTTTCTGAATGCTCTCGTTTAAACTCCTCTCATTTCTAACATCAGAACTTAATTAGCTATGACGCAGGAATCACAATTGTGTTCCCGTCTTAACTTCAGGAAGGAACAGTTACTTAAACCCAAAGAATTCAGCCTCAACATACATGTACAAAAATGACTCACCTACGTTTACATTGAGGCTCCTTGTAAACAAAAATCCATCCGTTGATATCTCCTTGGCACAAAGCTCGTCCTTGGTGACTTTAAATTTAAATTTGATTTCCAGCGTTATCTGACTCTGTATGTGTGATGATGACTTTTCATGCGCACGCCGGCGTGAAGGGAACAGAAATACAGTCACTGACTGTTAGCACAGCTACTCTTTTCTCGGCCAACAGTCCTTTAGAAAAGTCTGTAAACTTTTCTGTCCATTTGTTTAAGTTTGATGGTTAAGTCTGGAATTCCTGCCTTTGTGAAAATCCCCCTCTTACTCTTAAAAATCTAATATTGCTTAATAAATGAGCTTTGATGTGTTTGTAGCCGTCGCCATGACTAAGATATTGGCTGGATTTACGTTAGCTACAAGGAAATGGTCTCTAATGTTTATGTAGTGCCGATCCACTGCACAAGAAACATAACACAAGCTAATGCTCTCCAATAATGTTTACATAGAAAGACAGTGAAGGGGGCGCAGATGACCTCACGTAACTTGAACTGTGGCTGTAGTTCTCAAAGTGGGCGGCGTGGGATTAAGTCCGACCTGTGGCTCCTTTCCCGCATGTCTTCCCCACACTCTCTCCTGTCCTATCAAGATCAAACCCCAAAATAAATCTTTAAAAAGAGAGAGGCACAGAAGATCCCTGCTTTTCAACGTTCAAGTTGTAGAATACAGGACTGAGGTGTGCTCGGCAAAAAGTTGTATTTGATTGCATGCAAACTGAAAGCCCTGCGTTTTCTCCCGATTATTTCAAATCTATAATCAGAACTTGGTTCCCGTGACGCAGAGGGGCTCAACGGGGGCTAGGCAGTTTTTTTAAGGGGCTTTATGCACCCCTAGCCCGGGTGTAGCGCGGTGCACGTCCAGGACAGGCATGTGGAAGCTAACCTGCAAGGACCACTTAAACACAACACAGTACATTACAGACACATTCGCACGAGCAACAAGGACATGTTGAGCTAAATGTGTCCGCACTTTTTTAGGTGGGTGAGTGAACATCATTTCTTTCAGATTAGTGATTTGATCCGTTGGTCGTAAGAAATCAGTGATCATGGCAACGTTTAGAGGGTGAAACCACAAGGCAGTCATGTCAGACATTCGAAGAATAATTGAGAGGTGCTTTCATTTATTATTCTGAACTTTGAGGAAACCATAACTGTTATCTGAACAGAGCCTGTAGTGTCCAACATATACAATCATTTGAAAAGCTTCTTAGGTCCTCAGGAAGTCGTCTGGAGCTCTTTAAGTCTGGCTTTAGGGGTCACTTGGAGTTTACAGCCGTCAGTGCAACCTCCCATTACGCTGCAGTGCTCGCATTCATCTCTTACTTTCAGTCCTGATCCCGTCTGTCTCCTGTGGCTGCAGGACGGTGGCCTGATGGTTTCTGAAACCAAATTCAAATTAATACAATTCTTAACTGCAATAAATGTGCGGTTTACAGTTGCTGGAAAATTAACCCACATGACTTCTTTCTTTCCGTTCCTGTGTTTGGACCCTGATCAGCGCTGCTGCTCCTTCTGGAAAATGAGTTGTGCTGAAATTGTCTGATGAGGGAAAGCCTCACTCTCTCTTTTTCTTCCATCCTGTTTGCATCTGGGTTTCAGATTCAGATCATCTTTTTTTGTCCCACAAGGGGGGGAGTTTGTTCTGCAGCAGGTGCACACAGAACAACACAATACACAGGGATAAAATCAACTGTGAAATCAGACAGCATACAGGTGACATAAAAAGAACAGTATCAACAACATGAACAGCAAAATAGACAAATTAGAGCTCATACAGAAAGAATCTGACATTTCTAGGAAGTGGAGGTTTGCAAATCTGCAAAATGTCTGCAGGTAAAACGTCCCGAGCGTTGAGCATCCGGTTGGTCACAGAAACCCTCGGTACATCTCTCTCCTTTCTCTACAGAGTCTTTGGGACAAGCAGACGTTAGCTGTTAACTGGAGCTAGATCCATATGTGAGCCAAAACTAGCTGACTGCACATATTTCTGTATCAGCAGATAAGAGACAAACATTAGCGCTTCATAAATATAAAACTAGGATTAAGGTATTTTGTCTGGCTGCAAAATGCTCCCTTAGTTGTGTTGCTTGGTTTGGATACTTCTTAGTACTGTTATCTGTCAGCCTAAGGAGACTGGAGGTTTATAATAAAGTCCTTCACATGATCACAAAAGGCTGCAAACATTTCCTTAAAGACTCTGGATTACTGCTCCACTCAGTATGTAACAGCTGAGAGTGTAAGATGTACAGTAAGTGTAGGTTTACATAATCGACACCTCACTTCCTGTTCTTCCACTCAAAGGCTCTTTCTTCCCACTTATGATATCAAACCATTCCTTTACATGACGAGTAAATGCATCTCGTATCTTTGTGAGCAAAGAAAATGTAATTACAGCTCTTAAAGATGTCCACTCTCCTATATAACTAAATATAATCTCACACTATCTCACCCCTCGTAGCTCCCTCATCTCTGCTTATGGCCAGATCAGCTGCTAACATGACACAACCAAATGAAAACACTATGACAGTGTGAAAGAATGTGGAACAATATAGATCATCTGTCTGGTTCTGCTGCATCAAGTCTTTTGTTAACCTCTTTTTTTTCCACCGTGAGTCTTTTCAAAGGAGTGCATTGTTTAATCCTCGGAGCTCTCTTTGGTTAATAATTTGATTTGCACATCTGGAAAAACTTCTCATGTTCATCACTTTGGCAGAGTGACATCAATACAGAGTTTGTTCTCGCTCTAATTCGTCCTGTGCTCCTGCGGCTCCTTTTACAGTCCCAATGCGACGGGCAGCGTGGAGACGCTGGATGAGCAGACGGAAACCGAGTCCGTCGTTTCCTTCAGGAGAGAGCGACCCCGACACAGAGAGAGCATGGAGCAGCACGGTGAGAAAGAGCAGATCACAAGAAATGCCGTTTTTATGACTGTTAGCCATCAAGATATGGCGAGCCGCCAACACCCAAACAACGAGCACAGTGTGATATAAATCAAGGAATGTGAATGTGTTTGTGATCTATAGGGAAACAAAAGCAAACGGTGACTTGAGCAAACATGAAAACTCTCTCACTCATCTTCGGGCTTTTTTTCCCAGGGCCTCGTATAAACGGTCAGAGTCGGCTGGAGCGCCACCTGGCGGGTTACGAGAGCTCCAGCACGGTGATGAGCAGCGAGCTGGAGACCACCAGCTTCTGTGACTCCGAGGACGACGACACTATGAGCAGGTGGGGGGAGAAAGGCTAGTGGGCACACATCCAAACAAAAAGCATACAGGTGCAGGACAAAGATACACTGCAGATAAAAGAGAGAAAGATCTGCACACTGTTCAGCTCCCAATGAGCGACTGTATTATTTGGAGATTCTGGATGGATAAAGTGATTGCTTGTTTGATTGATTTTGGCGGATAGTGTGTTTAGATTAGCGTTTTTAAAAATCCTTACCTCGTGTCCCCATCTTCGTTGTTTTCAGACACAAAAATAAATACAAAGGTCAAACAGAAGCAACAGTTTTAAACGTTAATGACGGCATGCTTCTCCTCCAACCTCTCGCTTTCACTGATCTTTTAAACCTGCAGGTTCAGCAGTGCGACAGAGCAGAGCACCGCCTCCAGGCTTCTCAAACGGCACCGCAGACGCAGGAAACAGCGCCCCCCGCGTTTAGAGAGGGTATGTACTGCTGAGTTTTTCCCCCCTTAATGATGGTGTTTGAGTTTTCTTGCTTGATTTCGAGATTCAAAGAAATACTGTAATGTTGTACTTTTTGAACGTGTACGTTTTGTTTTTTTTCCAACTCAAGGCGTCCTCCTTCAGCAGTGTGACTGACTCCACCATGTCCTTAAACATCATCACCGTCACCCTCAACATGGGTCTGTAAACTCCTGTGTGCTTTGAAAAGAACTTGAGCTCAGAGTCAAATACTGCTCTTCACCTCCTTTGT
Organism: Tautogolabrus adspersus; assembly: GCA_020745685.1. NCBI lineage: Eukaryota > Metazoa > Chordata > Actinopteri > Labriformes > Labridae > Tautogolabrus > Tautogolabrus adspersus. The sequence continues at coordinate 8,827,099 of CM036556.1, read as the reverse complement.
CCTGACAATGTGTGTAGTGTTAACACTTTTTTGCTTTTCGTTTTTCATGGATCCAGAGAAGTACAACTTCCTCGGCATCAGCATTGTGGGTCAAAGCAACGAACGTGGAGACGGAGGAATCTACATCGGCTCCATCATGAAGGGAGGAGCTGTGGCTGCAGACGGACGCATTGAGCCTGGAGACATGCTGCTGCAGGTGAGGAAGAATAACAGCGACTGAATCCTTAAACCAAAGAGCTGTTTGTTTGTAGAAAGAAGGTCAAAGCGAGTGGTGCACTGGGTCAGAAAATGACGAGGAATCAGGTGCTCTTCGAGGATGGAGACAGAGGTCAAACTGCTAATAAATGACTGTTTTGATTTAGTAGTAAAACAGGGATGTGTCTACGCACGTCTTCACCAGGAGACTGTTTGTTTGTTTTTTACTTTAAACATGAATGATAGTCAGTAGATGTTTCAAGGTATTTTTGGGGGATATTTTCCACTTGGTTGGAGTGCTTTGGTGCTTTTTTTTTCTTGTCCTTGTCCTCAAAGCGCCTTTAACACCGCAGGTCACACCAACACATTCACACACTGATGGCAGAGGCTGCAATGTAAAGTGACCATCAGAAGTAACTAATCTCATTCAGACACATTCATACCTTGCTGACTATGCACCCGGAGCAATTCGGGGCAAAGTGTCTTGCCCAATGACACATCGGACATGTAGCTGCAGGAGCTGGGGATCGAACCCACGACCTTCAGGTTAAGAGACGACTGACTTTATACTGAGCCACAGCTCAGTCTACATAGAACTTTCTGGATACTTGATCAATCATGTGGTCTTTGAAATTTGCAGAATGTTGTGAAAAGGGCCAAACGGCATTTAGAAACTTAAAGATAATCAGTTTATCACAATTTTTACAATTTCTACAATTCACTTAGCAGACGCTTTCATCCAAAGCCACGTACATCAGAGAGTAAGAACAACACAAGCAAGGATCTAAAAAGGAGGAAACGACGTCAGTGCAAACAAACAGCTTTAAGTCCGATCAGACACACAGGTGCTGACAGGAAGTGCACAGAGGCAAAGCACAACATCGACAGCTGTTCTTAAGAGTTCTAATCAGCATCGAAACCATCTTAAATATCGTCATCATCGTCACCATCACTATCATTAAGTGTGTAGGTGTTCCTGAAAGAGCTGGGTCTTTAGCTTTTTCTTAAAGGTCGCAAAGGGACTCTGCAGATCGAATGGAGTTTGGTCATTCTTTTCACCACCAGGGGGCGACAGAGGAGAGGAGTCTAGTTAGAGACTCGGGGCCTTGTTGTGAGGATTGGATCTGACACCTTTTATTGGCAGAGTGGGCGGGAGGGAGTGTAGACAATTTGAGATGGTAAAGCTGCAAAAAGCCGCCAGAAAAAGTGGAGCGAGGGGAAACACCTTTCCATAGTTTGATTACTAAAGTGACTCATCCTTTCAGCTCTGCTTAACTGGGTCAATCTAACAAATGTTTTTCTTTTTTTATCAGGTGAATGACATCAACTTTGAGAACATGAGTAATGACGATGCTGTACGGGTACTGAGAGAGATTGTTCACAAGCCAGGGTGAGCTGCCGTTACTTTCTTTACAATCTAATCTATGAACAAAAAGACGAAGTGGTCGACAATAAAGATGATGTCTTATTCATCTGTTGTTTTCTAGGCCCATCATCCTCACAGTGGCGAAGTGTTGGGACCCTTCCCCTCAGGGCTACTTCACTCTGCCTCGCAGTACGTGTTCACTTCCTCTCACTTAACTGATTAACAGCGTCTCAGTGTGTCCGCTTGTTATGTTTTTTTACTGCTTTCTAACGTCTTCTTCGCCCGTGCAGATGAACCGATCCGACCCATAGACCCGGCAGCGTGGGTGAGCCACTCTGTCGCCATGACAGGGGCATACCCTGCTTTTCCAGGCAGCTCCTCCCTCAGCACCATCACGTCCTCCTCCTCCGTCACAGAGACTGAACGTAAGTGTTCTAATGTCCCTCACATAAAGCTGCATCTTCCACTTTTAAACCTGGCCTAGTTTCTTTGCCAGGCCGTCATATCTTTTCCTCTCCCAGTCTCTTTTCCGTCATTCTGTTGCAATGACGTTGGCACCAGAATCGCCTTTCACATCTGTCTTTGTGCTTTTGTGGCTGTTGTTACATGATGTGATGAATGATGTCTGCTGCTTTCCTGCCTTTGATCTCCTCTTCAAAGTACCACTCCTCTCCTTCTAGCTTTGACCAAGTTTGGATTTCATCTCTGTGTTATTCTTTCATTCACCCTCACCGTCTACATTTCTTCTACCTCTGTTTTTTTTTGTTCCTCCAGGTTTCGATGACTTCAACTTATCGCTGCACTCCGACATGGCTTCGGTCGCCAAGGCCATGGCCTCACCAGAGTCTGGTCTGGAGGTCAGAGACCGCATGTGGCTGAAGATCACCATCCCCAACGCTTTCCTCGGTGAGACTCAAAGTGGAGACGAGGCAAAAAGAGAGAGAACATTAGTTTAATGAAACATTAGTTTTACAGGGCAGGCATTATGTTCCCAGAATGAGTACCGCGTGACTTGTTGGAGGAAAAAAAACTAGAGAGCATGTTTTGAATGGAAACATCTGTTAAATTCGAGTCACCTGCATCACAGTGACATAATCTACATGTTGCTTCATTTTGAGCCTCTTGAAATAAAGATGGAGGTTATATCTCAGTCTTTTTAACTATCCAGCAGCTTGAAGGTTCTCTGTTAATAACAGAAATGCACAAAAACATGTTTTGGTATAGCCAACCAAATTCATTTCTTTGATCTATTAATGAAATTAAATGTCTCATCTAATCTTTTAGCTTAGTTTACACATTTAGGACTTGTTAAGGTTTCATAGATATTCCAATAAATAACAGAATTTGCCTCCCCATAAAAAAGGAGCATTTTTTTCTTTTTTGAAGTTTATGTCCGGGCTTTTATTTAGATTGGACAGTGGATAGTGTCAGAAATCAGGCAGAGAGAGAGAGAGAGAGAGAGCGGGAAACGACATGCAAGAAAGGGCACCACAGGTCGGATTCAAACCTGGGACACCAGCCTGGAGGACCGCAGCTCCTGCACTAGCACCCAAGAAATGTACCTAGTGAAATTACTTAAAAGTCTTAAATAGAAACTTTATGTTTCCACATTCACAATTATTATTTTTTGTAAGTTTTTTATTTGGGGGGGGGCTTTCATGCCTTTATTTAGAGATAGGACAGAGTCAGAAATAGGGGAGAGAGAGAGAGAGTGAGTGGGGAATGACATGCGGGAAAGGAGCCACAGATCGGATTTGAACCTAGGCCGCCCGCTTGGAGGACCACAGCCTCCGTACATGAGGCACGCGCACTAACCACTAGGCTACCGCCGCCCTTCAGAAGTCTTTCTGATAAGGATGTTGTGAAAGACTTCAATTCTGTAGTTTTTACATTCATAACAGATTTTTGATACTTGAATCAAAAGTTTTGGTCAAGAAGGATGAAACATTTGAAGAAGTGAAAACACAATAAGCAACAAACTAAGCAATATAACCCCAGAGGTAGTGATGTACTGAATATCAGCACCGCTGTGATTCACTTTAAGGCACAGGTCAAGTCTCTCCGATAATTACTTCTCAGTTTTATGTGAATGTATTTGTATGTTGTAGTTTATCATAGTGTGTTGACTTATAGTATTCAGATCACGTGGCTCAGGCCGAGTGATACATACGTCTCAGTGATGTTGTACTCCATATCAGCTCTTATAGAAAGCCTCTGGTCCAATCAGAACACTCGGTCAGCACTAGCTGTTGTATAAAACCAATATAGACGCTGGTAGAGATTAGCTGTTGCAGTGTGTAAAGGGTTAACGTTTAGCTTAACACAACAGCTGAGACTTCAGTCATGCCTACCATTACACTGTACTTGTGATCACGTCATTGTTCTGTGCATACATGTGTTCAGACTGGGCTGCCAAACACTTACAATAATCTATATAATACATGTTTAGTGATTAATGAATCCAAATATGTCAATATTTTTTCTGAGGAGCATTGCATCCTGGGTAGAGCTTCCCGTTATGCACTGCCCTGTAACAGGTTCTACCTTTTCTCCTTTTTAAACATGAGCTTCCTCTCTGTTGAACTCAGTGTGGTCTTACAGTATCTTAAATGTACCTCCAGGCTCAGACGTGGTGGAGTGGCTGTTCCATCACATCGAGGGGTTCCAGGACCGCCGTGAAGCCAGGAAGTACGCCAGCAACCTGCTGAAGGCCGGCTTCATCCGACACACGGTCAACAAGATCACATTCTCCGAACAGTGTTACTACGTGTTTGGAGATTTAAGCGACTGCGAGAACTGTGAGTAACATGAGAGCGTGGAAATCAGACGCTGACTCAGATCAGTCTGCATGAATGTTGCTCTTGATCACATTTGCACAGAGGCTGCATGTTTACACACTAGAGGGTTGACGGGGGTCACACTTGTGACATTGTAGATGTGGAAGGATTTCTTTAATGCGGTGCCATCAGTAAACTTAAATCTGATAACCAGACTAACTATTCATCTCCTCCCTCTTATCTCCTCTCAGACATGGCTAACCTGTCCCTGAATGACAATGATGGCTCCAGTGGGGCCTCAGACCAGGACACCCTGGCCCCCCTCCCCCTCCCTGGAGCGTCCCCGTGGCCTATGATGCACACCTTCCCCTACCAGCCGTACCCCACACATCCTTTCTCCAGCCAGCCGCCACCGTACCACGAGCTCACCAGCTACAGCTACGCCCCCGGCAGCACCGGCAGCCAGCACAGCGAAGGTGAGCGCAGATAGCAATCACATGGTCATCATTAGAGAACCTCACAAGCTGATAAATGTGTCACAGATAACTTGAACAGGAAGTGTACGGTACTGCAGCCGTGAGAAATAAATAACCTTTCTGCGTTCTAACCGCTCTCTATTTTTTAAAAGCATCTCCAATTTATCCTAGTATGGCCACACTGGAAAAAATGCTAAGGCTTTTCAGGTCGGATAGAATCAGTTATATCGGAACCTGTTTACTTACCTGCTTCCATCGCTGCAACACCTGTTGGTTTGCCGTTTTTCTGGCAAACAGAGGGGCGTCCAAAACGGCCGGGTGGGGGGGGTGCCTTAAAGGTCCCATATTATGCTTTTTCTGGTTTTATATGCTCTTTAGTGTGTTTTCCAGGTGTCTTGTGCATGTTTAGGCACATCTATGTGCAAAAATTCAAAGTCAGCGGAAACGCGGCTTCTCCTACCTCCTCCTGTTAGCAGTAGCAGCATGTAACGCTCGGTTCTAGCCCCCCTCGTTGAAAATTGCCAATGTGATATCACACTGCGATGATGTCACTGATCCAAGTCCATTGGCTCGTTGTGGCAAGCACAAGCTCATGCTGCACATCAGCTACATTCCCAATATGGTAAAAGGGGCGTAACATTTCCGAGAATTGTCCGAACGACTGACCAATTACAACAGAGCAGATTGGCCAACCAATCAGGTCCGACTTGGCACACGTGGGGACCCTGCTCGGGGGGGATTCAGAGCGTTGCAAACACAGGCAGATGAGACGGGCTGCGTCGATCGGCAGTACATGAAAACAGACACTTTTTTGAACATTAGCGATTGTGAACGTACTTTAGTAGGCACATACATTAGATATATGAAGTATGAACCCCAAAAAGGGCATAATATGGGACCTTTAAACCCGCCTACCTTCTCTGGTCAAAACAAAAACAAACCGTTCAACACCAGAATCTAAATTTAAGATGAGGACATACTGGCTGCTGCGTTGTTGTGAGAGAAGCCAGCCTGTTTCCTTAAAGTCTGATGACATAGTAAGTTCATTTAATGATTTAATTCAGTAGATATCTTTCATATTGCTCCTTTTAAATATCACGGTTAGGGTTGTTAATGCATTTTGGCAAATGTGCGATGAAGTGATTTTGGACATATATAAGAAACAGAAAAGGAAGGATGTCATGTTTTCATGGCTTTAAATCAATGGTTCCACATTTGTTTTCTGCCGGGACCCCTTTGGCCGTTAAAAGAGTATTTTCAAGCCCCCCTCACCCCTCACTATACACATCAACATATATCGACATACACTAAAAAAACAGTCAGTCACACTCTTTGTTTACAAATTCTTATATTGTTAGAATTGATCTCAAAGATGAGAAAGGCAGTTCAGTGTGTGACAACAAACTGAAAACCTAACAAGCCACTTTTAACGAGGAAGCAACTAAAAGTTCTATTGTAACGTGAAAATATGTAACATCTGCTGTAGATTCAATTTTAGCCCCATCCATCCATTTCCTATACCGCAACAGCCGTCACATGTTTATCAGTTTTGCAATCAACTAGTTCTACCATATGTTCTACTTTCACAAAGCTTCTTCATTTTCAGTTTTTGTTGACATGGTCAGAAAGGTGTTAATTCTACTTTCAAACAACACATGAGTTCTCAATCGTCGTCTGACCTTATGTAGGTAAATGAAGCAAGAAAACACGGTTTAGAGTTTTATTAGCGGTGTTACAAATGTCAACGAGACTTTAATGAGCTTTTCGTGCTACAGGAAGAGAAGCCAACGTTCTGGTTTCACTTTTCCTCTCTGCTAATTTGCTTGATTACCTCCTTAGGGAGACGCTGACATTTTGGCAGGTAAGAGGAAACAAACAGTGTTGCGTTCGCAGGCTACATAGTCTGAAGATAAAACCTTAAGACAACAATAAACAGCTGTGCAAAAAGGAAGACTGTTCAGTTTGTTTGTTTTCAACCAAAATAGCTGTGAAAAGGATTTAAAAATGCAGCGTATTCCTGATTTGTTGCCACTGATGATAAACAATACTCACAACTGTTCAGTGCTCAACTCACAAAGACAAAGATGGCATTAAAGCTAGCTTTACTCCTCCAACCTGTTTCTGTCTCATCTATAAGCATGTTTCTGTCTGCCCTCAGGGAGCCGGAGCAGTGGCTCTACGAGGAGCGAGGGTGAGCGACGTCGCAGCACTAAAGGTCCCGGCAGCACAGTAGGCGGAGGAGAGAAATCCCCCTCTGGTGCTCCCGGAGAAGGTGGCGGGGCTGACTCGCGCTCTGGCAGCGGCAGCGAATCAGAATACTCCACCCGCAGCAGCCTGAGACGTGGCCACGGTTCAGCCGCCCCCAGCGAGCACAGTCACGCCTCCTCCCAGCGCTCGCATCACCACCGCATGCCCCATCCCCCACACATGTCCCCCTATCCGCCGGGCATCCTGCCGTACAACCCCATGATGGTGATGATGGTACCCCAGCACCCACACCCAGCAATGGCCACCGCTCACGCTCTTCCTCACCCGCAGCAGATGACCACAGCCCCCATGCATCCAGCTCTACCCCCGCCCCCTTCCTCTGTTCCAGGGGGGCCTCCTGGAGCCCCACCCACCCGTGACCTTGGCTCCGTACCTCCTGAGCTGACAGCATCACGTCAGTCCTTCCACCTGGCCATGGGAAACCCCAGCGAGTTCTTTGTGGACGTGATGTAGTTTCTCTGACCTTTCATGTGAAGTTAGCGTGCGGTTCCCACTTTTCTGACGAGGATCTGGTGGTACCTTTCGGAGTGCACAAGGGCCTTTTGGAGTGAGGGCACTTGTAATGAATATGGTGAGAACAGGGTTTCACATCCACAAAGGAAACAAGACAAAGTTAATAAAACACTAAATTAGGATAAGTTCTGACTTAATGTCCACATTTTGTAGTTTTTCATATTCAAATCAATAACTGCTTTTTTTCAGCCTGAAATCCAGAAGGAAAAGTTGTACTTTACACCAGACACCAGTATCTATACTAGTACCCATACCAGTGTTGGTACTGGTTTCGGATACAGCCCTAATATGCAGTAGGTACGCCAGTCAAGAACCAATCCAATACTATAATTTATTAGCCCCCCTACAGAAATCAACTGGTTTCAGGTCAATTCTTATGTGGAGAGAACAAAAATCAGTGCTGGGCTTTGCTTGCTTAGTTGTTGCTGTCAAAGATCAACAATAAGTATTTTCCCACCAATTATGTCTGTTTTTGTTTTTTTTTGCACTGATATGGGAGGGGTCCCTAGCATTGGCTGTAACTCAAATCTCTGGTATTAGGAACATCTGTAATCACAATGATGAGCTTGTTTATTTTTCTTTATAAACAAACTATCTGTTAAGTATTTTGAGTTCCTATCAGCAATCCTCAAAACAGAAGTTTCATATTCTACACTAACAACTTAGGTCAGAACTGTCCCTCCAGGAGCCGCACATTTTAACACCCCAGGGTGCCAGGTACATTGTGTACTTGAAAAAGGATCAAATCCAGTAAACATATCCAGATCATGGTGTCAGATTCCACAGCAGCAACAGACTTTGAGTGCCTTACTTTTCCAGTTTTAAGAGACATTTACACACTCCTGGTACACTAAAAAAAAAAACTCATTATGTTCCAACATTGTTTGACAATGAACCTCTCTGTATATATCTACTACTCTTCTGTAAATGCAATGACACAGAACAGCTAATGTGAAAAGAAAATAGGTCCAAGAATGTCAGGTGAACTTGTGTTTAGTAATCACTTCGTAGGCCTAGTCGTCAATAACTCTAATCATAAGGACTTGTTGGTGTGGGACTGTAGAGGCTTAACGGTACTAATAGGAAAAAAGATGGCTGACAGCGGTACTTTTTGATTACATTCGGTGTATATCTAAAGTTACTGTGATCCAAATGCCCCCAGCTCCCCATGCTTATTTTTATGTTACTGACTCGCATTATTCACCCATTTCATTTTTGTATGAGTGACTATATAAATCATGTATAACCAAACTATTAAGGTGCTAAATGAAGACTCAACATTTCAAAAAGAATGACATCGACTGTGTCATGTTTGATTTCATATCACCACCTTTGTTTGTGTATTTGAGAATAAATTTGATACTTGCATTCTGTTTGAGCTTGTTTTTTTAATTCATTTTTAATGCTGGACGGTGTTATAGATGTATGATCATTCTGTATGTTGATTTGGAATATGCTTTTGCGTAGCACAATTATGTTATAAAACTTGCATTTTCCATATTTATGCACCCAAAAGCTGCATTTTTGTCAGAATATTTCTTCAACTTTTTTTTAAATCTTATTTTCGTAGTAAAACTAAATAGTCGTTTTCTGGATTAATCATTTGTATTTTTGTATGGAGCCAGTCGTGAAATAATTTGTGTACTTTACGCACTACTTAACAATTGTGGTCCTTTTAAAACACTTGTTTTACTCTACTTCTTATAACAGCAAGTTACCAAAAACTTGTTACAAAGAACACAGTAATAGTTTTAAGGGCCAATGCTGGGGAGGTAACTAGACATCTGCCCCCTTGGGGTTTTAAATCAGACTGGTTTTCAATTTGCATCTGATACGGGACTGGTCGGGGTTATGTAAGGTATTCTATCTCGACAAACTTTATAACGTCGTTTTTAATGTGTGCACTTTACCTCGCGTCACCTTGCAATATCAGTCCATACCTCGCAACACTTTTCTTCTTTTCCTCCTTTATTTATGAATTGTACTTTGCACAGAGCAATACACATGGTGATATACTGGTAATACAATGGTTATGGTGCGGAATTAGTGACAGAACACTTTAAATAATTACGAAAAATATGGGCCTCTCCAGAAGAAACCGGTATTGTAATCTATGGGATGCTGAACTGAACTGTGAGGTGACTATTTACAGTGTGTGGGTTATTATGGACGTTATTGACAGCTCAGAAGCAAATGAAGAAGAAGAAGAAGAAGAAGAGAGGGCCGAGGGAAGGCAAAAGATTTATCAAGGTAACGTCCTCCTTGTAGGCCAGTCAATCTAGCCCAGGGGTGTCAAACTCATATTGGGTCGGGGGCCGGATTGGTTCAAATGAGACCTCCAGTGGGCCGGACTAATTTTGCCGACATCACTATAACTCAACCCATGGAATATATAGGCTGCTGTATAATGTTTGTAATTAATCATTATGCTATCCTTGCATCAGATAAAAAGATGTATTTCAATTTTGATTTTTTTTTGGCATTCACTTAAGATGAGTTTATAAGACTGCAGGTTACAGATTTAAAACACAACATTTCTGTCATTACAAACTGGAAATAATGAAATGTACCTCAATACAGAAGAAAACAACAATAATTATATTGTGTATTTAAATGTTTTTGAGATTACTCACTTGTATTTTTTAATATTGCTGTTCAAGTTTATAAGAACCTTATCTTATCTACCCGCCCTGGGATAAGTGCATTAATAATACAGAGTACAGTAGAGAGAGAGAGAGAGAGAGAGAGAGACTTTAGATGTGTATGCGTCAGACTACAGCACAGTTTGCACTCGTTAAGGTTCATCACCGACAAAACCTGCTCACATGTTGTCACAAACACACTGAGTGTCTCTGATGCAAACACTGTCATCATCGGGTATTTTAGTGCCAGGCATTATAACATGATCAAATGTTTCCAAACGAACAGACGTGAACTCATCCTTCCGCGTTGCGCACTGCAGTCTGATCAGCTCCGTGTGGAGATCCACGTTCTTTAACTGAGCTTAGTAAACTCAGTAAAACGACTTTTAATGTGAGGCCGGCAGTCCGTTCTTCTACGTTTCCGTACCATCGTAATCTAACTCTATCCCTGACTTTTTATGCGCCATGAATCTGTGCCATCTCCGTGCGTAATTCAAGGAAGCACTTTAGCGCTGCTCCGCGACTTAACTGCAGAGGACCGCTGTATGATCGGACAGCCTGTGCGGAATATCGTTTCCGGATAAGAAGGAAATGTTCAGTTATAATGACATGTTTACAGTCTGATGAGAGCTGGTGATAAAGGCGCGACAGCAGGACTCTATTTAGAAGTGATGTCGCGCTGAAACTTTTAAGTGATAAACACTTTCACCTCTGGGTGACCTAAACATGAACCATCTGTAAATAAAAACAGTTCATATTAATTTTAAATGACTGTTTTTACCATAATCAGAGGTAAAATAAGTCGGGAGATGCATCAGGCTCAACGCCGGTGTCCGGAACCGAGACCAGTCAGGATGTGTGGAGACGGCCTGAGCCATTACGCATGACGGAGAGGGGTGGTTTTTTCAGTCCAATTCGTATCAGCATATTACCCTTTTACTTTGCAATGCATAGTTTATTTTACAACTCAGTGAAAATATTTATTTAAAATATTTATTTTAAGAAAAAAATCTCACAAAAAATATTCTTCCCAAGACGTCTCGCGGGCCAGATGAAAGCTGCTGTCGGGCCGGATTCGGCCCGCGGGCCGTATGTTTGACACCCCCGATCTAGCCCAAAAATACAAAGAATTTGCAAATGTAATGTCTCATAGTTTTTATTGGTCCTAATACCCTCCTGAATCATATACTAAAAGTCTACCGCCCTAGATGGAGTGGAACATATTGTTACTGTCTAATGATAAGCTTCTGCTCCTCGGAGAAAACTTCCGACTCGAACCAGTCTATACTTCAAAACTACATATCCCATGGAGCACTTCGGCGTGACAAGCGACATCCGGGGAACCGTGCTTTGGTTTTGCAAGAAAATTTAGGTGAAACTGTAGTGGGTCATTAAGAGGGACAGTCGGCTCCAGCGCGGACATAGGAGACTTGTGTCATTTTTAAATTAGCTCAGGTAAAAACTATACATTGATATTCTTTGTTTTGTTATTCAAGTGGGTTATTTTGTTTCCCTGTTTTAAGCGAGGAATCAAAGCTGAACAAGTTACAAAACAACAAGACAGCGTCATTACTGTACATAGCTAGCTGTTAGCTTTCATACCTGTTCGGACCATTTACCTGTTATCGGTCTGTGTTTGATGATTTGTTTGGGCGTTTTAAAGCAAAATACGTGTGTTTGGTTTATTTCTGTCTTGTAGAACAACCTAAATCATGCTGCTTCGTAAAGTGAGCCAGTCTTCCGCGCTGTGCGGCGCCATTCTCAGGATCCCTCCCGTCCTCTCTGGGTAAGTAACCTTATGTTTGAGGCATTATATACATGTAGGTAGCTTCGCTTGAAACTTCAAATAGTGAAAAATCACCTTTCAAATTGTGTCTGGGCTACAGAGGTCAGCGTCATGCAGGGGCTGCTGTTGCTCGTCTCTACGCATCCCAAGCGGCAGAGGTAACAACATTTAATTATAAACCATACTAACATTATAATAGATGTTCAGAATAAATGAGCCTGTTGTCCTGTTGGTTAAATACTCAGTGTTTGGGTGATGATAAGGAGGCTGCTGGTTGTCCTTGTTTGGCATTAGGCAGAGGCTAGCTGACATAACACTGACAGCCCCTGCTGCTGGAAGTGGGGGAAAGTTCACTGGTCACATGGTGCCATAAAGGTGACTCCTGGAAAGTGGGTGACTGCACTTGTTCAGGACAGACGAGTACAGGAAAAGTTTCATTCATGTTGTGCTTCATACAGATGTGATTTGTGACACACATGTGTTGTCTTTTATTCCTCTGTAGCACATGAATGATATCATTTAGACTTTATATTAGTGTCTTAAAAGCATAATGTACATTTGTTTATGTAACTATTTGTCTTCAGTAATCTTCTGGCATATGGTGCATGTTAGGCTGTCTTTTGTTATTTTCTCTGTCCAGGTGATCTCTCACTACATCAATTCTATTCAGTACTGGACTCTGTGGCGGCCGGTCCACGATCCTCAGTGTGTTTTATCAGCTGTTTTCCCTCCAAATAAGATTTTGCTGCATTAGCAGTGTGCCTGGAAACAATGTCTGCTAAAAAAACCCATTTACAATCAAGTGCTTTCCAGAAGGAGCTGCATGATGAATCACTAAGACAGTACAGTACATGTAAACCAATCCACCAGCACATCTTCCATTATCGTTTGGGTTTCTTCAAAGTAATGAAGTGGTGTCAAATGTGTTGCACTGCTATGACTGGGAGCTTCATATTTTTCTTGCTGTAATGAAGGATTGAGTACAGAATACTGCACTCTGGTATGATGATACACGTTACTATCGTTAACGTGTCGTTTTAGAACTATTTCCTCCTGGAGGTCATTTAATAATCTGTATAAGAGATTCAAAGAATCTGTCCTGTGATAACTCTTATTGTCTAAAGGTATCAAACTGCACGTTTTCGCAGCTTACAGTGCCCTTCACTTTCAGATAATATCATTAAACAGAGTGATGTCATCGAGTGTTTGAAGCCGATCTGAGCTATAAGCCGTGGAAACACTGCTTTCAACAGTTACAACAGTGTTTTTTAAACGTGGACGTCTTTTCAGGCTGGTGACCTCGCTAGAATTACAAACATTTTCACTTCATTGTTTCCTCGTCTTGTAACCCTGAATTCTAATCGCAGAGCGCGTTATTTACAGGGATGAACAGCATGCTGTCAGCTTGTGCTTTTAAGCGTTCTTTCACTTAAAGATAGAGTCAGTAGATGTTTCCTTAAGAATAAAATATATAGACTCATCTCCATACATGTGCATTCAAGACTGTGTCTGCAGACACTCTGTCCTCTGAGTGTCGTTAGACTCTGGAAGTGTCTGAGCAGGGAGCTTGTGTGTGTTCCCTCCAGATAATGACAGCACGCAGGTGAATTAAGGAGTGGATCAAATTCAGCGATTTGACGGCATTTAAATCAGCGAATATTCTGGACGTAAAAAGAGAAAATACAGTCATAGTGAGGCTAATCACCAGTGGATAAAGCTCATTCTAAAAACGAGGGTGAACCTTTGTTTGGCCCACGCCCGTGGACATGGATTGTTCTGCTTTCTGTTGGACAGGCGGGTGCCAGACCGCGGCGGTTAGCTTGTGTTAGCTTTCTAAATGATCAGCATTTCCATTACAAAGAATGTTCTCAGATAGCTTGCAGTGTATGTTCAGTAAACACACAATGTGTTTTTTTTACTCCCTGAATGTTTATTTAAGCTCTTTTTTACTTATTTGCTTTTTGTCCGTTCTCTAAAATCTCCCTTCAGGCTGTGCTGGAGAAACCTGCGGCGGTGGGCGCTGAGGCTGCAGCTCAAGCTGAAAAGAAGGCAGTTGTTACTGTATGTCATTTATCTTTCTCTTCTTTTCATTGTGTTATTGTAACTATTGAAAACACATTATTCTCTTATTATGTCAGAATACATCTTAAACACAAGCTCAGCAGCTCCAGTTACCTTGGTAACAGAACAACAGCTGGTTGGATATACATCAAACATCTTAAGAACTACACCTTGTTGTGGTCGTCTCTTCTTTCGAGCTCGTCACATGGACACTAAATAGATTTAGTATAGATACAGTAGAATGAGAGAGCGTGAATGTTACATCACAGCTGTTTAAACAAGCGTAACATCTTTAATTGACAAGGAAGCACCCGAGGGTGTCATTAGCATACTGACTGTTTACACTCTTATCTGTGTTTGACCTTTTTTATCAACAGGAATCCAAGTCTTTTGCTGTCAACATTTTCAAAGGACAGATTCAGACTGCCCAGGTGTTTCCCTACCCCTCAGGTATAACGGATGATAAGGTGTTAATATGTGTTTACAAAATGAATCCTTTCAAAGCACAGTGAAGGTTTCAAAAGTCTGCTGTAGTTCAGTAACTTGTGTTTGTGCTTTAGTCATGAATGATGAGCAGGAGCAGTTCCTCCGTGAGCTCGTGGGGCCTGTCAACAAGTTTTTCGAGGTAAATTTCAAACATCTTTTTTTTTTTGGTCTTGAGATAAATTGTCCGACTTGAAGTTCACAGCCTTTCCAAAATCTGTCATTCTGACCCAGCATGCTTTGTGTTTTGCTTCCGGTTGGCAGGAGGTGAACGACCCCGCCAAGAACGACGCCTTGGAGAAGGTGGAGGATCACACCATGGAGGGCCTGAAGGAGATGGGTGCCTTTGGCCTGCAGGTGCCCGCTGACTTGGGTGGCCTCGGCCTCACAAACACACAGGTTTGATCAGAGTTGCATATCTCTTCTACATTATACATCTACTGAAGACAGTTATGTAAATGCGTCTAATACAATAAAAAACATCCGTATCACAGTACGCCCGTCTTGTCGAGATCGTCGGCAGCCATGATCTGGGTGTCGGCATCACTCTGGGTGCCCACCAGTCCATCGGCTTCAAGGGCATCCTGCTTTTTGGGAATGCAGCCCAGAAGGAGAAGTACCTGCCGAAGCTTGCCTCGGGTAAGAAGAACAGTATTACACGAGGAGCTCTTCCAATAACCAGTTCTGAACAAGCGTCAACCTCCGGTCTTGAAAAATGAAGCCAGTGCAGAAGTACAAAATCCTGCAGTTTGTCAAGTGTCCGCCCGAGGCTGGCTGCAGAAGCACCGGAAGTCACATACACACAACAGGCAAAAAAGCTGTTTTAACGCAATAAATTAACATGTTTACAGCTTCGTACAAAAGATGAAATAGTTCTGATTAGTTATTGTCCTTATGGGCACACACTGTACGGGGGGTGAATTTTTTTTAAACTGCTCCGTTTTGATTTTAGGAACGATACACGTTATCCTCGTCGTTATATTGACTGAAAGTTAGGCACATGAACACCTGCTCAAATCTGAACAACAACTCGGAAACTTTTCAGAAGAGGATTCTTAAGCGCACTCACACTGGTGCACTGTTTACTGACACATGAACTAGAAATCAGGCAGTAAATGTTAGAATGATCAGTTTGAGCTCCATAAGCATCTTTTGAGATTTTGCCCCCTCTGGTGGATTTAAGCTTCTTTTTCTGTGTGAATCCGTCTCCATGCTGTGTAAATAGAGGATCTTTGTGAATGTTTTGGATGCAGCCTTTGTCATTTGTTATCTGAAGAGGGGCACGTAAAACAACACAAAAAAACATCACTGATGTCTTTGTGACCGGCCAAACATGATTGATACATATTACATTTTGACTACCAAGTACAGAGTATAGACATGGCAGATTTGTGCAGCATTAACATTTCAGGCATCTTTTGCAAATGTAATAAGAATCTTGAAAGGCTTTAGAAACTTGTTAGATGGTTCTTTTTGTTTTTAGTCTTTTTTAACAATAAGAAAACGATCCAGACAGAAACACATGAGCAGGATGACATAGAAGGATCTAAGTCATTAAGCTCTAGAGCCAAGAGAAGACAGAAGAGAAGAAACCTCATGTATTTTGTGTGTGTGTGTGTTATCTCTGCAGGGGAGCATGTCGCCGCCTTCTGCCTCACTGAACCCTCCAGTGGCTCTGACGCCGCCTCCATCAGGTCCGTAGCAGTCCAGTCCGACTGTGGAAAGTACTTCACTCTCAACGGAAGCAAGATCTGGATCAGGTGAGGACACACAGGAATATTATACCTCTTCAGTGTTTTTTTTAACTTTTGCCACAAGGGGGCGGAGTTGTACAACTAAATTGGTAGCAGATCTTTCATTCAGTATCTAATGGCTGTTTTTCTCCTTTCAGCAATGGAGGCATTTCTGAGATCTTCACCGTGTTCGCCAAGACGCCCATGAAGGATCCAAAGACCGGAGAGATGAAGGACAAGATCTCTGCCTTCATTGTGGAGAGGAGCTTCGGAGGAGTGACACAGTGAGAACACTTTTTCCCTCACATTATTCACTTTTTACTCGACTCTGGCGTGATATTTATTCAAACCCCAATCTTTGTAACCACAGCGGCCCTCCAGAGAAGAAAATGGGCATCAAGGCATCCAACACAGCCGAGGTCTATTTTGAAAATGTCCGCGTGCCGGCCGAATGCCTGCTGGGCGAGCTGGGTGGAGGTTTCAAGGTGGCCATGAACATTCTGAATAACGGACGCTTCGGCATGGCGGCGGCCCTCTCCGGAACCATGAAAGGCGTCATCGCTAAAGCTGTGAGTAGACGAGCTTCGGAAACAGAATTGAAGCGGTGTAAGTGCAGAAGATGAGCTTTTCTTATAGACTCATTTACTGCATCGTCTGAGCCACACCTCACCTTTTGTATTCTCTACCGTGTGGGTTTATGGGAAATACCCTGACTTGTAGTTACTGTGGGGTGTCTCTGCCTCGCGACTTCCTGCTGAGGTTACAGGCGCCAAAGGTTGAAGCGTGCTCTGTTCACGTTTCTTCTTTTTTTGGGGGGGGGGGGGGGGGGGGGGTTGAACTTGTTACTGATGCTGTAACACAAGCAGACGTCTAACTCACAGTAGAGAGACGGACTAAATGAGCTGCCTCGTGTGTGTTCATTCGCATTGCAACAAACACAAACTCGTAATCGACATCACTTTCCACATGACGACACATGACACACATTTTAGTGTACAGAAAATCAGTTCAGTCACTTTCGGATCAGAAGGCAGCTAATGCATGTCAGCAGTTCAACACACATGACTCTGTAAAGTTCACGCTGATTTCTACTCAAATGTAAACCATCCTTTCTGCATGGCATTCATGTAAAAAAAAAAAAACACTATCGATACATAAACATTGCTTCTGTTGTGATCATTTAGCGCTGTAAAGCTATTGCGGCTATATTGGCATGTGCAGGTCATCAAAAAAGAAGCCGCCGCGAGGGACTAACATTATCCAGATGAGTTTTGGTCCATATCGCCAAGCCCTAATTCTGGCATTTTTTTTATCGAACAGTGCTTTGGACTGTTGTGATTCTTCTTGAAATAAAGTTTGAAAAAGCCTGTATCTAGGAGAGTGCTGTGAATGAAGGTGACTTTAATGTTTCTGTGTTTGAGTGAAATGACTGTGTGTGTGTGAAGAGAGAGGTGCAGGAGATTGAGTTAAGAAGATAAATCTTGATATTCCTCGGTGTGAAGAGGAAACAGCTTTTAGATAAAGCTAGAGAGGTGCAGTGTGAGCATTGCATTGTTTCCACTGTCCCCGCTGATTATGAACACAGAAATGTGATCTTTGTTAGCAGAGTTCTTACTGTCGGCTTACTTACCTTTACCAGAGTTGTTTGCAGTTGTTGCTACATATTCTCTAAAACCACAGCGTCTGTGTGGTCACACATGTTGAGCTTCTGCCTCAGTGTCAGTCTCACCACAACTCTGGCCCCACCCCCTTCACATGTTGGCTGACAGCATGGCCACACTTCCTCTTCATGCACAGAAAATAAAAAACAACAACACTTGGACAGGGGGGGACAAATGTCTTAAAAAGTTTGTATCAACTCTGAAATGATGAGGAAGTGTTCTGCTGCGTTCATGCTGTGTGACTGCAATGCTTCCTCTTTCCACTAGGTGGATCACGCAGTGAACAGAACCCAGTTTGGGAACAAGATCCACAACTACGGAGCCATCCAGGAGAAGATCGCTCGCATGATTGTGCTGCAGTATGTTACTGAGGTCGGACGATACAAACCACGCTGATTCACAGTTTTTCACATTTATCTACATTGATCAGTGTTACAAAGCAAACACGATGTTATAGGAAAAAGCTGACTTCACTTCCTTTGTCTTTTTGCAGTCAATGGCTTACATGATCAGCGGCAACATGGACAGCGGAGCGACTGAATTTCAGATAGAGGCTGCCATCAGCAAGATCTTTGCCTCTGTAAGAGCTCGTAACACCAACCTTTCTTTGATTGAACTTACAAACCAGAAGTGCTAAAAGTTCCCAGAATGGTCAATTGCACCCAGTTAAGAAATTTTTCACGTTTTAGTCTGTCCTTTTATCTCTTCTTATCGTACAGTAATTGACTTCTTACACAAGTAAAGGTTCAGGGAAGTCCTGCACCTCTTTCATAATGTTTACAATGTTCCTTATTCTGTGGAAGCCTGAAGCCTCGAGGAGAGTAGATAGAGGAAATAGACGTCTCTCCAGGCTTTGTTTGCTGACCTGACATAATATTTTGAGTTTGTGTTTAGCCAAGACAAAACTCACCTGCGTCTCTGTGTCCTCTCTTTGTACTTTCATTGTGACAGGAAGCAGCCTGGGAAGTGACTGACGAGTGTATTCAGATTATGGGCGGCATGGGTTTCATGAAGGTGAGCGCTAAGTCCCGTTAAACACAAATCATGAAGAACCAGTGTGAAGCTGCATGACAAAAAAAATTAGACTCTAGTTTTATTTTTGGTCTTTTATTATAAAGCATTTTTTGCATTAAACAATCGATCTTTAATGTATTGGTTCATGCTTGGTTTGCTCACATTTTCCCATCCTATAGCGATTGTTCTTTTAGCTGGAGCTAAAACAGACCTGGACAGAGGTCATATATTAAGCAAAACACACTTTTCTATGTATTTCGAACACAACACTAATATGTGTCCCTAGCCTCTCTACAAACCCCCCAATGATGAGAAGTCCATCCTCTCTGCCTTTTGCCTGCTCCACTTTTCAGAAAATGTGTGCTCAAACAGGCCGTTTGGAGATTTTCTCTTCGTGACGTCACAAAGGGCAGTAACCCCTCCCCCAGGTGGGTGACACTCCCACTGCTAGGTGTTTGTTCTGCCCTCTGAGTCTGCCTTCTCACTTTAAACAATAGGGCATGGAGCGAGAAAGCTCGAGCCACCCAAGCAGTTCCAGAGGGGCGTGGCCAAACACATCTCATTTGCATTTAAAGCTACAGACACAGAAACAGCCTGTTCTGAGCAGGACTGAAATAGAGGGGTTTATAGGCATGATAACATACAGGATCAGAGTGGATTTATAACAGGAAACTTCACAGACATGTTTTGGGGAGCTCTGAGACTTATTTCAACTTTTAGGAAAACCTGGAGACTTTTTTTATTTTAATTTTAAACTCTTACCAGGTTTAAATAGTTTCCAAAGTAACAAAATAGTTTCTGGCACAAGTTTGCACTGCTGAACACTACTCACCAAAGTGTGCTACGACTTCTACACAGCATGGACTCACATAATCAGCCATGGCTGTTCATCAGCAGTTTATAAGTAGGACAAGAGAGTAGCAAGTTTAAATGGAGCAAGAATGAGAAGTGAACTACCAAACTACTTTAAACAGATAAATTACTGCGCTTGCACATATGTGGGGAAAAAGAAGCAGAAACGAAAAAACATTCACTGAGACACTGCTGTTGTGCTGTGTGGTCTTCATGACATAGTTTTTCTAGTTTCTTATTCATTTTATGAGTCACAATTATTAGCCAACAGTTAGAAAACTCTGACCAAACAATCACATTTGTTGTTGTGTCTCGGAAAAGTCACGTACAATGTCAAATGGTGTTGTAGAGTGACACTGTCTCATGCTCAGTTCCCACTGATACCACACGTTACAAGCCAGCTGAAGGAACGGGGGCGATGCGGAGTCTCTGCTTAAAATAAACCAGAAGCCACCTTTGGAACAGACGCTTTGCTAGCTTCTCGATGCACTGGAAACTTTTTTTGATCAGTCATGGGACACTTCAAAATTGCACTTACATTTGGTTGACAATTAAATGCAAGCCCTCAGACAGAGTTGTATCATTTTAAACCTCGCACGAAAGACCCGAATGCTCACAGTGCACATTTTGACTCAGAGTTTCATTTCAGCAAAGAGTCAGAAATAATCCCTGAGCATTTTCATTTCTGCTCTCACAGACAGAACTGCATCGACTTGGCAGCTTCAAATAACAAATGTTACTTTCACATGCAGAATCAGAAAAAAAGTCATGGCCAACTTTCCCATTTGTGGCTGCTGACAGTGTTCACTACCTTCTTTAGGGTGCGCGACGCTTACTGACAAAGCTCCTGTGTCTGTCAGATATTTGATCTTTTACCCAGCTTGTTTTGTAGTTTTCTTACTCGATATGAAAATACAAATGAGCTTAGATAAAGATTTAGAGTAGAGAAAAAATCAGAGTATTCTGAGAAATGTGTAATTCGCTTCATTCTTAATCTCAACAGCGACTTACAGGTACATGTGGTTATTTCAGTTGTTGTGTGGTTAGACTTTATCTAACAAATCTCTACTTTACAAGAACAGAGTCAATCATGTTGTTCTGCGTTTGCAGGATGCCGGAGTGGAGAGGGTGATGAGGGATCTGAGAATCTTCCGTATCTTTGAGGGCACCAACGATATTCTGAGGCTCTTTGTGGCCCTCAACGGCTTCCAGGTAAAGTTCTCTGATAGTGTTTCCTCTCTCTGACTCAGCCCTGGTGATCTGCAAACGTCTGGGTGGAAAAGTACAGATGTCTTGCAGAGAGGAAGTTTTTTTTTTTCTTTTTTTTTTCTGCTTGCCATCTGAAACTCTCAACATTACTTCCTATGTGCTTTTTCAAGAAGCTGTTGCATCTTCTGAGTTTAAAAATGGGTCCACAAGTGGCAACTTCCCTATACTTATTCTACACCAGGGACCTTTGTTCTGTTTGTTTTCTTCTGTACAAAGCACTCTAAACACTCATTATTTAGTAGCCCATTACTTTTACACATTACACCGGCCTGAGCACGGTTACCTCTTGTACAACTAGGAAAAAAGATATCGGTCTTGTGCAAAACTCAAAACGTACTTTGCCCCTCTTGTTGTAGTCCAGATACAGTAGATTGCAGATGGTAGTTGATTGAGGAACATAGTGTCAGGGCTTTTAGGAAGTAGCTCTGTTGCTGATGAATCCTGTGTTTCTGCCTCCCTGCAGAGTGCTGGTACCCAGCTGAAGAGCTTACAGAAGGCCCTGAAGAACCCCATCGGCAACGCTGGGATGCTTGCTGGAGAAATCACCAAGAGAGCCAAAAGGTTTCCACACACAAACACACTTCACTCTCTCTTTTCAGTCTCCTCCTGTTATAATGGTGGGAGGCAGGGACTTCCTTTGTAATGTTTAATACATGCTGAACCTGGTTTACTGACTTTAATGTTAGTCTTACCGTCTATGATTTCACATTGCAAAATCATCCAGTATATTGTTGTTTTCATTTCAATCCTCCTTTACACAAGAACTAGAAAAAAAAGAAATCTATGCATTCGTCTCTAGGTTTGGTGAGCAAATGCACAAAGCCGACTCATAGTCACAATTCCCTGCACTCTTCACTCTTTAGTGATTGAAAGCTTCCTATAGCAGCTCAGTTTGTGCTGAGCTCAGTGTGTGACAGCGATTTTTTTTTAGTGCTTTCAGAGCTTGTTTTGATTGTTCTAATGCTGCTAATCTGTCCTGCCCACTTTTTCTACAAAGGCATAAACACTGACCTGCAGGAAACACTGACCTCTGAACAGTAGCATTACAAGAATTAAACTAAAACTGTTAGTAGGACATTTGAACCTTATCTGGAATAACACGTCATGTCCCATCGACACTGCATAAACAATCGTAGAGCACATCCAGTGGAGAACAGGATTGAAAATCATCCTGTTGTGCTACTTTTCACCACACTATGAATGTAAAAAAATGTTTGATTGTACCTCCACTGACGAGTTTTTACACCTTTTTGTCTCCCTTTGTTGTCTCTGTAGAAAGGCAGGACTGGGGACAGGACTGACACTGCAGGGGACTGTTCACCCTGAGCTTGCACACAGTGGAGACCTGGTGTGTTACAGTTTTTGTATTTCTGTGTTTCAAACATTTTCCCTTTTAAAGGCTAATCATTCAGTGGCTCAGAGAAAGCACCCGTGAACAAGAGATTAGATGTCTTAGTGAAAGTTTGCTGGTCACGTACAGTCTTGGGTCTAATTGAAAGCTAGTTTATTCCTTCTAATTTTTCCATTTCAATGTCTAGACCACAAAAGCCATCGAGCAGTTCGGAGGAGTCATCGAGGACCTGCTGATGAAACATGGAAAGAAGATCATCGGTGAGTGTGTGACAGATATTTAAAGCGTTAGGACTTTGTGGTCCTTCTATGACTTTGTGGTGTTTCTGTGAGGGTGTAAAAAGTCATCTCAAGTTATTTCTTGTTCCAGATGAACAGTTTGTACTGAAGAGAGTCGCAGACAGTGCCATCGACCTCTACGCCATGATTGTAGTTCTGTCCAGGTACACAGAGACTCAAACTATAGCAAATCAAACCCTCCCTCTCTGTCTCTTACTTCCTCTTTACTCCCACTCACAGTCTTTTTCGTCTACTTTTATCCCTCATATCCACACCCACGCTACCTGAACTTGACATTTCTTTGTGTGTCTTATTTCCCCTGCAGAGCTTCACGCTCTCTGAGTCGGGGCTCTCCCTCAGCTCAGCATGAGAAGGTGCTGTGTGAGACCTGGTGTGTGGAGGTAAGATCTGTCAAAGCCTGAAACATATCTGCATGATGAAACTTTACATCAGCTTATTTGCACATTATAGTTAGATTGAGAAAGAAATCAGTAACAGGATTAGATGGCCAGTCGCCCTTCTGTCAGCTCTACATGCTAAACTAAGTTAGCTTTCAGCTAGCTTTGGCATCGTATTTAAAATTAGGGATGTAAAGATTAATCGAAAAATCAATTCAAAGGTGTCAAGGTTCACATCGGTACTCTGAAAAATGAATCACAATAATATGGTGAGCGTCAGCAGCTGTAGAGCAGAGGCGGTTGGCAGCTGCAGAGCGAGATTTTGAAATTGAGGACCGTACCACCGTCTTTTAACTTTGAGGCGTGGTAGCATTTTGGACTCCCCAAGACAGAAAATGAAAGAGGTGAGAAGATAACAGACAAGACAAAAACTGTGTGCAAATACTGCAAGAATACAGGGAACTACACAAATAGCATAACCAACATGATGCAACATTTAATCAACACCACAATGAGAAGCTCCAATCAACTTCCCTTGTTGAGAGAAAAAAAACATTAAAAGGTCAAACCACACCGACAAGCAGGTTTACAGCCCCTAAAGGAATCTGTTTCAGTCATCATTTGTCTTCAGTCTCAATTTGTAAAATAAATCGTGAGAGACTCGTATCGTGAGTTTAGTGAATCGTTACATCCCTACTTAAAATATATGAGAGTGGCTTCAATCAACAGTGACCGCCCACTTTTTCCGCGGCTCTGGTTCTGGAGGTACATTTCTAAATCCTCCAGGAGGTAAAATCCTCCATTGACATTTTACAAAATCCTTATATAAAGAGATTAAAGCCTGGAACCATGACAACCAGCTACCCCAATACTCGTGACTATAACACGTTTGATCCGGCGCATAAACAGCATTATAGAACAGAGAAAAGGCGGTGAGTGGTGGGAAACATTGCCATGGTAACAGCGAGCTCCACCAATCAGAGATGTCGCTCTGATGCTCTATGATCATGGGTAGTGTAGTTCTTTTCCCCTATATTGGGAATAAACCATGTTTTTCTTAAAACAAGGTCGATATCATGCTGACGTGTCTTCTACACGAGCATATGCCATCGTTTCATACAGTTAGCTTGTGGTCAGTCTGCTTTGGATGGTTATGACATTATGGCTAATAATAATAATAATGTTTTATACAAAAAATCTTTAATATTTATTGCTATTAATTCAGACTTTTGCGATAACAGTAAAATCGCAAACAAATGCAGTCCTATTTCAATTCTCCCTCAACAACTATCTGCAGAAAAAAAGGAATGACAAGCTAATGAAGCTAATGCTACGTCTCTAAAAGTACATTCTCGCTGCCCACTGTAGCTACTGTCATCTAAAGAAAATGATTTTGAGAAGAAAAAAAGGAACTCATTGAATGTTCCCTTTCTTCCTCAGGCCTATGACAGGATCATGCGGGACCTGAAGGCTCTGCGCTCCAGTGAGTCCAAACAGCTGTTCAAGAACATGCAAGCCATCTCTTCTGCCGTGGTGCAGAACGGTGGTGTGGTGGCTCCTCACCCTCTGGGTTTCTAAACGCAGCACACTCCACTCTCCATGTCTGTCTGTTTTTTTTTTTGTTTTTTTTAACCTTTCTGGATCTCTAAGCAGGCTCTGGGTCATGTATGCCTAGTCCTCTCAGACAAGTTTATTATCACCATCAGTGCTTCATCACACGTTTTAATCAGTGAAACTTATCTTTAGGCCCCTCATCATCCAGGGGCTCAGTGAGTCCTAGTCTGTAACGTCGTGCTGAGATATTTCGATTGTATTTATTTTCAGTCTCTTTGAAAACCTTTTTTCCAACATTATTTATTCAAACACAATTCAAGGTTTCGACACTTTGGGATAGGGTTCTCAATTTGAGCTTGAGCTTAAACATGGACGTGGACTTCTTCCCCACTCTTATCTGCATGTAAAACAGCTGATGACTAAATATCTCAAACGTGACAGGAGCTTCCAATATGCTTTCTCTCAGCCATCATGACTGGAGCTGATCATCTGTTAAATCATTACATACTGAGTGTAATAATAAGTGATAGTATTTTTGTTTTCTCTGTACGAACTACAACATTGGATGCAAAAGAAAAATCTGTAAACTCATCTATTTAACTTTGTATTCTAAACAACAGGTGTGTCTTTTTTCTTCTGTAATGTGTACACTTCATTACACAGTTAAGATCAAATGTATATACCAGTGTGGTGTTTATGTTCATTAATGCCTTTCTGCATGTTGAATAAGTTACTCCATGCTCATCACAGAAACATTAACATCAGAAGCTAAAACCTCAAGCCTTACAAACCGGTCCACAGAGCTCTTTGAACCTTCATGAGAGATTTCAGTTTTTGTTTGAAGACGACTTCAGTCCTGCAATGCAAATGTTCTTCACCTGTGTTGAAGGTTGTAGGCCTCACTAACTGTAAGTGTTGAAAATAAACCTGAAACTTCTAAGAAATGGTCTCTTTCGCAGAAACGGTAATCCTTACCATCAAAGTGTGTTCAAGCATTTATCAAACTAGTTCTGCACATTGTCATCTTCACTTGAACTTGTGTGGGGACAAACGCTGCTGCTGTTTGAGCCACAGTCCTGTAGAGTACTTACTCAGCATGGTGCTGGTTAAATAAGGGATGATATCACATGCATTTGAAAGGAGATTGTAAAGTGTAAGAATGTGTCTGAGGGTGACGGATGATTATCTCAACGTTTTTTTTTTTTTTTTTTGCAGCTTTAATTTAAGTTTTTTTTGTGTGCAAAATGCTCACAAGTTTGGATTAATAAACTGAATTCATCAAACCTTGTGTCAGATATGCTTAATAACAAAAGAGATACAGTTGTTGTCCCTTTAAAGTCCTTATTCTTGAGATATTTGTTTGAACGATTCACTTTAAAGGACAAACTTGTTGACTTTTAAGACGTCTTGTCAAAGTTTTAAAAACTTGTAAGAGGAACGCCATTGTTGAAGCTCAGCTTAAAAGAAGAAGAAAAAAATATGAAGTTTTTTTTACATCCCGCCAAACTCACTTCCTATTTCTGCAATTTTGCTTTCACTTCTGCAGCTCAAATTCCAGTGTATAAGAATGCTACAGGGATGCCAGTAAGAGCCTCGCTTTTCAAAGGCTGGTTGTGCATACATACTGAATTGAGTATTAAGGTGTTGGTACTCTGAGCACATGAGACTGAAAGATGGCAAGAGCTCTGCCCCGCGCCTTACCGGTCCTGCGGTTAAATCCTGTGAATTCCCCTGACTTGTGGCTGATCAAAAAAATGTTTTATTGAGAAGCTCATCAGAAAGTGTGAGGCCAAACCGACAGTCTGTCTTCTTTGTAGACACTTCCTGCATTATATAATTGATTTTTGTTGTTGTGGTAAACATTGAATAAGAAACAGTCAGTCAAAACTTAGCTTTAAAATAAAGTGGTAATTTTCATGCCCATTAATTCTCCATTTTTTTTGCTAGTTATGGTATGTTTATTCTTTTCATGCAGAGATGTAGCTAGCGAGATAAAGTCAGTTTACAGTTAGCTTAGCTTACCATTAGGACAGGAAAAGAAGAGACGGCTAACCTGGCTCTTTTTTACGGAGCCCCTAAGGGGACATAGGAGAAAAAGATGTTGAGACTTAGTGTCTCAATATAATGACTTAGTATCTCAATATTGTAAAGCAGGGACAGCTATCTATAGGTTGAGATACTAAGGCATTATTTTGAGATACTAAGTCTCATTTTTTTTCTCCCATGTCCCCTTAGGGGCTCCGTACTTTTTGGAGACTTGCAAAATCCACCAAAAACATTTGTAAATCAAAGTCAGTGCCATTCAGTCAAGTTACCTTAAGGATTTTAGAGAAGTATGATTTTGAGGCTGATTTGTTTTTCTTAAGGCACTTTATGCTAGCTCAAAATTGTGTAAAACTGAAGCTATATTATCTTAAGAGCAAGTTTAGTATTTAGCAAAGTAACCTTTTATACAAAGACTTAGCTAGCTAGATGGGAAAAAAACAGTATGACTAAAGGGTATGATTTTAATGTGACGCTAATGCCATGATCCAGTTAGCTTAGCTTAGTAAAGACAGGACAAGGAAACTGTCAAACAATGCTCTTTCTAAAGCTATGCAGCGTGTGAAGCTGTTAGCATTTTTGTTTTTAAATTTGCAAGCAGTTTCCTGCTTCTTTAAGCTAGGCTAACATTTAGCATGCGTTTTGATCCAATAGCAAGTAAAACTATGGCCAAGTTAACCCATTTTAACAACCAATTTAACAACTTCATTAAAAGAAGCTTATCTGAAATGTAAGCTATAGAATTGTCATTATTGAGCTTCCTTTATTATCACAAGGCTTCTTGTTAGCCTAACATAAAGCATCTTATCTACTATTTCTCTGATAGACAGTCACATGCAACATGTTAAACTGTAAGCTTTAAATGGTTAAACATTAACTATGGCATGAATTTTCTGGGCTATGTGCCCACACACACAACTGCCAACTTTGTTAGCATCGACCCTCCTATACAACACAATCAGACAATCAAACACCTAACATTTAACACACTGTAGTGAAACATTTCTGTCTAATTAACAGTTCTGGATATTTTCAGCTGCAACATTTTCATTACAACAATTGAACTAAAAACTCTGATATTACAAGGTTACAGTAAAAACTTGGACACAACATTCACCAGGCAATAAGTTTAAGTACATCCTCCATCCCAGACTTGGCAATCCCAAATGATGCAGGTCTGTCATGAGAGTCATGAGAACTTGTGATCTGAAGAAGCTTAAATCTCTGGCCTGGATAGAAAAACACATTGAGAAGGGATACTGCTGACGTCTTTGAAACCAAATTGTCTTTTGTTGTTGCCGACAGCATGGCTACAATGTGTGGCCATAGCTCAAAAATAGAGCGAAATATGACACTCTCTGGTGAAGAAAAAACTCGTAGAAGTGGACAATAAATTCCAACAAGGCTCTTTTAGTTCCTCAAGGCCTCAGCTGAGAACACAAGTCATATATTTGAGCGGTCCTGTGACAGACGGGATCCTGATGATGCTTTTTCACATCAGGCATTTTCCATATCACCCTGACATGAGTCCATCTCATGGGGAACTCCTGACATTCGCCACGTTTCCTCCTCATCCTCTGGGCCTTGCGAGACCTCCAGCGAGATGATGGTCTGGGCTGTCAGAGTTCGCTCCCTGAAGGAAAAAAGCAACAAAAAACTGAAACAACATAATAGGTTCAGCTACTCCTCTGCACCCTTTATAGAAGTGTGGGGAAAGATCTGTTATGACGGTATGATGGTTTCAATTTCATAAAAGTGGTTGTGGTAATGCTGTAGGTGCTAGGTGAATGGGACATAAGCTACTGTGTTTCCTGTGTTGTATGAAGTCCTGTATTGAAGACCTTGTTTGCTAATTTTAGGATGCATGTATATCGACCTTTTTTGCAAACATTATTGTGTCTGTAAATCAACAGCAAACTAGCTTAGATTAGCTAAAAGACTAAATCCTCCTAATTATCATATCCTGTGTTGCCGGTTTAATGGTAAATGGACTAAATGGTAAATGGACTTGAGCTTGTATAGCGCTTTTCTAGTCTTCTGACTACTCAAAGCGCTTTTACACTGCAGGTCACACCTACCCATTCATACCCA
Organism: Tautogolabrus adspersus; assembly: GCA_020745685.1. Lineage (NCBI taxonomy): Eukaryota > Metazoa > Chordata > Actinopteri > Labriformes > Labridae > Tautogolabrus > Tautogolabrus adspersus. The sequence continues at coordinate 8,798,288 of CM036556.1, read as the reverse complement.
TTCACACACTGATGCTATGTAAAGTGACCATCAGAAGTAACTAATCCCATTAATACACATTCATACGCTGCCGATGAAGCAGCGGGGTTAAGTGTCTCTGGGAATCGAACCCCCAACCTTTTGGTTGAGAGACGACGACTCTACTGAGCCATAGCCATAGCCGTTTAATCTGTACAGAGCTGAGATAGCCTGGCAAACAGCAGAGACAACAGGAAGTCAGTCCTAGTGAAGGAGATTCAGAACATTTTGTACAGATTATTTAAATGTGTAATGTATTATTAAGTCAGATTTATCAGTGCTGGTAAATGTGTTTAGTTACTATTGTACAGAGTCGTGCTGGGTGTTTATTTTATGCTAAGATAATGGCTGGTGATATCTTCATATTTACTGCACGGACCTAAAACTGGTATCAAACTAATTATCCAACCTGCAGCATGAAAGTGAACGAGCTAATTGTGAACATCTCTAACTATTCCTTCAGTAAATCCAATCCCTTGTTCTAAATGAGCTGGATGATATTAAATTCTCCACACAGTGTTGAGACATCTCGTGTCTAAACACTGATATTGTTTACCCCTGATGTGGTCATTTCAATGACTAGTTTTATATTCAATTTCCTAATTAACTCAATGGTTTTGTATCACATTTTATTAACCATTTCTGCTTAGTTTTAAATAGTTTAGTGGTTTTATTCATCAGATAAAAGCCTGAACATGGCTGCTGTCTTTTTTTCAGTATTGATAAAAAACCATGCAGTCTGCAGCTGCACATGAAGGACGAATAAAGCTCATCTGCAGGCTCCAGGCTCATGACTAATTCGTAACAGAGAAACATGTGAGCATTCCTAAATAACTTTCCTACAATGAGTTTACTTCGCTTTAAATAAGAACCTGCAATTCTGAATTGATTCTAGTAATATGAGTATGCGGGAAACACTGTGGTTCCTTCTTACATATCTTTCATTACTTGTAAATATTATGTAGATGTTACTTTACTAAAAAAAAGAAGTCACAATTCTTTTGTGACAACCAAAGAAATTGTGTGTCATCACAATGCCACAAAAACTACAAGCAGCCTGTTGCAACACAGCCCCAAAAGTTGGTAAGCCAATCAAATTTTAGAATTTTGTGGCAACACCTGGGGTGGCCAGCCAGATGACAAGGGGCCCAGTCCAACCCCCTGGACACCCCCCTGTAGGTAGGTATCCGGTGGGACAAAATGCTTTAGGATCATCCATACATACCATGTATTTTATAACAAATCCCTATAATAAAAAAAAAGAATTGTAATGTCTGCATCCACAGGGACGTACCTTGATTGTTGCCGTCTGTTTGTCCAGTTGACCTGCACAGTCCAGCCGAGGACACTCTTGAAGTACGGGGCACAGCAAGGGAAACTGTGACCCAATTGCTCCAGGAGTTCCTCTTTGCGCAAACCGTAAACAACTGGCGCAACACACTGTGCCAAACTGAAGAAAGCGAAGACAACCACGGCTGAGAGCTCTTTAGTCTCCGGTTTAATTAGGTTCTGTTTGTTCAATATTGTCAGAATGAAGCTTACAAAGTTTGGGAGGATGTAAACCGCAAGTTGGCTCCCATGCAGAGCGATTGTCCTGCAGCCGGTTCGGTTGCGCCGGTTGAGCACACCTAACCTCCGTCCCTCCACGAAAATCCTCACGTAGCTGTACAGGATGAGCAGCGCGCACAAACCGATGAAGAGTATCTTTTGTAGCTCACCTTTCCTCCGCTGCTCCCGGCCGCACTCCCCATTATACCCCACCTGGGAGTCCGGGTGGAGGATACTTAGTGGGATGATCAAAGCCACGATCCAGGTGAGGACACCCAGCAGCCAGGGCCAATGCGCTGAGGTGCACTTGATGGTGTAGCGCATTGGGTGGCACACGGCGTAGTATCTATCCAGAGCCATCGCCGTGAGCGTCAGGAGGATGTTTGACGCGCTGCTGATAAGGACTGTGATCATGGCCAGACACGCGGAGCGGCCTGGGCGCGCGTCCAGGTGAATCTGGTAGTAGAAGATGCTGCTCATGCCCATGTGGACCAGGGCGGACACGAGCAGGTGGAAAACCAACACAAAGCGCGCGTGGGTCCGAAGCTGCTCCACGCGCACGATGGTCCAGTTGATGATGAGGTTGAAGACGAGCAGCACCGAGAAGGACACGGTGGAGACGTAAAAACGCACGCAGGTGTAGTCCCTTACCTCTGTGGACGACGTGGTGTTGTTGATCGACATTATTCCTCAGCTGGGCTTGGTTGGAGTTATAGAAGAATAATGATGATGAAGAGGATGAAGATGATGATGGTTGTGATGTGATGTGATAAAGTTTATGCGCCGCATTGTCCTCTCTCACTGATGCCTCAATGAAGACTGAAGGATGGCTCAATACCATCAACACTCCTCTCTCTCTCTTTTACTCTCTCTCTCTCGCTCTCTCTCGCTCTCACACACACACACACACACACACACACACACACACAGAGAGAGAGAGAGAGAGAGAGAGAGAGAGAGAGAGAGAGAGAGAGAGAGAGAGAGAGAGAGAGAGAGAGAGAACAGGCACATGACCATCAATACAGGGTTGAGGACGAAGTGTTCTTTTATTTGTTAAGAAAATCTCCCGGATTCCTCAGGTTAATTAACCTAACTCATTACTTTTCTTGAGTGAGGTGGAAAATGTACTGTTTATGTCACAAAGCTTAGAGATGTGCATTTTGCAGGACAGGGACACTACAAACAAAAATAATATAATGCATCACTATAGATTTAACAAAACGGTATGTGACGTAGTTAAATTAGCTCAAACTTCCACTTTTAGAGCAGTAAAAGCAGAAGAAATATTAACACAAAAACAATATTCTGGCACACTTACAATGATTTTATTTTTATTTTTTGCAGAAATACCGACACCATCGCTTCCCTGTACTTATTATTGAGCTCATTACCACCCAGTGTACAAGGCAGGTACATTAATAAATCAACACATGCTGAGTTCTTGTCCAGTAAACATTAACAAATACCATAGTTAAGTCATGAAACCAGCTGAAAAGAGTTCATCAAAGACTAAAATGTTGTTCTCAAATGCACCAGAAAATAATATGACCATAACAAGAGTGAAAACTGAGCCATGTGTGAAAATGTCTGACTGTTTACTAAACAACCATTGCACACAGAGTAAAACTAAACCTTTATTTTGGGTAATATGGACACAGTTTATGATAAAGAACCCCTGGGACAAATAGGGCTGTAGGGTTTCTACAGCCCTATTTGTCCTCAAGTTGTAGCTGTAAGAAGTTGAAGTTTAACCTTTCTTCCAATAGGAATTGTTAATGTTTGTTTGTGCTGCCACGATTCTGACAGCAGAGAGCTATCTCTCAACAAATCATAAACCTGCTTTGACTCTTGAATCTGGAGATAAAAAGCCAGTTGATAATGCAACCATGTATTTGCCTTCCTCTGGTGCCATCATCAGGCCAAACTAGGCTATGTCAGAATCAGAATTAGTAGAGGAACAAACCCACAAAAAAGGCTTTAGTTTTCAAGATACCCCTACCCGAGGTAGAACAAAGCACAACCATACATATTTTGTATTTCAGAGTTTTGATTTCTTATCTTGTTTTAGTTTTAAATTCTTCCCTAGGGTTGCTTGTTTGGTCTTTAGTGTTTTATTTTGTAATTTCTTATTCTTGTTTCTGTGGTTCTTGATTTACTTTGTATTTGTCCTCAGTATTCTTGTCTTGTGTAAATTCCTGTCTGTTTGTTTCCCTCCAGTGTTGATTGCCCTCATTGTGTTCACCTGTGTCGTTAGTCTCACCTGTGTCTGATTACAACCTGTCTATTTGGTCTCTGTGTTTCTTCCTCTCTGTGTCAGTTCATTTAGTAGAGGAACTTGGGCCCCTAAAAGTTGAGATACCCCTACCCGAGGTAGAACAAAGCACAACCATATTTTTTCACAACTTGAACATGTCTAGTTTATGAAACGGATGGTTGTATAAAAATATTTTACTGCAAAATTACTTTATTTGGATGTTTTATGCATCTTACCAAAAAATGAAAATTAGAGCTTTTCTGAAAGGGACAGCTCCTGCCTTATCACATGTATCTCAGGAAATCAAAATCAGAATGTCACCAAATGTGGACAGGATGTTCACAGATAGTTATTAATTACAATTGAGCAAAGTTTTTATCAATACCATTTTCAATTTTTGAAATGTACACACTTAAACACACATGTAGTTTAGGCGGAAATTGAAAATTGAAACAAAAATTCAAAATGTATGTATATCAAAGTCTGTCATTTTTTAAGTAAGGACACCAATCATTAACATATGTCATTTTTATCTTCTTAAGAGTGGTATCTTAACATAAAAACAAGTTATTTGACTTTTGACTTGACCCTCTGCTGTCACCAGCCCCTAACAGGAAAGTAGTGCAGCCAGGATTTCAGGGCGACCTGTACAATGGGGCCCTATTGATGTGTATGTGGGAGGAGGTGGCCTCAAACAGATTAAGACTAAACAACAAGACACAATATAACTGTATTCTATAAAATATATATAATAAAAAAAATTATACTTATTCCTAATACATTCTGTCTCCTATTTTCTATCTTACATATGATTTATATGATGACACTCGGAGTCAACCCGCTGCTTTCAACAATATCGTCACCTAGTATGAGATTTTTTCTATTTAATTGTAAAAAATATAAACATTGTCTTGCAATCAGTTGTGAAATATAAATGAATTAAAATACAGTATTGATATATATATAACCTTGAGTTCTTAGAATTAGCACATTCTTCATAAAGTCTATTTGTATATCGGCCTGTTGTAGTTTTTTTAATGCAATTCAGTCATATAAAGATGATGTGTAGTCACCATATCTCCTGCTTTTAAGATGAACCCTAGTTACTCCAGAGGATACACTGGATGAAGGGGTAGTTTTTATTATACCCTTAGTATGATAAAGTGTTGTCTTTGTTTGGTTGTGATGTATTTGTTTGGTTGTGTTGTCTTTGTTTGGTTGTGTTGTCTTTGTTTGGTTGTGTTGTCTTTGTTGGTGGTTATTTTCTACAGCAATTGTTTTCTTGGAGGACCTGTGAGGATTTTTTAGTTGGTTATGAAGCTCCCTTAAACTTATACTGATATATTTAAATGGTATACAAAAGCAAACAAGACCTTAAGCTATATGATATATTTGTTTCTATGAAGTTATTGTTATTGCTACTGCTTTTAACGGGTTGGTGTCATTTTCTACAGCCAAGATTCAGAGTTAGGGATACACGTGACTGTTTAAAAATGGCAGAAGGAGATTTTTCATCAGTAAACACAACTTACACAAGTACAGGACAAGATCAGCGAAGAGATAAGAGGTCAAACTTTGTCTACATAGGATGTTAAGTGTTACAAAAAAGTTTTTAGTTGCCCGGTGTTAGCACCCAGGTTCAAAGTCATTTTGTCTTAAGTGGAACTCCTCCGTTGTAATAGCATTTAAAATCCAATTTCACTATACATAATGAGGTAAAATAAATGTATAAAGAAGGTTCTTATAAACATGTTTGATTATTATCCTAATTCACCTCACACACATTAACGCCATCATAAGCAGATCCATTGGTTGCCTGTTAAATCACTCAACAAAAATAGCTATTGTAGCTTTTTTTTAAACACTTTATCATACTAAGGGTATAATAAAAACTACCCCTTCATCCAGTGTATCCTCTGGAGTAACTAGGGTTCATCTTAAAAGCAGGAGATATGGTGACTACACGCCATCTTTATATGACTGAATTGCATTAAAAAAACTACAACAGGCCGATATACAAATAGACTTTATGAAGAATGTGCTAATTCTAAGAACTCAAGGTTATATATATATCAATACTGTATTTTAATTCATTTATATTTCACAACTGATTGCAAGACAATGTTTATATTTTTTACAATGAAATAGAAAAAATCTCATACTAGGTGACGATATTGTTGAAAGCAGCGGGTTGACTCCGAGTGTCATCATATAAATCATATGTAAGATAGAAAATAGGAGACAGAATGTATTAGGAATAAGTATAATTTTTTTTATTATATATATTTTATAGAATACAGTTATATTGTGTCTTTTTGTTTAGTCTTAATCTGTTTGAGGCCACCTCCTCCCACATACACATCAATAGGGCCCCATTGTACAGGTCGCCCTGAAATCCTGGCTGCACTACTTTCCTGTTAGGGGCTGGTGACAGCAGAGGGTCAAGTCAAAAGTCAAATAACTTGTTTTTATGTTAAGATACCACTCTTAAGAAGATAAAAATGACATATTTTAATGATTGGTGTCCTTACTTAAAAAATGACAGACTTTGATATACATACATTTTGAATTTTTGTTTCAATTTTCAATTTCCGCCTAAACTGTGTGTTTAAGTGTATACATTTCAAAAATTGAAAATGGTATTGATAAAAACTTTGCTCAATGGTAATTAATAACTATCTGTGAACATCCTGTCCACATTTGGTGACATTCTGATTTTGATTTCCAGAGATACATGTGATAAGGCAGGAGCTGTCCCTTTCAGAGAAGCTCTAATTTTCACTATTTTCATTTTTTTGGTAAGATGCATAAAACATCCAAAAAAAGTAATTTTGCAGTAAAATATTTTTATACAACCATCCGTTTCATAAACTAGACATGTTCAAGTTATGAAAAAATATGGTTGTGCTTTGTTCTACCTCGGGTAGGGGTATCTCAACTTTTAGGGGCCCAAGTTCCTCTACTAAATCAGAATCAGCTTTATTGGCCATGTATGCTTACACACACAAGGAATTTGTCTTCAGTAACTGTGCTCTCAATGTACAAAGTTAAACATTAAATATAAACATAATATAAGGAAAAACTATACAAAGCTAAATAAGACAATAGTGCAGTGGTGGGTAATGCAAAAATGCTGAGATGAACATGATAATAAATATGTAATTATGTAACAGATGGTTAATATATATGAGGTAGAGCTTTACAGTGTTTACATACACAGTGTGCATAGATTGGTGAGAGGATAATATTACAGTATCTACATGATTAAGTTATTGAAAATAAGAGTTACAAATAGTGTTATGTACATTCACGGTGGGTGCTTGATAACAGGGTTACTGGTATTTCCCAGCCACAGGTCTGGCACTCTGTGACTGTTCAGCGTTCATCAGAGTGACAGCCTGGGGGAAGAAACTGTTCCTGTGTCGGGTTGTTTTTGCGTACAGTGATCTGTAACGCCTACCGGAGGGGAGGAGTTTGAAAAGTTTGTGTCCGGGGTGTGAGGGGTCTGCAGTGACGCTACCTGCCCGTTTCCTGGTCCTGGACCTGTATAAGTCCTGGATGGGGGGCAGGTCGACACCAATGATCTTTTCTGCAGTCCTGATTGTCCGTTGCAGTCTGTGTCTGCACTCAAGTGCTTTTTTTTTATTTAAAGAAATCAATTACCTTTAGAGTAGGCCAGTGGTTCCCAAAGTGGGGGTCGGGACCCCCTGGGGGGTCGCGAGACACTGTTAGGGGGGTCGCGAGATTCCTTCCAAAAACATTTAAAAATGGGAAATGGTTTAAAATTGGATATGAACGTATTGACGATCTGCCAAAGCAGAGAGATCATAGAACCGGGCTAATGTGTTTATTCCATCCTGCTGCAGTTTATAGCCTATTCTTAATATTTACAGTCTATGGTTCTTACACAGACTCGTCTCCCCCTCACCGTCTGCTCTGCAGCGGAGCGGGATCCCCGCTGAACATGAAAACGAAACTTAAAAGTTAGTCCGTTAAAAGAGCTTTATCCCGGTTATATACAACTGTTTGAGATTTGTCCAAACCGACAGGGCTCGAGAAACAGTCTGAAGAGTTTGCAAAGTTAAGGTTTGTAGCCTACTTCAGATGGCGACACAACGAACCGTTTTAACGAGCCGGAGAGACGTTAAACAGTCTGCAGAGAGTCACACAGAGCAGAGCTCAGACAGTCAGTGATGGGAGATATAACCCCGGTGTTTAAACTGATGCTTCCGATGTTATTCTGCTCTCTCTTGTTTTTTACAAGTTACTAACAAGCCTCTCCACCTGAAGCTCACCTGTTGTGATAACGGAAACGAGAATTTAACGATGTTATAAAACGGAGGGAGGCGATCATATCCGTGAGGTCCGGACCTCGGTGGATAAAAAATGTTTGAATTAGTACAATCATTTATGTCTATACATTGATTTCCATGCATACTGCTTTAACTTATGTGATGTCAGTCAGCAGCTCTCTCTCCTCTCGTTCAGTGTGCATCATGCAGCCGAGTGAGTAACCATGGTGACTGTCTGTTCGTCAATCAACGATGTCCCGCCCCCTCTATGAATAAAACTCTTCTAACAGTAAAACTTACTTTGACCATGTGTCACAGAATTAACATATTCTGTATAATGTTTGAAGTCTTCATGTTTTTAAATGCATGATAACTGTGTGAATGTACCTGAACACTAAAATAGATTTAAAGACACAAAAGAGGACACAATACTAAATCATTATTTTAAAGTGGAGCAGAAAACCCTCAAATTGTGCATAAAAATAGATCAGAATGTAGGAAAGACATTTCTGGTGTTAAAAATGTTCAGGAGGGAGACCCCCAGACCCCCAACAAAGACATGTTTGAATAGACTAAACTTATCTGTACAGTTTTTGTGCATTTAAAAACATTATACGAGGTAATAAGTGGTTGAACTGGTCAGTAAATTTTTAAGATCAGTATGAAAAAAAATCGTGATATAATATTTTTTCTAATTTCACCCATTAATTTGAAAATATATACACAAATATGATGGTGTTTGGGCTATTGTGTGGTGTTCTAATGCCAGTGTTTGGATAGGCCTAATAGTGTGCGTGGCTGTGTGCAATGTCAAATGTTTTAAGCACCTACAGGGACAATGGGGGTCCCCAGTCTCTAGGATCGTTATATTGGGGGTCGCGGGCTGAAAAAGTTTGGGAACCCCTGGAGTAGGCTATAAAAAAACCTGAAGAAGCTACAGGCGATACGCGTTGTTCGCTCACAATAAAATACAGTTAAGGTATTTTCAGTGTGCCAAGGATTTTTGATTTATTTTTCATGGTATGTTCCTTCAACCGTGCGCACCTGAGAAAGTATAGGCTGTGCCCTGTTGGCCATTTAGATTAATTTTACAAGTATCTTAATATTGCAATGTATTTCCTTTTCAAAATATGAGTATTAATTGTATAGTAGACGTTAATCTTTACAAGTTATGTGTTTAGTGTTAAAAACAATTGTGTGTTGCATCAATAATGACGGGAGTCTTTAATACAAGCTGTTCATATTCAAAATAAAAATGGCAGAAAATACATTTAAGGAAAAGCTCAATGGCCTAATTTTAGTTGTCAAATGATTCGCTGTGTGGGATGGTTCAAAGTCCGACAGCACGTGAATGCAGCACGCTATAAAAATTCCCCTAGACTGTAAATAAGCCTACTGAGAAAGCATGAGTGAATAGTAAAATTAGGCCTATTATTATCTTTTATCATTTTCTTAACACAAGTCCATTTTCAGTTTTCAATTTAATATTTAGATTTCATATTTCGTGTGCTCTAAACGTGTGTCTTAAAGTTTTACATTTAAAAAAACCCTGTATAATTTAGTTGATCAATCCACTGTAAAGCCACAGTAATTAAAAACGTGACGTTTGACCTGTCTTTGAATGACCTTGGAACTTTATCACGGATTCAATCACTATTTCCCCCTAATGCAAATTACCACTTTGCATATACGCTAGTATTTTCGCCTTCCACCTTTAAAAACTGCTTCTGGGTATGAAATAGTTTCCTCTTGCATAGTTTTGTTTTTGAAATACTCCTGCTACTTCTGTTTGTATTTGTAAAAAACATAAATACGTTGGTTTATTGGCTCCATTGGCTCACTACAGTAGGGGGCAGGCTTACTGAGAAAGGAAACTTAATTTGCAGTGAACCTTTTTTTCTTCTCTCTCGTCATACGACGACGAGCATCCTGTGCTGAACTGACCTGAACTGTCTTTTGAGTTTTTCAGAGCTCACGGAAACAGAGAAAAGGTAATAAAATGCTCTTATATTCTGCTAGATGGGAAAGACTGTTGTTGGCTGTGATTTGATATCAATAATTAGGCTAAGTGACGTTTTTCTGCTAGCCACATTGGTTTAGATAATGGGAGATAATTATCTGTGATCTGACAGTGAAATGAGCAAAACACTGAATATGAAAGAACATCAAACTTATTTTACACTTCTTTATAGCAAGCTTGCATGAACATGTTAACATTAATGTTCATCACGTTACAAAAGAAAAATGTATAAATATATTCTAAAAAAATAAAGTGTCTGTAATGTATGCAGTAATAACAGCTTGTTTAATCCGTTTCCTAACTGGATCTTTTTTTTTACTTTCACTTTTGCACCTTTTTTAATGATAATTTCAAAAGGGACATGAATGATGTTCTCTTATTGTAATTAGGAAAAAATAAAAAATAAATTTTAATAACATTATATGTTTATATAATGTTATTATTATTATTATGCCTTTTACCATCAATTTGATGATTTCCAAGGTCAAGTCGCCTTTAAGCTAAATGTTGAAGCTAGCTCATGGCCTCTTAACAAGCTAGCTTCTTGAATTGTCGGTGTAAGAAACATTATGCTAAAGTCCATGTAGTTCAAGAAATTCATAAACTTCGGTCTTTGATGAGTCTTTGATGACAAATGCGTAATATTATGCAAACACAGTCAAAAAAATCACTTTAAAGAAGGTAACATTGAAAGAGCAGTAATTCACTAACATCTAACTAATGGTTTAATTGGGATTTCCCCCCTTAACTTTAGCTAGCTAGCTTCATCTATCTCTGTCTACAATGTTTTTCCAATTTTTTGTGGTGAACTTAAAGTTTGAAAAACTTGACACAAAACTTTAACTACGGGATATGACTCAGTCATTATGATAAATAAACAATTTAAGCTGAAAGCTTTTGAATGTAATTTCAAGCCTTTGCTGCACCTGGCGGGACCAACAAAGATAAGTTAGCTAGGTTCATGCTAATTACTCAGAACGTGAGTAAGCTTGGTGAAGATTTTCGGCTAATGAAGTGTGAACTATGAAAGTGAATATAAGACATCACAAGCAGGTTCAAGTGTAGCCTAGAGTGTTAAAAAGTTAAGTTTCAATTGTGTTTTGAGTAATTTGAAGAAAAGTAGTCCATGAGGTGCGGCTCAATAAGCATGCAGCTTGAGATAAACTTAGCGTTAGCTTGCTGAAGGACATTTTAAGTTGTAAGCTTTATTACACAAACTAAAAAGCCTTTAGAGGTGGTCAATATACTGTAGGTAACAATGTTTGCCCTAGGTTGGAGTTGTAGCAGCTGTGGTTGAAGTGGAACAATGCTTTAGTTGCGTGCAATTTTTTTAATTCTTGTCATTAATATAATTATAAACATTTATTGGACAAAATAATCAACCAACAACCACCCTATTGTCATAACCTGGCTCGTGGGTAATGGCAAAACATGAGAGGAATCAGAATTTTTCCAAAGAAAATGAATATTTATTTTCGAATGTAATTTGGAATGTCTTGTGTGAAGCACTTTGAATTGCCTTGTTGTTGAAATGTGCGATGTAAATAAACTGGCCTTGCCTTGCCTTCGAAACTGCACCGCTGCTAGATGCAGACACTGAGATAAGATCCTTTATCGGTCTAGAATTGTGTGTTTCACAATATGAAATATTCCCTTCAAAGTTAACTCGATAAAATTACCAAGAAAGTGTGTTGTTGTCTAAACAACAAGTTTGTAGTCTTCTTTCCTGCACATCTTAACGTTGTTGTAGGATCTGGGAGATGCACATAGTGAAATAAATGAATATATCGTGCCTTATTTGTCCTGAAAACAAAACAAATTCTGATTATGCTTTATGTTTTAAGGAAAATCAGTGTGCATGTGCTTTTACATGTCCCATCATGCACTCCTCTTGTTCCACGAAACTCATTGCACAAAACGATTATTATTTTTTTTGTGACTTTCGAAATAAAAATTGATCATTTTCTGATTCCTCTCATCTTTTGACCATTACCTACGAGCCAGGTTATGACAATAGGGTGATGTTTGGTTGATTATTTTGTCCAACAAATGTTAATAATTATTTTAATGACATGAATTTTAAAAAATTGCACGCCACTAAAACATTGTTCCACTTCACCACAGCTGCTACAAATCCAACCTAGGGGAGACACTTCCTCTTTTATATGGATTTCTTTATTATGATTGCCAAAGAAGATTTAGTCATGAAAACACAAGTGTAGTAAGTTCTGGGTAGACATAACTATGTAGACTTCCCCTACCTCCTGGTTGGAAAAAGTACAGAAATATGATTGCTGTCACCTTTCCTAGTTCCTCAGTTTTTTGTCCTGTATCCTCCAGACATGGCCGTGTTCCAGCAGCCGACCCAGATTGTGGTCCAGACCACCACAAGCCATGGCCCAGGGACATGGAGCACCGGCCTCTGTGATTGCTGTAGTGATATGGGCACCTGTAAGTCAATCAAAACATGTACAATTATATTCTTTGAAATAGTTTTCCCCACTGATGCAGAAGCAGTATTAGTTTAAAGCAGCATTGGGATATGTATTCTGTGATTTAAACAGAATATTCTGTACAGCTGATTTTAACGTGTGTATTATTTTTCTCTCTGAAGGTTGCTGCGGCCTTTGGTGCTTCCCCTGCATGCAGTGTCAGACAGCTGGTGACCATGGCTGGTGCTGCTGCATGCCGCTCCTGGACGTCTGCGGTGTGGTGTCCTGCATCCTCCGTTCCTCCATTAGAGAGCGCCACAGCATCCCTGTAAGGCTGGTCTGGGGAGGGGGGGATAAGATACTTAAGGTTTTATACTTTAGGTAATTTGCTCAAGTAAAATGGCAGATTTAGGATTATTTATTCAAAGGAAAATGACAAAGAGTGGTAGAATTCAGTATCTGTTTAACATCTGAAACTGCGTGTAAGGAAGTTATCACACTTATGACCCGTGTTACAGAAGTTGTAATTCTCGTAAGAAAGCAGCTGTGAGAGGGAACACTTCCTCTTTTTTTCTCGCACTAAATACTCTACCATCTGCACATTTACTTACAAATAGTTGTTGCATAATCTTAAATCAACTGTCAGAAACAGGATGATACATTATACCAAGAAATATGGAAGAGACTGAGTCTGATTCTGTAGCGTGAGCGCAGCCATGAGCAACTACTACAAGATCACACGGGAATAAAACAAAAACACGTTACAGGAAAGAACACAACAACAAAAATACTAAAAAATACAATTCAGGAATAGAAGTACGCTTTGAGTAGTTCTTGAAAAATGTCGGTTGAACAGGATTGCATAGATGAAATGATAAAGTATGTAAAAGTTTAGATGCAAATTATATCATCATGTTCTTGTTTGCAGACCAAAGTTAAATGACCACGATGGCTGTGATGGAGAAAGATTCTACAAATGTATTCCCTGAAGTTTTGTTATATTGTGATCAGATTCACACTAGTTGTTCTACGTGCTTCACACACTCCATTTGAAGTGTGAGATATAGCAAGTGGTTGCAGAACGTGCACTGTGCTTATTGTGGTGTGTGTGCAGGGCTCTGCACTCACACACTTCTAAAGCTCAACTCAGCTTTATTCATACACAACAGTGTGTATCCAAAGTGCTGAACAGTGCAGACACAGGGAAAACAAAGCATAAGAAGGTAAAAAAAAACATCAGCATCATGATTTATAACTGCAACAGATTCAGTGTACAGATTCTGTGGTATATGTTCATAACTCTATAAACTGTCCTCAGATGAAAATGTGCTCACTGTAACACTGTTTGAAGATAAAATGCTACACGAGAAGTTGTGGTAGGGGGCCTGCAACAGTGAAAACCGGCTTTGAAGCTCTTAACTGTGTTACAGGAACCCTTTTTTTTTCTTTGAATAAAGTTTGTGTATTTAGTTCAGAAAATACAGCATAGAATTGTTTCACTTCTCCAACTTTCAAATTTCACTACCAAATCTCCATAGTGCACCTTTAAAGGTACACAAATACTCAGCAAACAGCCGTTACAATGTCCTGACATCTATATGTGCAATGATGCAGTAAACTTATATCTTGGTGTATGTGGGAGTGGGAGGACGGTCATGGAAAGAAACATCATTCCATCACCATTCAAACTCTTCTTCCACAGCTTATTTTTAGTGTTTATAGTGATAATGAATTACTAAATATCTCTTTAGTGTCACTGCAGTCTGTTGTTTGTTAGCGTTAGCATACAGCAGCTAGTCTAACTGGGGTCAACATGATTTCCAAAATGACAATACAACAATACACATCACAGTAAAAACCATACAATAACTATATAGTAACATCATTAAAATAATCAACAATACATTTATATACCAAAACAACACACTCCTCAACATTCACCCACACTTAGACAGGCACACACACACACAGACACAGACACAAACACACACACACACACACACACACACACAAAAATGGATGAAAGAAGAAAATATATACATCAGAGTGAATCCATCATGATCTAACACATTCTCTATAGATGCCAATATGCTAATATTTTAGCGTTGTGTAACAGAGTAAGGGAGGGAGTTCCGTTCTTTCATTGCTCTGTACATGACAGTGTGTTGAAATGATGTAGTGTTAAGTGTCAGAAAAGTGATGAACAACTTTTACGTACAGTATCTGAGGAAGTTTGTGTTTGGGGCACAAAATACAGGAAGTAGAAGAGAATAGAAACATTCAAATACTCTCTGAACTGTGTTGTAGTTGTCCATGAACCACGGCAGCAGAGTAAGAAGCACTTGGAATTGTTTGGCATCAGGAAACTTCAGAGATTAGTCATTCATATTGTTTAGCCGATCTTGTAAATATGTTGGCTCTTAATGCCAAGGTGTGGATGTTTCAGCACAGTAGCTCACTTTCTCTCACTCTCTCTCCTTTCTTCTCTTCCGCCCTCAGGGCTCGTGCTGTGACGACTGCTGCAAGATTCTTTGGTGTTACACGTGTGTTTGGTGCCAGATGAACCGTGAGCTGAAGATCAGGAGCAACCACCCGGGCAGCAGCTCGGTGGTCACCACGCAGGTCGTCAGGGGATAAGATGTAACCCTTGGACCTGTTAGCTGAGGGCTGCCTAGTTATTTTTCATACTGTTCAAGTGACCAATACATACAAAAAAGGCCAGTTTTGTTTGTACTGTAATCAGTATTAGGTGAAAGAAAATAGATGTAGACTCAGAATTTAGCCTATGATTCTTTTTTTAATACTTTTGTTCAACAATATTCCATGCAAGCAAACATTAAGCAGTTCATAAGGTGCATATACATTTACTTTAATGGTCCTCTGCCTTTTCTAATGGCTCTGTCTCTGCCTGTTCAAAGCCACAGACTTGCTTTTAATACCATATTTTCTAAGTTGAATGTTGGCATGTTACTATGTTGGCTCATATTCATGTCGGACCTCCGATTCACTCTGAGGTAAACACCAGTTTACCAAAGAAGATCTTCTCACAATCTGATTCCATATGAAAAAAGTTTAACCTGTTTTTTATATCCACATGTAACATTTTGATATTTGTAATGACACATCATCTGTATCAAACGGCCTTGAAGCGTGCTTCAGTGCTTGTAAATGATGAAGCAGTTAAGATCTACACCTGCTTAAAGAGGTCGTCCCTGAGACTGTGTGACACAATCATCATTTTGCATGCTGGGATAAGAGTTAGAAGAGTTGTCATGGCTTTGTAGTTTGTCAGAATTTCCTAGCAATAAATGATTACTGTACAACAATGCGTGCGTGTGATGTAATCGAAGTTTTTATCTGATCCTAATGCTTCACTATAGTGACTATAGCTTTCAAAATCTTTTCAGCATTTTTAGCCAAGCTAGCAGTATAGCTTTATAGATGGCAATCTTTATTGATCTGCCACTGAGGTCCTGACTGAAATATCCTGAATGAAAATATTCTACTAAGGGTCATTGTACTTGGAGGCTGGATCATAGCGACTCTGGGGATCACCTGACTTCCATATAGCGCAATCCAGCCAACGTTGATTTTTTTTCATTAGTAATTACTAAATAACTGCTTATGTAAATACATTTCCAATAACCCAAGCTGTACTTTGTGCGAAAAGATAAATGTTAAAATGCATGGCTAACATTTTATTTGCTAAATAAACATTGTCATTGTTAGTGGTAGTGCTTAGCTAATGTCACTGAGCCAAAGTACAACCTCACAGAACTGCTTATTTTCCTATCTCTTGACTGACTTGGCACTGATTGTGGTTGCATTTAGAATTGCCGTGTATATGAACACTTTAACTTTCTCTCTACATTGGAATCTCTGTTTTTGGTGATATTGACGGTGGTATATATACTAGTGATAAACATGATAGATTTTTCATGCCTGAATTGCGAGTATGTTTTATCACTGAGTAAACTAGCAGCTGTAACTGAAAGAAAGTAAATAAGGGATAAAGGGGAACATTTTCCTTGGACAGACTCCAGTCCCTGTGGTGCTGGACTAACCCTGTGAGACTTGAGATTTTTGCTGAAAAAACACATTCAACCCAACTTTCGTCTAACTAAACCAAAACAATTTAAAAGGGGATGTGAGGATCTTGGCTAAAAGTATTCCAAAGGGGAAAAAACGCACTAAGGAGGCATTTCCTGTTGGCCTTTTTTCTGCTTATCATAGATTTTTCCAATGAGAAGGTTTTTCGGTCGACCGTGTGAGACTGTTGGATTCCTCTGTAAAAATCAGAGATGGGATGTGCTACAAGCTGTGTTTTTATAGACCTCAATGCTGTGAACAGGATGTGATATCAAGCCATCATAGCAACTTCTGCAACCCCACCCTGTCTTTCTATAGTGGTTACCACAACAATCTGTACTGATTGTATTATTATTCTTTATTCTGCAAATGGTTTAACAATCTGAGAAACATTTTCATGCATAGAGGGCTCAGTACAAAGCCCTGAGGAACCCCTTTTTTAAGATGCAAAGAGGTTTTGCAAAATTAATTATATATTTTTTATATTCCAAGAAAGTTCTTATTTTCCCCGTTACTACTGCCAGAATAATAAACAAGGAAACTTTTAAGAGGTTTGTACCATGTTTCAGCAGTGTACACAACCCATTAGTACGTCTTTAAACTACTTGATGCTGGATTCTTTTAGTGTTTATGTTTGGAAATGTTTTCTTCAGTGAAGGACAGACACATCAGAGCTTCTCTCTTTGTATTCCTGTATGTGTTGTTCTTATCTGCAGGATAGAAAGAAAGTTTGGCAGCAAATGTGAAAGTTTTTGCCAAGAATCTGGCTGTGTGTATTTTGGACTTTAGTGTCCTTTAGTCTTGATGCATTTCCAGTTATTTGCATGTTCTTTCTACCCCATAATGACAAACATTAAGGCAATGGATGTATCATTCATTATGTTAGCTACAATTTGTGCAGAAACATGAAGGATGAGTGTACTACTGTGTATTACAACTTTATTATGGTTGTATACATGGATTACAGCCGTGCACTTTGCCTCAGTACATTCTTTTTAATCGTGTGGTGTTTGAGTGTCCTTAATACATCACTTATTGTTTCAATTTATTTCTTTATTGTTTATTCCCATGAAAGTCCATGAAGCTTTCTCACTTTTGAAGTAGTGCTTATCACAAGCAGTGACCCTTATCAAACTGATTTCATTACTGCTGTGTGTTTGTGATAACATGGAAGGCCATCCTTATACTCCCCTTTCTCTGGAATTTATTTAAGTTTCAGTTTTCTTTCTTTGGACATTTTGGAGAAACTAGAAAGAGACTGGGAAAATGGGTGTGTTAAGGGAGAAAGCACAAAGCTGAAAGGGGAGGAGCTACACCTACACGTTCCAAAGTATTTACTATGATTCAATAGATGAGTAACAAGTTTGAGAAGATTTTTTGACAAGCTAGTCATCGTAGGAATAACTGAAGTTGAAAAGGGAGCACCTCCTGCACGAGAAACACAGTGATGATACCTTCAAGTGCATGCAGAAATATTGGATTTCTCCGTGTGCTGTAAGGAGTTATGACGTATTCATAGGTGGATATGCTTAAGGAAGAAAAGTCTAGAAAATGGGATTTTTCTGAAAAGAAGTTACGAGGAAAATAGGTTAGTTTTGCAAGATTCATAAAGTTTTTAAAAAGTTTGTAAAATGGCAGTAGCAAGTTAAACTATCATCATTGTGTATTATATTATGTTAACAATGGACAACATGCATTCTGAGACGCTTTTTCTTGCTCATTGTTTTTTATTTCTTGCAAAAATGTTTTAACATCCCACTATACATGACCTCGTCACCCAACAGCAGAAAGTCAGAATTAGCATCGAGCTGGTGAACAAAATAGATAACATTGCTGTTAAAGAGCCACATATTTACCTCAGTGATTGTTAGAGACCAAAAAAAGAGCCAACAGTAGAGTGAACATGGGGACTTATATTTATCAGGAGGACATAAACATGGCTTTAAATGGATCCTTAAACAGTATGCTGACATGTTCAGCAGCTCAATTCCACAAGAACCGACATCTGTCAATGTTATTTTTTATTTCAGGTGACCTAAAGTGACCAGAAAGTTCTTATTTTACCAGGTCTGGTACTAAAAGTAATCCTGCATCACAAGGGAGATTTCAATCAGGTTTCATCACACCTGTCATGTAAACAACATAAGTAACTTAAAACATTTGATCTGGTTTCTAAATCGTTGCTTCTAAACTGTAAAACAAAGCTATAAAAATTCTCATAGCTCTCAACAATAGTGTGAATGCAAAAATAACACTTGATGACACCAACAAAGCCACAAACAGCCCAGGCAAAGTGTTGCTGGGTGTGTTATGGCTCCAAACAGGAAACATCTGCATTGGGATGGTGGTCTGTTTTTTTTTGTCTTGTCACATCAAGCCAAGCCACAGAGCGGAGAGAAAAGGTGAGCTTTGTCAACCATTATCCCAGTTAGACACAAAGCATTATAACATTATAACATTATAAGCTGTGTTCACTTCTGTTTTACTGTAGAGGGCAGCATTGAGCTGTGAGGCTTAAGCTCTGACGGTGTCACTTGTTAAAATTTTGCTTTTAAATTGAAAATGTAGCCTCAAGATTTTAGTTCAGATTTTAGGCTGTCGTCAAGTTATAAGAAAATAAATAGGTTTAAAAAGTCCTTACGAACTATTGGTTTCTTTAAAAAAAAAAAATCTCGTCTTGCTGTCTTTAAGTCAATCATATCACTCACTGGGGATTTGTGCTGTGAAAAATGTAAAAAAAAAATACATGTGTTTCTGCAACCTGCTGTTTCTGTCCTCATATGACTTCACAGGCAACAGTCCCTGCATTCAAAATAACTGTTTTGAAATAGTTCATCTTTATGTTGATGGTCCCGTTGCTTCTGTAGCATATAAGCATCAGTATAAAGTTCAGTCTGCTTAAAGTCTTAAGCAGAATATTATTGTTAAATACGTGTGATCCACTGTGTTGAAACAACACTTTTACAGGAAGTGAAGTGTAACTGTTTAAATGTATTTTAAGAAAATCAAGTGGCAGTTCTCATCGCCTCTGAACGGGTTTCACCCACATAGGAAGTTGTATTTTCCCTTATGTACATCATTGACAGAAAGAGGAAGTTTTCTTTTTGTTGCCGCCAGCTGAGTGCGTTCACATGCTTCGTCTCCAGAGCTCAGTCTGCACAGTAGTGATAAACATCCGAGGTCTGATGGACGTCTACCAGGAGGCTGTTGATTTTCTGGAGTCACATCATATAGCAGGTGAGGGAAGCAGACACTGTGTTTACTGTATGATAGAGACAAAGTAAACATGAAACTCATTATATGATTTCTAAGAGAGGATCACAACACCTGAGAATTTAAAAAAAAGGGAGAAAATGAAAATGATTCATTCCTTTTGTTGGTTGTAAATGCACCATGATCTCATTTGTGAAGTTAAAACCTCCATTGTGAAATTAGCTCTGTTTACAAATTAAACAGGAAGTAGATATGAGAACCTGTGCGTTATTACCTTCATACTTCCACATATTGTATATTCTGTGTATGTTTGTGTAGTCGAAGCCGAGCCTGAGGTCCTGGAGGAGGATGTGTTTCACGAGCAGGCAGGGTCCTGTTTCCATTCTCCTCTCCACCTGGATATCTTAGATCTCCCAGACACCCCTGTGAGTTTGTATTTCTTCACGACATACATGAAAAAAGTGCAAACCTAATGATGCGATTGACTTGCAAGAACTGCTTCCATTATGGAGTACAATTATATTTATTGAAAAAGTCTCAATAGAGATCAGTTTTTATTTTACGGTGTAAAAAAAAAATCTACAAAAAAGTCTCATTAAGGAAAATACATGTATGACAATGGACTTTGAATTTTTTGGATCATCCAATATGTAAACATTTAACTGCATAACTGAAAAATTAAATATGTCAAATAAATAGATACCTGAGTTTAAGTGGTGTTGCGCTTTAAAGGTCACATATTATACCTCTTTTCTACAAGTATAAATAAGTCTCAGAGCTCCCCATAACATGTCTGTGAAGTTGCTTGTTCTAAATCCTCTGATCCTGTATTTGATCATGCCTATAAACGCCTCTATTTCAGCCCTGCTCAGAACAGGCTGTTTCTGTGTCTGTAGCTTTAAATGCAAATGAGCTGTTTCTGACCACACCCCTCTGGAAGGGCTTGGGTGGATCAGGTTTTTCTCGCACCATGCCTGATTGTTTAAAGTGGGAAGGCAGACTCAGAGGGCGGAACAGACACCTAGCTGTGGGAGTGTCACCCACCTGGGGGAGGGGTTACTGCCCTTTGTGATGTCATGAAGGGAAAATCTCCAAACGGCCTGTTTGAGCGCACATTTCTGGAAAAGCGGAGCAGGCAAAAGACAGAGAGGATGGACTTTTCTCATAATTGGGGGTTTGTAGACAGACTCACTAGAGACACATATTAGTGTTTAAAAAAAACACAGTAAAGTGTATTTTGCATAATATGTGACCTTTAGGTTAGATGCACACAAAGACATTTGTATGGCTTACTCCAATCTGCGCAGTCAGTTAATATATAACTTCATATGAAGATGAACACATAGCACAAAAAACCATTTGTGTCACAACAAATATGCCACTTCTTGAGGTCTTCATTCCTGTAAAATTATTTTTCAGAAAGAGAGCTGTTCACAGCTTTCCCTCCATGTTGAAATTGATCAGCATACTAATGTTAATGTAATACATATTTTTTTTCCCCTTTTTTTCTTTCTTCCGACCTCTTTAAACACGAGTGTGGGGACATTTTATTTATAAGAATCAACATTGAAAAATCCACGCTCACAATGAAGTACAACTCATGTGGGAAAATATTACAGAAGTGACAATTACACCACACAACGTTTACCACACTAAATGATGATGATGATACATCTAAATACTTAATGTTGTATTATGCTTTTGTGGAAAAAACCTTCACAAAACTTATTACCATATTAGTTTTTGTTTCATTCGATTAAAGACAACAAACCAATACAAGAGAAATGTCTGTGGCCATTTAAAATGTCACACATTGCACCAGTAGACAACTTGTGTCACTTAACTGAAGGAGTGTCAGAACAGTTATTTTAAGTCTGACTGTGGTGTGTTTGTTGTTGGATGTTTGTCATTCAGACCTTGTGCAGCCCAGAGCAAATGTTGGAGAGGAGGCTGGTGGTCCTTAAAGGCATCCTGGAGAGTGAGGAGGTTTATCTCAGAGAGCTGGAGGCCCTGCTGATGGTAAAATACACATATAAACATACATTAAAATCACATTATATCATTATATTAGAACCAAAAGTTAGAGGTGGAGATTTTAAGCCATGTGATTTGTCAATTGCAAAAAGAGGAAAACTTTGTTGAGACAATTGTAGGGCCCATAGTAAACTTCCCCTCAGCTGTCACAGCACACACAGTTAACTGTTCTTTTTTTTTTAATCATGTATCTTTAATGAAGAATAGTAAATCCTTTGTTTTGAGATTATTTTGCTCTACAGAAACAGTTTTTACTTGTCATGAACACACAAGAGGACACCTGTGTTTAGATATCATTTACTGTAAATGAGTGGAGAAGAGGGGAGGTGTGGTTGTTCTGGTCTGAGGTTAGCTTTTTGTCATACAGTTCAACATTACTGTAGGCTTACGACTCACGTCTACTGTCCTCTTTGTTTAGCTTCCTTTTTCAACTTCAAGTAAAGAGGTTTCCCCTGTTTTTCTAGTTAAAACCTCTCTAATGTTAATGTTTTGCTTCAAAAAGCAGCTTATTAGCTTAGCTTATAGCTTTGCTTAAATGATAATAATGTGCCATACTACTTCCTGGTTGAGACCAGTTACTTCCTGGAGTTACACCTGGTTTCATGGGACCTGCTCCCAGGCTAGAAATAATCTAACATTTACCTAGCTTACTTCAGCTAACGCTAACCCTTCAATAAACCAAACAAACCAACCTAGTCTTTAAGATTAGCTAAGCGAAGCTAGCACACTAGTTTGACAGAGTGGCGTCCGAAATGTATTTACAGTATTTCCAGAATAATAAAACTAGTCATAAAGAAATAGTCATTGTCAAACAGTAAGTAGCATGTCAGTTAAAGTAAAAGAAAGCATTGTTGATTAATAATAGATGTAGATTAAGTCAATAACGGATGGGACAATAGCCAGTCAGTAGGGCCTCATTTGTATAATACAGTATATAAATAAAAAAATAAATAGCCTCAGCAAAGTCTCTGATTTTGAAACCTTTTTATTTATTTAGCCGTGAGAGGTTAAAGTGAGAAAGTATCAGAAGTAAGTATTTGACGCTGAATGCTGCTTTTTGACTACAATCATTGATTATGTGTTCTTGCTTTAATGCAGAGAGTCTGTATATGCCTGTGTTATTTTGGTTTGTCTGTATTTGTCAAAGTCGAGATGCTGCTGAAATACATGCAAATGAAGCTTTCGGGGTGAAGGAAATGTAAACTGCATACTTGATTCTTTTTTAGCAATCACCACATGGGTCTCTGTTTTTTTTCCTCCCACCCACATTAGTGGGCCTTTAGCCTCTGCTTGCTTAATTTTTTTAAACATGTTTTTGTAGCCCATGAAGGCTCTGTGGGCCTCAGCCGGGACCTCCCAGCCAGTTCTGTCCAGCCGACAGGTCCAGACAGTTTTCTATCAAGTACCTGAGCTCAGAGACATGCACCAAAGCTTCTTCTCGGACCTGAAGGCCCGACTGAGCGCACACTGCCAGACCGAGATGAACCACTCTGGCTTTGAGCTTGTGGTGGGGGACCTGTTTTTGAAAATAGTAAGTTCTCTATTGAGTCATTACTTGCTGGTAAGACTAACAAGACGAACTTATATGTTTTCACGGTTAGATTTAAAATCCAAAAGAACCAGAGGAAAAGGTTTTCCACACAAGTTAGCGGCACGAAGAAAAAACAGAGAGAACCAAATCAATGCAGAAAAGTGAAAACCTTGAAGAAAAAGAAATAATGTTAACTTTCTGACTACAACTTTACTATTTAGTTACTTTTTCTTTTTTAGATTCTTTAAAAACATGCCAGACTCCTTGATCTTTGCCTTTGCGTTGGTAGAAACCTGAAACACATTGTGTTCTTCCTCATGTTTTAAGACATCATCAAATGTATTCATTCCTTTAGTGCTGTTAAAGAAGCACTTCTGCAAAGAAGTGTCTTTCAGTTCCCAACTTCTGCTTTATTGTTTGGGTTCATTCTGAGCTTTGCTTTCATTTTTAAGCTGCAGCAGGCAACAAGTTTGAAGAAAAAAAAGGCTTTGAAAAGTCACTGTAGATTACTTTTTCAGTGTCAAACAGCCGAAAGACAAAGAAAGCACATAGCTTGTAACAGATAGAAGAGCATGTAGCAGCTAAATAGCCCGATATTTTCATCAGTGGTTGGTGGAGACCAAGACAGAGCAAAAAATGAAATGTGAAAAATGAACTAACATTTATCATCAGATGGAAACACCATAGCAACTTAACATATTGTCCCATGTTAGCCCAGCATTGTCCTTCATTTTCCTGTATTGTTTTCCTTTAGGCAGTGTGAAAGTTAATTTACACAAGACAATGTCATATACTATAATTCAGGGCCCGACCGATATGGGATTTTTGGGGCCGATACCGATAGTCACTTGATATGCTAACATCGGCCGATATTATTGGCTGAGTTAGTGTTAGAAAGAGTTAGAAAGCATCACTTATTTACATCAAGTCAGTTTTCTTATCAGTCGCGATATACTCAGACTTTTTCAATGAGTTGTGTGAATGCTCATATCGTGATAACATATCATAACATAACATGTGACAACTCCACTGTCCCTCCCTCCCCCCAAGTAAAGAGCCTGGGTGTCATCCTCGACAGCACTCTGTCCTTTGAAGCGCACATCAATAACATCACTCCGTCAGCATATTTCCACCTGCGCAACATCAACCGTCTCCGCCCGTCTCTCACACCCAACAGCACCGCCATCCTTGTCAATACCCTGGTCACTTCCCGTATAGATTACTGCAACTCTCTCCTCTCCGGTCTACCTCTCAAGCTACTCCATAAACTCCATAAACTGGCCAGAACTCAGCTGCCCGGATCATCACCAGAACCCCTTTCATAGACCACATCAATCCTGTCCTTCAACAACTTCCCTGGCTCCCTGTCAAATACCGCATTGACTTTAAAATTCTCCTTCTCACCTTCAAAGCTCTCCATAATCTCGCACCTCTGTACCTTTCCGATCTCCTTCACACCTACACACCCTCCCGGACCCTCCGCTCTGCATCCTCCATGCTCCTCACCACACCTCCTTTCCGCCTTTCATCCATGGGGTCCCGAGCCTTCAGCCGTACAGCCCCCCGTCTCTGGAACTCTCTCCCACAATCCATCCGTGACATTAACTCTCTCCCCACCTTCAAATCACAGCTCAAAACACACCTTTTTAGATTAGCTCACTCTGTCTGACCACGCCCTTCTTACTGTTGCTGTTTTTGTTTTTATGTAGTTGATTGTGTTCGTGTTTGATTGTGTTGTTTTTACTTCTGTAAGGTGACCTTGAGTGTCATGAAAGGCGCCCATAAATAAAATGTATTATTATTATTAACATGACATTGAGATTAATTGTGCAGCCCTACTTAATACTAATACTTTAAATTCTAGTGTCACTCAGTTTAAGAAGTGCTGTCCAAAGAAATATCAGGTACAAATGTGTGAAGTTTGGTTTGAAGCAAACAAGTCTACAGTTTGTTTCATGGACGGTATCTTAGCCTCTCCTTTACTCCCTCTCTACATTTATTCACCCGTAATTTGTCTTTGCAGGTGAACCATATTGGGCTGTACGGCGGTTTCATTGAAAACTACGAGAAAGCTGTTGAAGTTGTACGAAAGTGCACACAGTCAGACAGTCGCTTCAGAACCCTGGCCCAGGTACTGAGACTCTGCAGACTCTTTCAGTCATAAGATGCGTACGTGGTTGTTCTCATCATAGTCTGAATCTTTCCCTCTATTTTACAGAACATGACATCCAACGGCCAGGACAAAACTCGGACCAACTACACCCTTGAAGGTATTTCCTTAAAATGTGTGTCTTTGTTTTATTGACTACATGACGGACAGTGTCTTTATGCTGTCTTTATTTTCACAGCTCTGCTTTACAAACCTCTGGACAGAGTAACCAAAACAACACTAGTGCTGATGGTGAGAAAATTCACCATATCATGCCGCTCTCATTCTTAGATTATGATCTTCAGCTGTTATTTTCTGACTCAGCAGCCTCTCTGTCATCTTGTAGGACCTCCTGAAGACGACACCAGTGGAGCACGGAGATCACTCCTCCTTACAGGAAGCTCTGAGATTGTCTCGCAGCTTCCTGTACGGTGTTAACGAGAGTTCACAGAGCAAACGAGAGGTCACGCTCAGTCCCGGCATTGTGAGTCTTACACTGTACAAAATCTGGAAAGGATGCACACAGAAAAATGAGTAAAAACACAAAATCCCTACATATCTATAATATGTGTATTTTGTGTGTTTTTGTTGTTTAAGAGGCGTCAGCTGATGCGTGATGGCTTTGTGGTGGATGCAAGTGACGGTGAATGCAGCCTGCGTCACCTCTTCCTCTACACCGACCTCCTGCTGTGCACCAGACTCAAACATTCAAGCAGAGGGTGAGTGTTTAGAGGAAGCACTAGGGCATGTGGTAAGTGTTGTCTAAATGCTTAAGATATTTTTGTTTGGGTTTGTTCCAGGAAGCAGGACCAGTACAGGTTCTGCTGGTTTCTGCCTCTCGCTGGTTTGAGACTGCACTTGGTTGCAGAGCAGGAGCATAAAGCGGAAACACACGTTCGCTTATACTCCATACGAACCAAGATGTACCATCTCAGACAGCAGCTACGGCATCGCACAGTATGTTTGTCTGCAACATAAGATTTAATTAGCAGTGATATTTTTCCAGATTAGTAATATACCAACATGTTTTTCTGTGTAAACAAAGGGGTCATTGCCAGCTCGTGGCAGGAAGAAGCTGGAGCAGCTGGAGCAGATGGAGCTGATGCTGCTGACACTCTCACCTGTGTACAGACTGGAGCTGCACAGCCCCAGTGACAAGGTAAACAACGCACACAAATCCCGATACTGCCGTAACAGCTGCAGTCTTGAACAACTGACTCAAATGAAATAAGGAATCTGTTTATTCCTCTTTTATAGAGTCACACTTTGCGTCTCTCCTCCCTGTATGAACTTGAAGAATGGAGAGAGGCCATCCACAAGCTCATCACAGACAGTAAGTTTCACAGAGCACAGCGTAAACCAGGGGTCACCAACCTTTTTGAACCTGAGGGCTACTTCATGGGTACTGAGTCATACGAAGGGCACCCAGTTTGATACACTCTTCTGAAATAACAAATTTGCTCTGTTTGCCTTTAGTTATATATTATTATTAATGATTAATGATACTCATCTATGTGAAGACACTGATCATTTTTACAAAATAATCTTTTACATTTCATGAATACTCTTTTGAATGGAACACCATTTTCCCAATTTAATTTTTTAGGACAGGCCTGCGGGCGCCTCATATGGTCCTTGCGGGCGCCATGGTGCCCGCGGGCACTGTGTTGGTGACCCCTGGCGTAAACACTAGACTAGACATAGGCTATAAGCGATGATTGCTGAAATCTCATCTGCAATTTTTTGACTTCCTTAACAAAAAATCTAACAATCTTTGAAGAAAGAATTCATAAAAAAAACTTGCTTTACACAAACACAATCATGCTTGTGTTGAAAGCTCCAATGAGAAACTTTGAGCCACAGGTTGATCCTGGGCTGCCGCCTTCAATGACAAGAACCTCTGTTTATTGGGTTGCGCAAAATAACCACTATGCCAACTGTGCCCCAACTTGGAATTACACCTTGTGGCTCAGTTGGTAGTCGGTCATCTCCTAACAGGAAGATCCGTGGTTCGATGCCCAGCTCCTACAGCCACCTGATCTATGTGTCCTTGGGCAAGACACTTTACCCCAAGTTGCTCCTGCTGCTTTGTCAGCGGCATGTGAATGTGTAAGAATCGGATTAGTTAATACTGTTGGACACTTTACATAGCAGCCTCTGCCAAACCAGATAAACTATGTTAGCTTTAGCTTGAAAACTAGCTTATTCTTTAGAATAAGCTAGTTTTCACATATCCCAGCTAACTTGCTTTAGCTAACATGCATGTTAGCTTAGTAGGAGTTAAGCTGGATTTTCCCTCACCATTTTATTAAATTACTGTTAAATTGAAATATGTGTTTGAGTATGTGTACACATAAAATATACCCTACTCTTTGTAATACTTATATGAATGCATAATGTATTTAATATGTCTTGTAGAGGTAGCAATAATGACAGGGGAGGTGACAGTTGAACTGAAAGCTGGTATGTTTATTCATGTTAGCTACAAAGTTAGCTAGCTTTCCGCTTCATACCTTGCCTCTGCAGCCACACATCAGTGTGTGAGTGGGTGTGAATGTGTAAGTGTGATCTGCTATGTTATAGCGCTTTGAGTAGTCAGAAGACTAGAAAAGCGCTCTACAAGCTCAAGTCCATTTACCATGATGACTGTAAATGATTTGAGAAAATATTTGTAGATTCATTATTATGTAAGACTAATTTAGACAACATTATTTAGTAATATTATAATATAACCATTAAAATATAGAGAACGTGTGTGGATCATAGTCTTTACTGACTGATTCAAAATGTGAATCATAGTTATATTTAACATTTACAATAAAAGTACCACTAAAGCCTTTTGTTAGTATAATTTCCTTTGTGAGGACGTCAAACTAATGAAACTGTTGAGGTAAATATTTGAATTGTATTAAAGCAGAATATAAAGACGCCTAAAAGAAGCTTATGGTTAGCAATGCTAACTATCACCTAGTTTTCTTTCTCTTTATCGCCATTTTTTAATCACAACATTCTGTTTCTGTGACCTAATTTGTGTCTATATTTTCTCTGTGTTGTTTTTCAGACATAGAAACCGTCCCTCCAGACTTACTCACCCTCACCAGTGCATGTGTGAAACTGAGAATGACCCAACAGCCACCACTGCACAGCTCACACCACGGTACAACCATAGCACTGTTTTCCACTGATAGGCTACTTAAATCCCACAGAACCACATCCTGATTCTGAAACACGACTTTGAGGGCTTTTTCAGAGCTATTTAATCTAAAGAACTTCATAATCTTTTTCTTCTTTTTTTTTTCTCCCCAGGGCAGGACGAGGAGTGTTTGTGTGGGACTCTGAGTGTGGCAATTCACTCGGCCTGTGGTCTGTTACAACCAGCCTGTGTGTTATTTTATATCGTTTAACCAAAGTACTCATTTAAATCGAGAAAAAAAGAAAAGAATTTGTCTCTATCAGAGGAAGAAAAAGTAGTAAGGTTCCTCTTTCTGGTCCTAAACTGATGTTTGGTTTTCTTTCACATTCAGGTGTGTACGTGTGTGTGGAAGTGGATGGTTATGAGTTTTACGATAAACAAGCTCAGACACACTCATCAGTCCACAGCCTCAGCCCACACTGGGAACAGGTTAGATCAAATTGTTCTTTAAAGTGGAGTTAAAGGAAGTTGAAACTGATGTAAAAGGCAGAGATTTCTATAAGCCGGTCCAGGCTGGTTTAAGGACCTCTTCATGTCTAGACAGCATCCAACATGCTGTCAAGCTTTAGAGGATTAAAAAAGTCGGCTCTGAGGACAGACTTCAACTTGCTTTAAACTTGATCAGCAGCAGTAAAATCTGATTTAATTCTAACTGGTAGCCTGGATCAAAAGGCTTAAAATAAGACATGAAGGCTCCTGTGAAGCTTTAGCAGGCTGTGGTCTTATTCAGTCGTAACACCAGCTCTTTTCTGTCAAACAGGAGCTGTCGTTCCAGGTGGACGGGGCTCGTGAGCTAAGGGTGCTCTGTGTGAGTCAGTCTGACAGACAGGGTGATACAGTCCTGGGAAAAGCAGCGGTGAAGGTATAAAGACATGAATTGAGCTCCAACTTCAGCTTTGTTTTCATCCAAAGACGTTGTTGCTTTAATCAGTGACAATGAAATATATCTCAAACATCACTTGAAATCTTTAGATATTTCTTTCTTGTTTCCTTTAGGCTAATATGACAGTGCAGCCAGAGAGCATTAAAAACCTGGTCTAAAATGCTTAAGAAGTTGGATCTGTTTCAAACTTTAATTAGTGTTTTTCTTTACTGCATCCTTACACCAAAGCTTCATTAGTATGAAAGATAAAGATGTAGAAAGAGATATCTATACCTTCTTAAAGCAGCACTAATCATAATTTTACAGAACAGGTGAGTAGTGCAATGTTAAATATGTCGCTTGAAGTTGTTTAACTCCCACAGAGAATTACCACCTGAGTCTGACTCAGCATTATTTTGTTAAACAGTTTAAAGGAGCAACATGTAAGATGACTACTGACTGAAATCATAACATTACCTTACTATATCATCAAACATTAAAGGCAGGGTTGGTACACTTTTTAAGATTTGAGTTGAAGTTGTCTTTAGGTCCTGACAGGAATGAATAATTAATGTGCTCTGAAAAAGGAACAAAGGAAATCCGTCATGTGTAGCAGTTGTAAGCCTGTAAAAACTTCAACCAATGTCTGCCACGAGGTACCAATGTGATGAACCAATCATGCCTCCCTGTCTCCCTGCACGTTCTCTACCCCTTGCGCGCAAGTGCGTCATCGATTACAAAGTTTATACTGTGAGATTATTTACCTTTGAATGAGACATGCAAGCGATGAGCTGAGGTCCGCTTCTGGAGCAACGGCGCTCGTGCATGTAAGTGAGGGGCGTGGCTTTTGAGGGAGCACAGAGGGGAGGGGGGTGGGTGTTGACAGTGCCCTGAGGGAATGCTAGTTTTTGAAAATTACCAACCCTGCCTTTAAGGAAACATGCAGTTAAAATAGACACATTCTTACATTGCTTAACCATCAACAACTGTTTATATGATCACACTGCCCCCAAGTGGTAAAAAGTTGGATTTCATTTTAAGTAATTCACACCTCACCCATACTATACAAATCTTTAGTTGCATGGGATTTTGTATTATGCTAAAAATCTGCTGTCTTTTTTTCCTCCATTTGTCCATCAGTTGGAGTCCAAATCCTTGAATAAGCGATGGAGGAGACAGACTCTACACCTGGGGCAGACAGAGCTAACTCTCTCCCTCAAGTACTGTCCCCACCCGCTTGAACCGCCCAGCTCTACAGTTCAAACACACCCTCTCTTCTGTGTCCCCATTGAAACGGTGGCTCAGTAAGTCCCCTGAAAAAGATGTTTAATTTGCCAGTCTGGGTTCATGGAGGTGTCTTTACTGAAAAATGTACTTCAGTTTAGGGTTGTATTTCTTTTGTGTTGAGTGAGCAGAAGAGAAGCAGGACTGTGAATCTGAATTGAGATTTAAAAATCAGAGCTGTTTTTGTTTTCCTCTTAATGCTTTCATTTCTTTACCAGGCAGGAGGGGGTTCTGGTTCCTCATGTGGTTCGCTGCTGTGTGGAGGAGGTTGAGAGGAGAGGCATGGACGAGGTCGGTATCTACAGGATTTCAGGGACCACGAGTGAAATCAACACACTCAAGGCTGCATTCAACAGTAGTAAGAAAAAACATAAAAACAAATGAAAAACATGGATCTGTTCGGTCTGTAGGTTTTCACTGAACACAGATTCTAGACTCCAGATTG
This sequence comes from Tautogolabrus adspersus, assembly GCA_020745685.1. Lineage (NCBI taxonomy): Eukaryota > Metazoa > Chordata > Actinopteri > Labriformes > Labridae > Tautogolabrus > Tautogolabrus adspersus. Next base: position 8,766,924 of record CM036556.1, on the reverse strand, counting down.
TGTCTTGGCTGCGTTTTACACAGTTTTTTAGTGTTTGTCCAGTCTACATGGTTATATTTGATCTGAAGTCTGTACAAAATCCTTCTCAGTCATGTTTAATTCTTTATATTTACACTAGATGTATATGCTAGCATCTGTATGAGGCTACGCTCTGTCATGACTGACATTAGCAATTTAAATGGTAAAGCTAGCTTGCTCATATTAAGCAGGTAGTGTGTAAACATGCAACATTATCATTACTACATGTGATTATTCTTGCACGTATTTAGGGTTTGGAGAAAAAAATGATGACTTGTACCACATGAATTGTCAAGGGCAAATTTTCTTGTACACATGTGGAAGCCCTCTGCACAGCACTGTCAGTCCTGCTGCAGTGCAAGATTTTGAAATTAAGGATGCAGCACCACCGTTTTTTAAATCGGAGGTGTGGAAGCGTTTTGGCTTCCCCAAGACAGAAAATGAAAGAGGTGAGAAGATAACAGACAAGACAAAAACTGTGTGCAAATATTGCAAGAATACAGGGAACTACACAAATAGCACAACCAACATGACGCAGCATTTAATCGACACCACAGTATCGTGAATCGTATCGTGAGTTGAGTGAATCGTTATATCCCTAGTTCCGACGCTCTCCCTCTTTCTTCTTTCAATCCCAGACAGATAATTCCTCTCCATTTTCCTTTAGTTGTTTCATTGTAATGAAGGAATAATACATGAGATGCTAAGCGGGGCAACAAGAGTGAGTGCTGTCATATGGGGCCCTATTAGGGAGGTTTCCTACTGTAATTGCAAAATTTGCACATTTTGAGCTACTGCTGCGGTTTTAAGTTCGTCAGCCTTGGGGGGCCCCTACTGGCCTGGGGCCCCAAGCAGTTGCCTGCCTTGCCTTCGACAAGCAGCGTCTCTGCGTACACGTAGTTTGTTTGAGTATGTAATTACATTTTTATAAAAAGTAATTCAATTCTCTTGTGTGTGGTAAATCTTCTCATTTGCTGGCAGGCTCATTTTATAGGTTGGTGCTCTGAAGAACATGACTTTGACAGGTAGCATATTTCTTTGCAGCCCACACAATAATACCAGAGCTGGGGGGGAAATCGATACAGCGTAGTATCTTGATATTTTGCGTGCCGATATTATATCGATTTATTATATTAAGAGCAAAAATGCTTTTTAAAATGTTCATTGCTGAAGGGGTTGCACAATTCATTTTGGACAAGTTGCATTGTTAAAAACTGAGGCAGCCGTTTACAGGGTTTTACTTTTATCATAGTGTTGGTCAGTCTGTGGGCTTGACTCCCATTGTGTAGAAATAAAAAGAATGAAGTGAGATGAATAGACTGAGAATGTTTTCTTATTTGACAAAACAGTTCTTGATTTAGTTTAATTTTGTGGACATAATATGCAGTTTAAAAAGTTAAATCTCAATATCTATCGCAAGTCATTGTATTACAATTTATTGTATCACAATTCTCAGCATATCGCAAAATGTTTCAAATCGCAATAATATCGAATCGTGACTGAAGGATCGTGATACTATCGTATCGTGGGGCCTCTGGTGACTCCCACCCCTAATAAAAACGACATTTCACTCCAAACAAAAATGTCTAAACTCAGAGCAGTTCTATGCATGTCCGTACAATATGTCATACGACCTATCTAGTAGTTGTTGCGGTACAGTTTATTGTAGTCTCGACCAAAGGGGTTGACTGACCAAGACTGACTGCTAGAAAAAAGCCCCAAGCTTTTGTCACTGCTGCTGCTCAGCACTGTAACACCTGTTGTGTTCTGTTTTAAAGGAAGGAAGTGTGAATACCAATAGGAGATACGACTGATCATTATCATTGTGTGTCTGCCCCACTCAGATCTGCGTGAAGCCGTCACCAGGCTGAGAAGTTCAGACGTGAACGCAGTCTCTGGAGTCCTCAAACTATACTTCAGAGAGCTTCCTGAACCGCTCATTCCCACAGAGATGTTTCAGAGTCTGGCTGCAGCGCTCGGTAAGAGCAAACAAATCCTTCACTGTGACTCATAGGGTTTGAATTGGGCTTGTTCTTATTTTTCAAAAAGTAGTATTTGGATTTCATTTGAAGGTTTAAGCAGTTTTCTCCTCATTTGCCCTTTTTTTTTTTTTTTTTTTTTCTGCTTGAGAATGTATTTCCTACAAAATAATTATTTGAAAGAGTTTTCACAGCATTCCTACAAAGCTTTACACTCCACTTGTTACTGCTGCCTTTGACCAAATGGACAGAGGTGAATTTAGTGTTCAATATTTATAGAGAACAGGCTTTGACAGCTCTCAATAATGAATGTATTTTCAAATAAACCAAACCAAACCATACATGTTGTTCTTTCTCTCCTCTGTAGACATCCAGGACATCAACTCCCGTCTCATCAGCATGTTGTCTCTGCTGCAGTCCTGTCCTGACCCCAACCGACACACTTTCCTCTACCTGCTGCACCACCTGCAACGGTCTGAAAACTGACACACAACATCACACAACACATAATAACTCCTAAACGTAATTCTCTTTAAACCAGAGAAAAACCTTGTATCTGTCGATACAGTCTCAGTTAAGGATTAAAATAGATTTAACCACTGATTTATTCTGTTTTTTCATTCTCTCCAGAGTTTCTGAGAAGCAAAATGTCAACAAGATGTCCCTCATGAACTTAGCGACAGTGTTTGGGCCGAGCCTCTTGCGCCCCCCTGTGGTTGGACCGGGGCACAGAGGCCCCACAGTGGATATTTCCCAGGAGGTGGTGGTGCAGGTAGGAGTGATGCAGCGAAAAATAGATGAAACCAAGTGAAGGAGGGTTTTTTGTTTCTTACAAATGAAGGTCTGAACCTTTCAAACGGTCTTATTTTGTCCTCCAACAAGAGTAAAGAGAGTAAAACAATTCTATTTGCTTTTTTTAATGTGATTTTTCTTCTCTAAACTGTTTATTTTGCAAATAGCAAATATATTAAAAGCAGTTTTTAAAGCTTTCATCTTTGCGTATCTTTAGCCCTCATTTTAAATACCAAACATGAAATAACCAAGACAAAAAAGTATATATATTATTCAAATTTTACAAGTTACATTAAGGAAAGAACAGGTCATATCTGATTTTGGATTAAAATAAACTAACTATGGGGTGCTGGTTTAGCTCAGTTGGTGTCTTTCAAGCTTTCCGGTTAAAAAGCCATAAAAAAGAATATTAAATAAACTATATTGAAAACCCTGAACTGAGGTAGTAGTCTTAACTTCTCATTAGTAATGTAGAATCATTTTTCAAGTTTTGTTACTGTGTTTGATTTCAGGCGGAGAGAGCTGTCAAAGTGTGAAAGTTTAAGTTCATAGTCACGTGTATTACAGATAAACCTCAACATTGTTCTACATGTTAAACACAAACCTGTGACTCTCTGTGTTTACATTGTCGTCTGGTGTGTGTTTCAGGTCCAAGTGGTTTTCTTCTACCTGCAGTGTAACAACCTCCCTGAAGCTCAGACTTCTCTGCCTCATGACACAGACGGTGAAGATGAGACCACCCACATGTGAGACCACCATCAGTGTCAGACCCTGTGTGGAACTACAGCTCGAAGCAAGGACTCCCTTTAAATACACTTATTTATTGATTAAAACATGGACTGCAGGCTATTCATTTCAGTCTTTTTGTGTCTCACTCTTCAAACTCTAGATTTAACATTTTCTATTTTAAGTAATAAATAGAGTGTATAACGACACTGATTACAAGTTTAACATTTAAATAAGAATTTTCTAAGGAAATGAGAATTTGTTGTCGCACAAACCTATTCCATACTTAGACACTGCAATGATAAAGTCAGCTTTAAACAGCTTTTTAACACCTATTTACACTTCAACTTCTTTTTATTTATTTTACAAATTATCCGAATATAATCTCATACCGAGGTCTTTTTTGTGGGCTTTTGTGTAGCTTCCTAGAAGACAACACATCTCAAACAATTAACATTACATGCATCAAATTCAAACGTAAAACGTAAGATTTGAGGCAATATTTGGACACTTGATCAACTGACTTTGATTAGTGGATGAACCCAGGAAATCGTCAAGAGCTGCATTTTCTAATTAGATGGATTATTCTTAAGGAATAATGTCAATTGAATTAAAAACGGTCCCTTTTTGAGCTTTATTTGAAGTTTTTACTAGTCTGTCTCCCGAGACTTTTAAAAAGTTTTAGGTTAAACAGAAGTAAAACCAAAAAGGGATGTAAGAAAAAATGGTGAAAATATTGAAGTTGGTGGTTTCAGTAGTGTTCTCTGAGTTTGTACTAATAGGTCGACAGGGTGGCAAAGAGAGAAATGGGAATTGGAAATGTGTTTGAGTAAGAGTCATGGGTGCAGATGTTGTTTGAAAAAAAAAAAAAAAAGGTCAGGGGTCACCTCCCCAAGCCTGAAATCCAATCGGTCACAGTTCAAATCCAACTAGACGGAGTTCACCGTGAGTGTACGGCCCATAAAAGTCCCCCACACACACATACGGCCCGTGTTCGACCCGTCCACGCCACACATGGGAGTCTCTTTTCAATCACACCACCTGGGCAGCCCGGGCTAGTGTTACCCCCCAACCTTTTACCCCAAAACACCCCCCTCGCTCTTTTGATCGTTAATCCTGGACCCTGACTCAGGCTCTGCAGTGCTAATAGACTGGGAACTGTTTGAGGACGCCATAACAACATCCAGAACAAGTCCTAAAACTGAAAAAAAAGGTGGGTCTCCTTGTTGCCCCCCTGTGTCATAAATCACCTGCCCCCTCTAACACGGTGGCTGCCAAAATAAAAGCCCTGCCTGACGACTACAAAGACAGAATGAGGTTCAGACTACAAAGCAGAGGAAGGTCTGAGACATCGCAGACGTTTGTGATGGGAGCAGACGACGGGTCGACACCTGGGGAGGGTGGGAATATTTTTAACAGGAGAAGTCAGATTCTGCACATATGACGACACTTGTTCCACACAGTCTGTGCTCCACACTCACTTTGCAGAGTTTTTACCAGCTGTAAAAGTCACAGAGAATTTCTCGGCAAAATATTATGGTGGAGTTTTCTGTTTAAACCAGTTTTAAAGGTTGTGACAATAACCAATATGGGGCTCTAAATCCATTATTTTTTGTATCTTATCTGCAAAAACAACCTTGTCTTAGTCGGCCACTTGTGTTACTAATGTTTTTAATGTAAAAACAGAAGAGCTGATACGTTTCTCTAAAAGCAAGCAACTCAAAAATCATTCAGGTTAAAATGCTAATGGTAACTGTATGAAGCATCCTTGGACAGAGTCAGTAATTGGGTAAAGAGAGAGAGAGTGGGGAGCTACGTGCGGGAAAGGAGCCACCGGTCGGAATCGTCAAGATAAAGAAGTAAGATTGAGAGTTTTTTTTGGGTAAATCCAACTTGTTATTCTGGACGTTTTTTTTGTATTTTTCTGTACCTTTGTATGTGAGTATGTGTCACTGAGCTGCAGGAAAGGAACATCTTTTCCTTTCCATTCATTTCTGCAGCAAACACTTCTGGTGTGCACATGTTTTGTAGCACAGCATAAATGTGCGTTAGTGTGTGTGTGTGTGTGCGTGTGTGTGTGTGTGTGTGCGTCTGTGTGTGTGTGCGTCTGTGTGTGTGTGCGCGTGTGTGTGTGAGTCTGGATGTGTGTGTCATGGTGTTGCTGACCGGAGCTGTGCCATGCTTGATTAGTCCTAATCTAGCTGGGAGTCAGGTTGCTGTGTCGGCGGCGTGTCTGTATGGAAGGCATGCAGGCCGTGGATCACAGGGATTGACCCTCTGCCTCTCAGGTTAACAGAAGCCCTGTGTTTGTGTGTGTGTGTGTGTGTCCTGAAACTTGCTGAACTTGGACTTCTCTGGTGTGAAAGAAAGTTTTGGAGTACATCTCCTTTCTTTCTCTTTAGAAAGAGAAATAGATGTAAACGCTTTAGTTTAGGAGTAAAAGTGACATTTAAATGTGTGTGTGAGAGAGAAGCATTTAATAGAAGGATATAAATAAGTGTGTGTGTGTGGTGGGTGTGCAGTATATGTTGGGGCCTAGTTGAACTTTGGCTCTGGCTGGACTCACCTCTCATAAAGCGTCCCCTCAGCAGGTTGTAAACATAATACCACACACTCACAAACACACACTGCTGCCTCCAAAATCAGAGAAGAAGAAGCTTAGTTATAGTTCCCCTTAAACAGTAGAGAAGTTTGTGTGTTGTCAGTTTAAACTGAACAAAGATACGTATGACGCCCCCCTCCCCGTCCCCGCTGTAGGCTTAAGTTGTCTGTTAGTGTCTGTGTAAGTGTGTGTGATTGGGGAGTTTTAGGATCAAACCCTCATGTCGACAGAGGCTGCACCCAGGAGACGACCGCTGACAGGTGCTTCCTGCAGCAACGCAGCAGGTGCTTCTCACACACGCACGCACGCACGCACGCACACACACACACACGCACACACACACACACACACACACAAACACACACACACACACACAGTCTCTTACCCTTCTCATTCCCTCTAATGCACAAGTTTGTATCATACATGTGTGAACTTAGCTTCACATGCTAACTGCTATAGCTGCTATGTTGCTGCTGTTGTCACGAGTTTCATTTATTTGTATAGTTGAAAAAATGTCTTATGTAGGCCTATCTTATCTAAAGCCATCATGTATCAATAACTCCCTTTGTGTCTTGATTTCTTGAACTTTAACCAGTTTGTGTCTCCCTCTTTCCAAGTTTTCAAACAATGTGCTCTCTTAACCTTAAGCTAGTGCTAATGCTAACCTTAGCGTACCTCGACAAGAGGCTTCTGAACCTTCTTGAAATGACATCAACACAGAGAAAATAATAAAAACTAGATTGTTTTGCTGGTATTAAACCTTAAATCTTTATCTTTTAGGGGACACTTAAGAGAAGCAACGTTTATTTGATGAACTTGTTTGCTATTAGAAAATAGTTCAATACGCACACAACTAAGAAACAAGTCCTATATTCACTCTCTTTTTGCTCCAATTTTGCTCCACGCCAACTAGGTAATACTTCAAGCTCATTAGTGGCTCACTGTGTTCAAAATATGGTTGCTACTTTGTCCGTGTGTTTGAGCTCAACAGGTAGTGAATAGCTGTTAAGGATCTTGAATTCAATAAATTTAATCAATCCATTTTTATTTAAAGAGCACTAAATTATAACAAATGTTATCTCAAGACACTGCAGAAAGTAGACCTTGATGTTAAGGAACCAAGAGAATGAGCTAAAGACATTAAAGTTGGCATTTTTAGCTGTTAATCAGTTTTTGATACTTTGACAACGAAACATCAATAAGACATAGGCCTACATGATGTTGACATCAATAAAAATAAATAAAATTGTGTACTGTTGTGATTAATCTAATATACATGACCGGTACACCACTTTTTTTTTTAAACCATGAATCACGCTGTAAATAAGCGGCTCGAGTAAAGTAGGAAAAAAAAAGTAAAACAGTAGTTATATTACAACAATAAAGTCGTAAAAATTATGGCAATTAAGTTGTTGTTTTTATGAAAAAAAACCACTCAGAAATTACGAGAATAAAGTTGTTATTTTAGACAATGGTTAGCTAATACATTTTACTTTGAAGAGGAATATCAGAAGTGCAGCCGAATGCGTACACTAAAATGAGGAACGTGGAGCATCTTGTGAAGTTATACTTTAGAAAATGTTTAAAAAATAAATGAATACTTAATCTTCTGGCACATCAGCACCGCTCTGTAACATATGGACTCTGAAAAGATTGTGCAAGTAACAGAATGTATTCTGAAGAAGGGCTGTCTCAAAGGCAGCCTGAATATTCTCATATATAACAACTTTACTCTGGAAATCTCAGATAGCTTTTCCTTTTTGTGGCCCAAATACAATTGGTGAATGGACTTGAGCTTGTATAACGCTTTTCTACTCTACTCAAAGTGCTTTTACATCCCAGGTTACGCCTACCCATTTATACCCATTCACACACTGATGGTTGCTATGTAAAGTGACCATCAGAAGTAACAAATCCCATTCATACACAACTTGGGTGTCTTGCCCAAGGACACATCGGACATGTGGCTGCAGAAGTTGGGGAACGAACCCTCCACCTTCCCGTTGAGAGACGACCGACTCTACCAGCCACAGCGCCCCTTGAAAAGTTTAAAAGGGGAGAGTAATAAGCATCTGTTTTTTTCTATACTAAAGTTTAAAGAATAAATGTTTCTGTTTATAAAGAATACATAAAAGGTCAGATCATGCTTGCTTTTGACCAACTATCTAAGGTTTCTGTTAAGATTTGCGTCGTCTTCAACATTTAGTTGTTGACTTGAATGATGTTTAACGGTCACCATATATTTTTAGCATGTCATCACAAATTGGTGCTTAGTAAAGAGGAGTATAATTGGAATGTGTCCCTGGGGATTCTCATAACTTTCAAAGCTTGTTAAAAACAAAGTATGGAAGTGTAAAAAGGAACAACATTTCATCATCACATTTCTGAATTCAAAGAATCACATTGTATAGTTTCCATAGAAACGGCAAAGGATTTCTTTGAATATAAGGAAAGGGTCCGAAATGTGTTAATGAGCTTAAAGAAACCCCACAAACACTCCCTCTATGCACGATGTGTTCAGTCCTAAATGGTCATCAGTCAGCCAGTCTATTTTTCTCGTTTTATTTTCAATCACAGGCTTCATCAGCAAGTCCAACAACCAATCGTCGACCTGGCTGCTGCCAAAACAACATGGTTGCTCAACAAATAGGAGCGCTCCCATCTGTCCTGATAACCCCCCCACACACACATACACACACACACATACTTCCAGCACCATTTCCCCTGAGCTATGACGCCACATCTCCCAAATGGAAACACAAGTCATGACGTTATGTTGGAGTGATGCTTTTTAGATCCATATCTGAGGATTCCTGCACGGTTACAAAATGAGGCGGAGGTTAGTTTGGTCTCTGAGCCAGCTGTCCAATGAGGGAGCAGATTATAGATAGTGTCATTTTCCACAAATAATGAACAGTTTAATGTGAGGAGGAGGAGGTAAGTCCACGTGTGTGTGTGTGTGTGTGTGTGTGTGTGTGTGTGTGTGTGTGTGTGTGTGTGTGTGTGTGTGTGTGTGTGTGTGTGTGTGTGTGTGTGTGTGTGTGTGTGTGTTTGAATTGAAGCTGCTATCACTTGTATCGCAGCTAATGATGATAAATGTGGCCAAAACTCTGTGAGAGATGATGAGATGAAAACTTAGAGTCACGGGAACCACAAAGAAGAGAGGAAAAATGTCGATACAAATGTAGAGATTTTATGTATTTCATTCATAGCTCAGTATTGCTGTTTCTTTTCTAATTGACAATCTGCTTGTGACCACACCAATTTAAGATGGTTCAAGTGACGGAAATTTACATTTGGATGGTGACTAAACAACTTCATTACAGCATCTGTGCATTAAGTGCCAGTTTCCAATATACACGTTACTTTCCTTTCATAGTGTTTGTTTCAATATAAAAACATCAATTTAAAGAATGTATGGCCAACGTTTAAACATGTATACATGAAAAGTCACATTACATAGCTCATTGTCTTGTTTTTTTTTAAATAAAAAAAGGAACATCATATTGTGAAAATGCTTTGATTACTTTTTTGTCAAATATTTGGTCAAATGCTTATCCTATTATTACTTTATAAATCTGCACAATCTGTACCTAGCAATTAAATTATCTTCTTTAGTCCCTGTTTGTGTGTGTGTGTGTGTGTGTGTGTGTGTGTGTGTGTGTGTGTGTGTGTGTGTGTGTGTGCGTGCGTGCGTGTGTGTGTGTGTGTGTCGTGAATAAATATAATTAAACACGATTTTTGATAAAAACCTTTATAGGACAACAAAAATACTGCACGGCATTTTAGTCCAATATATTTCCAAAGCCTCTTAAGTAGAAAATATTAAAACTCTTTAAACGTATGACAAATAGCCTCAATTTTGTTAGTGGAATTTTTGTATATGATGATCTGCAGTATTTAAGCTTTATGTCCCCCCTAAAAGAAACTTACATATCAACAGCTATATAAGGAACTTGTGTGTTTCTTCACATTTTTAGATACGCATTTGAGCATCTCACAACAGGTGTGTATGTGTCTGCTCTTTGTGGAGATTCTCTGATGCAAAGTAAGGGTGTTCATCCTGATGCATTCAGCAAAAAGGGCACTGTCCTCTCCTTGTAGTAATTCCCTTTAGGTAGAAAGTCTGGAGAGTAGGAGGATAAAAACTCTTTTTTTATGTCTCTTAATATTTTTGGCTTTTCATCCAGGACTTTGAGTGGAGCACACCAGAGCTGGTGTAGTTGTTGAGGGAGATTTAACCTCCCTGTCTGTGTGAGAGTGTGTGAGTTGTAAAGTTTGAGTGTCGTCCACTTCTACAGAGTGTGTGTCCAAACTGGGAGGCTGTGTGTGTGTCTCAGTCAGCAGGTGTGGGGGGATGTACCCAGTCTGGGGCTTCGCCTGCTCCCTGTGATGGTGGTGGTCGTTGGATTTGGGCGGACAGCGGCCCCTCTTGTCCTGCCCCCGGAAACCCCTCAGTTTCGGGCTCCAGTGTTCCCGCCACTGGAGGGCCAGGGTGGAGCGGTCTGCCACCAGGCGACTCTCCTCAGGACCCCAACCCCGCTCCCCTTCCTCTGCACCGATCAGGAGGAAAGTCCTACCCACGTGGAGGGCGGGACAGCCGCAGCTGAGGTCGCGATCTGGAACCCAGAGGGACTGGGGGCCCCTGCGAACACGGGAGTTGGACCCTATGCGGAAGACTGTTTGGACGGAGATGGAGAACTGCCACCAGGGACCTGAACGCTCCATCCCTCTCACCTGCACCTTCAGCACTGAGGAAAACGGAGATGCAGTATTATGCAAAATGAATACACAATTTTTAAATTCTGTTTTTATCATTCAATAAGTCTTTTAAAATCAAACAATAATTACGTTTGCTTTATGTGACCATGATTTTCTCTTTATTTGAAAAACGGTGTACATGCATTATAATACATAAACAATCCAGTTTTAATATTGATTAAACATGTAAATTGAAACAATGAGAAATGAAGGAAAAAGTTAACTTTTTTTTCTTAACTTTTATAAGCTAATAAGCACAAAACATGACACCTACCAAAGTCCTTGAGACAATACGTCTCCAAGTTCATCCTGACTTTAACCTGAGAAGGCTGGCAGTATGAAACACACTCCTCCGCTGTAACAGAGGGGGGGAGGGGGGGGGGGGGGATCAAATGAGAGTGTATCATTTCATAGCCAGCATATCAGCACATGTCTTTTCCCCTAATTACAATATGGCTGGTTGTATTTGTCATCACAGTATCCTCTGACTAACAGATGACCCGGCTGCAGCAGGTGGGACATTCCTCAAGCTGCCACTAGGAGGGAGTGCTTAGCTGCTTTTGTTTTGATATATGAGTACACAGAAGTGATACAGTAATGTTTGTTGTACATGAGGTGACATAAATAGAGTTGAAAGTGGCGTTTAGAGGGTTGTATTACATTTGAGCAGAAATAAAGAAACAGTATCAAACAGTCTTGATACAGATTTGACATTTTCATCAAACATTCAAAATACTTCACGTATCATAACATTTGTCAAAATGTCGATCCATCATTTTTCAAAACTGGTTGTTAACCTGTGAGACTTCATCATTTGAATAGAAGCAAATTTTCTTTCACTTGTTATTTTTTACAATAATTATATGTTATTCTACTAATTCAGATTTCTGAAGGTCTCACTCATAATATACAAATAAAGGACCTGCCCTGCAACATATATACATTTTCTTTGTGGGGATATCAAGTGAATTTACTGTTTTGACACCAAAATCCAGTTTAGAAAAATCTGCAAAAATTCCCAGAACTGCTTATTGATTCACAATATTACCAATGATATAATACAACAAAGTTTGAGGAACAGTTTTATAGCATTTTATAATCATGATTATCAAAAATGTTAGATAAAAACACAAGCTTATGGCCAGGGGCGTGTCCATACTTTATTAACACGGGTTTCCCATCGGGGCCACTAATTTATGAGGGGTGTTGTGTGCACTAAAACGGTTTATCTACTCATGGTTAATGGACTTGAGCTTGTGTAGCGCTTTTACACTGCACGTCTACCCATTCACACAATGATAGCAGCCATTCATTGAACATGTGGCTGCAGGAGTTGGGGATCAAACCCTCGACCTTCTAGATGAGAGACGACCCACTCTACCACTGAGCCACAGTCGCCTTATCTTTTCTACCTGCATTAAACATATCTAGGCTTAAGTAACACAAGAAAACGGCAACATATAAATATTCTCCTTTTTTAACATGGAATCATAATTGCCTGTCGTCTTATGCACTATTCTTTTGTTGTTGTTTTTTTTGTCTTGGAAAAAAAGTTCATGTTCAAATAAAGCCTTCAATCAGTTAATCAATCAATCATTTACGCCAATCAAGATTTTTAAAGGGGGCCCCATGACACCCTGTATACCCTTCTTGGCACGCCCCTGCTCATGGTAGATATGTTCATATTGTACAACCCTTCCTCATTAGGAAGAGGGAAATCAATATGCCTTCAGGCGTTTTTTTTTCTAAAGATTATGGGGGAAATGATTATACACCCAAAAGATCAAGTCATAATGATTTGGATGTAATCATAGGTAGGTTCACATTTGGATCATCTCTGCTTGATTATCGGCTTACCTATGCTGTATTGAGGCTGGTACACGGGGGTCGGAGCAACCTCTTGAATTCCTGCAAACATAACACAGTTTCAGACAGGTAACATGAACACACACACACACACACACACGAACGCACACACACACGCGAGCTGTCAGGTTGTTGCAGATTGAGTGTGTTTGTGTGTGTTATGTGTGCTATGCTTGGATGCCTTTCATTGCATGGTGACATGTCTGCACAGAAGATAAGCAAGTGTCAAAAATGTGTGTGTGGTCCTTTTTTTATTTGGCCAGAAACACACACACAAAGACACAAACTTTACTTTTGGTAATTTAATAAGGTTGAAACATCACTCCTTGAATGGTTTATGTTTTAAACATTAAGCCCAGTCTAATAAACCTAGCTTGACTCTGTGCATGACTGTGAACATGTAAATGGAAAATTAATAACCTGTTGGTCTGTGCCTATATTATCCAGGCCTCTTGTAAAACTGTGTGTGTGACAGTGCTGCCATATTTTACCAAAGTTCACACTCCGTCCCCCGTCCATGTCCTGTCCTCTCTGACACAACTGGGCCAGTGACACCCTACACCCCCATCCAGCTGACTGTCCCCCTCTTTATAAACACAGCAAGGTGCTGCGTGGTAAATATACAAAACGTACATCTGAGATGGTCCAAGTAATGTTTCAAATATAAGGAAAGTAGTGCTTATAGTACTATAAAACTATAGCTTTTCTTCATCCACCTTTTCATTCAATACAATTAATACAGAAACCAAGATATATCTAGTTAACAGGACAATGTTGGCTCAAATCATTATCGATATAATTTCAGTTTCTGAACTCTTGACCTTCAATAATCTTCACAGCGCTTCAGGGGAAATGCATTATCTGCTGAAAAGTAAGTCGATGAATTCAGTTAGTCATTTGTTTTAACTTGTCATAAAGTAAGCAAGTTTTTCCTAAAATTCAGTGTAAGACTCACTATTGATACCTATTTTTTTCATCTAAAAAGTGGACTGCTTCCTATATACCCGTGTGACCAATGTAGGCTACTAGCATAAAATGTAAACTTAGAAGAAATTAAGCTTGATTTTCCTCACCAGTGCATTAAAGAACTGTTAAATTGACTGTATTTATTTCATTTTTAATTATTTTTTTATTTTTATTTGTACAGTCACAAGTATGGAGAAAGTTGCCACACACTACAGCATTTATAGCCTAAGCTAATTTGCAATGTCTGTCCCTAGATGGGCCTTTAAAATACATACACATGTACATAAAATATACAATATGTGTTTATCATTGATATATTAATGTGTATTTTATTTAATAGGTCTTGTAAAGGCAGCAATAATAACATGTATTTCACTTGGCTTAGAAGAGGAGGTGACAGTTAAATTGAAAGCTAGCTTGTTTATTCATGTTAGCTACAAAACTAGCTAGCTTTTTCTTTATACAGCTCTCTAATTTTACTATATGCTAGTAATTTAAAAGGCATTTGTCTGTTTGTTTCCCTTTAATTGTTTAATTTGGCTACAGCTCAATTTTACAATGTAGAATATCCAACTGAATTTCATATTTAAAGATAAAAACATGCACATTTGGTATTAGCTTTAGCTTAGTCTAGCAATAGCTTTCTTATCAGCTACCTTTCTTACAATGCTTTGATAAACTTTTTGTCTTTCTATCAATTACTAAATATTTACTCCTTACATTTTTTCCTTTGCGGAACAGGACAGACAGAAACACATTTATTTCTTTTTACTTTTAAATGCTGTTTAATTTGTGGATAAAAAAGCTCAGTAGGAGCTACAGCTTTAAGTTTAGCTTGTCTGCTGTGTGCCTTTTGGTCTGTCTGAAAAGAGGAGTGAAGGAGGGTGGGTGTTAGAGAGGACGGTGGGGGGTAAGAGATGCTATACATAGCCGGAGATGGTCTGGCAGTAAAAACAAACAAGGTTTTCTTTCACTCACTCCTTTCACTGGGAGAGTTATGAGTCTGGGCCCTGGGATGGGGGCGTTGTGAGCTGGACAACAGGTGTGAAGCTCGCCACTGCTGTGCTTCCTATGTCACCTGATTGGAGCTTACACAGTGTCAGTGCCTGTGTAGTTGTCGGCACTTGTACGATTAGTTGGGGAAGTGCACGTGGATTAGCGCTCGTGGCTGAGGTTCGGTGCTGGCCAGGGCCAAAGATTGTAGCAGCAAGCCACTTGATATGACTCTGATCCCAGATCAGCTGGTGATGAGGTTTCCCCATAGCAGTCATGCAGCACATGTCAAGGCTGCTATGGAAACCGTCTCTAGGGATGATGAAAAAGGGACACGCTGCATGATTAGGCCAAATTAGTCTGGACAGCAGCGGCCCCTTTTGTACTGAACAACTATTTTATAAAGGCTTAGAGAGCCTGATAGAAGGTTTAATCCAGTAAGGCCACAAGCAAATCGAGTTTGAAGGAGAAATTAAAGAGGTCACTTTGTCATGAGTGACAACCAACTATTAAAATTAAAAATTAATTTTATTAGGGTGGGCATGCAGAGAATGCAAAGACAACACATTTTTAAGATTCATTATCCATATACAAACTTTGTCCAATCTAAACAACACACGAGGTTCACACCAACTTCAAAGACGATCTGATCTGACGTCTAATTGATGGCTCGTACTTTCAAAAATTAAAAAGCTGTTTCCTGATCTGCCCCCTTCACAGTTAATGTTTGGTTAGGTTTAGGTTACCTGACCTACATGGATATGGTTATGTAAGACCAATGTCAAGAGAAACCAGCATTGGAAATTTGTCTCCCATTGATTTTCGGTGCCAAGTATTTGTGATACCTCTGCCTGTGCATTTTGTAGATAACTGTCACCATTTATGCACCTGTTAGCTTGTCCAACATATGTCAAAAATGTTGCTAGTGTTGAGGACAGTCTTCATACCAATGATTATAACTGACAGTTTTCCAGATTCAAAATAAAACACATACTGTTAGATGACTTACGTATGCAGGGTCGCAGAGGGGACTTTCCTTGTGTGTATCCTGGGGCACAGCGGTTACACCTGAGGCCGGTCACACCGTCTCGACACAGACACTGACCTGATGTCTGGTTACACCAGCGACCCACTGCTCCCAAAGGATGGCACTGACACGCTGAAAAAAAAAAGTACTGATATATTGAAGCTTTTATGGCTATTGGAGATCGCAAAACAAGCCTAAAATTCAACAAAAAAATGTGGACCTTCAGGAGTTAATATGGCGTCTTGTAAGCAAAGAGGTATAACATTTAAAAGACCCAAAGTGGAATTGTAATTTATTTGAAAACACGTTTTATCTTCCTATCTGACACTTCCGAAATTATTTTATCTCTGTTTTCTAAGGCTGCTAGATACCCCATTATGTTAAAAAGCTGATTGCTATTTTGCCTGTCAGCTGTTTTGTGTAACAGGCAGGTAGGGTACAGATCTTTTTTTTGCGTAGAAACCTTATCTGTTGGAAACAACACCAATGGAAGTGGTCAAAGAGAACCAGAATAGAAAGTTGAGACACTTAAACACCAAAACAATTAGCCGAAAGATGCTTCATCATTACGAGCCACATCTAATAAAAGACACAATCATTTGATTCATAGCTAGTATAACATATTAGCTTAAAAACAGAAAACATTTCATTTATATGAAGATGAAGTAGTCCTGGCTTTGTGGTGAAAAAATGCACTGAGTTGTAAAAACTAAGTTGGAAATATTATTTCAGCAACTTGTTATGTGACTGCTGCACAGAGGACAAACAAGACAATAGACAGGCTTAAGAGGACCATCTATCAATAAAGCAACCCGGGTTTAATCCCACTTGACAGATTCCATCCCGAGTGTCCTTGAGCAAAGACACAAGACCTCTACTAACACCATAAAACCTATTTTGTAGCTGTCTTGTTAGGGAAACAAAGACAAATTCCTCCACAGAGCTATCAACAGAATGCCATATGAAGGTCGACACGTAACGGTTTACTGACAAGACTAATATATAGCAAGTGTTTCAGGAATACAACAATGAAGTCCTGGATTTATTTACATCCTTATCTCTGTTGCTTTTGGCTCAACGGCTTTTTTTAAAAGATTGTTACCAGGCATCCATTAAATCAAAATGAATACGTTTACTTTGTTTTTCCCCTCAATGTTAGCCGTATGCCTCAGTTTAATAAGTATGGTCTGAATTTGCTGAGGTTTACATTGTAAAATGTTCTATTTACCTCAACTATCACACAGATGACCAAATGAGAGAAGACAGATAGAAAGGGGAAGCCAGACTTCAGCAGCACTGTTCTCACTCTTAAGTAATGTTTAGACAAATCCTCACAATGAATCCAAACAACATGAATAACGGGCCTTTAACGGCAAACCCAGTGAAATATAGCAACAATAAATTCTAGCTGGCTGTGTGGGGGAGTGTATTAAATGCGCTTCAGTTTTATGCATAAAAAGTGATAAAATGTGGGGATGTCAAATCATAAATTTTCATCCCTGCATGTGGGTAAAGCTCAAAGAGAGCCCATTAACTTTGGATATATTAGGCCATGTGTTGGAACTTCCACATGAGCATACCGAAGTGTCACAGTCACTTAGGACATGTGACCAGTCAAAGATCAGGGGTCAGGGCGCATGCCGACCGCTGGTAACTGTGGATGTACAGGTGGCAGCGTGGTTAGTTTTGTGTGTGTTTTTGTGTCGCTAACAGGAATAGCTGTCCACTCTCACAATGTAAGCACCCCATAAACACTTCTGTACGCTCTGACTGAGACACAGTGCAGTCAGACATAAGCACACACGCACAGCAAACAAACGCACACACACACACACACACACACACACACACACACACACATCTATAGGGACTGACGTTGGCAGGCCTTGCGGTTGTTCAGCGGCTTGCTGTGGTCTCGGGTGTATCCGTTCTGGCAGTACTGGCAGTGGCGTCCAGCTGTGTGGTGGCGACACTTCTGACACACTCCTCCGCTACGACGACCTGACTGCTGAAACACCTCCATGCTGAAGCGACACTTGTTCGAATGGCCGTTACACTCACAGGCTGCACAAGAGAAAGAGAAAAAAAAATTGCCAAAAGATTTGTGGCAGCCCTCTGAAAGTAGACAGTTTAAGTCATCACACAACATGACACTGAACACATTGCATTCAAATGCCCTCTTCCAATGTTTCTTTTCCCCTTTGTCATGACGCATTTGATGTCATGTGTAAAGCACTTTGAATTTACCTTGCTGCTTAATGTGCTGTATAAATGAACTTGCCTTTCTTTGTTGTGTTAGCAGGAGAAAACTGGTGAAAACACTAAATAAAGCACTCTAATGTTAAATATCTCTGAGCCGCACGACTAAGGATTTGTGTAATTACAAAAAGCAGGTAGCTTGTTTGTTGGTGCTCCGCATGATATTGAGGACTTTGTAAATGCTGATCGGTCTCATTTTTTTCACCTGGAGCCTAATTTTCCAGAGGTCTTTTCTCTAAAACAAAACCCAGTAATCAAAGAAAGGAAAACACAGTAAAGCAGTTTCAAATAAAGAAGTGAGTTTTTCAGCACTATTAGCCGTGGCTATGAGGGCTGCGAGCCGAGCCAATAGCTGATACCTTCATGTTGCTACAGTGGCATGACTTTAAACTCAGAAAATAATGTGGAAACGTTTTAATATCAATTCAGAAATTGGCACTTATTCAAAAACTGAACATTGTTTACTATTTTTCTAATTAAGATTACTTGGCATGACTTCTTCAAAGTTCACTACTGTTGACTCTTTATACACTCTATTTGTGTGTGTGTGTGTGTGTGTGTGTGTGTGTGTGTATATACTGTATGTACTGATGGGTTGGGCTCTAGAAGGAACAGGTGTGCATGCGTATATGTTGGATGCGTATATGGAACAGTGCAGGGTCATTTTGTAAATGGGTTTAGGATTTTATATGTGCTTTTGAATCTGTTTGTTCATTTTTTAAATTATAGTTTCTATAGTTTTTGTTTATTTTTCTCTTCTCTAAAGCATATTGAGTTTACATTTGTATGAAATGTGCTACACAAATACTATTTGGGGCATCCTGTTCTATAAGCCAACAGCAGAAAGATGACATAGGAAAAGTAAGTCACCAAAATGTGGGTATGAGATTGTTGTTGTTTTAAACTTCTTGGCTACCAGGATCTTTGTTTACTCTGACAGGAAGATGTAAACTACATGTAAATGTGTCCTGACGAAGACTCAGTAGAGTCGAAACACGTAGACACATCCCTGTTTAAATTAAAGTATTTTTTTACGATATCAGAGTGCCTCGGACTTTCAGTTTGGACTGCCTTTCTACACCTCAAACTTTGTTTGCCATCTGGACAGTTCCCCTTTTTTATTATCTATTTAGACTTTTGTCCCCTGTCCTTGAAGGACACCTGATTCCTTCACATTTTTGACCCAGTGCAGCGCTCATTGCTACCCCTCTCTTTTTCTTACATGTAAATGTATTTGCCTTCTCAAGCTCCTACAGGAGAAGAGTACAAAGATGAGCCAAGTATCACAGCCTCTTCATTAGTGACTAATACAATGAAGACACAACCAGCTACACATTAATCTAGCTTGTTCATAACATTTCTGCATATTTCTTTCATATTACAGTAATAAAATGAAGCCAAAATGGACCAGCAGCAACCAGTTTAAACCTACTTAACTACCAATTTATAAGTGAAAGATTGTTTCAAAATGTCGCTGTGGTGCTTGAAAGACACAAGAGGAACCACTCAGCGAGGGTCTAACAAAAGACACAAGTAGCATTATGAGAAACACCAGACTGAATTATGGGGGGCCTTTCCCTGATCTAGAACCAGTCCCGATGTTGTTGTGCTTGTAATTTGTGCAATGTCTGGAACACTGCTAAATAATTCTGAAGCGCGTACAATATACTACAATACATTATGTGTTCATTTATTTTGATTTATATTAATTTTTTAACCTTAGGTGAGTGTTTAGGAGGAGAACAATGAATAAAAGGAACATTAATATCATAATAATAACAATTTTGATTCCTTAGTTTCTCTGTTTTCATGGAATGACATGTGTTGCATATATTTATATGCCATCTTAAAAGTTTCCTTCAGCTTAACTCACCCACACATGGGTTCGGGTGCGTGGGTGTAGCTCGATGCCATGGTCTGTCACAATAAAAATCCTCGCACACATCGCAGTCTGGCCCCGCTGTGTGGTGCTCGCACATGCACACTGCTCGGCCTGTGTCGTCACGTCGACACCTGGAAGCGTGTCCGTTACATTTGCACCTGCCCCCAACTTGCAGGTCCGAGAGAGCCAGAGGAGCTCGGACAGCAGTCATAAATTCAAAGTGGGGGGCCACTTGCAAATCCCTTGAGTTTTTTTTGGAATTAAGATTATTGTTCCTCCTTTTCCTTAATTCCCGCCCCTTGTTGCTCCTGCCCCGCCCCTCAACTGACCAATTACAACCTCCATTAGGACAAGGCAGCCAATGATTGTTTTCTTTCTTGCGACCACGCCCTCTGCCTTTCCCACTTTTCTTTGGAGTGGCGAGGATGTCTGTGCTCAAACTATCCCTTCCTTCCTTGCTGGTCACGTTGTGTCCATCTTCATCTTGACCAGACCCTTTGGAATGACCCTTCCCTCCATGTTTCTCCTCTTTGTTTCTTCCCCTTATCTCAAAGTCTTTTGTCTCCCTATCAAAAAATGCCAGTGTATTTTCTGTGTTTAACTTGTCAACCCCTTTGTAGCCTGCTCTCCACCTCAGAAGCCCAGTATCTCTGCCATCCTCTGCACCGTCATGCCATGGTACGTCTCTCTTATCAGAGTTACCCTCCTTGGCCACTTTAGTCACTTGGTGGAAGACTATGCGGATATCTGTGGCTGTCACCCAGTCCTGGAGTGTATGGCTATGGTCAAAGTCAGGTGACGATGGGCGTCCATCCAGGGCGGAGAAGGCTAGAACCATGCCCCCTCTTTGCTTTTGAAGTGGGCGAGGATCTGAGCAGAGGGGCTCCGTCTCTTGGTGCCGACTCTGGGCTACTGTCTGCGATGGTAGCCCAAAGTTCCCCAGGCAATCGTTAGAGTAGTGCTGCATTGACCTCCAGGTTCGTCCATTGTCCATTGACTTTAAGATGGATATGGAGATTGGGTCCGAAGGCTCACCCTGCTGGCAGAACTGCAAACTTATGTAGGTAATCTCAAAGCGACGTCCAAGAGGAAGCGTAAGGATCCATTCCCCAGTTTCAGGATTCCCGTGAGCCATCCAGCAGGTGAGGTTGTGAGGGTTGTGGAGGTCTGTCAAGGTGGTGATGTTGGCATCATAATCAAGCCCGTGTAGTGAGTGGCTGGCATTGACCGGGACTCCATAGGCAGCATTGATGAACTCCGACAGGCAGTGGCGAGGGCGACCGTCCAGTTGATAGCAGGGGTCATGAGGGGAAGTCCAGCTCAACGGGGTGTGGGAAAGGGAAGAGGTGACAAGGGATGGAGGAAGGAAAAGAAGGAGTAGAAGGAAAACAGGGAAGAGAGAGGTGGTGG
This sequence comes from Tautogolabrus adspersus, assembly GCA_020745685.1. Taxonomy (NCBI): domain Eukaryota; kingdom Metazoa; phylum Chordata; class Actinopteri; order Labriformes; family Labridae; genus Tautogolabrus; species Tautogolabrus adspersus. The sequence goes on along the minus strand of CM036556.1, from coordinate 8,745,643 downwards.
GGGGAGGGGAAAAGGGTAGGTTCATCATGTCATCCAGCCTGTGGAGGGAAAAAGGACAATTTTTTACGAAAAACCATGGGAGCTAGATCATAAAACAAAAAACCCACAAAGTGATGGATTTATAAGACTTGAATTCAAAGCCAAAAAGAGAGAAAAATCTAAGAGAGACCACCTGTGCCTTTATTGAAAACACACAATACCAATTCACTGCATCCCTTCAACTGCACCTCGTTGGCTTTCAGGGGATGCCAGTAAAGATCTCATCTCATAAAAATGTGATCTCGGATCTCACAGTAGTGTCGGCCACTGGTTTGAATCTTTGACCCTGACAGCCCTTAAGAACATATCCGTCTTAAAACTCCCCTCAACCCAAGAGAAGAAGTGGATGAGTGCGGGTGAAGAAGGGTGCGCACCCAGCGGGTCTGTCTGAAATGACAAAAAACATGCCCGACAGCTGGGGCTAAACCCCGAACTGGACCACATCAATCACGTTTATGGCTCTCCCCTTCAAATCACTTTACCACCGGCCAGTGCTGCAGGCAAGCGAGGTGCCTGAGCATGAGTGGATTGAAGTGTTGTTGAGCACAAAAGAGGAGTATGAGAAAAAAAGACAGAACTAAATGAGAGGAGGGAAGGGAAGGAGATGGAGATGGAGATTAGTCTTGAGGATGGCAGCAGATGATTTATAGATCAAAATGTGTGTTCGACTTGAGCCCCTACACAGATACTTCCGTGGTGAAGACAAATACAGACTTGTGTATATCCGCTGCTCGAACAAATCCCTTCCCGTCTCTTACAACTGGTGATGAGTGTAATTTATTCCTCTGTCAGGATTTGATACGCAAGAGTGTTAATTTTGGCATGTGGACAAAATGAACAATGAGTGTACTCTCTATGGAACCAGAGGTTTATTGTTTTAACTGCTCAAATGAAGCCCAGATTCACATTACCAAGCAAGCACTTTTTTCTTGGTTCGCTTCAACACCTGCTGCTTATACTTTTCAGACTTTCTTGTTTTGTTTCCTTCCATATAGGACAGTCATTTTCAAACCACTTTCTCTTTGCTCCTCAGTCTCCCTGCCCATCTATCACCTGCCCCCTTCATTCTGTTCTGAGAATATTCTTAACTGCTGCGAGATTGATGATGTCCTAACAAGCGTTTGACACTGACAGCAAAGTCAGCAGGGCTGCATAAACCAAACCCGTAGGAGAAGACGGGGCCGAACGCCTCTGCAACCTCGTCATCTCGCTCAATTAGCCAACCACCGAAATAGGCTCGGGGACCACACAGCTCTGAGGGGCCTGTGAGCAGGACATGGCATTCCCTCTGCAACCTGCACTACTCCTGACCTCAAAACGCAAAGACAACCTCGAAAGTGGATCAACCAAACCCAGTCGAGGACAAAAGCAAAGATCAGGCATATCACGTGACTCTGTTTTGAAGTGTTGCTACAGGAAACGCTACAAGCAAACAGTGCATTGATGAGCCGTCTCACTGTGACCCTGGTGCCACAGAGCCACATTCCTGGTGTCCAGAATGCCTCGGTTGGTCATTCCTGACGTGTCGAGACATGCCCCATGGGAACCTGAACTCTCTGATAAAAAGCACAACTTATACGTTGATCGAGTGATTAATTAGTTCTCGCGTTTCATAGGGTGTCAGTGTCGTGGCTGTGTAAAAAAAGGGAAGGCAGTGTCAGAGGGATTATGAGGAGGGTAAAGGTTACTGGAGGATTCAGGGAAGTGGTGGAAGAATTCATTCTGGATGGGGAAAGCCAAGCGAGTGTAGAAGGGAGGGGGTTCACGGTTGGAACAAGAAGGCTTGGTTTAACATTCCCATGACATACACTTGCTCTTGTCTTTGTCACACTACATGTCTAATTAAACATCGGCCCATTACAAGCACTTTGATAAATGGATGCCCATCTGAGCGAGGCCCCTGAGGTTTTTAAAGCGCCCCAAAAGGCCAAATCCAGACTCTGACTTCTTCCGAAACCAGATCATCTGTCTGGCAGCGCCACTGTAACCCACCGGATATGATTTCAACGGTTTTTCTCTGCTGCTTTCCATAAATTCACACAGCTGGGGTGTCTGAAGAACCTGTTGGAGACGAGGGACCCTTTTAAGTGCCGCCTGATGGGAAGAAATTGAAAAAAAACTTCAAATTGTGACTATTTTACACCAATTCTTTTGTCAATGAACAAAGACAAAAAAAATGCCTGTTTCGAAGACACCAACCTCCTTTCCTTTCTCCCCAGTAAACCTCAAATTTTGTAACAACTTGGCAGCAATCTCTGTCTTTGAAAAAGCTTATACAGCCAAATAGTGGTAAGATGAGATCAACATCTCCGGCGGGTGATCTTTAGAAGCAGCTATGCTTGGCTGGCAAGGGGCTGGAAAAATACTTGCTGACAACCTGGGGGCATGTTTACAGCAGTCGTACAGAGACCAACGCTCATGTTCGTGCTCTGCAGACCCTTTTTATTTTCTAACTTTACACGTATATCCATGTATTCTTCTTTAGGATGTCTCTTGAGGGAGCTCAAATAATGACGTCCGATAGAGAAACCCATGCATTGTTTTAGGACTCAGTAAAAGATGTAGCAACATATACATCAACTATAAAAACTATCCACACCTCAATGGAAGTTTATGTATTTTATTGTCTTACAACATGAAATCCAAGAAGATTTATTGAAACTTTTTGGCATTGAAGAACAAAACTTTAATAAAGTGACCTTAATTAATTGCAAATATAAAATACGAAAAACTTGTTTTCGTCAATATTAACGCCCTCCTGGTCGGTATTTTATTGACTAGTAACATATTTTATGCGTATGATGGGGATACCAGAGGAAATGTGAGTCCATCTGGTAATAAAACAGGAAAAATAATCTGTAAAAGACGCCGCATGAGGGAATGAGATCTGTACACGTATGTTTGTAGATATGCTGCACCATGGGTTCCTATTTGGTTTTTGGTTGTTGCTGTTTTTTTTGTAGAGGTTATTTCTATATCTATATTTTATATACTTTATAGATTAATAACGTATTTTCTGTTCTCTTTTTTTAGTGGCTTGTGCACTGTGAGAATGCAAGAGAAAAGAGAAAGCCGTAAAATATGATCAACATGGAGAAGCCGTACGGGATATTTTCTGTGTTTTGACCTTTAGAATTAAATGTTGGGGCTTTGGTGTTTTTTTTACGATCTAAAGAGTAATAGACTGTACACGAGCATTATAAATCATTGTTTTTTGTGTCTTTTAATAACATATTGTGTATAAATCCTCTATAGTTTTATGCTACGCTTGACTTTTTTCAGTGTTTCAGTGTATATGTAATTGATTCAGAGCAACTTAAAGCTGCAGAAGGATTCCTTTTTTCATTACAAATATTTTGCAAATAAAGCTGACTCTTATTCAGTCTTTATTCTGATTCAGTCTTTATTCTGATTCAGTCTTTATTCTGTTGCAACAAACTTGTTTATTGTGGTTTAGCAGGACACGATCTCCTTAAATCATTTAGTGATGAGGACTCTGTGGTGTGGGGCTCTCTCTCTCTCTCTCTCTCTCTCTCTCTCTCTCTCTCTCTTTCTGGCTACCTGTTAACTCTCTTTGTCTGTTCACACTTTAGAGCTGCGGGCCTGTCCGGGTCTGGAGCTGTTCTGGTGAGCAGATGAGCTGGATTTGGCTTGTCTCACACGTTTTAACATTCCTCGTCATGGGCTGCAGCCATGGCCGGCAAGACGGAGGCAAATATTTGAAATTCAAATTGCTTTTCTTCTCTGTGTTGAGTTTTAAAAGACTAAGTTGTTGTTTTTACAAATAAACACAAGACAGCCGTTTAAAGGACTGTTTTATATCAGGGCGAAAGTCTCTTGGAAGATTTCCCAGGGTTCAACATTGCAGCTCTGCTGTAAGACACGGAGCCTTTAAATAAATATGATCAATTATATAAGCTCTCTCTTATAGGCCACATATTTGAAGCTGAACCAAGGCACCTGTTGGCGCATGTTACCACACTGACACCTTTGTTAATTTGCAATTGTCCTCAGCCAGTCAGAAATACAACACTGGAGAGAGGCTACATATGCGGTCTGAAGTCTCTAACTGCATTCCTGCCCGCACAGTTGAAGCCCATGTGTGTGTTATTCCACACGGAGCGGATTCCAGGAGTTCTGTTTTAGGTGTAATAATCTAATTTTAGTGAGGCAGCCCGGGAGGTGAAAGCAACAGACAGCACAAAATGGATTATCACTGCTTGTATCTTTAGCTGAAGGCCTCTGTCCTCCACGTTTACACCTCAAACCAACCAAGAAGGTGCATGAGCGGGGCCCCCAGGGGCCAAGTGCACCTCCACAGACACATCGAAGGTGCCTATTCTTCCTCATCATTCCAATACTTACTTCATTTTTTAAATACAAAAAACACATGTTACCCCCCCCACTCCAGCCCACCCCTCTTTATAACCTCATGCAAGTTGGCAGGACGCTCTCCCGCCGCTCCGGCTTCACATGTCGATATTAAAAAACAGATGGAAATGAAATCATTGTGATTCCATGTTAAAGGCACGCCAAAGACAACCTCGGGCATGATGGGAATATGAGTGAGGCCTCTGGTTGTAATTGTGTGTTAATTAAATCCACACAATTTCATACAAGCAGGTTAATAGAGTGTAAACGACAAACCCCCCCCAAAAAGAATGCATTTCTGAGTGCAAAAACATCATCAACAACAACAAAAACAAATGAAGCTGACTTAATATTTGTCAGCTAAATTAATATTAATATTGGTTGTGACTTAGAAAAAAAAAATTAAGCCTGTTTAATTAGGCCCCAGACTGTTTAACTGCTCCTCTACTCACATATGTCATTGAAGAAAATTGTCTGATAAGTCTATTAAAGCAAATACGGTATGTTTTCTCTTCGGTTAAAGTGCTCTTAAGGGATTTTTAAGCAAACTAATGAATTCAAGATTACAGCCTGCAGAGACACGCACTTTGCGGGGCGTTGCATTAAGTGAAACTGGGATTAATGATTCTCTTGCCTCGGTTCATTAAACACAAATGTTTATCATATTTAGTCTGATTATTCTGGCATTAGCTAACAGCAGAGCCACAGTGCTGCACAGCTAATTGCACTTGTTAGGCAGAAATTGGCTGCAGTCAATGAGCTTTATCTCCCAGAGAGGAACAATAATATTTACAGTGTGAGGCTATCACAGTTTGATCAAACGATATAGCGTTCACATTTGTTTTTATTCTGGTTCTTGAGTTATTGTTCTTGTATGTTTGCCATTCAGGGCTGACGTTGATTCATTCATATATATTTTTAGAGTGCAATTTATGAAGCATCGCGTGATTTTCGGGTTACGTTCATATTATGATTCATATTTCATTTTTTTAAAACAGAAGGAAATATTAGCAGAAATCCTGCAAATAAAGAATTATTTAATTTTGATATGAGCTACATCATAATTAATGTGAGCTTGTCAAAGCGCAACACGCATTAACGATTTGTTTTTAAAAGTGATTGAAATTAAGACTTTAAAGGAAGCTCAGGGCTACAGCAGGCTATATGTGTTGTACATTTTCAGGTGAAATCGTAGCCTAATTTTTTAATTAATTTACTCTAAGTTTTAGAAGAATCAATTAATAAAACTTAAAGTGATATAATTATACAAACAAGACTTAAATAAGTATCAAATAAGCCTTTATTGTCTCCTAGAATTATGCAGTCAAATACAGTAGAATAAACATTAATTTCTAAATATTTTCTCTAAGTAATAGACTACACAGTATAACCAAGAAGGATACACATTTTGGATCACTTCAAGCATTTCAGCGGACTATTTAAGAATATTTAAGCAGCATTGTCGAGGAAAACAAACCCGTCAACTTAGTCTATGTAGTGAATTATTATATTTTTTACAAAAAGAGAAGATGACAGCCCCTCTCGTGCATTTTTAAGTTGACCTTTCTTTGCCCTTTCTGTAACAGTGATATCAAATAGAGAATAAAAAGGTTGTGGCTCTGCTTCTCTCCCGCGCGACTTCAGTACAGATAAAGCTTTCTATACACTCATTTATCCAGCCAGTGAACATTTAAAAAGAGGAAGACATAAATGACAGCGGCTCACCATGTGCGTCCCAGGGATCCTCCTTCTCCTTACTTCTCCTGTGGTTCCTCCTGATCATGAAGAGAAGCGCAGCAAGTGTCCGGACGTCAGATCCATGCGCGTCTGCGGAGGAGCAGAGACGGGAGACAGACCTACCGAGAGGGGGCAACACACCGGCAATGCACGAGGAGGAGGGGAGATAAATTAACGGGATCAGGTGGGAGGTGCGTCTCTCCATATAGAAACTAAAAAGAGCCAAGTGCATGCTCCTGCCTCGAGGAGTCACATCCTGCTTTACGCACAGCTGAAAGTAGCTCACATAGGCAGAACGTGTCCATCAGACTCAACTTTACCACACTGGCTGTTCATCTTTAAAATACATTTTCAAATCTGATATATTCTTGAATCCCACTGGTCCTCTTCTTTCTCTCTTCTCTTTTTTTTTTTGCTGATCATTTAAGTAAATAACATGCATGGATTCACTTTATAATAGGGCCTAAGCCTGTTTATTCTTATCTGTTGAAAACACTTAAATATTACAACAAATTGGAAAGTAACCAATTTACCTATATATTTTTTTATATGTATTTATATCTAAATGTACATATTGAAAACTATTTTGAGGTCATTTTGTGTTATTGCGGAACTCATTACCATCTTTTGTTACGTTCACTTTTAATCTCGCAGTTTTTTGCATCAAATAATTTCAAAAGTTGTCATGAGGGTTTTTTGTTTTAAATAGCCTATTTTAAAGGAGCTGTAACACTTTACTTTTCAACAGTTTGTCACGAACACGCTTGTGCCACAGTAATACCTTTATTTTGAAAAGAGTAACAATCTTTTAGGCTATTTCTACTTTTTCTTGAGTAAAATGATCTGAAAACTTTCTCCACTTGTTGAAAAAGTTTAACTACCAAACATGATCAAATGAGCCCCAACCTCAACCAACTTAAACATTCAGCCTCTGCCTTTATGTATGTGCACAAGTCTTAATATGAGTATGATGCTGCCTCGAAATATTGAAAAACTTTTTTTTTTTTAAAGTATACAATTTGGCAATACTTATGTTTCTCCAGTGTTTCTCCAAAGTATTCTCCATCATATACTCCTAGAATAACTTGAATATTTGATTGAAAAGCAACAATCAGAGTTAAAGTTAATCAATTATCAAGATTTAAACTCTTAAAAATTGCTAAATGCTAAAACGTAATCAATTTCAGCTGTAGGTGTCACTTTGTCCTGATTGGTGCTTAAAGGTACAGTGACATCAGCTTGTTCCAACAAAGCCCCGCCCACTGTTGCCAAGCCCATTGTTGAGAAGAGCCTTGACAGAAACAAAAATATAAAAACAACCAGAACTATTTTAAGTTTGGCAGATGGTGTTGTGCTCGTGCAGGAACCTGTTGCTCAGAATAAGAACTTAATAAAAGTGTTTTTAAGTTGAGGATCTGGATTCATGTGGTAACACAATACAGTCCTTTGATGGATTTGAAGCAGCGTATCATAATTTATCTGACAATAGAGCATTGTGCTGCATTTGTTGTTACAAGCTCTGGAGGAAATTAGACACACCAATGACAACACACTTGAGGGGGAAACGTTCCAGAGACAGGTTGATCTGCTCTCAGAGAGGGACTTTTATAAAGTTTGGAGCAGTTTTTCCACTTTAAAAGAAAACTTTAAAAAATCAAGACTGTGTTAAAAATTTCATGGCTTGCTAAGGACATTTTTTTACACCTTGTAGATCCTCTAACTTCAGGGTTTATTACAGCTGGCGGACAAATTGAGGGCACAGAGCAGAGCCAGTTGCAATCGTCTTATCTCCTATCTCGTCCACGCCAAGATCTCACTCTCCAGTTTGTTCCAATTATCCCTCAGTGGAATAGGAAAAATGGTGGAAGTTAATTGGCCAGACTGGATCGTTCTCAGATGTGGCCCAAAACTGATACAGATGGAAATATAAGAGAGAGAGGATCGAGTAAGGAGGGAGGGAGGGGAAGAGGGAGGGAAGACGCTTGATTGGAGAGGAGGAAACTTTCCCAGAGAAAGCCATAAAACTGATTGATGACTCCCCTCGAGGAATGTTTCCCCAGGTGTGCTTTTGTGAGAGTGTGTGTGTGTTTGAGTGTGTGTTTGTGTCTATTAGTTACAGTGCAGTTAGGCAATGCTATCCTTGGATGAAGTACAAGCTCAATAAAGTAAATTGAGGGGTGAAACAGCACGTTTATGTGTCAATATTGCACTCTGGCAGCATGAAATAAAAGACGAGAGATTTCAGTGAGCTGAGATTAAGTTGGAACTGAATTGGTTAAGTGTCAAGAACTAAAAAAATAAATAAAGCAGATGCTTTGGGATAACAGAAATCATTCCTAAAAATAACGATAGAAGAAAATCTTTAAGTGCTTAAAGCACTTCAGGTGGTCCCTGATTGGTGTTTGTACTGCCAAACTTTGCACCCTCTGGCTAAGGGTGTGCTAAATGATTCAAATAATAATAAACCAAATACCGTGAAGGTATAATTATAAAAGTCAACATTGAGCCATTAAACGTGACAGAATAAGAGCAAGTTTCACAATACACCAGTTTCTAATTGATTGAATAGACAAGCTAAATAGAGTGCTACAGTAATAAACTGTACTTGGATTACATGATCAGACATGATTGGGAAAATTCAATATCTATAAAACACATTTTTTGAATCCACAGCTTATGTCATCCTTCATTACTAAAGCAAAGACACATCATGAATTCACTTAAATGTTCTTTTTGGTGAATCTCTAGGTACCACATATAGGAGTATGCACTGTTCTCTGATGATACAATAAAAGAAAAATACTTACTGCATAAGTCCAGAAGTAGTCCAAGAATACTTGACATTTACTCGTTTAATACAAATATGCCGAAGTGGATAAAAAACAGATGCACAAAGCTGTGAAATCACATCTGCATCATCTTTATCTCATCCAGATACAGTCAGGTTGATGTCTATAGGCTTAAGAAATAAAGTTATTCAACAAGTGAGACTAACTCAATCTGTATTCGAACAAATGAATAAGTAAAAAATCCAAATAAACATTAAGCTTGTGAAAAAATATATATTTTTTAGGGGATCAAAATGTTGGGGAGAATTTTACGCCAGAGAAAAATAATTAAAGAGAATGGGTGTACCTCAAGGATCCTTGTTAGGTCCCCACAATTTTGCCTTGATATTATTGATATAGTACAGCACTGTCAAATGGTAGAAATGCGATTGTATGCTGATGACACATATCTGCAAAAACAGCTGAACTAGCATTTGTAAAGCAATATGCTATGGAATATATTACACAGTAGCAGTATGCAAAGCAAAGAATAAATAAAAACCCCAATCCTCTTCTAAGTAGGGGTGGCGAAGTAGCAACATTTTAAAATCTTAAGGAATTTGCCCAAATAATTTTCAACTGACAAAACTCCTAATCAGCTATAATGAATATGGTGTGAGTATAAGAGGAAATCAAGTAATCATGTTAAAGAGCTCTGCATAAGGATGAAGTTGAGGTGAACGCACCGGTTAACAAAATATCACTCTTTATTTTTAGATTGCTGTTTTTGTTTTGTTTTCTGTGCTTGTCAACAGGCAAGGCAAGCAACAGCTTGGGGCCCCAGACCAGTAGGGGGCCCCAAAGCAGCGGCCGAAATGTGCAAAGTTTGCAATGACGACAGGAAACCTGAGGAGGCGTCATCTGACAGCACTCATTCTCGTTGCCCTGCTGAACGTTGGTTGGAGGGCCCCCCAATTGATTTTTGCCTAGTGCCCCAACAGGCTCTAGAATCACCACTGTGTCCACCAGTCGTCCCCCTGCTGCCCCCCGCTGTTCATCTGTGCAGATATTTAAGGATTTAATTTTCCAAATCTTCACAATCCACATTAAGTATGTCCTTGTTGCATTGTAACTATGATGATTTGTTGACATGTTTTTTTTATTCATCTCTTTTGAGAACTCAACAACCTGGAGTGAAGGCTTTGGCTCTCAAACCTGGTTGGCAAGAGGAGCAGAGAGGAAAATTATCTTGGTTGCTATGGATCCATAGTCAGTGTTTTTGTTTGTATTCCAACTTTCCCTCACTTTGTCTCACAAGTGTTGACAGGTGCTGGATGGAGAAAAAGACCTACGTCAACCTGCTGCTGCATGTAAGGGTCAAGGATCAAGATAAAAGATGAAATTGTCCAGAGAGCTTTACCTTCTGCTGATGACGATAAATATAAAATAAATGATATAAATGATAAAACATGAGTCATTATCAGGAGGGCACAGTTGGACGACTAATTGCAAGAAATACAGTTTAATGAGTTTAAGTTTAATTAAAAAACGAATTGGAGGGGGTGCAGTTTTTCCAATCAAAGGAAACAGATTTTTGATCAGTTAAAGGTTAAAAAAGCTTCAAGGACTAAAGCCAATGTCAACACTCAATGAAACTCTTGTAAGCAGTAAGGAATGGATCATGCTGAAAATCTTACAAACTAAATATGATGACAGCAATCAGACTAGAGGAGCAATATTTATTTAAATATGGCATAGAGCTCCGCAAAAATCTTTTATTGGCTTCTTAGAAAAAAAAACTTGAAAAATTGCAGAACAGCATCACACATCCTAAAATAAAAATCTGTAAACAGGGGCTTTCATTTTAGAGCTTGGGCAACATTACACCAGGATATATTTATTAATAGATCAGTTGATATAAATGCCAATATTCCAAAATCCAGTGGAGTTTCATTACACTGCTGGATTATATAAAGTGTAGAAAGATCACTGATATTTCAGATGCACCTGCAGGTACAAAGAGGAGAAAGCATCAGAAATATTTACTCCTCTGTGGTAGAAGACTTTTTTAATGCAAAGTGTTTTCATCCTTCGGAAAACGACTTTGTCTTCTTCCAACTCTGGAGGTGCTAGTACACTGTTCAATTATCAGTTTTATTTTGAAAATGTTATTCTTAGTTAAGATTTATTTCTTTGTTTGTCATTTGTTTGATCTTAATCACTTGTTGTCATTACGCGGTATAAACCATTTCTAATCATGTAAAGCTCCCTGTACCTATTTTAAAATGCTGTTAATTCATTAATTAATAATCATGTGTGTAAATTTAATTTAAAAACAAAACAAGTGACACTTCAATACGTTTTCTCACTCGTAAAAGGTGCTTGGAGATCATTTTATTTCATCAATAAAGATTTTTAATCAAAAACATCACTGGACCCAAACTGCTTTCCTTTTGCAGCTCTGCAAAACACACACACACAAATCAGTGTTTATTTAATGACTTGTTTAATAAGTACCATTTGTCCACTGCATACTTATTTGTCTATGTTTCAAATGTGTTTGAAATATTATTAAATTTTTAGACACACAGTGTTCAGTTACACAAACGTGTAACAGGTGTTATGTGCATTACCAGTCCGACTGAGCTGTGTTTGGCTCCTCTGCGCCCTCTTGTGGTGAGACTTGGTACTGCTGCGGCAGCTCTCACAAACACGGTCATCACCGTCCACTGACCTCCATCTGACAGATACAGAAGATTTGAGATGACTTTTTTTGTCCTTCATGTTTGAGAATAAGTTTCCCTTTTGTTATGTTAGAAGATGGAAATTAAACTGACCTCCCGTTAATAAAAGAACAAGCCTTCTTCATTGGATCTTTGTTTGAAATGGGCTCTGCTTCCAGCTGACAGGTTATATAAATCTACAGGACAACAGTATGACATATTTTTTTCAAGGCATTTTCTCTCTAAATTACAGACACAAATAAGTTTCAGAACTATTTGAAAAGAGTGCTAACAGTGTGCCTGTGGTCCTGCTGGAAGAGGAACGTTTGGAGTTGAATTTGGAGGACTTTGTCTCGGACTCTGGGCAGGAAACGGGAGCTCGAGTCGTGCAGCTGTGAGTCTGTAAAACATCTGCAAAGAACAGAAACACCCTTATCAGATTTGTCCTCCGCCCTCTGCATTTATTATATCACTGATTTGGGTTCATGGAAGTTACAGGATAAAGACAGAGGCCTGATTTTTATTGCTTACATGTTCACAGGAGTGGTTCTGATTTAGGAGGATTAATTAGAGGAACTGCTGTAGACTTTAAAGACTCACCCCTGGTGGTCTATGAAGGCGTATCTGGGGTAAGAGTTCACCTCAGAGGATAAAGTGGCCACACAGCCGTTTAAAAACAGACGAAGAGGATGATGATGATGATGATGATCTACAGAGGCCTCAATGTTGACCGTTTCACCCAGGAAGTACACCAGTGACCTTCTCTCACCGCTCCAATCATCTGAGGAATTACAACACTTTAACTACTTAAAGCTTATTTGTTTAGTTCATTGTTCATTCAGAGGAATCACATGTAGCTAGTTCTATCACATTTATGAATTACAAATTGGCTTGTGGTTATGCTACTTGATAATTTCCCTATAACATATTTTATAAGAACGCTCCTATTTTGTATTTAAGTGTGACAAAAAGTGCACTTTTTAAGAAGAAACCAGGCCTCTATTAACAATGTTGATGAGGAAGATGATGGTGATGAGGAGGATGAAGAGGAGGAGGATGAGGAGGAGGGGGATGATGATGATGATGATGATGATGAGGAGGAGGATGAGGAGGAGGATGATGGTGATGAGGAGGATGAGGAGGAGGATGGTGATGAGGAGGGTGAGGAGGAGGATGAGGAGGAGGGGGATGATGATGAGGAGGAGGGGGATGATGATGATGAGGAGGATGATAGTGATGAGGAGGAGGAGGATGATGATGAGGAGGAGGGGGGGGGATGATGATGATGATGATGATGAACATTTTATGACTAATAAGAAAGAAAAAACATTTCTGGGGTGGCTGTGGCTCAGTTGGTAGATTTGTCGTCTCTCACCCAGAAGCTTGGGGGTTCAATCCCCAGCTCCTGCAGCCACATGTACGATGTGTCCTTGGGCAAGATACTTAACCCCAAGTTGCTCCCGCTGCTTCGTCAGCAGTGTGTTAATGTGTATGAATGGGATTAGTTACTTCCGATGGTCCCTTTACACTTTACAGCCTCTGCCATCAGTGTGTGAATAGGTGTGAATGTGTGTGTGTTCTGCGGTCTAAAAGTGCTTCGAGTAGTCAGAAGACTATAAAAAGCTATACAAGACTAAACAAGCTCAAGTCCATTTACCGTTTATTTTCCTAATTTCAACCTGAGTACTTACAAACAATTAATTACACGACTTCTTTCTCCTCAGTGGTGACTATTTCTGATCCTCTTATTTGTGTCAACTTTTCCAAACAAGAGCACACTGTAGACTTAAAGGGCGATTGTTGGAGTGAAACAAACTCACCTGTCATGAGCCGAAGCTGAAAGTCCAGGTCCAGGGGCTCAGACTGGGTGGCAATCAGGGGGCTCCACGTTGGTTTCAGGGCCCTGCTGCTCACGGTGTACCTCCTGCAGAGTGGACGGTTAATAACCAGGCAACAAAGTTTCGTAGTTAGCTTTAAAGAAGCGTTCATTTCTGTCTCCAATCACAAATTGTAATTTAATGCACAAGCAGGTATTTTAATGATCAGTGCCAATGCAGTGTTTTCTATCCCTTTTCCTTACATTAAGAGCTTTGAATTTCACGTTTGCATGTATTCCTCTCTATTAAATGTATTTATTATACTGGTTACTTAGGGTTGTAGAAACTAAACACTTCCCCTGCAACCGTTACGTTTCAAATAAATTTTTGTGTGAAAGCACCTTCTGTATTCACAATGGACTGAAACAGCAGCTCCTTGTTTTTGCAACACGTCTCCAGGTGATGATGGAGGAGAGTACAGCAGCAGGTTTCTGTACAGCAAGGCACTCTGGGTAAGCTACAGATAAAGCACTGTCAGACTCAAACCAGTAGGTGGCAGCATTAAGCAGCTATGATCCATTTAAGTCCCTTTTATAAAAACAACATGTTGACTCCATGGTAACACTGACATTATTTCTGATTTGCACGAGTCTCACTAACCATCACTTCACTCCCACAATCAGTCAGCAGCGCTCGGATGATGTAATCCCCGTTCCCTGACACTTTCGCTGTGCAGTGACGTTGCACAGATGCACCAACAGGTCCAAGTCTCAAGTGCTCGGGCTCCACAGGCAGCTCCGGGTGGAACAGATGAGCTTTGATCACGACCTCGATGCTGTCCTCGTGACATTTCAAAACAAAGGTCTTCTTGAGCCTCTGATGTGCTGAGGGAGAGTTTGTCTGTTTCAAAGAGTTTTTCTCGAGCGCGGCCAAGTCAGAGAAAGACAGAAAGAGAGGTTTGGTTTGGTAAGTGTAACACATCATTGTTTCTATTAGAGAAACAGAAAACAACACAAGAACGAGAGGCATTGTGGTGGTAACTGCTCCTCTGATAACATCAGTGTGGCTGTCAGCAGAAACACACCTGAGACTCATCATTTGTGATTAGACACCTGCAGAAAAAAACAGCAAAGAAACTGAGCACCCAGACATGTTATACAAAAGTATTTTATTCACAAAGATAAAACTGTACATGTTGCATTCAGAGGCTGCAGGTTTAGGTTAAAAAAATACTGATATGTACCATATAATGCTCAGAGATGTAACAGCTGTTCAGTTTACACAGAATATAACACACTGGTATCTAAAGACCAAACAGTGTTCCATATAGTGTTTTAAAAAGTCCGACAGTTCACCATTCATAGAAAATAAAAGAGCAAACATTTTAAATCCCTATGTAAACTTTGGCAGCAGATATAGTGTCAGTGAAGCGTACGTCACGTCCAGCTAAAGCTGAAATTGTTCCATTGTCTTCTGATTGTCTGTTTTTAAAGAAAAGGTTTCTCCTTAAAGCTCTCCGGCATCATGAGTCTTTCCTTCCTTCTTATTTACTCCCGCCTCTCCACCTGTGCTGTCGCTTTCTGCCTCCTCGGCTCCTCCTTTGTTCCCCATGTCTCCTTTCCACACCTCCATCATACATTCTGAAGTAGGGAGAGAAACAAACAAACACACAGGACACGGTTAGAGCTACATTGTTTTTAAATACTTTTATAGAAAACCCTTTTATTTAATAGCCTTTCAAAATAGCGACAATTTTCTAAGAGTTTGCTTCTTTAATATTAAATTGTGGGAGCTGTTGTCACTCTGTTTTAATTCAGTTCCTTTGTCTTTTTTAAGCGCTCGTTCACTGAAGAAGCAGAGTGGCCACATTTTCTGCCACAACTTCACCAACTACCAAAATGCATGGAGAGTGAAGATGGTGAAGAAGAGACGAGGTGGTGATATTCATTTTATCAGGAGAAAGAGAGACACATTTTTATTATTTTTTAAAGTTTATCTCCAGGGCGGATGGATGAGGATTTTTCAATTCATGAGTTTTATGCATTTTTTTTACCACTTTTACTTTAAAAAAACCTACAAAACTATTCATGTTGTTTTCAATATTTTAATTCAATGTTGGATTTGTTTGATGACAAAAGTTTTCTTGAAATGTACTGTGTCTTGCTGCTCTATTTTTTCTGTTTGGAACATTTTAAAGATCAATTTTTGGAATTTTTTCAAAACCGTTTTTTCAATTTCGTACCTATTTCAATAATTGAATTGAATTTATTTAATTAATAGGGACAATACAATTTAACATAGTTTCAATACAAAGCATGAAACTGATGTGCTGCATAAACAGTATATACAGTAGCTATTGCTAATGTTTGCAATGTGTTTCTTGACGACCCTGATGAAGGCCACAAGTCGGAACGCGTCTGTCTAATTTGTTAATAAAGTTGATCTTCATACTTCAAGTGTTGCTGGAGATTTTTGACCTCTTCAAGTTCTCATTCAGTCTTCTACCACACATCAAGTCTGTGATGTCAAACACATGTACTCTCACATCTTTTGTTCTAGTTGCAGAATGCTGCTCCGGTTACGCAGGGACATAAATAATACTCATATTTCTATCTTCATTTCTTTATTGAATGTCTAAGGTTTGTAGCTAAAATGTTGACTTAGACAAACACGTTTACCAGCTGCTATTTAAAGAGAAGCTGGTTGGTGTACCTTGCTCAGAATCATCGAGGACGTGGCTCTGACATAGGAAGTTCTCCAGCCTCTGGTCCTGATGATGGAAGTACCAGTCCTCCACAACCTCCTCGTACTCCTCCAGCATCGTCTCACACTGAACAACAAACACATAAATACTTGGAAACACACTGAATGTAATGTTTCATTTCATGTAATTAACTGCAGGCACACATACATCCTCCTACCTGTTTTTTCATGTCTGACACCTCCACAGAGGGTTCGTCCCACAGCTCCAACGGCATACCCAGGTCCACTTTCACTCCTTTGTGGACCAGGTTCTTCAGAGTTGCCATGGTCTGACTTGTGCCCTGAATTACACACAATGTAAGGATTGAGCGAAGATTAGTCTGCTTTAATCTGGATTCTGAATACGCAATGAGAAAATATCTCACTTGGGCATAAACCTTCAAACACCTATTTAAGAGAAACCAGACGGATGCACTTCACCTTGGCATATCGGAGGCTGCCAGGCCTCTCTGCATGGACATTATACTGCAGGATACGTTCACAGATGTTGTCCACAGCCTCAGTCAGTCGAGTTTCCCTGCATGCAGAGCATGGATGCACAAATGGTGACTTTACACACACAAACTCACATTAGCAGCTTTTCTAGCAGTAAAAACAATTCAGTTATTAGGCATGGGAAAAGCTACTCGTCTCATCAGACCAAAAGCAAAAATCCTCCTTGTTAGGATATATTAAAGTGAATGTCCACAGACTGCACTCACGAGGTGTTGTATTTGATCTTTCTTCTTCTCTTGCCTGTGTCCAGCACTTCTCCGACCTCCAGCACTTCTTTAGAGCGACCAGTTTTCTCCAGAGCATCCTGCAGCTCCACTGTCAAGAACTTACAGACTGAAACACAGATAAAGTAACATAAAACAACCACTTTTTATGTTTGGCTGTACGTGTCACCGCGTTTAAGCAGACACTCGAAGTCTCACAGGTATATAAACAAGAGCTATGTCGTTGTTTTGAGGGGATTGTGTTACAGTAATCTTAACAGCTAGCTTGTAAAACTTCTTCGTCCTACCTTCGCACTTATTGGGCAGTCTCTCGTCTTCGTGCGATGAGACGAAGGCGCACACACCAAAAAAAAGTACAATAAAAATGTTCATTTTACAAACGTGTCCTTAAACACACACGCAAACTTCAAACTTAAAAGCACAGCAGCCACATCGGCATTTTTGAATACGACTGTGCATCTGCACATGCGCAGTGTGCACTTACAGACAAGAATAGTAGAGCGTAGTGGCTGGATCTCAGGGAAGGGAGTCGATAGACGAAAACTTTACACAGGTACTTCTCCTATGGTACTGCTCCACTAACAATATTAACTAATACAATTAGAGATACGTCTTGTGGAGTTCCTAAGGGTAACGGCAAGATTTGTTGAGGGTTACTAATTAGTTACCTTGCGATAATATTTGACTTTTGCGTTCCTTCCAAATATGTTTTGCGTTTCCTCAGAATAATTGCCGTGTGTCTGAGCCATATGAACACCAACGACATCACCAAGCTTGATCAGTTTTTCATTCATATGGTTTTCATGCTGCTTTATTCCACCCTCCTCCGGTAACATCAAGCCTACGCCTTTCTAAACGTCATCACGTGCATCTCCACCAGAGACGTACACTATAATGAGTTTTGGGGTAATCCCATAATAACACAGCCAGTATCGCAGTGTCTTTTGCATTATCTAATACTTTTCTTCTTTTTGTCCCTCTCCTTCTGAGAAAAAGTTCGTTTTCCCAGCACAATGCACCATTATGGATTTATTTACTTTACCTATGCTTTAGGCCACTACTGCTCAAAAGAAAAACAATGTGCATATTGTGAAAGTAAACTTAAATGAACTAATTGATATAGAGGTCTCTGGAAGAAAGCAGCATGGTGATCTGCAGGAGGCTGGTGTCATCTGGACCAGTTCCATCTACCTAACCACCTACCTAGCTACCTATACCTACCTTACTTACCTACATCTACACCTACCTACCTACCTACCTACCTACCTACCTACCTACCTACCTACCTACCTACCTACCTACCTACCTACCTACCTACCTACCTACCTACCTACCTACCTACCTACCTACCTACACCTATGTCTACACCTACCTACCTACTACCTACTTAGTACCGACCTACCTGTTTTATCTATCTATTCACACTACTTTGTTATAAACTAAACATAAATCCTAAAGCCACAGCAGTAATTTAGCAGAAACAAGCTCCTAGTTGAGATCAGGTCTATCCCCGCAGGAATGGGGGATAATTATCTTGATATTTGGCAGTGAGCAGGTTAAAATAGAAGCTGCTTGCTTGCCTCTTGGTTTCTCGGGTGTCAGGGGCAACACACTCGACGACAACAGATACTCCAGGAGTGTGTGCAGGAGAAGATAGAGAGGAGAGGAGAAGAGACCACGATGATAAAATGAGAAGCAAATGGGAGCAAGGACCGTGTTAACATGAGGACAGAGAAGAAAAACACAGAGTGATGCACGAGGGGGAAGGTGCTCAGTCACCAACCAGAAAATCCAAGCAGCAGTGAGTGACACACACACATGCTATCGCAAACACGCACACTCCTAGAAAATACGTTTGTTTATGTCCTCCAACAACAGGACGGTCTGTTCAAAGATGTCAGATGACAACGTGTCTGTAACTCAAGAGGGACTTCTGTAACTGTGGTAATTTACAACTATATTGTGTTATGTCACTTAAGGAGGAGACCGTCTGTCTATTGTCTGTGTGGAAAGAGATCCAGTTACACAGCAGTGTCACCCTGATCCTGTGTGTCACGGCTGTATGCACACACACACACACACACACACACACACACACACACACACACACACGCACACACACACACACACACACACACAGATGAAACATAAGAGATGGTGTGCGGGAGCTTGCGGCACTCGCGTCGAGCTGCAGCATCAGTTTTCCTGTTTGTGTTTTAAATTTGCTAATGTCATTGCAACTTTTTTCCTTCAGGTCGACTGAAACAAAAATCCAAATGGCTCAGAAATAAGAAGCAGGATGACTTTGGGACAAAGAAAAACAAAACAGGATAGATGTGATACATCGTGCCTTTTTGATGCAACCCAGCAGGAATGATTGTCTCTTTAGGATTCCCTAAATGACCATAGGAGGACAAACAAGGTCCTGGAATAGTTGCCTGAGCAAGAAAATAAGTTTGATCTCAGGAAACCAAGGAGAGAAACTTCTACACTGACTGCAAGGTAAAAACATTAACTCAGAGTCCATATTGTAACACTTGAAATAGTTGTAAACAGTCATTTATCCCAACATTATGAAGGACAAAAAAATCCTTAACACTTAGTTTTTAACTCCTGGGTCTAAAATCGCTTTTTGATAAGGTTGCTAATATTTAGATCTGATGGGCTGCTTTCAAATCACTCAAACTGTTGATCGCACTTTTAATACACACACTAACGCTCAACAAAAATAAACCTGAATGTCAAATGTTTTCAGAAGCTAAAGTTATATTAATATTGACATCAAAAATATGTAGTGTATGCATTTTAAAAACCTGTAGTGTAATGTTGTTATTTTCATATTTGTAAAAGCAAAAAGAAACTTATTTTGTATGAAGAATGTGTCTGTTTAAATACAGTTGTGAATTTACAGTAGAGTCAGTTCATAGTTGTTGACCTGCAGCTACATATACTTTATTTGAAAAATAGCTTCAAGGTTTTCAGAGGGATATTGCAACAATGGAAGACCCTCTTCTTACCTGAACTGTGAAGCTGCCTTTAATGAAGCTCCTTGTGTGGACTGTTTATATTTACATCTTCAGTCAGTCTTTATTGTCCAGCAGGGGAAAACAACAAGCCCTGAAGTCAAAGCAACAAACACATTTAAAAAAGTTAAATCTAAAGAGAATGCTCACGATGGACCGAATGAAATGACTGTAAGTGTTCTTTGTTGCACCAAAATCCAAACAGTAATTCATAAATCTACTGCACTAACATGTGCATGAACCTAGAAAGCCCAACATTAAAAAAATCTTCCTTTATTCTGAAACTGAACTGAACCGACAATTTAAAAAAAATCATGAATATAAAAACATTTGAAGGTATTTTAACTACTGTAAATACGCCCCAAATACTGTAATTTAATGATATATTCTTACAAAAGAGATCCTGTGTAAAGACAGCATACAGCCTCATAAGATTATCCTGAAGGAATTTATGATTCATACCTAATGTGGTTTCTGCAGCCACTGAAAGGTAATAAGTCATGAATTTGTAAAACATTTTATTAATGATGGATTGTTTATGTGGGTTCATGTTTTTTGTGTTTGTCTGCATAAATCTGATGCAAGAAAATCAAAACCTCGCTGATAATTGATCACACTGACCTGCACGGCATCTGCAAACGCAAGCACCTGCACACAGCAAGGCCCTGAGATGACCCTGAACACACACACACACACACACACACGCACACACACACACACACACACACACTAATGCGCGCTGAACCTGGCATACTCCCGCTGACACAGAGAAGTCACACTGCTTCACACACACATCAGATGATGTTCACATACACACTCGCTGCTGACTCAGAGAACCCAGCAGGTCATATCACTGATGACTAAAAGGGTACCATTACCTTACACACACACACACACACACACACACACACACACACACACACACACTGGCTCTACAAGTTAATGTGTAACCCTAGTCTTCTTCAGCAGTTGTACACAAAATTCAACTCATCTGAACTTTATCAATCAGTCTTTATTTATATAGAGACTCAAAATCAAAAGAGAAAGTCAATCTGTACTCTTGAGTTAGGCTTATAGCCTATTTTAGGGTAAATCTTTTATCTATTATGATGTTGATAACATCATCAGAGGTAAGAGAATGATACCAATCTGTCCCTTTTTTACATGCAAACCCAGAATGTCAAAATACTTTAATTCCTGCATTCAAAACCTCAAGTTAAAGTATGTAAGTATTTTCAGCAAAATGTATTTAAAGTATTAGAAGTATCAGCATGGAGAAGAATGGCCCTGTCCATGTTTTTGGATAAATATCATGAGTGCATTAATGCATAGCCTATATTTCAATGTACTGCTTAAGGTTGAGCACTTTTAGACTATTTATATTGTTTAGTAGTTGTGCTGCATTAATCAAAAATAAGAATTTTTAGCCTTTCATATGTTATGAGAACATGGGAAACTGTAAAAAAAGATATGTAGGACTAGCATTAGAAATTAGCTACGGCTCATACATGCTGTGGTTTGGTTTACATGCTACATATGTGTCCATATTCATTTACCTCTCTTTATCAATTTAATTACTTCTTATTATTGTTGAATTGATGACAAGGTGCACGCTCACTTTTATTGAGCCATGGAGCGATGACAATAAAGATATTCTATTCTGTTCTGTTCTATTATGTTCTATTTCTATTCTGTTCTGTTCTATTCTGTTTCATATAAATACAATGTGGATTAACAGAAGTTCACTTGTCAAGGCGTCAGACAAACAGAACAGCCCTGTGTTTAGCTTTGTGACTATAGCCTACATTTAGCCTTACAAAGACAGATTTAAAGTAGTTGATATAGAATAAGAAGCAGGAGATTTCAGTCTAGTATATTAGAAAACTTAAAAATCTGCTGATTTAGAGTCAGACAGGGTTAGAAAAATGTAGAGATTCTAAAGATGTGAATGAAAGGAACAAAAATATAAAGGAGTGGGAGACTAAAGTTACACAAAATGAAAATATGTCTGTGATTTACTGTATTGTGTTTTAATAAACTATCTAATATGTTTAAAGTTCAACATCCTGAAGAAGGTTAAAGGTGGTTATTTAAACTGAGGTATTTTGTAGACTGCAGCGTTTACAGCAGAACAACAGCTGTCTTTGTGTCGGACAAAACTCACATACATGAGTGACCGGTTCTGTGGCTGCGTGACTGTTCACTGTGTTATTTTCTCAGAGTAAGAAGAGTAAAACTCCCATTCCAGTGAGAAAAAAATACAAGTTATAATATTTGCACAGCTTTAAACTACCTAACCTGTAAGCAATATGATGCTATCTTTGCTGCATGGCCTGCATCAGCACATTGATGGAAACATGACATGTCAAAAAGCTGAGCTAGCATTAGCATCAGCTTCGCTAGCAGCCCCTTCTCAATTATTTTTTAGGCAGAAAACTGTTTTATTTTGTTTATTTATATATTTTTCTTTTTTAATTGCTCATCATTAAATGTAAAAAAATATAAAAATACAGTCCTAAGCCCTATTTTGAGTGATGGAAAAACACTGCTGACATTTTGCTAGCTTTGGCAAACAGTCTCTGCTAGCTCCTGTTGTATTCTGCGTTTACAACATTATAGTTTAATATAATTTACCTGAAATCAATTTTATCCTATGATTTTGTATTTGCAAGTGGCCGACATAATATATATCATAAGTTTGTAGGTCACTATTTTGGGGAGGGAGATACCATTCTGTTTTTTGGGGGAAGCTAATAAATTTAGCTAACAGAAAGATGTACTAGCATACTTGCCGATACCTCCAAACTACCTTTTTTTTGTTGTGTTGAAGGCCTTTCTGTTACTAGCATTAGTTTTTAAGGCCTCTAATCTTAAAAAAATATTAGTCTTATCAGGTATTATGTTTGTTTCATAATCATATAGCAGCAAATATTATGTCAATGCTAAGCGAGATGCTATGAGATATTAATGTCTTCCATTTTCTTCTTCTCTCCAGTCACGATGCCTGAACGAGTGCACAGTTTTCAGGGTCAAAACTTCCACAAACTGAGGCGAGCCTGCCTGCGTCGAGGTGCGCTCTTCAAAGACCCTCTGTTCCCCACCACCGCTCAGTCCCTCTTCTATAAGAGGGAGCCCCCGCCAGGTCTGACCTGGAAGAGGCCAAGGGTGAGTCTGCATAAAAGTGTAGTCGTATGATACACATTGTCCTTGTTCGCACCACTACAAAGAGTCATTCTAAAAATATATATATTTCCAAGCAAGCTTCTTCTAATGCAGTGGCCCGGCTCAGTATGTTGCATTACCACCAGATTATGTTAATTAAAGCGCTTGCTATTAAAAGCGCAGCATCAGGCAGTGAAACCTTAACCTTCAGTGAGCGGGTGGCGAATGCTGCTGATGGACCGCTCTATAAGTGTGTGTGTTAGTATTCACACACACTATTTGTAAAGGCAATTTTTTATAGCCCCGGTGTTTTTAGCACAGTGTTGAGATGGATGTATCTGTGTGTAAGAATAAACAGCAAGCCAAATAGCCTTTAATGGAGGTCATGAAGACGAGGTCAAAGGCAAGGACAATTTATTTATTGTCTGAATAGATTTCATGTATGAAGAAAAATGTTTCATTGTGTAGTCAGAAATCGAGATTTTATTGTGGTAGACTCACATAAAAGAGATTACAAGGGGAATCAAAATGACTTTAAATCACATAAGGCAAGGCAAGGCAAGTTTATTTGTATAGCGCTTTTCATACACAAGGCAGACTCAAAGTGCTTTACATCATAACATGTCATAAAATAAAGTGAAATAAAATGCAAGAATTAAAAGAAAATTAAAAAACAGAGAATAAAAACACATTTGCAATACAATAGACAATAAACAGTGCAGAAGTTAAAGGTGCAATGTAGGTAAAATTTATTTAAATACATTTATTAAATTTATTATTTATTTAATGGACAACTGGATAATCCTTTTGACAAACAATGACAAATATTCAAGATTTTCTGAATGAAATGTTTACAATATTTAAGGGACTTTTTAAAAAAAACAACTCAAGTCAAGTCTTTCCTTAAAGACATTTTACTTTAAAAGAACGCTTTTATTTTGGCAACACATTTAGAAATGAGAGCTGGCAGTTAATTATCTGACTTAGGGCTGAAGAGAAAGGGTTAATGGTTATGAGCTCCTAGATATTTAAAGTGCTATCAACAGGGAGTTGGATGATAGAGTGACTCACGCACACACATCCACTCCCTCACTGACACACAGAAACTTCTCTATCCAGGTTACCTTTTTCTAGTTATGAACTTGATATGATCGCAAGGCAGGTTTATATCTCTTCTACAGTTGCATTTAATGAGTTAAAGACCACTAAGTGTGTATTTCCTTAAGTGTGTGTGTGTGTCTAGCAGCACTTCTTCTGTTACGTGAGCCTGTCCAAACGGAGATCAACAGGTCCACACACACAGGATCTGTCTCCTCAGCAGAGCGCTGACACCCTGAATCAGCTTGACTCATAAAACACTGTGTCATTACTAACTGCTGCAGTTACTCAACACAGTTTGTTTAAAGTTGCTTTATGATCAATATTTACTCTGCAGAGATTTTTACAGCCTGTAGCTCATTGTTTGTGTTTTCAGAACCACTCATTTACTGGTTTAAAACTACTACATAGTAATGTTTTTTTTAGAAAAGGTGATTTGGTTGCGTATTAAATTTCCCTCAGAACATATTCTCCATTTCAGATGTGTTGTACAACAACCTAACTAAGAGTCTGGATTGCTTTTTTAGCATCTTTCAGCTCATTGTTTCAGATTTTTAAAAGTTAGTCGGAAACAGTTGCTGCCTTAAAGTGGGCCATAAAATCTACAAACACACAATTAATGTATCTTCTTTTTTCTCGACATTAGGAGATCTGTAAGGACCCCCGTCTGTTTGTCGATGGCATCAGCACTCGTGACTTGCACCAAGGCAGTCTGGGTAACTGCTGGATGGTAGCTGCCATTTCCTGCTTAGCATCAGAGCCGTCCCTGTGGAAGAAGGTGGTGTATTTTTTTCCCTTCCTGTTGTCCTTTCTTTCTTTCTTCCTTCTTTAGCTCCTTGTTTCTATCTTCATGGCTTCATCTCCCTCCTCCTCAGGTGATCCCTGGCCACGTGGACCAGGAGTGGAATCCAAAGAACCCCAACCTGTACGCAGGAATCTTTCATTTCCGGTTCTGGCGACTCGGGAGGTGGATGGATGTCGTTGTGGACGACCGCCTGCCTGTCAGCAGGGATGGAGCGCTGCTCTTCTGCCGCTCAGCTACACCTCGAGAGTTTTGGAGCGCCCTGTTGGAGAAGGCCTACGCAAAGTGAGTCGCCTCGGCAAATACTGAACCTTAACTGATGGCCCTGGAGTCTGGTAGATCTTCTACACTGACAGTTAGTAAGAAGATTTGTCTCTGTGGAAACTGAACCTGCTTGTACTGGCAATACTTGATCTCTTATGTAGTCTCCAATCTCATTTCTACTACATGTTTGTCATCCTGTTCCATATGTATAAAAAACGACTAAAACACAGTACATCCTAGCAGGGACAGAAATGCCCAAAGTTAACACTTTCTACACTATTTTCAGACTAAAGATACGAATGACCAAGGTCCCAAAGTTGTGATGATGAAAGATCATTTTTTCCTCTTCTATAAGTCCTGACCATACTCTTTCCCTAACCTCTAGCCCCTAAAGCGTAACCCAAGTTATTCAAGAATCTGCCACCATGGCTATCTCCCCTATCAATTTCTCCCAATGTGGAATCAGTAAAGTTCATCTTATTTTATTCCTATCCCTAAGCCCCCAAAAGTTGGAGGCCCAGTTCCTTTTTACCGGCCTAGGGATGCTGCAAGTTTTGACAAAAAGAGGCAGGTCTTGATTAGAGGCCCCGATGCATATAGTGTTGAAATAGTTTGCAGACCAAAAATCAGGTGAATAAGTGCAGCATAGATGCACTGTCTGACAAAACACGTTCAAATATGTGATTTCTAACTTCATTTTTTAAATGACACCCCATTGTGTACACAGTTAAATACTACTTCTGGTGTACATTTTATAGTCTTGCTCATCCTTGTTGTGCACAAGTTTTATTTGAAAATAATTAAAGGCCGGTCTGGTATTGACGCCTGTCCCAAATAAAGACAGGTTCATTTCGTAGACTGAAGTAAATAAAAGCCTGGGCTGTTAATTTGAGTTTTACGGTACTCAAAAACATATCCCTAATTTATTTACCATTAACACAATATTTTCCTAACTTTACCAAGACTGTGGTAAGATATTTGTTTAAAAACCTTCACTATTAGAATATTGGCCTCGATGTAAACAAATCCATTGTTGATGGTCTTGTCCAGTGAAAGGGTTTTGACAACTTCAAATATCGTGAAGTTCTACTTTTTCCTTTGGACATGGAAACTGGAGAAGCCATTAATCCCTCAGCATGCCTAAATGGTTGTTCTTTAGGCTGAACGGTTGCTATGAGGCCCTGGAGGGAGGAAACACTGCAGAGGCTCTGATCGACTTCACTGGAGGGGTTTCGGAGCCCCTGAGTCTGGATCGAGAGGCCCTCACACAGCACTGCGAGCAGAGGAGGGCGTTCTTCCAGACATTGGCTAAAGCACACGAACGCAAAGCCCTCATCACCTGCTCCATACGGGTAGGACTACTACAGAAATGCAATAACATGTTAGAAATGTTGCATATAAGATCTAATCGAGTGTATTCGGTATTCTTCAGCCAGCAGAGGGGGAGACGGTGGAGTCAGTGCTGGATTGCGGTCTGGTGAGAGGACACGCCTATGGGATCACAGCAGTACGAAAAGTGAGGCTGGGGGAGACGCTGCAGAAGAATGGCGAGGTGTCTCGACTCTTCATGGTGCGCATGAGGAACCCATGGGGGACCACAGACTGGACGGGTGCCTGGAGTCAGGGGTGATGGTCTCTCCTCTTCATCTGCTGAGTACATTAAAAAGTTTGCAGGAGGAGTGGGAGTAAAACCTTTTTTTGGGGACATTTTCTAAGATTTTACAGCAGTGTTGGATTTTTTTTTTACGAGCTGACATCTGCCATTTACATTTTTAAGGAATGAGAAAGCTTCCAACATGGACCTTTAAAGTTTTGCAGAAGTTGAAGCACAACTTCTGTTTTTATATGACATTTGCAATAATAGCTTGGCATTATTTCCTGCTAGTTTTGACATCATTGTCCTTGACTGCCCCCTGCAGGTCGCAGCAGTGGCAGCAGATGAGTCGGGCGGAGAGGGAGAAGACGGGTCTTATTGTTCGGGATGTTGGGGAGTTCTGGTATCTTTCTTTAATCTATATTATTTGTTAGTATATCCAGTAACTTCCAGTAAAGTAACTGCTTTTTTCCCTGGTGTCAGCATACAATAATAAATACAAAAGTTAAATAGTTTTTTTACTCTCGTACCTTTAAATGGTCTCTTCTGTTCCTCAGGATGGATTTCCAGGATTTCTGTCACTACTTCACAGATGTCGTTGTTTGCCGGCTGGTGGAGAGGACTCTGCTGTGGCCAAGCTCTCATTGGAGAGAAGTGCGCTGCTACGGGGAGTGGGCTCTTGCTCCGATTTCCTCAAAAAACCTCCAACCTTCTGTCCTCCACGTCAGCCACCAGCAGAGTTTGGGGAAGAGCAACGGCAAACCTGGAGGGACCAAACAGCGAGGAAACAGAAAAGAGGCCAGACTCGGGGAGAGTCAGCAGCAGGGTGGGAAGAGAACGAGACGAGACATGGCAGTGGAAAAAGTGAGAGAGGAGGAGGATGATGGAGGAGGAGAGGAGGTAGGATGGGAGGCACAGGTGGATAAGAGGAGTCGATGTGGAGGATGCATCAACCACAGGGACACTTTCCTGCACAATCCACAGGTAAAACTCAAGAGGAAAATCTTCAGTATTTTAATGCAATTTGGATAATTTTTTTAATTTCTTGCTCTCTAGTTCATGTTTGAGGTGACAGGCAAAGAGGAGGAGATGCTGATCTGTCTGCAGCAGGAGGACAGGAGGATATGGCGGAAAGATGGAGGAGGAGAAAACCTGCCTATTGGGTTTGAGGTGCTAAAGGTGAGCAGTTTAAAAACAGAAATGTAAACAGACAATACACGCAGTTTCCACAGACACATAAAACATAAATCACGTCCCTGCTTACATACCTTTGTTGTGTCTCAGGTGGAGGTGAACCGCAGCAGCAGGGTGCATAGTGTGGTGGAGCAGGCAGCTAGCTCCATCTACATGGACTCCCGCAGTGTGACGCTGAGGGGGACTCTGGCTCCTGGTGGCTACGTCGTGCTGCCCACCACCTTCTTGCCAGGAACCACCGGACGCTTCCTGCTACGTCTCTTTTCCCATTCATGCATACGACTCAGGTGTATGTTTAAGCTGACTGATTTTAGATGGCAAAAAACAACAACAAATTAACGAAATTATGGCTGACAGGAAAGTCTTGAACTGGAATGAAAAATATTCTTTTTTACGTTTCTATGCACCTATTTTGCACTAATATGACAATTTCACTGTTCTCAGAAGGCTGCCTTCTCAAATAAATAACTTTACCAAATATCAAGTGTAATAGGCCCAAATGCATGAATGATAATGGCAAACATTTTCTGAAGCTCGTCGGATTTCAATCCTCTTTTACCTTCTGGTAACTCATTTGGGGATATTTTTCTTTTTTCTGTGTAGGGAACTAAGGGAGGATTTGCCATCTCCCTCCGTCTTCCATTGTTTTCTACCTCAACCCTCAGTGGTGACCACAGTCCATCTCCGCAGGGCATCTGGAATCAACTATCCCAAACAGTCAGGTGGGGTGGTGCAGCCTAACATCATATCCAATATCACATGGCTCTTACACATTGCCAGTTTAAGGCGGGATATTTACGAGAGAATTGATTGGTGAATACCCACTTTCAAGATATGATATTCTTGTTTCTTGATTTAAAACCTTTTGCGTTGTGTTTAATGCTCAACAGCTCCTGATGTTTATGCTGTTGTGCGCTGTGAGGATGACACCATACGAACACGGGTTTTCAAGGCAGAGGGAAACCCCGAATTCAACCTAAGAGCCATCTTCTACAGGAGACGCCCAAACACGCACATCTCTATAGAGGTTTGACACATTTATGCTTCCTCTATTACACACACACACAAAGTCCAGACTCATTCTGTGTCTTGTTGTGTGCAGTTATGGAGCCGAGGTCTGCTGTGGGACTCGGTGCTCGGCGGAGCTCGGCTCAAGGCGGCTGAGTCTGAGAAAAGTCGCAGCCACGTGATCGATCTACGAGGAGGCCAATCACGTTCAGGACACAGAGGGTGTGTTTACGTTGAGACCTCCTCCAGCGTCTGCCTCACAGACTTATGACGACAATATGTGGTCACTCTGCAGTCCTCTCAGGTGCTTGCAAAGATACAGGACAAACAGCACAGACAAACACACACTCGTGAAAAGTGTGTTCTAGGAATATAAACAAAGGTGCTGCTTTTTCACACTAAAACTGGAGAAAAAAGTCTCAGGGCAGTTTGAATTGGAGTAAATTAAGTTTCTTTTATTCAAATGATATTTTGTGGTGATCTGCTGGTCAGATACACAGGTGCACATATTTTCTGATATCAGCAGTCAGAAAAAGTCACTCAAACTGCTGCCAAATTACATATTTTGTGTGTAATCATTTTAAGTTTCTATCAGATCTGTTCTCTAATGTATTCACTGCTGGTGTTGTGTTCCTTTAAATTATACTATACTATACTGTACTATTGTACTTTTTATGATTATTAATGTTACCTGTATGCAGGGGCATGTCCACAGGGGTATCCAGGGGTGGCATGGGCCCCCCTTAAAATCTAGTTGGCCACCCCAGGTGCCACCCCTAAACAATGAATGGCTTTTTGACTTGTCAGGGCGGAACTTAGCTAAAATTAAATTATGTTGGCTTCAGGGTGCTAGTAGTTTCTATGCTTTGACATGTAGCACCTTTTTTTTCCGTTAATAATTTAAATTGTAGAAAAATACCCTCCACGGCTGTGGCTCAGAGGTAGAGTCGGTTGTCTCTCAACCGAAAGTGCGTGGGTTCAATCCCCAGTCCCTGCGGCTACATGTCCGATGTGTCCTTGGGCAAGGCACTTAACCCCAAGATGCTCCCGCTGCTTCGGCTGTGGCGTATGAATGGGATGGGATTGGTTTCTTCTGATGGTGACTTTACATAGCAGCCTCTACCATCAGTGTGTGTAATCAGAAGACTAGAAAAGCACAATACAAGCTCAAGTCCATTTACCATTTAGCACTTCTATTTAATAACATGGGAAAATTTAGACAGTTGGTTGCATGTTTTGAAGTACTTTAAATTGTGACTTTCGTCATGCATCCTATTTATGAGTACCTAAAGACTTAAGCTAAGAAGACATTAAAACTGCTGCTCTATTGTGTCACTTTTTAAAGTTAAGAAATGATACATAGGACATGCTATGTCCGAGCCTCTTTTGGGCCACCCCAGTTGAAAAAGTCTGGACACGCCCCTGCTTGTATGCTTGAATCTAAATGAAAAAATGACATTTGCATTTATGTTCAAAGAAAACGTTTTTGATGTCACTTTTCTTTTTATATTTCATTGTCATGACTTAAATAAAAACTTATTAGTCTATTATTTGGTTATTTTGGGGCTTTTAAATTGTTGTAATAACTTCAATGTTTAACTCTTTCACTTAATCATTCAGCTGTAAAAGACTTGTTTGCATTCCTGAACAATTCTTTATTGAATTTAAGAACTTTAGATGGCGTCATGTATTTAGATATAAGATCCATCTGAAAGGGTTTCCTTCAAAGTTTAGTACTGTGGGAGGGAATGTTTCCCAGAAGGTGATGCCATTACAAATGCACTAAATATTTGCTTTCTTTTACAAAATATTTTATGGAGTTTCACAGAACTTTACTGCAACATTAATACAGCTCATACTAATATTACCACTACGGCTTGTGTCCTCACTCTTTTTGAATGCAAACTATACAAAGTAAATAAAAGACGTGAGGGCTCTTTTAACCGTTATCTCTCCTCATTTGAAAGTATTTGTTTATCACGAGTCTGAGCCTGTAGCATCTGACTGCTGCTTTTCAAATGAAGGATTATAAACTACCATGACCTGTGTTAAAACTGTAAAATGTGGTCCGCTTTATGGAGCTCCAAATTGAGTTTCTAACTGCTGCGTAGCTAGGTGTTCATAATTTAGACTCAAAGCCTTCAACACTGTTTAAACTTACAGATAAGACATTGTGTCTCAATGCTGAAACACACTTTCAAATATTCAAATGTAATAAGTGTGAAAAGCCTAATCAGTACGTATCTTTTTGTGACCTACAATTGACTCCATCTGTCAAAGCTTTAGCACTTCTGAGAATACCTGTTTAGTGTGTTTTTTTATGTCTACAATTGGAAACATGCATCAGTTAAAAAGAAAAGGGGTGAAAGCAGACCTGGGGCAATCGCCCAGGTTGGAAAGAAGTGCCTCCAAGATCATGTCTTACACCTGCTATTCAAATTGAGAGGTTTATGAAAATAAGGGTTTTATAGACAGTAACTTAAGGACAACTCTAAGAGGTTGTCTTGACTCTTGACTTACTTGAGTGTTTACATTCCCTGCAACGTTGTGCTCATTTGCTTTCCTTTGATAACTTTAGTTGCTTAGCAGAATGAAAAGTATAATCAGCATTTGCATAATGTTGTATTGTATTTGGTATGAAGCTAATTTTATTAAAACGACCTTGTAGTGCAAAGAGTAAGAAATAAGCTCAACTTTCGGTAGCTGTTATAATACATTTTTGTTTATATAGTGGAGGCTATGTAGGCCTATAATAAGAATTACATAGTACGCCTTTAATGGGTCGCTCTACATATTGTGAGTATTTTCGCTTTTGAAACTTTGTGTATTTAAAAACATTACTTTTTTACTTAAGTAATGCATGCATGACTTTTGCTTTTCCCAAAAGAGCAAAAAGTGTTTCTACAGAGTAGTTTTGCTGCCCTGTCACGCTGGCGTCAGATACCTTTCAGGAGATAACATGAACGCTTCTTCTGAGCATGCGCGCTCGCGAGAGGTGGAGGTTTGGCATCCCATGAGGGAGCGGCTGACTTGTCAGCAGCTCAGAGTCACAGCAGCAGGCACGAGGACATAAAACTTCAGGTAAGCGAAGGGGGGTATCATTGGAAACTGTGACTTTTCATACATCTAATTTCTGTCTTCTGTGGTTACCTTTTGCTGTTTTATTTGTTTAACGAAGAAAAGTTTTTGCGATCAGATGTTGACTTTACGTTCAGCGGGGTGGGGCGGGGCGCGAGCGTTTGTAACTCTTGCAAGTTATGGGGCGAGGCTGTGGTTACATGCCATCTATTGGTTTGTTTGACATCGTTTAACGCTGTTTATGACTGAGGTTTTGTTCAGTTTTTTAACATTCTAATTTTGCTTTCGAAACTTCCTGTTGAGAAAGAGAAAGAGAAACTAATTTGTCCCTGCTGCCATTACTTTTTAAATTAATTACTTCCCTAATTAGGAAGTCTTTAAAGTCAGTTTTTATCCACCTGTTGCAGTTATGTTTTTATTAACGTCTTAATTGAAGCAATTTAATCAGTTACCGTATTAATTTAGGCTGTTACACATATTTTTATTCTTTCTAAATGTCTCTTCTCTGTTGTCTTTTCACAAGTTATTGTCTGTACATGTGTCTTGTTGCTCCTGTTCCTGTCAAATTGGTCAAACTGGCTTTGATGGGAATGCAGTCAAACCTCTTTGGAGTGTCCTTTCATCACAGTCTCAAAAATAGCATACTTTTATGTGTGTGAACAATAACCGTGCCAGTACTGTTGTCACGTTTTCAGTCAGTGCTGGACAACTAAATTGAATCTAGGCATGGATGAGTGACCTGCCCTGACCCATAATTAAATCAGTTTAATAAGCAGCAGCATGTACGAGCTGTTTGTGCTTCATACCTGGTTTTTAAAAACTCCAAACGTACTCAGCTTTTTGTTTAATGCAAAATAAGTATGCCAACAGGGAATCTGTCCTCAATGGAAAGAGGAACAACTCAACCAATTACACACAACCACAACATTTTCATATATTATTTATTTTTAAACCGTGATGATGTCATACTGATGTCATTACGGTTTTTCAGCCTGGGCTTGACACAGTAAACTATATGGGCGGAAAGTATTCAATACTACTTTTATTCGTCTGAAAGAAATAGATGGACAATCAAGAGGAATCATGCATTCATTTATTGACTCTTTCCAGTTGCATCATGGGTAATTTAGACATTAATAATACAGACATTGCACAGCTGTGTTGGAGGTTTAGAATCTACAAAGATGATGTAATCACTTTAAATTAGAAAAAAGACTTGTTATAAAGATATGTAGGCTACTGGTTATAGCAGCAAATAAAGCCTCAATGACAGGAGGAGGGGTAGGTCAAAAAGTTAAACTCCACACCTCTGATTATTTTAGTTTTTAGACTCGAGCTGAACACAGAAGCTGACCAATCACAGGAGGCCCTTACTCAAATTATTCAGCTCTATGTTGAACCATTAAAGCTTGTATAAGCTACACTTTTGCCACGTATGTTGTCAGGCAAGTAATAAATAATAAAAGTAATCTGTATTTTGAAGAAGTGCTGTAGTGTAGTGCATGAGTCATTTATTTAAAGGTCCAGTCCCTAAAAGAGGACTGCCACATATTTCCTGGTCTTGGCCTGGAAGGCGGAATGTAAGTTTTTGAGTTTTTGACTACGTGGGGAGATAACAATTGCAACCAGATGACTTCATCTGTGGCTTTGGAGAATTGCACGGTGCTATTTTCAGATCACAATTTTGAACTTTTATTTATTTATTAGCCTTCAAACTAGAGCTGAGCTGAATCTTTATCCTTACTCTTGTTATATTGTCAGTACTCTCCTAAGAATACCTGCAGATGACAGAACGTCTCTTATTTTGGATGTTGATATTTTTGCAGTTTATTTGAAAGTGGATGCAACTAACATATTTATTATCATTAAAAGTTACTCTGCTG
The DNA here is from genome assembly GCA_020745685.1 of Tautogolabrus adspersus. Taxonomy (NCBI): domain Eukaryota; kingdom Metazoa; phylum Chordata; class Actinopteri; order Labriformes; family Labridae; genus Tautogolabrus; species Tautogolabrus adspersus. Next base: position 8,711,600 of record CM036556.1, on the reverse strand, counting down.
ACTATTTTATATGAAATCAAGAATTATTTTCTCATTAAAGGTGCCATTTTGTGAAAATGATACCTTTAATGAGCTAAAAGTTTTTGACTAAAAATAACATTTTGGCATTTTGCTTAAAACAGCACTCATCTCTTGATTTGTATTTTGCCTGTTATTGTGTTGTATTTTTTCTAGCTTTTCTGGTCTTCTGACTACTCAAAGCTCTTTTACACCGCATGTCACACCTACACATTCACACACTGATGGTAGTGGTTTCTAGGTTAAGTGACCACCAGAAGTAGCTAATCCATTCATACATATGCATACGCTGCCGATGAAGTATTGGGAGCAATTCGGGGTTAAATGTCTTGCCCAAGGATTAGGGATGTAAAGATTAATCGTAAAATCGATTCAAAGGTGTCAAGGTTCACATCGGTACTCTGAAAAATGAATCACAATAATATGGTGAGCGTCAGCAGCTGTAGAGCAGAGGCGGTTGGCAGCTGCAGAGCAAGATTTTGAAATTGAGGACCCCACCACCGTCTTTTAAATTGAAGGTTTGGAAGCATTTTGGCTTCCCCAAGACAGAAAATGAAAGAGGTGAGAAGATAACAGACAAGACAAAAACTGTGTTCAAATATTGCAAGAAGACAGGGAACTACACAAATAGCACAACCAACATGATGCAGCATTTAATCGACACCACAATGAGAAGCTCCAATCAACTTCCCTTGTTGAGAGAAAAAAAAACATTAAAAGGTCAAACCACACCGACAAGCAGGTTCACAGCCCCTAAAGGAATCTTTTTCAGTCATCATTTGTCTTCAGTCTCATTTTGTAAAGTAAATCGTGAGAGACTCGTATCATGAACCCAGTATTGTGAATCGTATTGTGAGTTGAGTGAATCGTTACATCCCCACCATAGACACATTGGACATGTCGCTGCAGGAGCTTGGGGTCAAACCCCTGACCTTCCAGTTGAGAGACGACCGACTCTACCAACTGAGCCACAGCTGTCCTTTTCTGTTCAGTCCTGGACTTTCATTAATGTTATTTGTGTTCGTATGAGTGGACCCCAGGAAGAGTAGTTGCTGCTAAAGCAGTGGCTGATGGGGATCCAAATAAAAAATAAATAAATACGGTAAAAATTAAAATTAATAACTTATAAATAGTAAATGATTTTGAACTTGTGATTAATTTCAGGCTTATTTTAATTTGAACACAAGTCTTCTATGAGAAAAAGTTCCCTCCATCAATGTGAAAAAAATATTGAGAGAAGCTCTTTTAATATTGTGAACTTTAATCATCAATTTAAATATATATCAGAATGAGAATCAGAATCGGGTTTTATTGGCAAGTACATTTACACATACAAGGAATTTGTCCTGGTGTATTGGTGCAAAAACAGCTAACAAGGGAAAGCCAAAATAGCAAGAACCTAAATAATAAAATATAAGAAGGAACATAAGGGACATTGTTCATGAGGCTGACAGCAGAGGGGAAGAAACTGTTCTTGTGGCGAGAGGTTTTGGTCCTGATGGACCGCAGCCTCTTGCCAGAGGGGAGAGTCTCAAACAGTCCATGTGCGGGGTGAGAGGGGTCGGCCACAATCTTACCTGCACACCTCAGGGTCCTGGAGGTGTACAGGTCGTGGAGAGATGGTAGATTGCAGCCAATCACCTTCTCCGCAGAGCGGATGATACGCTGCAGCCTGCACTTGTCTTTTGCTGTGGCTGCAGCGTACCAGACTGTGATGGAGGAGGAGAGGATGGACTCGATGATGGCAGTGTAGTGCTCCATCATGGTCTTTGGCAGGTTGAACTTCTTCAGCTGCCGCAGGAAGTACATCCTCTGCTGTCCTTTCTTGATGAGGGAGGTGATGTTCAGCTCCCACTTGAGGTCCTGGGCGATGGTGGTCCCCAGGAAGCGGAAAGACTCCACAGTAGACACCGTGGAGTGGAGTGGGGCTGGGGGCGGCTGCGTTTTTCCTAAAGTCCACAACCATCTCCACTGTCTTCAGAGCGTTAAGCTCTAGGTTGTTTTCGCTGCACCAGGTCACCAGATGGTCAGCCTCCCACCTGTAGGCAGACTCGTCCCCACCAGAGATGAGTCCAATGAGGGTGGTGTCATCTGCGAACTTGAGGAGCTTGACAGACTGGTGACTGGAGGTGCAGCTGTTTGTGTACAGGGAGAAGAGCAGAGGAGAAAGAACGCAGCCTTGAGGGGAGCCAGTGCTGATGGTCCTGCTGTCCGAGACATTCTTCCCCAGCTTCACCTGCTGTCTCCTGTCAGACAGGAAGTCTGTGATCCATCTGCAGGTGGAGTCAGGCACGTTCAGCTGGGAGAGCTTGTCCTGGAGCAGGGCCGGGATTATTGTATTGAAAGCAGAGCTGAAATCCACAAACAGGCGTAGGCGTCCTGGCGTAGGTTCCTGCTGAGTCCAGACGCTGATGAAAGAATGTTGAGCTTTTATCCTGTTTTTAATCACGTCTGTCTCTTCTTCTTCTTAAGGTTAAAGTCCTTCTACAGTCCTGCTAAATAATGTCAAACACCAGACTTGTTCAACACATCCGCAGACCTCCTCAACCCCCACCACCCCTACTAGGTGAGATTAACTGACAGTCAGAGTCACACTCACTCATCCCTGTTTGTTTAAGCTAGATAGATAAAGTTCATCATGTTTTCTTTGTTCTGTCAGGATGTTCAAAGTTGTTTCTTTGTATCATGCCCATCGCTCAGATCGCTATCGGTGAGTGATTGATGCACATTTACAGACATTTTAAGAGTACTTTGTTGTGAAATTATAGTACCACAAATCTGATATTCTCCTTCAGGTGCGACACACCTGCATGACTGTCCGCGGCAGCACTACATCCCCATTTATCTGATCGTGGTGGGGATCTTCGGCCTGGTGCTGGCTGTGCTGTCATGCCTGCCCTGCGCTCAGGAGCCCACAGACGGGACCCCGAACCCGCTCAGTCGAGTCTGCACAATCTGGAACTCTCTGACCTCCTTCTTCCTTTTCTGCTGGTTTATCGCTGGTGAGTTTTGAGCCGCTGCAGCCTGATTGGTCCCTCTTAGAAAAAAAAAAGAGAGGGCCAGAGGTGAAGTAGAGTTGCGCCGATCCACTTTTTTTCAGTTCCGATCCAATTCCGATACATATGTTCGGATAGAGATACTGATTCCGATATTTTTGTTATCGTAACTAACACTGTTATTGTTGGTATTATTTGTAAGGCTACACAAAGCTGTAGTAAACCTGGCATTGCATTGTGCTGGCTTCACTTACAAACAGGAAGCTGCAACAACTGTCAGATTTTTCAAAATTAAATCTTTTAAACTGAGGTGTAAGAGTTGTACTTGTTGAATGTATAGAACTACTCTTTACATGTAACCTCCCTGCTGATACTTTCTGAAACATATTCACATAAAAATACCACCACGTCTGTGTTTTTCCCTCCAGGTAATGTGTGGATCTACTCCATCTACCAGCCCAACTACACCAAGAACTCCACAGATATAGATTCCTATTGTAATAAGACTCTCTACTTGTTTGCCTTCTGGACCACCACCCTGGTCTACATCCTGCTCGCCGTCTTCCTGATCGGCGGGTGCTGCGTCCTCGGCTGCATGTTCCTGTGTGGCCGAGCTGACCCCGACGACGACGTGTAGGGACAGAAACACACGAGCGAGGCGACAGGAAACATCTCGTGGGGCCCCACATGTTGATGTTTGATGCTGAGCCTTTGCTACCACTGCAGAAGTTTCTCTCGCCGCCTTTCCAGTCTGTGCACGAACACTCATTGTTTACACGTTAAGCCAGTAATCAGGCTTGAACTTGATTTATAGTATAAGATATAATGATAAAAATATATGTTGTGTGTGAAGTAATTTTAGTTACCACTTATATTTGTGCAGAAAGATACTTTATAAAACAGGAAAAATGTATATATATATAAAATTTAATGAAATACAATCAATGATGATTTAAAGTCAAATAGAAAACAGACAATTAAAACATCTAAAAATAAAAAATGCTTTGTTCAGACTCTTATTCAACCAATAATACTCCACATTTTTCAATTGCTATGCAGTATTTTTGCCACATGTAAGGAGAGAGAGAGATTTTGGGAACAAAGTTGTAAGATCAAGAGAATAAAGTCGTTATTTAAGGCTTTGGTTAGTCTACATGTTCCTTTGAAGGAGAATATCAGGTGAGCAGCTGCCTGTGCTGAAATGAGCATCTTGTGAATTAATAATTTCGTTTAGATTTGATCAGTTTTTGGCATATAAGCACCATACAGTCATAAGTATCAGGAAAAAAAACTGCAACAAATGCAGAGTTTAAATGGTCAAGAACGACATGTGAACTACTTTGTCCACAGGGGGCGCCAAAATCCACACAAACTAACAGTTCCTCACAGCTGCTGTCAACAGCTGTTTGATTTGGAGAATATGATTGGAAATACTCAGTATGAAAGAAACGATGTAAAATAAACTGTAGGCTATCGATATCCGCCTCAGGCTTCTGCACATAATAATTCAAAGGAAACTAAACAGCTGAAAACAAAAAATAGTTCTCTGTTGTCTCCTTTTTCTTTGATAATATATGATTACCATGCATTTTTTTGTGATGAAATATTTAGGAATTATTTTGACTTGAAGATGTCAAAGAATAGGAATCTCTCAAAAATAAACATCAAACACCAACCAACCAATTTAGACAAAGCCACTGCTTTGATAAATAACATGAGGCCGAGAACAGAAACAAAAGAGATGAGAGGGACACAGATGGAGTAAAAATAAGATGTGTTGATTTCACATTCTGTCAAAGAGTCATCTGTGTCTGAAGGAGAAATGGGACAATTTAAATCCTCTAAGGCAGGGGTTCTCAAACTTTTTTAGACCATGGACCCCTTTCAGGTGAGAAATTTTTCCCAGGACCCCCTCATTATTGTAACGTTGATCAGAATCAGAAATACTTTATTAATCCCAGGGGGAAATTCGGATGTTACCGTTGCTCTTCATACAACACAGTAGTAGGAAATAAAATAGAATAGAGATAATAAAATAAGCAATAAGATAAGTAATAGTTAATGAGTTTAATAAATATGACCAGGTTAATAGACCAGTATCCAAGTGTGTGACTCTTAAAGGGATGTGTTATAAAGTTTGATGGCCACAGGCAGGAATGACCTCCTGTGGCGTTCTGGGGTGCATCGTGGAGGGATCAGCCTAGCACTGAAAGTGCTCTTGTGTTTGACCAGCACGTCATGGAGTGGGTGTGGGACATTGTCCAAGATGCTACGCAACTTCGACAGCATCCTTCTCTCTGACACCGCCGTCAGAGAGTCCAGCTCCAACCCCGATAATGTCACTGGCCTTGCGGATCAGTTTGTTGAGTCTGTTTGAGTCCTCTACCCTTAGCTCGCTGGCCCAGCATGCAACAGCAAACAGGATAGCACTGGCCACCACAGACTCATAGAACAAGATAAGCATATATTAATACTATGTATTAATGTACTATGTAGTACTTTGCAACCATAGAATGAGGCTGCATGTATACTTTCCAAGTAATTCATTTTTATAAACTTTGAGAAAATGTTGGCTCTGAGGTGTTTTTTATTTTGAGTTTTTTTTTTTTTTATAGTTGCGCACTATGAAGTGACAGACATGTCACGATCATATCAGAGTTGATCTATTGGCACAAAACTAAAGTGGGCGGGAGTATTGGACAAAATAGCTGATTTTATTGGTGCAAGAGGTCCCAGTTTGTAGATATGCTTTTTCAATGATACAGCACACTTTCACAATTTTTTGTAAATTATTCCGCGGACCAATGATATAGCGTTGTGTTTAATTTCTGTTTGAACCAATTGTTTTTTGTCTTTTTCGGCAGGTAATGTTTGGATTAACTCAATCTAAGACCAAACTTCAACAAGACTGCGGCCCCCATAAACACCTACTGCGACAAGACTCTGTACCCGTTTGCCTTCTGGACCACCGACCTGGTCTACATCATGCTCGCTGTCTTCCTGATTGGAAATTACAATTGTGCTCTTGTGCCCAGCCACACCTGTGGCAACTTAACAACCAGGAACCGAACTATAAAGAGCAGGAGAGGAGGCTGCCAGTGGGTCATTCGGCTGCGTGCGTGTCTTTGACGTTGTGAAACTTTAGTGTGGTGATCATTCTGTGGAAGGAGTGCAATTAATGGTTCGCTAGCTTTGCCTTCTTAGTTTGTGACTTTTTGTTTAAGATTGATGAGCTTCTCTTTTGTTTTGTGTTTTATAGAAGAAGCTTGTTTTGTGTTGCACATTTGTCTTTAGTTTGTTAAATCATTTTAAACTTTGCTTATATTTAGTTCCTATTTCTTTTCCCTGGGAACGTAACACGTGGATACCGAATCTTCGTCGTCGTTCTACCAGTAGGCCTAATGTTAATCAGGTCCCACAGGTGGAGCAACGTGCAGCGGCAGCACAAACCACCAGTTATGGGAAGTACCCACTCTAACCCATAACCACATCATTTGATAAATAGAGGACTATAGTTTCATGTATACATTTTATTCATTATCAAGCTCTAAACATTTTTTTTTTCTGTCTGCAGATGAAACATGGAGCTAATTTTGGAGGATCATCTTTGCTATCCTGCTCTTGCTCCTACTCCTTAAGATCCTGGACCTATGTCCAGTCCAATCTAAGTACACACGGCCGGTACAGTGAAACTGCGAATGGCTCATTAACATCCCCGTCATCTACATCCCCGTCTATCTGATTGTGGTGGGGGTCTTCAGACTGGTGCTGGCTGTGCTGTCATGCCTGCCCTGTGCTCAGGAGCCCACACACTGGACCCTGTACCCGCTCAGTCGAGTCTGCACCGTCTCGCTGCTCTACATCTTCCTCTTCTGCTGGTTTATGTTTGGATTTACTCAATCTACGAACCAAACTTCAACAAGACTGCGGCCCCCATAAACACCTACTGCGACAAGACTCTGTACCTGTTTACCTTCTGGACCACCGACCTGGTCTACATCATGCTCGCTGTCTTCCTGATTGGACGGGGCTGCGTCCTCGGCTGCTTGTTCCTTCGGAACTCATATGTCAGCGCCTTTACAAAAAACCAGACGATGGTCGTGCGGAGACATGCGACACGAGATCCAGAGCTAGAGCTAGAGGTTTAACTACAGACAGACAGACAGACAGACAGACAGACAGACAGACTTCAATGTGATTTTCCCTTCATTAAATTGCGCATCAAATCAATTTCTTGACAGTTTTGCAACTTATTTCAACAATTTCCAATACTTGACATAGTCCTTTTACCTATGGGAACTTTTACTGTGGTATTTTGAAATAAGCATGGACTCCATAATATTTTGGTCATTTTACGTTGTGTTTAAAAAAGCTTTTTCCCCACAGTAAAGCAAATGAATTGTCTACAGTCTCATTTTGTAAAATAAATCGTGAAAGAATGTATCTTGAACCCAGTATTGGGAGTCGTATCGTATTGTGAGTTGAGGGAATCGTTACATCCCTACCATAGACACATCGGACATCTCGCTGCAGGAGCTTGGGGTCAAACCCCTGACCTTCCAGTTGAGAGACGACCGACTCTACCAACTGAGCCACAGTTGTCATTTTCTGTTCAGTCCTGGGGTCTCATTTATAACCGTTGCGTACGCACAAAACGGGCCCTTTAAACTGGCGTACGCCTTTAATCACGCAAAGTTTGTGATCTATAAAAACAAACCTGACGGTAAAATGTGCGCACTGATGTAGAAATGAGATTTAAACTAACACTAAAAACTTAGCGCCACAAGTTTTCATTAATGTCTTTAAATATCGAGCATTTATCATCAAGTGTGATTTTTAGATTGAATAAAGATGACTGAGCTGCAAGACGCACAGACACACAGCGGTGGCTTCACACATTTTGCCTTCTCGTTACTCAGCACATCTTCATCACCTGCACGTATTTATTGTGTAAATTATTCAAATTTGGAAATGAAGTCGGGGCATCTCTGACACGATCATTAGGCCTATATATCCTCATAATTAGTCACAGAGCAGACGGAGTTTCCCACGAAAAAATGTGGCCAACAATTAAAAGTTTCTGTTCATTGATCAAACTTTTTATTAGTAATATGCTACAGTGAGGGAGACTGCTGACTGACGTGAGCACTCTGACAATATATGAATCAGTGTGGGTCCTGTAAACATAAACATTGCAGATATCCTCATGCGTAATGATGAAGTTAGCTTTGGCGCTGTAGGAGGACAGCGTGAATGCGGCAGCAACGTGGTGCCATTCTCAATTTTTTTCTTAAGTTTGTGACCCTCTTGCTGTAACAAAGTACCGATATGTGCTTTCTAACCTTCACTTCATTCACAAGCACCTACATTTCTGGGCCAGAAAGTATATTTTCTTTGTCTAAACTTCTGGTTTTCGCCGCGATCCAGTGCTGGAAACCTTTGATCTGCCCCCTTGTTTGTATGCATTTTCATACATGAGCTGCTTTGCATTGACCGTTTATGTTTGAATGTGGGCGTGTAGAGGGTGGAACATGGGGCTAATCTACGTGCGCACATTTCCAGGTGGATTGTGATTTATAAAGGGAACATTGCGTGCAGGTGTGCGTACGAACGGTTTTATATATCTGAAATATTTTGTATGCACGCCACTTCCTGGTTTTTGGCGCACGTACATTTTTAGTATGGATTCTACGCCAACAGTGCGTCGAAAGTGTTCTAAATTCTGTCTTACCAATGAAATTTAGAATGTGCCAAAGTACAAAAAAATCTGAATTGATCAAACATGCGGATGGCGTTCGTACGCACATCGGTAGGTAATCAGTGTTGATAAATCTCACGTTCTTAACCAGCAGGCTTGTGCATGTTTGGAGACATTTGCATTCAGAGACACCTCCAATAAACCAAATATGGTAACCACACACCTCTTTAAAAAAAACACGTGAATATATTTACTTTGCCATAATAATACGAGAGCAAAGAAAAGGAGCTTCATAATAACAGGAATGGAAGTGGATGAGGTTGAATAAAAAACGGTAATAAATAAAATACATAAATAGATAAATACATGACTCAAATTACGTTAGTAACACTCGCGCTGAGTGACCCAAATCATTTTTTTTTTCTTCACTTTGTCGAAGTTACTAACTAAAGAACAAATGCTGCATGAGAGAAGGTGACAATTTCTGTGAATTCTGTTGGTCAGAGGAGAAAACACGAAGATGAAGTTTGATAATAAGATCAGTGCAAAAAATAACAACGCATCACGGCACAAAAGCGAGAAGTATCTGCAACTGGAGGATAACAGAATACAACACAATTTCACCATTGAACATTTACAGCGTCATCAGCTCTTTCTGGGGAAATAATCAAGCACTGACGCTCTCACAAGAGAACAAGTTGGACCAAACAGATCATTTTGCTCTTTTGAAACGCACTTACTACGGAGCGCACAGTTTGCCAAATCATCTTATAATGCAAAACGAGCCATGATAAAACATTTCAAATACCTGTCACAGCGGACTTTTTAATGTTTTGAGACCAATTAGGCATTTCAAACTAGACAAAATCACTAATTTTGTGTTTTTAATTAAAGAAAACTCGGAACATGCATCTAAGTTGAGATTGATTCATGCGTGCTGTGACACTCGTAGTGCTTTTTAGTTTCAATGTTCTACCGCTAGATTCTGAACATAAGCATGGTCAGGGCTGTGCTTATACTTACACATGTTTCTAAGTGAAAGTACAAGTTGATAAATTCCACTCTTTGCGTGGTAATGTTCTTTCGCACTCATTACGCACAGATCCATGCGTACGCACTGTTGATAAATGAGGCCCCTGGACTTTTATTAATGTTATTTGTGTTCGTATGAGTGGACCCCAGGAAGAGTAGTTGCTACTAAAGCAGTGGCTGATGGGGATCCAAATAAAGAATAAATAAATACGGTAAAAATTAAAATTAGTAACTTATAAATAGTAAATGATTTTTAACTCGTGATTAATTTCAGGCTTATTTTAATTTCAATAGAATATCCTTTATTGTCATTGAACAACAGGTGTAACAACGAGATTGGAACGGGATCCCTTCCTGTGGTGCAATAAAAAGTCAAAATAGATATCGTCGCCTTCGTAAAATAATCACCGTAGTCATTTTTTCAAGTTTTTCAGAAAACACAAAAAACTGAGCCATATGTTGAATATATGATATTTTTCAATTATTTTACTCAACAAGGTTATGACAACAGATCACTATTGACATACTAACAATGTCTGTCAATTATGTAACATGAGGGAAAAAAATGACTTAGGCAATTTTTTGAACATGCCTCTGTGACTTAGGCAATTTAACACCTTCAACTCTGTCAACAATAAAGCACAATAAACACACTAACATAATGCTGAGGAGGTATGTGCATCTCCTCACTTCTCCTTCCAGCTCTACTTTGCTGAGTTCTTGACTGATGCTTGATGATGATTAATAGTAATGTGGCAAATTGCCAAAGAAGTGATGACACTCGACAGGCATGACGTGTTTCATAGCCCCGTTTCAACCAAAAGTCCCCAGAACTAAAAGGTTCAGGGACTTCTCTTCAAGGAACTAAAAGGTTCCTGTGGCCCATGGTTGTCTGCGTTTCCCCCGCTGCCTGAAGTTCTGGGAAGTTTATGCAAATCAGGCTGTATTGCTTGCAAATAACTTCATTGATTAACAATAGAAAGAAGATGAGTGCTGTGTTTAGTGTCATTAAAGGAAAGAGGACTCTAATCAAAATGTTAGAAGAATGAATACTGGATACCTCACTCCCCTCATTTCACCAAGACACACATCTTAGGAAGAGAAATGATTTTAACCCCTGCAATGAATTTTTGGAAGTTAATTTAGGGTAAAGTATTTTTTGTGATTTTGACATTTAAACTTTAGAACATCTGATTTTTTTATTGTGAATACACAAAATCTGTGTAAGGGTCATTTTGAAATTAGATTTCTGAAACAGATTTTCAGTCACCAAAGTTAGAATATATTTTATTTAAAGAATAATAATGGAGAATAAAAAAAGAAAAAAGTACACAAGTCCGTCGTTATTTTATACAAACAATAAAAACATAAATGTCGATTATTTCTGTAGAAGTCAAACCAAGTTGTTTTATCTCCATGAATGAGTGAATAACTTAAACTAAATTAAAATACACTTAAAGTAAAACTAAACAAGTGTAAGAGATTCAAATCCAGATTAAACCTCTGACTCTTCTGTTGTTTGCTTTTCTATTTAGTTTAGTTAGTTAATTTGTTCTTAAAGTCATTAGTGTAATCTATAATAATGTGTTTTGTACCTTTTTATAATTGTAACAGTCAAACTTGGATTAAAATAAAGGTCAGAAAATGAAAAAATCAGAGCCATTCAGCTCTGGAGGGGCTGCATGTACATAACCCCTAGCAGGGTCTTTTTTAGGGGTAAACTTCTACCCCAGAACTACATTTCTACCCTGGTAGATTTGGTGGAAACGCACATAGTTCCTCAAAAAGACCATAGTTCACGGGGATAGTTCCTCTGGTCAAAACGGGGAGGTCCTGGAACTTTCTCTCGATGATTGGCAGAGCACATGGGAAAAACATTTTAACTCTTTGAGGTATACGGTCACAAATGGGTGATCATTCTGAAAAACATTCAGTGCATTGTGTGCAGACACTGCACAACAGGCATACTGTATTACCAGTCAAATGGTGATATGATTACTAATATTATGTTCAAGTGACATTCTGATTAAAGAACAAATAAACATTTATAAAAAGTCAATCCTTTGTAATTAGTTATACAAATCATTTCAAGCTGTTTGATTGTAATACAATATTCAAATCTCTCTTAATTAGATCTTGCAATGTGGAAAAAATTAGACAAAAAATTAATTTCCACTTTTCACTCTTGGTCCAAAATAGCTAAGCAAAATAGCTTAGTCCATGCACATCATTTAGCTAGATATCTTGCTGGGGTCAGCCCTATGTTCCTACATTTCTAGGACATTTTCAAAATTAGGTCTTGTGTTCCTACATTTCCCTTCAATTTAAGCCCTATCCTCCCACAAGATTTTTTGGAAGCACTTTATAGTAAATGAATGAATGAGTCATCTTATTTCGATCAACAGCAGCAGAAATCGTCACAATCACAATCACAATCATTACAAGAAATATAATAGGGTTAGGGTAAGGGTTAGGGTTGGGTGTAATTGGCTACCAAATTGGGAGAAAGGGGGATAACATCTGATACAAATTTATGAAAAAGGAAATGTGGGGACACAGGGCTGTGGGAACATAGGCACGCTCCCATTTTGCTGACTAAAAAGACTAAACTATGCCATATTTATAGCCTAGCCTATATTATAGTAAACCTCATCACATACTAATAGGGGATAAGCCTTGAATCATGGAAATAACTTCAGTGGCTAGGTAGATTTTTCTCCTTGAAGCAGCCGCAATCTTGACAAGCTTGTACAATTGCCTAAGTCCCATTGTCTTTGACTTTGGCAAAATAAAAATGCCTAAGTCACACTCTTGACATAGGCCATTACACTAAAGGTGTTTAATCACATGATCTGTTTAACTGAGGATGTAGGCGATTTTACCAGAGGTGGGCAGCATTAATAAGGAGTTGATTTAGGCAAAAAAAAAATCATTTTTCTCAAAAAATGACTTAGGCAATTATTTTAAGAAGGTGACGATATTTAACTTCCAGATAAAACAGCAAAAGTCCCTCACGATGGTTCAGTCCACAGCAGAACAGATTCTTGTGTCCGTTTGAAGCAGACACTCACGGTTATTGAAATTGAGTGACTCTTGTGTAAGTTTGATATGTTCCTCACATCCTCCTTGACTCTCATAATCTGGTGCGCACAGTGCTACAGGAACCTCATCTGAACTGCCAATCATGGACTTGTTACCTCTTATAGCATCAAATAAGAAAATCAAAGTAAACATCTCAGACATGCACACTGACCTACTGTTTGTTGACAATCCCTCTTTCCTCTTTAGGCAGTCAGTTTGTGTGTAACAATGTACTGAAGTGTCGTGTACTGTACTGTGTACTGTACACTGGAAGGATGGTCAGAGATAATGCATTTTGTAATGGATGCCCATTCCTTCTGGAATTGTCTGTTCTTCTTATTTGTCACCATTGTACTGTACATAGTTTCTCAAATAAATGTATTCTTGAAAAAATGAGTTGCAATATTTGAATGTTGAATTTTACAAGTATTAATAGTACACTAATATAACCTGCAAAGCTAAGTTGAAACAAAGTTAGATTGAAATACTTATATCTTATAAAGGTAAGTATTTTAAATGTAATTATAATAGTTTAAATTGAAAATAACCTTAAATTGTGAGTTCAAATACGACTAGGACTGATCCTTTCTTTTTTAGCATCAGTGCATAATTAGTCATTGTTTCAATTTGAAGTATTCAGTTAAAACAAGGAATATGAAGTAAATCAACATTTTCAACTTGAAGTTCAATATTGATTAATATTATTAATATTGGTTAAAAAAATTGCCTAAGGCCCCGTGTCCACCCAACTTTTTTTTCCAGGCAGAAAAGCGCAGGCTGTGCGCTCGGAAGCGCTCACATGAGCGTTTTGTGCGCTGAGAAGAAAAGCGCTGCACGTCAGCCCTGTCTCTATGACAACAGTTTGTTGACAACGGCCGCTGTTTGACCGACACTTCTCCGTTACTTTTAACTGCATGTTTTATTATATTTGAGATCGTTTTTTCCCTTTACCATGAGCATCAATCAGAATATTCTTGCCCTCATACTTTGTCTGGATGATGAGCTTAATAATGACGGCCCCGCTATCACGGCTCCGATCAGACACGGAGCAAGGAGGATGTGGGTACGACACGATCCGTAGGAGACAACAATACCGGGAATATCACCACCTTGTCCAGGAGTTGCTACTGGATGAAGCCCGGTTCAAGTCATATTTCAGGCTTAATAAGGAACAATTTAGCTATCGTTATGTTAGCAGGAACGGCTACATACACTATTTATACATACTGACAACAGCTCACAGGATGACAAAAATAAAACTCTCACCAGCAACATCAAGTGTCTGTCCAATCTGCTCCCACAAACGGAACTTTCTATCCATGTTATGGTAATTTTCATCTGACATGTCCTACAGTTCAGGATGCCTCCAACTTCCCCTCCATTGTTTTTGGTTGCCAAAGAGACATCTGTGTCTGAAGGAGAAATGGGACAATTTAAGTCCTCTTAAGTAGATCCGTTAATACTGATCATTTTTATAAAAGGGGACTTTAGTCCTCCAGATTTATTAGAGCCACGCCCCTAGCAACTGACAGTGTATCATGGCAACAATCTCTTAATAACAACTTTACAATAACAGCTTTTTGAAGACTCTCAGCCCTGTTTGTTTTTTCTTGAAGATAAAGAGAAAGTCTCCATTGATGCAACAAGTGTTTGAAGTTTAAATTTGTTTCTTTGTATCATGCCCATCGCTCAGATTGCTATCGGCGAGTGATTGATGCACATTTACAGACATTTTAAGAGTACTTTGTTGTGAAATTATAGTACCACAAATCTGATATTCTCCTTCAGGTGCGATACACCTGCATGACTGTCCGCGGCAGCACTATCTATCTGATCGTGGTGGGGGTCTTCAGACTGGTGCTGGCTGTGCTGTCATGCCCGCCCTGGACTCAGGAGCCCACACACTGGACCCTGAACCCGCTCATTCGAGTCTGCAACGTCTGGAACTTTCTGACCTACATCTTCCTCTTCTGCTGGTTTATTGCTGGTGAGTCTGAGCCACTGTAGCCTGATTGGTCCCTCTTAGAATAAAAAATAATAATAATATCTATTTTGACATAACTGTCTAGTTTCTGGTTACACTGTGCAGTGTACCTTATTCTATGTTTTCACACAATTGCTAAAAAAAAAGTATACTCCTAGAAGTTGAAATTTACTAGGAGTTTAAATGTAAGCAGCAGCATGGTATAATGTAGACATATCCACAGACATGAAGGGATAGATAGAGAAGGATTTGTAACATCAACATGATTTATCATTGAGATGAGAATACCCGGTTTATTGGGTGTCTGTGAATTAGACTCTCAATGTGTGGATCTACTCCATCTACCCGCTGAACTACAAGAACTCCACAGATATAGATTCTTATTGTGACAATGACTACGTTTACATGCACACCATATTCCTGTATTAATCGGAATAATGACAATATTCCGATTGCGTAGGAGTCATGTAAACACCTTATTCCAATTGTCATAACCCGATTAAGCTCATATTCCGATTATTAAAAACCCGAATAAGACCCCTGGCATATGCCTGTATCAACCCGAATATTGGGCCATGTAAACGCCTTAGTCGGAATATGCTCCTGAATATGCTACTTCAAGGATTTTGTTATACAAGTAGGGTATGTCTGTCTGTGAAGGAGCTCAGTATGCATGTGTGTGGGTGGTGGAGCGAGTGAGGAGAGAGAGAAATCGAGACGAGTGTGTGTGTTCTGCAGATGTGTGCGAGAGGCGCGTTATGATGCCGGGGACCGGAGCAGAATTAGGCAGAGAAACGTTAAGCTCAGTGGTACTGTTATACAAGTTAGGTGTGTGCGAAATAAACGGCCGGACACCTCAAGCTACCAGCCGGACTCTCCGTGTATGTTTTACCCCTGTAAAAGTGACGGGGGTTAGCCCCGGAGTTGAGAGATACTACGGCCCTGGGGCAGACAAATAAGTCTCCCCTGTGCGCTCTGACCACGGTCGGAACGCCGAAGCAGGACAGGTTAACAATTTGTTTACGCCCCTAGATGACGTCTTTTCATGACGCTACTACTACTACTACGGTTTATTCGGAATATGCTGATTAACATGTAAACAGGAATATTCCAGTAGCTCAGCACTCTACGGAGCATGTAAACACCCTTTTCGGAATATTGCCTTAACCAGAATATGGACCTTAATCGGAATATGGTGTGCATGTAAACGTAGCCATTGATATAGCGTTGTGTTTAATTTCTGTTTGAACCAATTGTTTTTTGTCTTTTTCGGCAGGTAATGTTTGGATTAACGAATCTACGAACTAACTTCAACAAGACTGCGGCCCCCATAAACACCTACTGCAACAAGACCCTCTACCTGATTGCCTTCTGACTCTGTTGCGAGTCCTTCCTCTCCAATGCCATGTAAATGTATTTTGATAAAGTTTGCATTATATCAACACACATGGACGTGACTAATTCTTTAGTGATCATGTCATGAGACCCGTCCTCCAGACTGACCCACTGTCCAACAGTGAGCCTAGCTAAGAACATGTCCACGACAGGACGAAGAGTCTCGGTTGTCACCGTAGGGAATGCCTGCACCATTTTCTGCTTGGAGTTTGGGCTCTGCATTGTTTCGAGATGCAGTGTTCGTGTATTTAAAATGTAAAAAGTAAAACGATTAATGACCAACCGGCACTAAACTACCTGTGTGGTTATTGATGTCTCTCCTATCCAGATGCTGCTAAAAGTGAAGACAATTTCTCTTCCTGAGCTGACCTTACTAAGATCTGGTGCCTTTAATCTCTGATGTCATCGCGTGATGTCACCAGATTCTCTTCCTGAGCTGACCCTACTAAGATCTGGTGCCTTTGATCTCTGATGTCATCGCGTGATGTCACCAGATTCCAACGACTTACCGCATGACCGAAGAACAACACGATAAAAAAACATTTAAAAATAAACAAATACTTCGTCCAATTGTAGATTTTAAATCAAAACAAATCCAAACGGTTACTGTTGCCTAGCAACTCAGGCGTTCTTTTGCTGCTGTTTGTACACACGAGTTTAGACAGACAGCTGCTGTGATTATATACATTTATCTTTATATTTCAATTCATCATGCAACCGGACCAGTGAAAGGAGAGTCTGTTGTTTTCATGCTGTCATAATACTGCTGGCCCACTATCAGGGCTACAGTTAGGATATTTAATCTGTGCAGAGCTTTTGCAGTCAGAGGCAAATGTCTTAATTTGTTCTTAGTTTATTCAAATCTTACAGGATTCTTGTTATAAATCCACTCTGCTCCTGTATTTGATCATGCCTATAAACCCCTCTATTTCAGCCCTGCTCAGAACAGGCTGTTTCTGTGTCTGTAGCTTTAAATGGAAATGAGCTGTGTCTGACCACGCCCCTCTCTGGAAGGGCTTGGGTGGCTCGGGCTTTCTCGCTCTATGCCCTTATTGTTTACGGTGAGAAGGCAGACTCGGAGGACAGAACAAACACCTAGCTATGGGAGTGTCACCCACATGCGTGAGGGGTTACTGCTCTTTGTGATGTCATGAAGGGAAAATCTCCAAACGGCCTGTTTGTCACACATTTTCTGAAAAGTTACTTCCTGTTAAAAAAACGGACATTGCATACATTCAATCAGCGACGATAATTGTCGACCGCAGGTACCTACCTTTTCCGTTAGAAGTTAATGTCGTTGTGTTTTCTTATTTCTTGTGTGTTTTGTGATTTGTTGTTATTCTTTGCACTTCAGGGCCACCGTAGCTAATAGTCTTGAACATTCACATAGAGCGGAGTTTCTTGGCTTTATACTTTTTTCTGCTCGCCTCAGATGTCAGTATATTGTTCCAGAAAGGATCCAGAAAGGAAACTAGCAGAGATCTATATTTTGAAGCTCACAGCCACTGACCAAGCTTTCATGTTTAACGTGTTTAAGCTTCTGTAATGAGTTTTTTCCGGGTTATAAAACACACAAAAATTAATATAATGTCTTTTATATGACCTTTGATTGCAAACAAGACCATCAGCAACATGACAAATTATTTCTATACAGTTATTAATAATGCTCGATACTGCTGCCATGGATTAGGCGTCATTTTGGGGGCGGCAGTAGCTCAGTCTGTAGGGACTTGGGTTGGGAACCGGAGGGTCGCCGGTTCAAGTTCCGATGCATACCAAAAATATGGAAGTTGGTCTGGTTGGTCACTTCTCAAGCACTGCCGAGGTGCCCTTGAGCAAGGCACCGAACCCCCACCAGCTCAGGGAGCGCCTCCCGTAGAGGCTGCCACCGCACTCTGACATCTCTCCATTAATGCATGTGTGTGATTCAGGCCTGTGTGTGTGAGAAGCATGTTTGGATTTACTCAATCTACGAACCAAACTTCAACAAGACTGCAGCCCCCATAAACACCTTCTGCGACAAGACTCTGTACCTGATCCGACTTGGTCTACATCATGCTCGCTGTCTTCCTGATTGGACGGTGCTGCGTCCTCAGCTGCTTGTTCCTGTGCGGCCGAGCAAACCTCGACGATGTACAGTCCGCATTTGAGTTTGGGAACTCATGTCAGCGCCTTTACAGAAAACCAGACTATGGTCGTGCGGAGACATGCAACACGAGATCCAGAGCTAGAGCTAGAGGTTTAACTACAGACAGACAGACAGACAGACAGACAGACAGACAGACAGACTTCAATGTGATTTTCCCTTCATTAAATTGCACATCAAATCAATTTCTTCAGTTTTTCAACTTATTTCAACAATTTCCAATACTTGACATAGTCCTTTTACCTATGGGAACTTTTACTGGGGTATTTTCAAATAAGCATGGACTCCATAATATTTTTGTCATTTTACATTTCGTTTAAAAAAGCTTTTTTCCCACAGTTAAGCAGATGAATCCACTGCATTTAGCTTTTGAACAACCTCCTCAGGACATTTGAAGGTATCAGAACATATTACTGTAAACATTTGAAGTTATCTTTGCTCAAACTATAGGCGCAAAGCAAAGAGGTCCACTGTATTTGTTATACTTGTTTTACATTGCACTGAAACGCTGTCATAGCTTTGTGAATAACTCCTTTGTTAAGTTTATCATAAATTTGAACGCAGATTTAGTGCCATTAAAGTATGACAATAAAACTTTACATAACAGAATCAGATGTATGTATTACATGTTCTTGGGTTTTAATATAACAGCTAATAATGACATAACCTGTTAATAATGTTATAACTTGTTCATGGACTCAAAGCTGATCGTTCGTCCTTACTGACATTGTTCCTTTATTTTTTCCTTGATCCTTGCTTGTGTTGTTCTTACTCTCTGATGTACGTCGCTTCGGATAAAAGCGTCTGCTAAGTGAATTTGAATTGAATGTCTACAATTATAGGCCAGTGATTTTATTATGAACCTTTACAGTACTAGAAACTGAAACTGGATAACTTGATGAGCAGTGATTGATAGTAGCCTAGTCGTTTTTTGACTGGTTGCTACATTCACTGTGGCAATAAAATTACACTTCAAAGTTAGACATTCCTTCCTGGTCCGAAGTGAGGTTTAATCTAGCTTTAATATCGTATCTCTTTAATATTGAATCTGGGACATATTATCAGGAATGACTTTAGTGATGATGATGAGCATGTACGCTCAATGTAATATGCTGACACGCACATTTTCTAAAGTGCACAGACGTTGTTAAAACAGAGCTCTTACTGTACCGCTCACTTGTGGTGCAATTACAGTAAAGCTAAAATGAGAAAGTTACAGGTGACATGTAATGATGCATTTAAAATATTTCTCAAATTACCAAGATGGACGAGTGCAAGTCAAATGTTTGTTTCTAAAAATGTCTCCACATTTGATGCTGTGTTGAGAAATGTTATGTATAAATGTATGTGTCGACTCATTGATTCAGGACATGTCATCATAATGTCTCCGACTGAGCCCGCACTAAGTGACACATGTATTCCTCTTGTTTCTGGAAACACTGGAGCAAATGTCTCTTTGTATTTTAAATACTGACACATTGATTATATCCCTTCTTTGATGTCCTGTTTTTATATTTCTTGTGCTTTTTTTTATGATGACATGGACCTATGGGTCTGAAATAAAGTATAAAGTAAACTATGGTTGTCAAATAGACGCCCTTTCTTTCTGTCAGGTGACGACAGTGAAGGTTCGAGAATAAACACTCTGTAGTACCATATCTCAACCACTAGATGTCACTATGACTACAGCAGAATACAAATGAACAGCTGGTGGCTTTTCTGTCTGAAGCTTTGGTTAAAATATTTAGCCTTCAGTTACCTGAACATCACAGCGTAGGTTTGCAGTCCACCGAGGTGGTTTTAAAGACTGTGAAACAAACCGTCTAACCTGAAGAAGGCAGCGTAATAGGCAGCCAGAGCCTTCTTGTAATATTACAACTTCATTCTTAAAATCTACAATTTATTTTCTTTAATGTGGCCCTAAAACGGTGCTGTATTCCCATGATGCACTTTAGTTATACAGTTATTATTAAAACTACACAGGACATTAAATGAAAAGTTGCAGAAGATGAAGTAGGACTCAATACATTTAAAAAGACGGGAAGGGAAGCGTGTTGTGTGGAAACTGTGTAGAAACAGGAAACTATTGGGTGTGAAGGAAACGTTTGATAAAGTTTGATCACGAAACGTGTTTTATCTGAGTGAGACGTGCCAGGTTTCACTCAGATTGAGAGAGATAACGGGAAGTTGTTTCAACTCAAATGGGGATTACCAAACAGACAATAATGGGAAAGATGTTTTTCAGATTCTCTTGTTAACTGCTAGCTTGGAAACATGGGAACTGTAAAACAGAAAAATATACAAGATCCAAGAAATACAAGAGAATAATCCTGTTTGAATCTAAAAACACACACAGTCCACCTACTGTAACCGGTGTGCCTGTCCTGCTGCAGTCTAAACTTGACTGCATTCACATCTTTTACTTGTAGTAGTATCTGTGTTGTGTTCTGTTGCTGTGCAGACTGAAGAAATATCTCTGACCACAAGCTGCTGGTTGCTCATTTAAAAATGAACTGTGCTGGCTGCATCTGTTACAAGTCAAAAGAAAACCACAAAAGTCTCCGTAACATGCAGCTTCATTTATCAACTGCGTTTGTTTCATTTTGCTCCTTGTTGCATTAGTATGCTGCTGTCTTAGCAAACCTGCGGGCAGCGTTTGAGCAACATGAACGTCCCTAAAACAATAAAAGATGAGTTCTTCATTTTTCATGTGACAAAGTGCTTTAACAGACAGAGAGTGAAACGTGTTGAGAGGGAACTCTGTAGAAACAGAAAAGGTTTTTAAGCAAAGTGCGACCACACTACGTGTTTAATCTCACGTCATCAGCTCAGGTCTAACTCACGAGGAGAGAAACAAGGGGAAGCTGTCAAAATGAAAGTCAAATAGCTGTTTTATAATTAGTCCGGCAAGTTACAGGGGGAAGTTATATGGAGCTGGATCAGTCTCAATCAAAGAATAATGCACATAGAAGGATTCACAAATATATCTGAGGATTTATATTGATGACTCTCTTATTTTATTTTCATTTAACCAGGTTGGTCCCATTGAGATTAAGAACCTCTTTTTCAAAGGAGACCTGGCCAAGACAGGCAGAGAAATCTGTGAATCTGTATGATAAATAATGTAGTGTGTGTATGGATGTGTGTGTAAAAATGTAGTCCACAACAAAAGAAGCTGCAAGTAGGGAGCTGGCTTGAGTGAGCTCTGGGGGTGCACCTGAATTGCAAAGTGCCTACACAATCTGTCAGTAGGCAGTAGACAGTAAATACAATTCATTTCCTGAAAGGATCCATACTGCATAATACCCAGAAGTCAGTATCCATGCTGAAATGTTCAGTATACTGAGGTGGACCCAAAAAATGCCTACTGAATGACCACGAGGGTTCAAGTCTACTGAAACTCTCTACTGAAAAGTACACACTGGGTCTGCAGCTTCTTTAGCTGCTTCAGATCCAGTGAGCCAGGTGCTCTTCATTGGCCTAACGACCCCCTTCTTCTCCACTCACTCTGCAGGCCACATAGACACAGGTTAGAAAATATGCACACCAATCAGGAGAAACCTCAGGGTTGTCACAACGAGGCATAAAAAGAGATGCTGCAAATACAGGAAAACAGAGTCCATCACCATGATGACATTTTTACCTCATATTAATGCTGCATGTAGTTGGATGATTTGACAGTCAGTATCAACACATGATTGAAGAAGAACATACTGGCGAGAAAGAGTATAAAGCTGCTTTATTCCATTCCCAACAATCACTCTCTCTCGGGGAGTTTTCTTGAATAAGCCCTGCTGTGTTCACACAGCTCACACAAACTCCACATGGAAGTTCAACTCGAGGGCTGGCAGGGTCAAATCTGAGGCAATTCAGGGTGAAAACACATGCAGCTCACCCCTGAAAACTACAGGATTTTTTCTGGAGAGGGTTTTTTTGTTGTTGCATTCGTAAAAACATCATCAGAGACCTTAGACATGCACCAGACAACTATACGCATGGATATGCTTTCCCTACTTCAGTGGCATATGGAGGAGTAACTTTATTTCTTTGTAAGGAACTGTAAATCTTACATGTACAAAGTTAGCATATTGGAGGCGCCGGTGGTGTAGTGGTTAGTGTGCACGCCCCATGTACGGAGGTTATAGTCCTCTAAGCGAGTGGCCCGACCTGAGGCTTCTTTCCCGCATGTCCTTTCCCACTCTCTCTCTCTCTGCCTGATTTCAGACTCCATCCACTGTCCCATCTCTACAATAAAGCCAGCAACGAGGATTTTAAGTGATTGTAAATAAAGACGCTCTGAATACATAATTCAGCTTGTCAATCTTATAAGGATGAATCGAGTCCTCATTATCAACACAGCTGCATAAAGAAAAGGAACAGACCAGCAAGAATAAAAAAAAAGACGTTAATGTAGGAAGTTGAGACACTCAATCAAAGGAAGGTTTTTTTTTTTGGTTCCGCATTTGATGTGACGCTAACCCTCAGCTGCTATATTAGTTTCCCATCTAGCCGTCAGTGACAAGACGCTGAGGAGCTTCTCATAACAATAGGGTGACTATCTGATATTATTCTAAACTCCTATATTTATCTAAAGAATTCCTCTTGCTTATGATTTACGTTTACTGTATGTTTTTTTGTGAATAACTGTTTATTGAATTGTTTTTACCTTAAGATGCTCGTACACAGAGTCAGAGAGAAAGAATCTTTTACAAATAAACAGTCATCTAACCAAACATTTTGACGACATTATTACTTTGATATAGAAAAGAAAATAAGGAGCACTTCAGAGCAGACACATAATGTTTCTTCTCTTTGAGCAGAATATGGCTGAGAGTCCTCAACACATCCGCAGACCTCCGACACCTCACGCACCAATTTTATGTGAGTCGCAGCAATATGTGAAAGTGATGCACATTTCTGTTCCTTTCAAATGAACCTCACCACATGTAAAAGTCCCCACAGGGTCTATTAAAACGTTACCTCTTTGTCTTTACCACAGTTTGTTTCAAGGCGTTTGTATGTCTCCTGCCTTTCGCTCAACTCGTGATAGGTATGATTTTATTCTTTCAAAACACAGGCCAACCACAAGTGGTGATGGCAGTTACCATCAAAAAGTGTTAAAAAAAAAACAGAAATAAATGTTGTTGCATCTTGTAGGAGCAATGTACCAGTTTGACTGCCCGGCCCAGCGTTACATTCCAATCTACCTGTTGGGGTCGGGAGTCGTCACCCTGCTGCTGGCCGTGCTCAACATCTGTCCCTGCACCGCCGGCTTCGGGGATCACAGCAAAGTCTGGAGCTGCTTCACCTCTGTCTTCTTCTTCTGCTGGTTCATCGCTGGTAAGATGAAACACTGGAGTATTTGTCAAACTAATGCACAATTAATGCACTTACAGTGGTGCAGTTTAAGGTACACAAATCAATGTTTAAGGTGTTTCAGTGTTTTAGACTATTTTACTGTAGCTTCTTTTTCTGTACACGTTCAGTTCTCAAGGTTCAAGGTGCAATGTTTCTTTATTGGTACCCAGGAAGGTCAAATTTGTTCTTCAACGCAAATTATGTTGCTCTACGTCTATTGTCTTCAACGTAACATTTCTTTGGAAAAAAATGTCCTTGATGGTTTCAGGGCCCGATTTAAACGATCCAAAGTACATAGTCTAACGCGGAAAGTGCATAATGGCAAACCTACTTTTGCTCATAAAGCAGTGCACGATCTTTGCCCTAAGTGAGGGTCCGGGCGCAAAGGAGTTGGATTAAGTGGCTTGATTATACATGTGTGTGTTTTGGGAGTAATCTGAATTGAACTGAATTAAAGACATAAAAGAAAGGGGAACCAAAAACTCAGAAAGGTACATTTAAAAGTGTCAGCACAGTCATGGTAAATCTACTCAGCTCTAACAAACAAAGTTGGGGCATTTAGCTAGCTGTACCACAAATCTTCTGGAGTTGGTGGAGACCAAAACAGAGCTAAAGCAAGATCATAAATGTAATATAAAGGTGATACTTCTGTCCGGTTTGCTACCCCCCAAAATTATATGTAAAATGGAGAAAGAATTATATATTACATTTTTTCCACAGATATTTGTGACAATGATATAGCGTTGTGTTTAATTTCTGTGGTAACCAATTGTTTTTTTCGGCAGGTAATGTCTGGATTTACTCGAGCTACGAACCAAACTACAACAAGACTACGGCCCCCATAAACACCTACTGCAACAAGACCCTCTACCTGTTTGCCTTCTGGACCACCAATGTGAATTACATTCTCTTAGGTATCCTCCTTCTATCTAGCTTTTGCCGCTGCTTTCTGTGTGGTGATGATTAAAAGAAAACAAACTCTGACAAGCGTATGGATTTAATGACAGTAAACATGAGAGTATTCATCTGTGTGTTCATGCTGGTTCGGCGTGCATTTGCCAGATGGAAGGAGATCCCATCACTTCAAACATGAGCATCACATGGGTTTATTGTTATGAATGTCCCCCCCCCGCATTTCATGATTTACACACAAACTACCAAGGAGTAATTACAATTGTATATATACCCTGTTCAAATGTATAACTTCTAACAACAACATCTTAATTATTCAAACATTAAAAAATGTTGTCAATACCTTTTAGCCTTGTGTGTAAAGATATTTGAAATTTCCTGGCAACAAATTACTACAAGTACTAATGGAGCTGAATACTTTGGGGTGTGGGGTTCAGAGGTTAGGGTTACAGAGTTAACTGCAAGAAACGAAAACAAGCCCTTGAATGACATTCACCTAACTACTAAACCCCTAAAAGGTAAATAATCGGGGTTTAGGCTTTATTAATCCTGGTTTTCAAAGCAGCAAACAATCATTTGCACGTCGTAGCTGCTGCAGTTTATTAAGACGTGTAAAACCAAAACAATGAGCTGAAAGTTGCTCAAACGCTTGAAAGGGGGTGGGGGGGGGGGGTGGGGGGGGGGGGGGGGTGGGGGGGTGCCAACAAAATGCCCTTTGCAAATCACAGTACTTGGGACAACTGGTCCATTTTTTAAATAAGAAAGTCGATTAGTTAATCCAATATTTATGATAGTGAAACATACATTTATGTGAAGTATACAAGTGAAACAGCATTTCCCACAAAAACACAGTGCACAGGTGAATTATTTTACTCTCCAATAAAAGATAACCTAAAAAAAACTTGAATCAAGGATCACAGATAAAATGGTGGGCCATTTAATCTGTATTTCTTGTCCATTTCCATGTTGATAGTACCATTCTGTCAAGAGCCTTTGACTTTGTGTTTAACCTTAAAACTGACAGCTATCATGAGGAATATAGAAATGTTAAAGGTAGGGTAGGTAATTTCTTCCAGATACACTTTTTAAGATTTTGGTTGAAACTGTCTGTAGGTCCTGACAGAAATTAATAATTCATGTGCTCTGAAAAAGAAACGAAGAATAAAAACTTCGACCAATGTCTGCAATCGGTTCGAGTTTTATAAACCAATCATGCCTCCCTGTCTCCATGCTCCGTTCTCTACCCCATGCATGCACGAGCCCACACTCAAAGCATGAGCTGAAATCCGCTTCTGGACCAATGGCGCTAGTGCTTGTAAGTGAGGGGCGTGGCTTTTGAGGGAGCACAGAGGGGAGGGGTTGGGTGAAGATGGAGCACGGAGAGAAGGCTACTTTCAAAATCATGCTAGTTTGCGAAAATTACCTACCCTAGCTTTAAGTCAAGTGGCTTTATTCAATGTTAAAAATAATCTCAAGCATGTTCATCATATTGTGTATTTGAGATCCATCTTTATCACATAATTTACATACAAAATATTATATTGAATGCATGTTAAGTCTTTGTAAGATATCTATTACAACACTTGTGCATTATGACAAAAGTTACATTTGTATATAACTGATAATATTTTCACTTTAAATCTAAAGTAACATGTTTTTCAGAGGGAAAGTGATCACTGTCCATCTGATTGGCTTGCTGGGCTGTGATGTCAGCACGATTTTTTAGAGAGGTTGAGTAGTGCTTTGGTGTGGATGGGCTTATAGAGAAGCGTGAAGCTGGAGGGGGTGAGAAGACCGTTGCCCTGTGCGTCGACTTTTCCCATCAATACGTAGTTCTTGCCTGAATAAGAGACAACAAAAATAATGTGTCAGAAAATGAGAGATATCACAGGAGCTAGATGGACTTTTTGTTTTTGTTTGATTCACCCCACTAATATGGCTAGGGTCAATCTAAGATGATACTCTTCTTTAATTATGATTTTATTTACTATAATACATCATTGGGAACACAGCAAAATCTAATTATCATGACATATTCATTTGACAATTACATAATTCCAATTTTTGCTTTGTATATTTAGGTAAGATAAAGAATCACATCATCTGCATATAAAGACAGTTTTTGCTCTTCCCATAGCTGAATTTTACAAAACTGAAAAAAACATCTAATGGCATCCTTAAGGACTTGAAAGTTGATGACTCATTGAAGATTGTAAAATAGTTGCGTTGGTTTGGGAGGCGAAGAGGCAGATGTTATGTCTGTAAATACAGACAGTTTTCCCATACCTTTGAGTATCCCAGGGCATCTCTTGCAGGTAGAGTTCAGTGTAACGGACATGACGGGCCCTGCTTTGGTGATGTTCAGGCGTCCCGGCTTATAGGCCTTGATTAGGAACACTTCAACTGTGGCTGAGCCCCCAGGACCAGCTGTCACAGATGTAACCTTACCCGTAATCACTGAAAGAAAGAGAATTTATCATAAAACTTCTCTAAATTATCAATAATTGCTAAACTGAATCACAGAGTCTATAAAATAAAACCATGACCAGACAACCAAGGTCAACATATTTTCAGTTTCACAAAGTGCATTTCCATCCTCAAGTTTTCATAGAAAGTTGCTTATGTTTTTTACCATCTTGTCTCAATATTTTTCTCCAATACTATTTCTTCAATGGTATAATGGCACCAAGCTCAAGACTCATATACACCTACTGTTTATCTCAATATACCAACATTGCATTACAGCAGTGAGTTAAAACGTGAAAATGTGCATTTTCTTCCCAGATTGTTTGAAAATTAAGTTTAAATTTGTGTACCATTTGAATGGAAACCTGTCTAAAAAAGGAATACAAAAGACTAAATGGGTTAAATTACATGTAGGAAAGACAGAAATGTAAAAATACATGCGGAGGAGATGTGTACAGTCTACAGGGCAGCTGATGTGGCTCACCGAAGTCATGAGGGCAGAAGCTAGATTGGAGAGTTCCCGTCCTTTTACAGGGTTGTGTACACAGTGGGTTCAGTGGTAAAGCTGAAGCAAAACAAATGCAAACACGTTAAGCACTTTAACCATCTTTTATGATACAGGAGTTCTATTATACTGTACATACATGGAAGTTTGTCCACTTACGTTTCTTGCTCACAATGGGCTTCTTTGTCACTGTCTTGCTAACTCTTGGTTTAGGTGTCACTTTGGGCTTCATCCTTGGTTTGGCTGTTGGTTTAACTCCACTCTTAGATGTTGGCTTTACTGGTTTGATGTTGGGTTTTAATGTGGGCTTGATCTTTAATGTAGGCTTACGTGTAGGTTTAGCCTTGATGCTTGGTTTCATTGTTGGTTTAATAACCTTAAATTTTGGTGTAGGTTTAGCTCCAGGTTTAGGTGCAGGCTTTTTCACAGGTGCTTTGGGTGTGGGTTTGGCTGGTTTTGGTTTAGGCGTGGGTTTAACAATGGGTTTTTTTGGTGGAGGTTTTATTGGTTTCTTCACCAGTGGTCTTTTGGTTGGTTTAGGGGTAGTTTTAGGCTGGGGGGTAGGTCTAGAGGTGGGGGTTGGTTTGGTTGGTTTTCTTGGCTTCAAAAGGGCTTTTTCTGGAAATGTGGTGGTCTGAGGTCCATAGATGAAATCTCCTCCTATTGTGGGCGACCGAGACCCACGGGGCACACTGGAGTAGTGGGCCATGAAACCATCTGAGGTCACACTGAGGTCTGAGACAAACTGGACCAGGAGCTCATTCCCATTTGTCACTATAGTTCTATGAAAAAGGAAATAAAAATGTATGAAAAAGATGGTTGAGCTCAGAAAGTCTTAAAAAAGGGAAACTCTAAGCAAGATTTTTTCACTTTTCAACACCCATTTCATATCAGTTATCTCACCCTGGTACTCTGTCTCCACAGAACTTCCCAATTCGCCGCGAGTTATCCCTTTCTCCACCATTAAACAATGCCACATAGTCGTAGCGACAGTACGTGTCGGGCTCCAAGTCCAGCTTCACAAACTTCACCTCAATCACCTGGAGAAGAGGTGGTAATGAAAACACAAACTTTGAATTTTATGATGGGGAATGAATGGTGTGAGCTAGTTTATTCCTCGTGAATCTAGTGCAGATATACTGAAAGTGGTGATGTTGGTGCAGGAGGAGGAGGGCCAGGCTCCTGAAATACAGAAGGGCATTTACTCTCTCCCTCGTTCTCGCTTCCTTCCCTCTTTCCCAACATTCAATTTCTTGGCACACACGAACACACCTCTAGGCACTCAATGAAGCCTTTCATTTGAACTTCGTCACAAGGCCGCCATCATTTTTTACACACACACACACACACACACACACACACACACACACACACACACACACACACACACACACACACACACACACACACACACACACATTACATTAGGGATGAGAGGGGAACATTTCCTTGTGATGGGCCCCTTCATTAGCCTTATAATTTTCAATCCTCCCCCTGCATCAATTAGCCTTATGAAATACACCTTTCTGCACTTGGTATATGTGTAACTTTTTATGTAGAAATATTGTGAACATTGTAACCTTTTTTAATTGAGATAAAATGACTTAATATACTTTAGCAAAGACAAGGTTGCAGGCAAAAGTAAGCTCAACTTATCTGAGAGTGGAAAGTCATGACACCATATCTAACAATTTAAATAAGGCATTTTTCTTCTTGACTTCAAACCAGTGTTTGCTAATTAGCTTCCTAGCTAGCCCAAAATAATAATGATTTCAGATGCCTGCACATACACAGCGTTTGGGAAAAATGTTGCTTTTATGTTTGTATCCCGCTCAAGAAGATAAAACTAGGCTAAATGTCTAGCTAGCCAAGCAAGTTTACGTTTGGCATTTGAGAGGAAATAACATATTAAAAAGTTAGTTCTACACTCGAAAATTTGAAGCTAAGTAGCCTAGCTACTGAGCTTCACATGCCAAGGTTAGCTCCTGTTCCAGCTAGACATTACTTTACGCTCCCGCTATTTCATCTCATGCTTCAACTAATCAACAATATTAGCACACAACAAGGTGGGAGCTAGCTAGCTTAGCTGTCTCTTTCCTCAGATGTTGGGATGGAAAATTATCTGACTGCTCAAACTAACAGAAAAGGGTAATCATAAGTGCATGTTGCTTATTGTACCTACATTTTGTCTAAAGTTGGTTTACTTCTTTACTTTTCAGGTAATTTTCCAACTATTTAAACCACCTTGAGAACACTAATGCACTAACACACTAATGTGTCACTGTGTGAAGATCAATAACATTTCAATTTCCTGTTTTTAGTGAAAACATTTTTAATCAAAGTA
Source organism: Tautogolabrus adspersus (assembly GCA_020745685.1). Taxonomy (NCBI): domain Eukaryota; kingdom Metazoa; phylum Chordata; class Actinopteri; order Labriformes; family Labridae; genus Tautogolabrus; species Tautogolabrus adspersus. The sequence goes on along the minus strand of CM036556.1, from coordinate 8,681,665 downwards.
GGCTACATGTCAAATCTAACAAGGATTTATTAAAGACTCCAAAAAATAACTGAAAATGTCAGTCAACCACAATTATTATTTGTTGTGTAAACGTACCATAACCTACCACCCTTCACATACACATTAAAATACTGAAATTTTGCTCTCTGAGTCGTGACGTGTGACGTGTTGAATATGTATAGCAGATAAAAAAACAGCCCTTATACAGTTTGCTCACGTTGCTTGGTTCAACAGAGATGTGCCAGGAGCAGCTGATGCCCGCTGGGTAATTAGAGTTGGGCCAGTTTGGTGTCTTGACGGAGCCCTGTGATTTGATCAGCCTTCCTCCACAGAACTGGTTCTCTGTGGGGGGAAGAATATGTCACAAAAATAAGTCTTTGGTAATGTTTGACTTGAGTGTGTGTGTGTGTGTGTGTGTGTGTGTGTGTGTGTGTGTGTGTGTTTATTTCAGAGAGGATTGTTTGAGCCTTAGAATTTTTATTTTTATTTTTTACAAAGCTAAAAAAATATGACAGAGGACCACTACATAAGGCGTCCATGCTTGTTGAATTATGTGTCCATACCTTCCATGTGTGGCTTCCCAGCGCTGAAAGCAGCTAGAAAGCCTCTCCCTCCGGTTGCGTCGTCTGACACCATCTCTAACATCATGGTGTTAGAGGTGGAGATAAGAGCGCCGGGTCTGAACGTCCCACAGAAACGACCCAGCTTCTGGACCAGGCGGGAGTGACCATTGTAGACGTCTAGGTAGTCATAGCGACAGGTGGGGTCAGCCTCCACGTCGAAGAGGCGGAATGACAGCATGACCACATGACCCTCTGGGACCTGGAAGGACAAATAGGTGTAGAAAAAAAAATAGTAGAAAAAAGGTGTTGACAAGACTTTAACTTTAGGAAAAAGGTTTAACAAGAAACCAAAAGCCAATCAAATCCTTTCAAAGGCTTTAATTCAAAAAAAAAATTGAGCATATTTATTGAATTTGTTGTAATTTTGGTGCTGGTTGTTGGCTTAATTAGTTAAAGTGAAACAGGTGTGCGTAATTAGCTCTGCCAAGTAGAGAGTAAGTGGATGTTTCGAGTTGCAGGAGGAGGGGTAAAACTGGTCAGCCAGTGTAAAATGTTATTCTATTGCAGTTGGTGTAAACAAGAGTCTGAAGAGTGCGGAGATAAAGCACAGTCAAAAAGCATAATAGTACAGGTTTATATGTAGAAGAGGTGATAGCATTTGGCTTATATTAGCAAACAATAAATTAATGGTGTTGCAGTGTAGCTTTAGTAAGAACATTATTGTGACACGCTGACATTTTGAATGCTGTTGTCTTGTGCATCTGTTAGATTGTGTGTATATGGATGTCATTTTTAAGGGTCCTGCATCAGCTCCTGATCGTACATTACAAAACTAAATCAACTTTCAGCTACACAGCTATCGCTGAACGAATGGGTGTCATAGAAACATAGCATAAAAAAAAGGACAAGTTGAACAAGGTAATGTAATCAGACAGGCAAGACACTCACCTCTGACACTCTACATGTGTTATTTAAAGCTGCATGAATAAGGCAAAGCTATGTTGCAGAAACAACACCCTTACTGTTTGGAACCACCTTTCTAAATACCTTTTTGCACATTTCCAATAGAAAAGTAATCTTGTATAGTAAGGGAATTGTATCAGATATTTGGCCAATCTGGGAATAAATTCCTTACTAAGAAAATACTTTACAAATGTGTTCCTAATAAAGGTGTCTTATAACACATATAATCCAACTCCTGTAGGAAAATCCATCAAAGTCGGGGTACCCAGAACCTTAGTGGTGAAAAATGGAAAATGTTAGTCTCCGCCTTAGATAGCTTGTGAGGGGTCAAACTGGGGTTTAATTTAGGATTCTGAATCCTTTGCAAGCACTTGTTTTGCACAAATCCACTCCTTGGTGGAAAAACGGCCATGCCCACTTTTGTAAATGTAAAAGTAGCTTTATTTGTTGATTTCAATATCTTGAATACAAGTTAAAAAGTAATGTTCCACAATGTCAAATTTATATCCCCTTACTATGTAATGCAAAAATAAAAATAGAAATGCACTCGGGGTTGGACAACAGTTCTTTAACAGCATTATACTTTAATATACTGTTAATTTAATCTGACAAACTCCTTTATTGTTTAAATACAGTGTAGGCTACTAAATCGTGCAAAACATTTTTAGGGAAGAATTAGGAAAAATGTTGTCCACCTTTAAGTGGAAACCTGGCCCTTAACACTTAAACAATTAGTAATAAATAGATAAACTAATAAGATTTATACATAAATTAAAAGCAGGGAAAAACCATTGTGGACTGCATGGTGGTTCAGTGGTTAGTGCTGTTGCCTCACAGCGGTGGTTCCTGCTTCCTGGTTCGAATCCCTGTCAGACAGGGCCTTCTCTGTGTGGAGTTCGCATGTTCTGCCATGTGCGGGTTCTCTTCAGGTACTCCAGCTTCCTCCCACAGTTCAAAGACGTTCTCGTTAGGTTAATTGGTGACTCTAAATGTGTCAACCCTGTGACTGACTGGCAAACAGTCCAGGGTGTACCCCGCACTCTCGTCCTTTCCAATAGGAATGGCTCCAGCCCCCCCGTGACCCCGAACAGGAAAAGCAGTACAGATAATGGATGGATGGCTGGATTGTGAACTACATAGCTTTTTTGAATTTATGCGAACGAGTAGTAGTTCTGGACAAAGCATTCCCATTTTCAACCTACACAGGTGTTTTCACTTATCTTAGCTGATTGGTTGAAGCTGGTCAAAGCTATAATTTTATAACGAATCATTACATGAGTTCAATGAACCTCAGATGCTAAAAAGGATGAGAAAGGTGTAGTTAGCCCTCCCTAATAGGAGCTGTCTGCACAGCCCCACACAGACTGAGGGAAGGAATTAAGGTCTAATCAAGCTAAATATCACCTGTGAAGGTTGACTTTACAAGTGCAGGGGTTTGAATGTATTTCAATCACATTTAAAATACATTTTAGATGCATTAACTCCCAAAATGAACCTTTAAATTATTAAAAAATAACATTTTCACACACTTCCAACAAAACTTGCCTAAGCCTGATGATATTGTGATCATAGCAGCCACACTGGGACAGATTTAATGACGTAATGTGATGAAAGGGACTCACAGTGATGAACCAGGTGCATTTACTGTTGGGTTTGTAGGGACTGGGGAATCCTTCACTGGCCACGATGCCTGAGTCTACAACCAGGTGGCCTCCACACAGGAAGATAGGCCTAAAAAAAAAGAAGGAAAATGTCACAACCAACAGTTTCAATATTTAACTTTGCATGCTTCACCAGAGGAAAACGCAGCTCGTTTTTGCAGCTATACTCATAGAACTACGCCAGAGGCCCTGCATACATGCTGCAAACCACAGCGGCACAGTCTGTCTCTGTTCTCTGAGTCTGGGGAGGTTCCCTGTGACCTCTCCTGGTTTATGTTTTTTCATCAAACTTTAAAGCATGCACACTGTCGCCATACAGTAAACCTGCTGTAAGGTGTCTCTACACTCTTACTGTACCACAAGAAAGCTGCACGTAGATGTAACATGAACTTTACTTCAACAGAAGAGCACTTTAAATTGCTGCACACACACATGGGGGTTTAGTGACGTACACACCCACTCTTACGCACACAGATAAACACAGATCAAAGCAGGGCCCAGCCTCTACTTTTAATTTCACTGCTTGTTAACAAAGACGTCTGCTGCTCTGGCATGTGTCAGAAAATAGCTCTGTTTTTGTAGTTTTGTGCTAGCTTCTTTAGCGAGAAAAAGTCCAAAATAAATCATCTTTCTCCTGCTGAGGTAAGTTGTACGTGATCAACAAAACATTTAGCGCCTTACAGTTTTTGTTATGTACTTCAGGCATGTGTTTTGTGTCTGCTGCGGTGCTAAAAGGCCACATTTGGCAAAAAAAAAAAAAAAAAAAAAAAGCCTAGTGGCGGTGCAGTCCCTCCCTTCTGACCCTCCAGGGCTAAACAGCCCACAGGCATGTGTTTGTCTCTCATGTTCAATTTACACCCTCTATGTGTGTGTGTGTGCACTTCAGGTTCATAAAGCATACAGAAAACAATTTCTTTTCCCGATTTTTTTTTGTTTCATACCACAAGAGTGAAATAATAATCAACATGTTACAATAACTAAAGAAACTAGGTAAACACAAGTGAAACATTTTGATTTGTTCTACCTTTTTTTCAATCCTCTGTGGTTTTCAGTAACGACAACAATGATCAATATTAAACAAAAACTAGAGTCGAAAGGACAGTCAGACAGTGTGCGGGAAAATGTGATTGGTTTTCCAAACACAACAGCGGTTAATAATAATCAACATTTTAAAAATCCTGAAGGAATCGAGGTAAACAAAATAAGGCAGATTTTTTTCTGAAATATTGCAGGACTTGTACCACATTTACAGTCCTTACAATTACACCTGGTAGGCTGCCACACTTTAAAGAATCTGCTACAAGACTCACAAATATAAAATGTGATCACTATTAGAGACACCTAAAGTATCCCCTGATCAAGTGTTTATAATGGAGGAGACACTTCTTTCCAATTTAACCAGATAGGGTTTCATCTTAGAACACAAACACTTTGAGTTCAGAGGTAAAAGGGGACATTTGTTGCCAGTTTTGACAAAAACATCACATGAGGACAAGCTACTGTACATGAGCCCAGTTTAATCACTGCATCAATTACAGCATACTGTCATTTAGTGTGTTTATGGGATGCTAACCACATCTTCCTGGAAAACAGCAGCCTTCTAATTCTACTTCACTTTTCTGTAATCATTATACTGCAGCCAGGAGATGAAATAACACACAGCAGTTTAAGATGTGGGCTTGAAAACGGATGGCATGCCACATGTGCAGGATTTTTTTAGGGAAAAATATGCACAAAAAGGACATTGATAGCCATATTGGAAGTCTTTCTCTCTCACACACATACACAAGCGGCTTACCTGGTGAGGTTGGTCTCACTCTGCGCTTCGGTCCATCCCAGTGTCAGAATGACAAAAAGACACACAGTCCACACCCTGTCCTCCATCCTGTTGCACAGATTAGGGAAAGACGGGAGAGGAGAAGAAGAGGAAGGAGGGAGAACTGCACCCAGAGGAGTGGAGAGCGATGCAAGGTCGAGAGGGGAGGAGAAGGGAGAGGAAGGGATGGTCGAGGAGGAGGTGTGTTATGAAGAAGAAAGGAGAATTAATGTGACTTTGAGAGGACAAAAAAGCTGTAGACTCAGCCACAGCCAAAAGCAATAAGGATATACAGTGTGTGTTATTTTCTGGCTATGTGCTGTTGTGTTTAACATGTAGCGAAATGGAATATATGGAAAATATATGTTTCTGCAGCTGTGTGTTAATGGACAGAGTGCCACTGTTGCTAACAGAAGCCAGGTTTTCGTTAGCCTCATTAGCAACTAGGAAGCTATATTTGGAGAAGTTGGGCTTTGGTCCACACAGAAATATCTCAACAACCATCAGATGTATTTCTGATGGATGGATTGGCCCTGTATTTTGTGAAGATTCCCAGAGGATACATCCTACTTTATATTCAGACAGAATGCAAAGCACCTTCTGCAGGCGGCTAATTGTTAATAAAGTTGTTAAAAAATCACAAATAAACAATCATTTACCCAGGCAATGCAAACTGCCGCTAACATACTTGCTGCTAGTGATAACAAAACCAAACCAAATGGTTGGTGATATTTGCTGAAAGTTTACATTGCTTTCTTTCCACATGAATATGGACACTGGTGAAATGATCCTCTGCCTTTTTCTCTGCTGCCATCAAGAGGTTTACATTTATAATAAATTGATGCCCCTCCTGCTATCAATTGTTATCACATACAGTTATTTTTTTCTCATGTATCACCACAGGCTCAAAATGTGATCAAATTAGATTTACTACAAATCCCTAACCCCCCAAATGAGAACAAAATAAAAGCCAGAATTGTTCATGTAAGTCATTAATAAGTGTAGCATTAATTGATAGGTGGCAGCTCATGGCTTGTCTTTATGACATCACTGTGTTAATACGTTTTTTTAATTATAGGCCTCGCAATATTTAGCCAACGTATCCCCTACTGTACATGTGTCTTTCTTCTTTCTTTTACTCTTGTATGTTAAGATGTGTTGTATCTTTTGTGGCTAAACATGCTAGTAGCTTTATTCAATAGGGCTATATTAGCTGTTCCCATTTCTTTATCTACTTCTAAGCTGGTGGTGATTAAAAGTAGTACATTTTTTGAACGTGTCAAATACTTATTAATTCAGTAAAAAAAAAGAAATACATTCACGCTCAGCTCTGCTTTGTGTCCATGCTAACTAATCTGCTGGGTCATCATGCTATTATCTGCTAGCATCAAACTGCACACATACAGCTCACAGCAATGCTAGCATAAACTGCTTTGGAAATTACTTGGGCACACACAATTTACTCTGAAAATAAGGGTTATTATGAGGATTAAATTCCTTTACACTAAATGAAACTTCAATAAAATTAGTAGCGGGTGAAGGAGTTCAGTTTAAATGTAGGAAAGAATGAAAAAAATAGCTTCAAAATAGAAACTAAGATTGGACCAATACAAGTAAATATGGAGGAAAAGAAGATGGATTCTACTACAATATGAAATACATTTGGCAGAGAAAAGGCCCATCATTATTGTAAAGAAAGAAGGTTTATATACACTAATGTGACTTAAAACTAGATAAAATCATTTATTAGAACATGCTGCCACTGTTCATCATGAAGTTCAATGAAGTCAGCTTTCCAGCTTTGTGTTTACTTAAAAGAGGGCATGCCTTTGTCTTTTTTAGGCTGCGGTGACCACTCGGGGTTAAGGCCACAGCTGGATAGAAGCAGACTGTGGTTCTGTGAGGAAAGCAGCTGCTGCCCTGATCCACTCTTAGTTCAGCTCATTCCAGAAGTTCTGTGTATCCACGCCAACTGTTGCAAAACACCCGCTGACAAAAATACGCTGCGCAAAGATGTAATCATAAAACTAACTGCAGGAGAAAATAAAATGGAGCAAGATTCACATTTTAAGTCGTTTAAATTCATTTTATTGTCTTTTTTTGTACAAAGAATTTTGACAAAAATATTAAGAAACTGTTGCAAACACCACTGACAAAGAATAGGATATCACATGACCAGAACAGTGCAACAGAGAAAGAGAGAAACAGGACGGAGGAAAGAAAGATAGTTTACACTCTCCAAGCTCTCCAGAGAGTTTAGAGAGTCGAGTCCTCCTCTTTCAAATACACCTTTCACCATGGGCAAAGCACTGGCAACGCAAATGCCATCTCAGCGTCTTAGGGTGGAAATACTGTCTGCAATTCCTTAGACAGACATTGTTCTTTCCCCACACAAATGCACGTACTAATGCCCGGCCGAGGAGTAACCTTAAAAAGTCCAGGTTGGTCTCCAGGCGATTGCCACGTTTCCCCACGACTTTAACTGCACATTGCTCAAGAAAAGCAACTAGATTGCTTGTGTCGTGAAAAAAGAAACGGCGTCTCTGTTCAGAGACTGTGAAGTGATTGTTTTTTCTGCTGCAAATTCAAAACCGAAAGATTTCTGTCCTGGTTTTTCACCTTTTACAGTATACACATAATTCTCTTTGCAGTGGATAAAGTATAAAAATATACACATTGTTTACAAAATAAACCTGGTTCTTGCTGTACATTTTGACTTGTGAGTCAAAGTTGCTTTTTCTGTAGTTCAAAAAAACTTTTTACATAAAAAAAATGAACTTTGAGTGAGAAAAAGGATCTTGCTGGTAATCATTCAACAAGACAAGTCACAGATGAATTCCCTTGTTTCCTCGTGAGCAGGAGAGATGAGGTCATCGAGGAGGACACTGTGGTGAAGAACATCCATCTTTAAGTAAAGGTGCCTTTTATGCAACACATTCCCCTTCGTCCATTATTTTACAACTTAAATAAATATTTCAGGAGCTACAAGGGCAGCTGAAGAGAAACAAAAGGGAGAAAATAACTCGCTTAAAACACTTGTGTGTGTCCTGTGGCTTCCAAGGCGTTTAATATGCGCTCATACAACGGGCCTGGCGTGCTGTCGTTCAACTTCACGGAGAATGAACACGGCCAAGTGTCCAACCTGACCTGTCATTCAGTTCATGGAAGTTTTCTTACTGAATATGCACCTTTAACTTTTAACATCTTAAAAGTGTAACGATATCCTCGATATGTAAAGGTCTTGGAAGGTGCATATCTAACACCTGGCACCCTGTGTAGTGCTGTTTGGGTGCCGGAAGGTCCTGGAAGGTGCATTTTACCTGCATATCAGCAGCGAAAATTCATGATAGTACTCTTCTAGTAGATCTTTGGCAACCAACTCAGTGAGTCATGTGAGATTCAAGGTGTTGTGCACCCGCTTTTCCCCCAACTTCAGCTGAGCACGCTCTCTGCTCCTCCGCTGGCATTTCCTGGTTGCTATCAAGTGTTTTTGTGTCCTTCTGCTCCACTAATTCTTCCTCCTCTTCTTCTTCATCCACGTCATCAGGATGAGCTTCATCCATGGCGGTCTCACAGAGATTTTTCTTCCCTTTGCTGGAGCCCTCTTCCTGACCTTTCAGCACGCTGCACAGCTCCATCTCGTGGATCTCTACGTCAAACGGAGCGACGGCAGGCACAGAGGGGGGAGACTTGCAGCCTGCACAGCCCTGAGAGAAACAAAAAAATTATACAGTTATTAACTTTTAAATTCTTTGTGGTTTCATTTATGCTTTATTAATGTATCCAAATAAAAATACTCACAGAGATGTTGATGGCTCGGGGCAGGCGTCCTGTGCGGATCCAGGGGTGCACCTGGCTCAGCTCCCTCTTCTGCTCCTCGGTGAAACGAGGCTGGTGCTTTTGCATGCTCCTCAGGGCCTCGCGGTCCTCTCGCAGCACTGTCTCCATGTCCCTGTGAGGCAAAATACAGGACATTTGTTAATTTCTGCTAGTCTGCTAGCTGTTAAATGTAAGGTGTTAGGAGGGAAGTATTTAAGAAGGTCTGTAAAGTAACAGTAGTTCTGTTTTCTATGGTCACATTATGCCCAGTGTTGTACCTGACAGGCAGCTGGTACGTCATCATCACTTTGTCATCAGTGTTTGCCAACAGGAGCCAGATGGGGTCCTGCAGGACACACTTGATAAACTGCTCCTCGCCACCATCTCCTCCCCCGCTGCTGCTGCCCCCTGCTGTCTGTTTACGGGAGTGATCGTTCTCCGATGAGTCGATGCTGCCAAAGTACTTGCTGGTGTGGCTGCCCTGACTGCTGCCTGGAAGCACAAAGATGTCAAAGTAGAGTTAGAGATGTGGAGCATAGACTGCAAACAAAATTACCATATTTACAGAATATCAGAAATAATATCAACTAGGAAATGTGTGTAAGAAAACAGGACTCATTACTTTTTCACAGGAAAATCTATTAGTTCAAAGTAAGTAAAGTAATGTTCATCCTAACTGTTGCTGTGACCAAGACCCTTTGAAAACTGAAACCCATCATTTCTAACTACATTCCTTTGAGACTAAAATCTTGTAAAGTGAATACTGTAAAGATTTGTGTACTTACTGGTGCCGCTGGTTCCTGAGGAGCTGCAGCCATTGGACCCGGACCCCGAACCAGAGGACCTGGTACCCGAGGACCCTGAACCAGAGGCAGCTGAGCCGGTGCCGGAGCGGGAGTCTTCATGTAACAGCATGTCGAGCAGGTCGCTGGAGGTCGACATGGCGTCTTGGTTGGACTCATTAGTTTCACCCTAATGAGGAGAAAAAAAGAATATATTTTTAAGTTTTATTGTTTCTTTTTTTTAAATGTAATCTTAACATCCACTCCTGAATTTCTGGGCACTTACATTCTCATTCTCCTTGGAGGTTTCATCAGAGCTTCCCTGATTGGCCGAGCTTTGGAGCGCCTGAGTTGCACCGCCTTGCACAGAAGGCGTGGCTTGCTGTGATGCAGCAAGAGCCGTGGCAACCTCTAACCGGTTGCTCGGCGACTCCTCCAGCTGCAGGAGGTTTAACGGCGAAGAGCATCGGGACTGGAAGAGAGGGGACTCTGCACCCTCACGGTCGGCTGGCATCTGACTGTAGGACTGAGGGGTGCTGCTGCGGGAGGGGGCGCAGGTAGTCGGGATGTGGACGTGGACGGGGTTGGAAATGGCAGCAGGGGCGTTGATGGGGAATGGGAAGTTTGGGTTGTAGAAGTGTCCGGGTGTGGGGACTGCTTGGGAGATAGGAGCTCCCATCTGAGGAAACATGTAGTTGGGCAGCACCAGGGCCATCATCGGGGGCACCATCTGGGTGGGGGGGACCATCTGGGGGGGAGGGACCATCTGAGGGGGAACGAAACGCGAGGGATCGGGGATAGGGACGGCCTGAGGGAAGGGCTGTGTGAGTGGGGGGAACATCGGGTAGATGGGAAGCATTCCTGGAGCGAAGGGGGCAGAGGGAATGCTGGCCTGGGAGCCCACAGACGGCCAGGAGGAAGAGTTTGTTGGGGGTCCCAGAGGCATGTTCAGGGGTATGGGGGCTGTGCCGATTCTGTTGTCCTGCTGGCTTCCACTACGGCCCATAGAGCTGTGCTGGTCTGAAGACTCCTGATGTTTTAGCCTTTTACCGCCGCGACCACGTCTGTGACCTGTGCTGCTGCCTGCGGCCGGGTAATCTCGGGAACAACGCACTCCTGGGAGAAACAAATGGAGAATTTGTTAAATTTAGAAATGTGTACAATCAATTTCAAGCCTTCTGACCATCCTGAGCAAGGCCCAAGACCATCAGTTCTATTCTTTAGCTGGCTTAGGAAGGCAAAACCAAAAATGTTCAGCCCAAGTTCATTGGGAGATTTTTTCTGCAGTGAATGTGTGAAAACAACTTAAGGGTGGAAGTTTTGCACATTTCTCTGTTTTGTTGTCAGAATGCTGATTCCCAAGTTTGAAAACTTTTCGCATGACTGGAATCAAATTGTATCACTTATGTGAAATGTTTTGTTTTGACAAATTGCTTTTTGTTGTCTTGCTTTTTAACTTTCTACTCTGTGTAGAAACATCAAATGTTGCATATTAAGTATGAAATCAAAGATTTATGACATGACATGTTAGTGCATGTGTGTGAGCAGTGTGTTTGTACCTCGTGACAGAGGGTTGGCAGCCGTGGTGTGGCATCGAAGACCAGAAGATGTCTGATCAAACACTCGCAGCTTGCTGAGGTCTTTGAAGCGGTCGAGGAACGCCTGCTCCTCCTGCTGCGTGTGGGCGGACAATACCTCCTTCGTCAGACCCATCCGCCCTCCTCCACTGCTCCCCCCACCTCCACTTCTCCAGCTGTCCCTCTCTGGCTGACCAGTTTGAGGGAGAGGCGATGCGTGAGGAGGAGGGGGAGGAGGAGGCGTAATGGCGGGGGCGAGTCGGTGGGGTCGTGCAGTGAGCAAGCTGTGTTGGGGGAGTTGTGGGAGCTTCCTCCATTACGATGTCTGAGACGGGAGAAGAAGAAATAAAGAGCAGTTTTAGAGCGCTGTATGGCAACTTTTTGAAAGAAGAAATAAAAAAGAGAATTATCTTTCTGCTTTGCTTCTTCTGAGAAATGAAAAGTTAACACTCATTGACTTTGATGCTTCATCCTTACTCTATCTGCTAACAGCATTGGCATAGAGCTGCTAATTTTAGCCCGTTTTACTTAGGTTTAGATAGAGCTATGTTAGTTTACAGAATATAACTTGTGCTAATGTGAAACTAGATGTTTTCATTGAACATCATCAAGAAAAAGCTAAATTGTCTTAATGTAACAGACAAAAAGAGAGGAAACTGCAGAAAACATCAGAAAACAAACGTGAGGTAAAAGAAAAAAACTAGATAGCAAGAATTTAAAAAAAGCAAGCAGAGAGAATAAGGATAAAACAAATTAAAGCATAAAACAGGTTACCTTCAATCTGCAGTTTAATCATGCCGCTACACGTTTCTGAAAGATAATTCTTAAGACTTTTGAAGTTGTAAATACCAATCTGAGTTTTGTGTTTGCAAAGAAAATCAAGGTAGTACCATGAAAAACAGCATCAAAGTGGTTTTGGTCAACAAAAGAGAAAAAGAAGGTTTCCCGAGAAAAAAGATCTGGGCAGATGTTTTTACTCTTAAAAGATTCAAGGACATCATGTTGTCAGTTCACAGAAACAAGCTGCTGAGAGGCACGCTAGAGGGTTCAGAGAGTGTGAGTGTGGAGGGTCCCCACCTGACTCAGGAGGCTTCTTGTCTCCCACATGCACGATGGTGCTGCTGAAGCTACACTGCGAAGGGTCTGAGGCTACGCTCTCTGCCTTTGTGGCCATGGTCAGATGGGGCATAGGTGGTTCACCTATGAGACTAACTGAACCACCTGGAGAGACACGAGTGTGACAGGGTCAGTTTGAGATCAGTATAATCGTCTGGACGAGCACATACAAACACAAGCATGCTTATTGGTGGACAATCTGTCCAGACATTCCATATTCAGTGACAAGAACAAGATTTTTCACAATATTTTTGTGGGTAAATACACAAAAAAGAATAATGAAATAAACACATGCAACATTATCTACATTACCAACTATGTTACGACTTAAACAAGTTATTTCAAAAAGTAAAAAAATAAGTACCTTTGCCGTTGCATCCTGCATCCTGCTGTTTGTCCTCATCAGAGGTGGAGGTGCATGAGGACGAGCCGCACTTTCTTTTAACTGTGTTAGGAATGTTACAGCTGTCCAAGTACCTGCACAGAGATGAATAGTAGTTAGACGAGTAATTAGAAACTTAGCAATTGCCATAAAAGAGGGGCGTTTTATGCTTGAGCACATACCTTATGATGCTGTCCAGACAGTTGATCTGCTGGTAGGAGTATCCAGCGGGAGGATCCTTACGAACGAGCGCTGCAGGGACCAGAGCTTTGGAAGGTTTGGTCAGATCGTCGATCAAACTACCGATTGGGTCCCTGGGGATGCCTCGGATGCCTGCTGCACCTGGATGAGGAATAAAGAGAGGATCAAGCAACGGAAAGTTTCGATGACTGGTTCCCAATCTGCTCTGTGAGGTTGTTTCAACATTGTACATGGGGCACCGTAACCACGATCATCCCTTGTTTTGTTTGACTTGTACACTGAAGTATAATTGACTGTGTCTCTGTGCTGTTATTTACCTCCATTAGTGTTTTTTCTTGGCAGTGGCCGGTTACGGGACTCGATAAACATTTGCTGTCCGTTCGTCTTCACCATGTGAACATCTTTGCAGATCTGCTGGAACGTCATCTGGAGAAAAAAACAAAACAGCACATTTATAAACACCATGACATAACAAAGCTGAAAGTCTGAAGTATCAGGCATATTGTACCAAATCAGGACAACTTCCCCCCCCCCCCCCCACTGGCGACTAAAACAGATTTAAACCAACTGGTTACACATTTAGACTCACTGGTTTGTGGAGAGCCACAGCAGCAGCAACCTCTTTCATGGCGGGTCCGTTGCTGTCGCTGGACGAGGCACTGAGGTGCTGCTGGTGTGAGCGTCGGGAGCCTCTTGAGCCGCTTGAGCCGAGAGAGCTGTAGCCCTGAGAGCCGCCGCTGTGCACCGGCTGCACCAGTATCCTGTGGATCTGCTCGCTCAGCTGGACAACGTCGGGCGTGGTGACCCGACTCTCGCAGCTCTGCGGCATCGTGAACACGTCTTCGTTCAAAGGGCTCCTGGAAATGTAACAGAGCAAGAGACATGGTTAGTAAGAAGACTAAGACTGGAACAGAGATTTAAATCATTCTTTTACAAATATTTAATTTCTGTTCAAACTATTTGGATAAGTTATCCATTTTAAATGTACACAATGTCTACCACTTTATACCGAAACATGCACCTGTAACTTTAAACTTTTTCTTTAAGCTGAAGACTCAAATAGAAAAGAAAGCAAATGAATCAATTATCTTACGTTCTGACTTTGTGCCGTCCTACAATGAACGCCACTTTGCGGCTCCAGGGGTTCACGAAGGAAGACCAGCTGGTGTCGATGGTCAGATATTCGCCGCTGCGGGCGCACATCCTCAGGGCCGAATACTCAAACGGCTGCCCTGCAAACTGAAAGACTGAAGACAGATAACAGAGGGAGAAATGTTAATATTATCTTAAAGAAGTTAAAAAGAGATTGATAAGAAAAAAAGATACGTTTGTCATGCAAACAGCAGTTACATTGAATCCAGAGATTAGTGCTGGACAGACTCACTTTTTTCGTGAATGGCCACCATCATGGGCCTGTCGTCAGGGTGGATGTAGAGCAGGGTTGGTGTTCCCACTAAGTCCTGTGGCAGGTATCCTAACAATGGAACCGCCCTGAAAATACAAGATGTTTACACACTGTTAGACATGAAAAGTATTTTTATTACCGTCCTAGAGCAGAACATTACGGAAGCCCTAAGTGGACATAAACTCCAATTGACCATGATATAATGTAATTTATGTTTATATTTTATCTTAACTTAATGAGTAAATGAAGCAGTAATATATTGAGAAATCTCGAGAAAACTACTGACACCTGGAAACAACAACATGTATCAAACTTTAAGTGACATTATCTGGAACTACAACATGTGATAAAACAGGTTGGATGATTACACCTAACAGTGTCAGACTGATTCAGTAATGATTTGATCATTTTGATAAACACTTTTCCAAGAAGGCAGCACAGCAGTAAACCATCGTATGAGTGCTCTGCTCACTGACCTCTCGTCGACCTCCTGGAAGAGGCAGCTGGGAGTGTGACTGGTGGTGAAGATCCTCTTGTCTGGAGGAATACGAGGAGCTGAGGAACAGATTAGAGTCGTGTTTAGAGGACAGGCCGAGTGATAAACTCAAATATATAATCTGCACAAAATGATTTCAGATGCAGTTTGGAGAGTCATGGAGTCATTTGGTGTCTTTAGAGGAAAATGTGACTTAGACTCAGTCTGACTCAAGCCTCTTTGATTTATGTACATACTGATCAAGTCAAGAGCATGTTTAACTCCTTCAAAATGATCAAATGACAAGTTAGGAACACCAGTACTTGGCTATACTGAAAACAGCTTTATGATTGAGGAAGAATCTTATCTTGATACTCAAAGGCATCAAATTAGATTTGAAAGCTTGGGCAGAGTAACTCTGCTTTGTTGTCACTTTATCAGAAACCTGCTGTATCTGCAATGCCAGGGTTATTGTGACATTACTTTATCACTGCTGCACAGCGACAACACGTTCTTTTCATGGTTTCTTAAGAGAAACAATCTAAATCTATTCTCCCTATGTGTTGCCCTTCTCTTAATTGTGGTTGAAAACATTTGACACTTTGTTTCTATGCGGCTCCTGTGCAATACTAATGTGTGTAATGTGGAATCATTGAACGTGTTTTCAAAAGACACATTCTCCCTCTTCTACTGCATAAATACTGTAAACATGTATATATGTAAACGACAAATACCTTCATATCCAGAGTGGACTCTCTCTGCGATGAGCAGGCAGCATGGCTGAGGCTCTGCGATGTCCGAGTCTTTGATGGTGAGTTGGTATGGCGTGAGGCGGAAAGGGTAGTAACGCATCTCTCTGCCCTGCGACTTGTCTGCGCTGATCCGACAGAACATTGACTTCTCCTGAGTGCAATCTGCCGGAGATGAGGCTGGAGGGGCGGAGATGGACAGTCAGACATATGGAAAAGACTTCTGATTTCCTGCTACACCATCTCACACCAAACATTATTTCTCTTCTACCCCTTTTCCTAAATTTCATTCTGCTTACCAGACCCGATGCAGGAGGCCCAGGGTGGCAGGCGGCAGGGCGCCGTGCCGCTGTAGAAAGTGCTGACGTCCTGAGGGGCTAAGAGCTCAGAAAACATTTTCCCCTGGAGAAACTCTGGTTTGCAGCGCAGCAGAGAGGAGCCCTGAGGTGAGACGTACACCACCTTGCCTGACAAGAATGACACTGCCATGGAGAAAGTGTCCTAAAGAGAGAAAAAAACAGAAGAGGAGATGAGATAATGAGATTTTGTGTTTGGTGGCTAAGTGAACTGGTTAAAGAGAATCAGAAAAAAGCTTTTCCTGAACTCTAGAAAAGCTAAAGGTTCTTGGGATTGCAGCAGAATCTAATTCCTCCACATTATTCACTTTAACCAAGTGGAGAAGAAGAACATAACTTGGAAAGAAATCCTCCAAACACCACTATGCTGCGGCCCCGTATTACAACGAGTAAGTGCTTTGATTAACTGTACTGGGCTGATGATACTCTTTTTTGCTCACCATTGATTGTATAAACTTACAGTGTTTTTGAGTGTGTATTCTGAGGTGATGTTGTCAAGCTCCTCAATAGTGAAGGCAGACAAGTCCAGACTGCAGCCATGACACTCCTCTACACTCCACTGATGGTAGAACTCCTTGTTAGCTGGAATAGATTCAAAAACAAATCAGTCAGAGGGTGAATCAAGGTTAAGATAAAATTACATCACACACTAAGCGCAGAAGGCTAAAGTTAGAAGAAGAAAAATAACACTCTCTCACCTCGCACTTGTTTAACACACTGCAAGGCGTATTTGAGTGCGTTCAGGGTGCTAGAGTGACCCTTATTTGTGCGCTCGCTTGGCAGACGCAGCTTTAGCTCCTTGATGGCCTTCATGAGCTCCTTCTGGGTCTGGACCCGCGCCGACTGGTTGCTGCTGCAGCCGGAGGTGGAGGGGGGGGGTCTCGCTCTGAGCCGGTGGACAACAGGCTGTAGGCCAGAGAGCCACTGGGGGGGGAGAGGCTCTGGGAGTTTGAGCTGTGGGAGAAGAAGGGACGGTAAAGTGAAGAGACTGACATCGTGGACTCTAAGCACTAAGTGACAAGGTCTGTCTTTTCTTAAAGCAAAAACAATATCTGTCTCCTGACTTCTTCACTCACCTCTTGTTGCTCGATGTAGTTTCTAGCATCATCCCGGAGTCCTTCCCGTTCGAGCTGTTGGAGCTTCGTGTTGACTGCCGCCCACGTGACCCGTTCTCCCTCTCCATCCCTCCCTCGCTCTCTCTTTCTCCGGAGTCGTTCCCGCTTGAGAGTCCGTCCATGTCGTCTGAATTCGCCCCCCTACAGTGTCCGGATGAACTCCCCGATCCTGACCCTCTGCTGGGAGAGGAGTCATGTCTGGCTTTGCCTCCTTGCTCTTGAATCTTCACATTGGCACTGCTCTGACCACCGCCGGTTTTAGGAGAGTTTAACTCTTCTGACTCGGCGTCCTGCTCGTTCTCTTTCTCCTCAGCCCTTGCCACTCGCACTCGAGTGCTGCTGCTGGGCGTTTTAGAGTTGTCATAACTCATAATAAGGTAGGATGAGGCTGGTACAGCTTGATTAAGATGTCAGCCGGGGGAAAACAGAAGGAGCGAGTTTAAGTGGGACTACTATGTATACCTGGATGAATCATAGTTGCTGTTTGTTTAAAAAAATTAAGCAGAGAAATTCATTGTTTCTCACACTTAAAAAACGAATAAAGTACAGGCTCTCGGCCTGTAGATAAGGGTTTGAAAAGTGCAGATTTTCAGATGGCTGCAAATGACCAAAAAGCAGAGTACTTGAGGGAAGAAGTGTCACTCAAAGATTAATTTCTGCTTATGAAACAGCCTTGGCTAAGCGCCTCCAACAGATGGGACGAGAGATGGTGAGAAAAACGACTCTTGCTGTTCGCAAAAGAAAAATAACAATCTCTTTGCTCTGTATCTGCTCTTCTCGCCTCTTTTGAGATGTGTTGCTCTGATGGTTAAAGGCCTCCTGAGAAGTCAGAAAAAGAGAGAAATGGATGGAGAAAAGAAGAAATGGTATTAGCTGCAGGATTACAAAATGCTTTGTAGTATCTCCCTACAGCAAAATAAAAGCTTATCATCAGTTTATCATGTTGGCCTTCGGGGACTCAAACATGGCCATGAATTGTTTTCATTGACTCTTAAATGTTTCTAGTTTCGGCTGTTCGCCCTTCACCCAGATTACTAAAAGGGAACCCTATCACCCAATCTTATAGGAACACACAATAATCTCTTATTTAAATGCAACAAGTGCGTATGTATGCCTCCGAATATAGACCAGGCGAACCTGTGCTGAGGCCAAATTAACACGGGACATTTGTTGGTCGTCATGGCTTAGTCCACTTTAACCCAGGTGGCGGCCACAACAAACAGAACAGCAGGAGGGTTGTTTAGAAAATTACAGTTTGCTTGTGAATAGCAGTTTATATCTGGCCTCCACCTACGCAGGTGAAAGTCTCCGGCTATTTATTTCCCGTATGAGGGAGACGTCCCATAATCCTTTAATCCCTGCAGACGCAACCAAAGTCGTCAAATCCTTTCAAATGTACACTCCTGGCTGCCCCACAACCCCACCTGCCTGGCATGTGCTGTGATGCGTTTAAGGCCAGAATTTGTTCAAGACATTTACAATTAGGTTTACCGTGCTGAGGGCTCAAATGTAGGCTTTTTGTGACGCATCATGGCTGGTGGAGAGCTCTCATTAGATCGGACTAGAGGGTAATTACAAATTACGGAACTAACTAAAACAAATGTAACAACCGCAGGGAGTTTAAAAAAATTCAATTTCAGGGCAACGCTGCTACAATACATGCAACTAGAGAGCCTGTAGCCCTTCATGTAATGCTAATCAACATTATGATTGGTTAGATGGATGATGCACACTTGCACATGCCGAGCTTGTGTTTTTTTTTTGCAGGACCAGAAGGGAGCTGGAGAAATAATGATATGGAAATATGTAAGCAGGGCTTGAGTGGGTGTCGAGGCAGCCTGGCAACCATGCATACTTCCACAGGTGATGGCAAGACACACGTCTGTGGGTGGAGATGGCAGTTGGGATGTGTGTTCAGGCTACTCAAATACCTGGATGTGCCGCCCACTTGCTAAGCTCACTGTAGCAGCAAATTTGTTTACATTGAGTGCCCAAAATTCACATTTTCTACAGCCAATCATCCTCAAAAAAGGCGAACACACAAAAAAGGTACAAAATTAACCTTGGTGTTTACACCTACATGCAGTTGCCAGTCAACCTTAAACTCATATGATTGTGGGGGAAAGACCCACACACACACACTGGGCAAACATGTCAAGTCTACACCGCCATGCCTGAACAGACCCGGTCAGGTTTGAATCCATGACTCCGAGGTAACAGTGCACGCCAAAGAGCCGCTCTGACGCTCACCCGCTCCAATTATGCACAGGAAATGCACACAGTAAGACCAGTCTCTTTTTATGCAAGGTGGTGGCTATCTTAGTGCGGGGAACAATATGGAACTCACAGACTACATAGGATGGTGAACAGTGCCTTGGTCTCAGGTAAAAATGTGTGCTACTTTTTGAGCACACCAATTTCTGAGATTTCATGTTAGATTAATTATGTGAATCCTGTTGTGAGAAATGCATGCTGGGAAATTTGAGGGTGGCAGAGATGCAAACCATTTGCCTACCACTACCATGACTCCTGTTTCTCAACTGGCTGAAGTGTCATTTAAGCTTAGATGGCATACACCTAAAGCAACATGTAACTTTTCTACCTTAAAATATAAGTTTCTCTACTTGTCTGCATTGTTTTGTCTGTGCTTATCAGATAAAACAAGATTTATGAAGACATCATCCTGCATGCTGGGGAGAGGGATGTACATTTCCTCTCTTTTGTCACTCCCGATATTTTAAACACACAAAAAAAGGAAAATGTTTTGTCTTGAAGAAAAAGAGGCTGCTTGATTAAAACTGAAAGTAATCATTATTACAGGCCTAGTGAATGTGTCAGTCTGACATTAGATTACAAAAAAAACATGTAGTGTCTATAAAACACGAAGCAGAACACGTTTTTCATGGTGGAGTAAATCTTAAGTGACTATAAATGAAAAGCAATGCATATGTTATTTTCCTATTTTAACATACAAGTCTATAATATCACTATAGTTTGCACTACAAAGGACAGTGAGTACAGTCCCTTTTAAAGACTCAATGACAATATGACAAAAGGACACTCCTTATTCAGAACAATGACCTGAAACAGACTCGAGCTAACCTGAAACACTCCCTTGCTGCAGAGTACAGTCAGAGGCTGCGGGACACTGTGGC
Source organism: Tautogolabrus adspersus (assembly GCA_020745685.1). Lineage (NCBI taxonomy): Eukaryota > Metazoa > Chordata > Actinopteri > Labriformes > Labridae > Tautogolabrus > Tautogolabrus adspersus. The sequence continues at coordinate 8,661,530 of CM036556.1, read as the reverse complement.
GTGGCTCCGTGCGTGACCATGTGAGAATGTCTCTGCATGTCAAACCGCTTAATCACAACGCCCCGCATCAAAACCGCATGTTTCAATATATTTAAGAAAAAACGTTTTAAAGAAAAGTGAGGACAGTTTCAATCCTTTTGACGGCTCTGAACATCCGACAGATAAAAGCACACGGCAGGGTTTGTCATTGTCCGGTGACAGTAAGCGCACCGCAACTCGGTGCCGCTCCTCTCCTGTATACATACTGCACGTGTACGCAGCAGTGCTTTCTGTGAGCCTCGCTGGCCGCTGATTGGTCGGAGCGCTAGACCAATGAGAGCAAGCGTCATGTTGAGGATTGCCTGCCTGCGACAGAGTTCTGGCTAATAGAAAGTGTGTCAGAAACTGCTCTCAGATCAGACTCGAGGTTTGTCCTTTTAACAGGGACGGTGTGGGTAGGCGCGCGAGCTGATCCAGGAACAGCGCATGCGAAAAAGCGCGCGGAGTGTACATGGTGTACATTTATGGGACAATGACACACGCTCTATGCATGAGTTTGTTGGGAGGAAAAAAAACTGTTCACACCAGGGCAATTTTTATCTTTATAGAAGGAATAATTACATAACATGGAATTAAGTCTTATTTTAGGCAATTACTGTAGAAATCTTACACTTATGATGGCATCCTTCTGCTCATTTGAGGCAAAAATCTTGCAGATTGTAAAAAAAAAAAAAAAAACTGTCCAGAATTTAAGTGCTAGTCTGTAAGGAATCAGTGCAGTAACCTTCTGCTTTACTCCACTGTTGCTGAACCATTTGATCACAATACTCCAAATGGATCATTGTAACAGTGTGGAGGTTGATACAAAAACATGGATCATGTCTGAAGCTCTGCAGCCTGGATGTTAATTCAAACCGACATGTGTGTCCACACTACAACCAGATCTTTGAAATTATTGGTACCACCTTATTTCCATGTTGGTAATCTGTCATTTGCTGAGATATTTGATTGACAATGACAGAGCTGAGGGCTTGTTTAGAATTTGGCAATAAAATACTAGAATTACAATTCAGTGTGTTCTGTGACACTTATTTAGTAAGAACTGTCACAGTATAATGAAAACAAATCCATATGCATAAATTATAAAAACAATCTTTATCTATCTATTCTTATTTATTTGCACTCCTGTGCATGCTCTTTTTGTCTTTTTACTGCTGCAACACTTGAATTTCCCCACTGGGGATCAATAAAGCATAATCTTATCTGATCTTAAACTATGAGTAACATTAGTTTCCAAGCAAACTAAGATTATTGTTTTATTATGGTCTAAGAACACGGAAGAAGCAGATACTCCTTCACTACCAAACTACTCTCCTTTAAATCGCTCTTTCTGTGTTCTGTTTTTCACCATTTGGGGGCAAACTAGATTAGATGAGGAGCATTGTGTTGCTGCTCTTCCTTCTCACTCATCATAGTCCAAGACTCACCAGGTAAATAGCTCATTATTAAGTATTGGCATATAGATATTTTTTTTGACTCAGTCCCCTGGATGCATGCGATGATGAGGTTAGCAGCACCTCTGCCATGCCTGTAATCTCACCTCTCCTGTCAGTATTTGTGTCAATACTGACAAGTTGGATTTGCTTTGGCAGAATCTGGAACTCATCTCCATGGTGCTCACACGAGTCTCTTTGCTTATTAACAAGTCACACATTAAATGAGGGCTTTCTTTGTTAACCTCTGTTTACTACCATATGAATGCTTTTGGGATTTGTGTGCGCACTTAGGAGTGGGGTGGTGGTGATTTGAGAAGCAGTAAAAATGCTTCATAGATTTTGTTCATGTTGTACTGTACATCACAGGGGATGAGAGTATGGATGCCAGCTTGTCACTCTGTGCCTACCACCTGCTGGGTGTGGGGAAAAAAAGGCATTCAAAGTGGTCTACAGACAACGCACAAGCAAAGAGCCCACACAAGAGCAGCTGATTTAGGAGGGCAGGAAATCTTGGATACAACAAGCAGCAGCGGATAAGGAAATGTGCATGTGTGGATTGCAACAGTTGTCAATCCTGGAACATCATCTGATTGGCTATTTCCTCAAGTCGTGTATCTGAAGTGTGTTAGGAGCATATGGGCTTCTAGTGGACCAAAATTGAAGGCAACTTTAGTCCAAAGTTCTGTTTAAACAACATACACGGTGAAACAGCCATGATGCATAGGATGTGTGTGAGGGTGAGGGGCGTCCAATGGAGATTAAACACATTTATGCTATAATACGACTGCTATTCCAGATATTAACCCGTTAAATAATGGCATGCTTCCATTAGTGATTAATTCGATGGTATTTAATGTTTCTTTATCGTTTACAACCACAACATATACACTACACCATGAACCTAAAGCTGCACGTTGCAGCCTTGCTATAGATTGTGCAATGTCCATTTTTATGTCCACTCTTCAACTTAAACTAGCACATAGTTGCTTAAACAATTAAAAAAAATAGTGAAGTAAGGATGAGTTCCAATATTCCTTTAGTTTGTGTTTGGTGTTTAGTTTGCGGCGTTTAGTAAATAAACCTATTATGTTTATGTTATGAACAACACCCAATGAGGAAAAACGGAACACAATGGTCACCTTTAACTTACGGGAATTACTCGACAGTTTATATCTTATTGGGCGTATAGCTTCCTATATTATTGCTGTTTATGTTATGAAATTAAAATGATTTAGTTAAACAAAGAGCTTTCCGCAGTTCGGACTCTGGTTCACTGATAGCACGAAGTACGTTAGCAGGCTAACTCACATTGCACAGAAACAACAGACACGACAGAATCAGAATCAGAATTGTGTTTCTGATTCTGTCCGTGTCAGACAACAATCCAATCCAACAAGCTTACCTTAAAAATGCTTCAAGTTGACAGCAGCTTTGATATTTCACGATGAAATAGCTAAAGTCCAAAGGAAAACCGCATAGATTCCGGCTGCGTCGACTGTCTTTGCTGGATGGTCTGTATCTGGTATCAGAACGTTTCTGTTCTTCCCCAGCACTAGTTTACACGCAGGGATACACGTGCCAGTGTATGGTCTGGCAAGTAATGTTGGAACACACACTGTCATTGGACAGGACAGGATATTGTCCCCGCCCTAACACAGCCGAACGCGTTTTGATTGGCTGACAGAGGCGGGGCTAGATGCACGGGGCTCTGTGGTCACGTTGTGGAGTGTCTGGTCCTGAGTTCTTTTTCAAATGTACTAGAACACCGTAGGGCGTGGCCTGTGCCCACACTTGTTGTGGCATATTTGGATTTACCGCAAACACTGTAATAGCACCGCAATGATATTTAGTGTGGCATAGCTGCAGTTTATCTCGAGCTACTTTTACCGAAACAAGTACACATTTTAAAACATGATCAGCATCAAAATGAAACTCATATGACTTACAAAAAAACAACAACATGTGTTAATTTTATTCTACTGTTATAACATGTTTTTATTAAAAAATATCTCTGTTTCTGCTTATTGTAATCATCATAAATCAGCAGTAGAAGAGTAGTGTTAGTAGGAGAGTTGTACTATAATATAATTATAAAAATGTGCTCTTAACCCTTGAATTGAGAAAAAAAAACCTCTTGACATTTCTGAGTTCTCTGAACTTACTTATCTGCTAATATTTGCAGAATAGTTAGCAGACTGTTATAGTTATCTTTTGTTTGAATTTTAATGTCTCCCCTTGACCAACCTTTGAAGACTGTGGACTCAAGGAAAACAAATTATACGATTCCGAGGTGGATTCTTGTTTTATTTCTTAAAAAACACTTGATTTTCTTTGCTTTTTTATATGCTAATGTTATCCTGCAAAACGAGTTTTGTTGAAAACTGAAAATCACAAGCGTATGCATTTTGAATAATTCTACACAATGAAACAGACAAGTATGTACAAAAAATGTCATAACCTTCATACATTGTTTAGTAGCAATAAAACTGGTCTTTTTTGTCGACTCATATCTGAACAGCAATCATCGCATGCCTATTCTGCTGCGCGTTTATCTCGTACCTACGGCTGTGAAAGTCCCATGCATGCACAGTTCAACGTGCTCCCTGTACGGTGACGTCACCTGATGTTCTTCCCCTCTCTGAAGGCACGCGGCAGACGGGGTGGTTGTTCAGTCCCAGTAAACAGTGCAGATGTAGGGCACATGCCGCTGAGAACATTGCTATTATTACCATAATAACACAGTTGTCTATATTTAAAGTAGATTAATTGTACCTGAATACACCTAAATAGCAACAAAGCAGAGTTTAAAGTTTAAAAATTGCAAAATAGCCTAGCATCGATTACAATAAAGGAACAATATCTATTTTTGAGGTGATTTGGCAATCCATGTGTGGTTGTAATTATAATAAAATGAACAATAAAGAACATTTATAACGTGTTCACATGACTGTTCACACTGATGTGCACTGGATAATACTTAAAAATCTATTCTAAGTACAAGTGCAAGTAAAAGGTAAGACACATTTCCATGAAGCCACAGTCCTGTTGTTTATAAAATGAACTTCTGCTAACATATGGGCAAACAGTTTTAAATACTCCAGACTCTTCCCTGTTGAAATGTTCTACTTTCTTCTTTAGTCAGTGGTTTACTTGGTCACCCTGCCATTGGTCGGTTTCACTTGGCTTGTATGAGCTTCTTTGTTGGGAAAAAACAGCAATAGATTTTTGTCCAGCTGTGGAGTTTTAGAATACTGACCCTTAATGATTGTGGTGTACAAAAGGAAACATGCATACACTGCACACCCTGTCTGGATATTTTGTTTCTGTTTTCATTATCTTTGCAATAAAGTGTCAGATTTATATTGCTGCTCTAAAAATGTCTTTCCATCTGACTGGTTGGATATGAGTTTGGATTTGCAGCATTTCATTGGCTGAGCGGTACTCAGCCGTCTGGCCAATAGTTTGGTGTGTGTGTGTTTGGCACCAGCTACTGGCAGGTGCTTGTGTCCAAATCTTGTGCAGATAAGAACATTTTACTGCATTGACTTGTGTACCAGTTTTTTGTGCTAAGAACATTTGCCACGAGAATTTCAGTGTGTCACCACATTTGGCCAATTCTACACACTAATTGTAATGTGTCTATGTGAAAATAAACTTGATGTCAAGCTTTAGATGAAAGTGTTGTACTTAACATGATATCAGGTAAATGTTATAGCAGTTTTGAAATAGGAATCCTTTGGGTGCATGAAGTTCGTAGGATAAATACATGTGCTTGATAAAATGTGCACATGGGAGTGCCTGCTTGAACAGTGTGGGGAATGTGGACGTGCAGATTTAAATGTTAGTAGTCTCATATATGTCCACTAGATGGTAGCATTTCTCAACATTATTAACACTAACATGACTGAAGAAGAAGACGTCCTTAACTGCCCCACGAGTGTGTACCATTTACCTCAAATACAGAGTACACACCATAGACTGTAAATAATACAATCCCTTATGACAGAAATGGGCTACTATTGCTGTTGTTTCGCTTGCTTTTTTGATTTTCTCCCCTTATAGTTGAGGGGCCCATGATAATGAATAGTATATTCATTTGGACCCTGCTATTGACATGAATTACTGAGCCCTTCGACTATGCAACATTAAAAGTATAGTGACTTCACACAGAAGCTCTGGCTTAGGGGCCCCCTGAGCCCTTGGGCTCCTGGGCCCGGTAGGCCTGTGTGGTAATCCACCATTGACCAGACCAATTTCCAGACTCGGTCCACTTGAACCAGCGACCCTCCGGTTCCCAACCCAAGTCCTTACTGATTTATCTACTGCCGAACTATAATAACTAACTCCACAGAGCCCCTGAAGTCCCGAAAAGTAAAAACAAGTTATTATCTTGTGCGCACAATATAATTTATCATCTTAATTGCACGCACAAGAAAATACCTTTTTGGAACAAGATAATTTCTGTATATTGTGAGCACAAGATATCTTTTGCGCACAAGCTTCAGGGGCTCCGTACAACTTAAACTCAAACCAACGAATAGAACAAGTGTTTTTCTTTAAACTGACTTCCAGGCCAAAACTTGTTTATATTTTTTATTTTTTAGAAGTAGCCTAGTTGTGTGACACAAGTGTACTTTCAGTTAACACGCACACATCTACTGTGGTATCATGAATTTTGTTCTTATTCTGACATTGGTGCAGAATATGTCTCAATTATTGGCTGCATTAATAGGGGAAGCTAATCCTGCTAAAATGTAGTGAAAGAAATGAAAGTGGAACTAAGCAAAGAAGAGCCTACAAATATATAAAATACATCTGTAGGCTAGTATTGTTCATATTAGTCTTTGCTTATTTTGTGTTTATTGTTTATATTTAATGTTATACTCTTGTACATAGAGAGCACAGTTCACCGAAGTAAAATTCCTTGAGTGTGTAAGCATACATGGCCAATAAAGCTGATTCTAATTTTGATTTTGATTTTGATGCTGATATGAATGCTCCTTGGACCCTTGCCTAGATGTTATTCTTCTTACAGGATAAATTACAGTTGAGCTAGTGTGTCTAATGAAGTGTGTTTCGTTTAAAGGTTGATGTTTATTAAATTAGACCATAAGAGTGCAGTGGTGTAATGTAGGCTTCTTTGTTAACCAAAAAAAAAAAGGGTCGAAACCATAGACTGTGGTCAAAACCCCCCTTTTTCTCAAAGCCTTCGAATGCGGAAGTCGCTGTCAGTGCACCATCTCTTTTCGCTTCCCGATTAAGCCGACGAATGCGGAAGTCGCAGTCAGAGTACCAGATTTATTCTCTTCCTGATTAGGCCACTGCTCTCTGTCGGAGGGAGTAGGTAGCTACCACTAAGGATAGGGCGTATCCACTTTTGAAGAATTAGGAAATGCGTTGATGTTTGTAAGAAGAAGTCCCTCCTCTACTTTGGTTTGACTACAGTTACTGCTGACCGTCTCCGGTAATTCAACGGCCGCCTGTCAGACACATCATCCCCCGGATCCGCCGGCCAACCACGGTGCTGTCCGTCAATGGCTGATTCAACAGCCGTCTCTCGTAAGTTTTCTTTTTCTTTTTAACATCTGTAGAGTGGAAACGAAAGGTGTTGCACTGCTAAGCTCGGTCACCTTTTTCTCCCTCTCCTCGTCCTCGGAAAAGTCTTTTTGAAACGACTACAGTTTATATTAGTCTGAACTCTATAACCACCAACATGAGCTAAGCATAAAGAAAGTGGAGGGAATCCACAACATGAGAAGGGCAGCGATGTTTAGAGAGAAGAAAATCCATGTTGAACATCTGTGAAAGGATAAATACAGTCAAATATAATGGAAACTTCCACTGTTTAGCAAAGTCTACGTGTTATTTAAAAGTAGACACATTTAACAGTAATTACACAATCCATTAATGACTTGTTCTTCTGTGTTAAACGACCTAAACTTAACCCCCCAAACCTAACATCGTATGACCTTATTGTTTCTCTAATTTAACTTGTCACTAGTTTCCGTTTCTGCAGGAGTCTGCAGTGTTTCAATGAAGCAACCGAACTGTAACTGTGACATTTTTAAGTGTTTCCAGTAATATTTGAGACACTTCTGTCTGTAACTGTACCTGTTTGAAACAGACATCTTCAACTGTGTATTTTTGTACAAAAAAGACTGTAACAAACTGTTTAGTATTAGTAATGCACAACTGAAACAACACATGTTCAGCAAAAATCACTTCTGTTATCTTTGTACACTTATATTCAGTGATATATTGTAATTTATTTAAGTATCAGGTTATGAATACACACGCCAGGTATTGATCTGTAACCCTGTCAATTATTAAGACATAGGGTAAATAAAAATTACGCTTTCTTAATAATGTAACTGCCATACTTTTTAATTCCCCAGTTGCTGAAAAGGTTTCATACCTTTTTGTACAAGTTTCATTGTTTAAAGTTGTACACGGTCAGTTTGTCAGATGTGTGAAGCATTTATGACCGAATTTGATGGCAGTGTTAGTCAGTCAGTCTGCTTGACGATCCCATTTTGGTAGAAATTACAACAGTAAAACTAAATCTGAAGCTTGATCCAAAGGCAACTGGACTGGTCTACCTTTTGAGCAGCTGTGGATCAGTGAGTATAGAGTCGGTCATCTCTCAACCGGAAGGTTGGGGGTTCGATCCAAAGCTCCTCTAGCCACATGTCCGATGTGTCCTTGGGCAAATCACTTAACCCCAAGTTGCTCCTGCCACTTCGTCGGTGGCGTATGAATGGGATTAGTTACTTTTGATGGTCACTTTACATAGCAACCCCTGCCATCAGTGTGTGAATGGGTAGGTGTGACATGCGGTGTAAGTAGTAGTCAGACGACTAGAAAAGTGCTATACAAGCTCAAGTCCATTTACCATACCTTTGGATCAATCTTCAAATATACAATGACCTGGATGACTGAGATCCTACAGACAACAATAAAAGTAATCAAACAGACTAAACTTAAAAAACTAAATCACAAAATATGTAATTACAACACTCAGCATATCTTAAAACATTTCAAATTGCATCAATATTGTGCTGTAATTGTACCATTCTGCCTCTGATGATTCCAACCAATATTATAATGCTAAATGTCTCTCAGACGTCCACTGTGAGGTCCATTCATGTGTCAGAGAAGAGTGCTGCTGTGTGTGTCTCTCTGCTTCAATGAATACTTGAGTCAGTGTTCTTTTTTTAGTGTACGCTGATGATGATTGGGTTTTCTTCGTAACCTTTCTAAACACTGGGCCTGGGCTCATTTTCCACCAAGAGTCCAGAGAAGGCCAAGGCTGCGTCCTCATGTCTATTTTATTAGAGCAAATCATGCAGCACATTAGAAGGTAGAATCACTAATGTAGATGTGAATCATGAGCATTCAGTTGTGTCTGTAACAATTCACTCAATGCAGCATGCATGTCAAGATCATATTAATTTACAGTTTGAGGAACTTATCGTGGTCCAGCCCAGTGGTTCCCAACCCTAGTGACAAGACACCAAGAAAAGTCCTGAGGTAAATGTGAATAGTCGGAAAAATACTCCTGTTGGACAAAAAGTTTAACTTTCCATTTTCTTGTAGTTTCTAGATACTTTACCTCCACAGTCCTGTACAGTACATATACCCGATAGCCGTTTTCACATATGCACTCCTGACCTGGCTGTTCACATTTGCAACTCACAGTGGGAGACTATCACTGTCAGACGGGGGGGGGGCTCCTGAGGTAAGACTTGTCGTAAATAAAAGGATGCGGAAGTATCCACCCGAAGCAATAAAGTGTATAGCGTCGCTATACGACGTTATGATGAGAATATTTGCCTTTATATCAATGCTACGTGTAGTTTAATGGAATCACTATGTCAACAAAAGAGCGGAGAACAACATCCTGACGAACAGAAAATGTTATGCAGCAGTTTATTTATGTGCATGGAGATCGTAGCGGTCGCACGCATACCTCTATGCACTGACTCCAGTCACAGGATATAAATGTAACTTCCCCCCTCCTCATTGGCTCGAGGTGAATTCTCCGGAGAATATCCTGCTGCGTTCTGACATCCGCTAAATCGGACGTGCTGCGGAAAAAATACTAGGGGTCTGGCAGGAGAAACTCCGGGTGACGTCAGAAGGAAAAATCTGCTGTTTGTGTTCACACATACAGCTCCTCCTGGAAATATCTGGATGTTTTTTTTCAGGAGTTTTCTGCAAGTGTGAAATTTTAACCATTTCTCATTGTAGTATTTCAAAGAAGACATTTAAAGCAGTTAGCGAATCATTTTTCCAGACACATACTTTCATCTGAGTTCAACAGTTATTGCTCCAGATCACTCAGGTATTGATGAGGTTACATAATAGATGAAGTCTATTACTCATATGTTGCTACATTATTGAAGCTGACGCAGTAGGAAGATCCTTTATTGCTGTGTCTTGGGGTCATTATAAGCAGCTATTCTTGCCTCACATATAGAGAGAGCAGGAACTGTGTTATGATTAATGGATAGGTGAACTAATCGGAACATTGCTTCTATGTTCCTAATTCATTTCTCGACAAAATATCAGCAAGATAAATCCATTTTAAAACAGACTGACTTTCAATTTGACACAGATGTTGTAATTTAAATATTGCAGCTCTTCTTTCTGGATTATTTGTTGGAATCTCTGCTCTCATAAAGGGCGCAGCATTGGCTCATTCTTCTGGCAAAATTAGAGTTTCGGCTCCGTGATGATAAAGCAGAATGAGAATGCAGTTAAGCAACACAACAAGTGCACGCTTGCTAACTTGCAGAGCTGTATAAAGACAGAGATACCAGGGAGCATTACATGCTGACGGACACCTTGGTACTCCTGTACATCATAGCAACTTGAAGCAGTGACTGTAAGAGGTTTCATCGCCACTTATGTATGAGCACATTTGGCAAGTAAATGGATATTTGGTAGGGGGTTGGAAAAGCAGTGCTGCTGTTATTTAAGCGTGGTGAGTTTGTGTCAGTGGGGCTCAGGTTTGCTTTCTCAGCTGCTCATGATTTCCTTGACTATGAGGAAATGGGTGAACCACAGAGAGCCTTTTAACCTAGCGTTGAGCTGCAGGCCATACATTTCTACCCTGATGTGTTGCCGTCATACAATAGTTTGTGTTTGTTGCCTCTTTCTCTACAGTTTAGAGCATATTCTTGACTGACAGCTATGTGTTACATTTTTACAGATTCTCAGATTGTAAAGAATTTGATTTTTTTTGTAATTCCTGAGCACCAATAAAATGGATCAAAAAGAGAATAGAAACACACCTGTTTCCTGACTATGCTCTGTATTCAGTAGCTAAAAACAAAAACTAATTCTTTATAGATGCAGAACGTTTTCACGACATTTGGACCAGGCACCCTTTGCAGCGACACTAGAAATACCGTAGGTGTGGAAAAACTTGATGTTGTCATTATTACACAGGAATTATACCTCATCTGAACATTAGAAACCAAATAAGTTTGAAATACAGCACAAACGCTCAAAGTGAATTAAATACAAAATTACCAATGACTCAAGTGTAGGCCTTTTTTGTCCTACATTTATTAGTTTTCAGTAGAGTACATGGCTTTCCTTTTAAATGTGACCAAAACAAGTATGTTCATGACTTTGTCATCATTTATACACATTAGAGCCCCACCGATTATCAGCCCATATTAGCGTATCCAGTGACTATCGTATCGCCTCATTATATAGAGGATATATACACCGATATAACTAGAATTATTCACCTGACAAATAGCATTTAATTAGAGTTTTTATTGTATTACATTAGCAGTCCTCCTTCTGGCTGTCACCAGCAGAGTGTGCTGTATGGATTACAAGCATTCTCAATCTCCAGAGTGTGAGGCGGTGATTCACGTACATGCGCAGTTATCTTTTCCACAAGTGTTTGATCGGGATTTGAGCGGTCATGCAAAAAATGTGTGTACCTATATCTTTCTATCTCTACATATTAAACATAGATGTAGTCCTTCATACCTTGAATGCTGATATCTAAGAAATATATCGGCAAATATATCGGTATCAGATCCCCCCCCCCCCCCCCCATTATCTATATCGGTATCTGCCCCAAAAATCCCATATCGTTGGGACCTAATACACATATTAAAAATACATGGCTGAAAATAGAGCTTAGACACGATTCAACATGAGACAGTACATTATAGTACCATACATTACAACAATAGGACCGGATCCATATGATACACTACATTGTGGTATGCTATAATCTAACATCTTAAAGGATGCAATAGGACATGATTGGAAAGAGTAAAGAGTTCTTATGTGGGCTGCACGTTTTGATCAATGTTTGATTTAAGCCTTGTTGGTTTAGGTTACCACATTAGGAAACATTCACACTATGTAATTAACATCTAGCTGTTTGTATTATGATGTCAAATATAAGAGGAAAACATCTACAGAAGGGTTTTGGAAAATGTCAGTCAGGCAGCATGTGAATGTTGAAATGGAAAGTAGGGCTGGATAAATAATCGCAATTGTATCGTTGATGCGATAAGAGTATTTTCAATAAACGCGAAAGTCTGCAATTTATAACTGTGAGTTAAAGATTATATGGACTCTTCATTTTTCTTTATTTGTCGCTATTTAAATCGGTATCACAAAATATTGCACAATGTCTGTGTAGGATCTCAGTCATACAGGTCATAGTACATTCAAAGCTTGATCCAAAGACAACTGGACTAGGGTTGGAGATCTTGAAGACGTTTTTTTCTCTCCTATGAAAGGCGTCTTCAGTTCTGAACTAACTAGGGGACAGAAGTTGGAACACCCCAAGGACAAAACTCCCAGATATAAGCAAAGCAATGTTGTCTATGCTATCCAGTGCAACGAGGAATGCAGGGATTTATACATTGGGGAGACTAAACAACCAAAGGCACAAAGGCATGGCACAGCATTGGAGAGCCAGCTCTTCAGGACAAGATACTGCTGTCCACTTACATCAGAAGGACAAAGGACACTCCTTTGATGTTGACAAAGTGCACATCCTACCCTTGATTTGAAGGGGTGTTAAAGAAGCCATACGTTAAGGTGGAAAAACCAGAAAAAGTCAAAAAACACACGCACATCACTTAATTAGGTGTTGAGTCGAAAAAATACTAGTTATGATGCAAGCAAAGACTCGCAACACTATGGCTCCCAAATACTTATTTATTTGCTATGTGCATTTAAGAAACGCTCAAATGTTTCCAGCTCCACCGGGCTCTTCCTCAGGTGGAAAAACCATCCCTTAACCGAGGTGGTGGTCTGAGACACCATCTTTCACCAACCTACAATGCTGTTTAAATTCTCTACCAAAACAGCTGAAGCCCCAGTCGTTGGGGTGGAACATGCCACCCCAACGTCCCACAGAGTGTTAACAAATGTAGATAAAACTAGGCCAACGACTCAGCTAACGACTCTCACACGAGTCATCCTTGAACATTAGCATGCTAATGATCCACCGAGGCTTACATTTCTAGCTCCGTCTTAGTTTAGAACTGAAGAAGCTTTTTGGAGGAGAGGTGAATAGTCTTCAAGATCTTCAACCAAGTCTAGTTGCCTTTGGATCAAGCCTCAAATATTGCACAATGTTATCGCACAAGGCATATTTTTCTCACATCATGCAGGCCCAGTGGAAAATGTTTAGAAACTCTATGTTCAGTCACTTCTCATTGACAAATACTCTTTATCTTGGATCTTCCATTGAGTGTGGTGGGTCTTTTAAACATGTTGGTGTCTTTTGTGTTCTAAAGATTTTTTGCTGAGATAGACATTGTTGTATAAAGGGAAGAAGAGGTTATTGACTTGCCAAACAGTGGTTAACATAAAGACATGGAACAGTTCCCACATCCTCTCTCTGCTTCCTAATACGAGTCTGTAGACGAGAGTAATGCGGTTACAAATAGAGAAGGATCCGATTACCAACTGGATGTAGCTGCCAGTTAAAGACAAAAGGCTAAAAGTTATTAGACCTGTTATCCCTCTATGAACACTTTGGCAAAGAAGTGATTCCGAAAGTTTGAAATGATCTGGAAAGAAAGATGAAACAAAATGTCCTTTAAAGACACAATGTGGTTTCCGTTGGCAGTCTTTTGCTGATATCAGCAGGCATGGACGTCCTCTTTTCTGACATCCCCTTTGACACTGTTGTGTTGTGTTGTCATGTTATCTGATATAGTTGCTGGCAACACAAAGTTCAAGATTTGAGTATTCCAATGGACCCAAACAGTTAACAGTGGATATGCCTTCAATAATGGCTAACGTATTCCTACTGAAGAGCAGAGGTCCAACAATGGGGGGTTGTATGATAAGAAACTGTCTGTGTTTTGTTCTTCAGTTGTTTTCCATCTCAGATAACTCTCCCTGGTACTTTTTTCCAGAGATCGATTTCACATCATTCCCAGAGAGCGTCCGTGTTACAGTAGTGACATTAATAACCTTTAGACAGACACGACTCACGGAGTAAATCCCCATAAAAAACTGCAGGAAATTAAACTACTACAACAGTAATGCTGACCTATTCAGCCCGGGCTTGGCTCCAATGGATGCTTCAGCTGAAGGATTTGACAGGACAGACAGAAACACTTTGGCTGGTACTGCTGGGGAAAACCTCTCGAGTGTTAGTCGTGATGTTGAGGTGCTTGGCCAAGAGCCAATCATCTTGTCCGTTGTTTACCTGCTACAATCCTGAGGACAGCTGCAGTGTAAGACTTGATTTTGTCCTCCTATGGGGGGTAGCTGAGAGCAGTTTGACCTGGAAAGTATCTTGTCTGACCTCGCCACAAATCTGACAATCCAGAGAATCATGAATCATGCAACCTTGTCTTTACCACAGGATGTAATGGACACTTTGCATTTCTTACGCCCAGGATACGTTTTCATAAGCCCTCTTTACACATGCACTGCACTCCTGAATGTTTTCTTTGCTCTAGGATATTTTCAGGTATTGTCTCTGTGGGCTTTCTTGTGTTAACTCAAACATCCTAATTTTTTCGTCGTGACCTTTTTTTCTTTCAGCCTGCTAAAATGTTTCACTAAAAATGTAAAATGATTCTGTGCCAATATTTTGACCCAGTTGTGAGGGTCAGTTTCTTATCTTCTACGGTTCATCTTTTGCAGACTTTTTGTCATACATTTTCCATCACTGTCACAACGTAACCAACAACAAAAAAGACTTTTTGTTAAGATTTTGTTAAAGGGATCGCTTGCCGATTTTGAACCTTATTTCCTGTGTTAGGTATGAAGTGGTAACACGGCCTGCAGCTGTTGCAGATGTTCTAAATGTCTCTGGGGTGCAGATAGACATTTTCCAGCACAAGCACGATCAATTGAGGTTTCAGTTGTCCAAAAGTTATAGCCATACCTCTTTAAGGGAAGTGTACTTCACAAGAAATGCAGCTTGTGTGCAATGCATTCCGAATGCATTGCACACAACAACCGTATTGGCTGATTTGGCCCTGTTGACAGACATCGGCACATAATGTGACATGTGTCAGTATCCGATGTGTATTTGTTGTGCCAAATCAATTTAACGCTGGCATCTAGTACATCTAACTACTGATTCAGAGAAGAGTTTTTTATTGGGAAGATGAAGTTCCCTGTTGAGCAAGGGAGGCGTTACTGCCCTTTGTGATGTCATGAAGGAAACATT
Source organism: Tautogolabrus adspersus (assembly GCA_020745685.1). Lineage (NCBI taxonomy): Eukaryota > Metazoa > Chordata > Actinopteri > Labriformes > Labridae > Tautogolabrus > Tautogolabrus adspersus. The sequence goes on along the minus strand of CM036556.1, from coordinate 8,646,371 downwards.
TCCTGTTTGAGCACACATTTTCTGAAATCAGGCAAAAGACGGGGAGAGTGGACTTTTCCCATAATTGGAGGGTTTGTAGGCAAGCTAGTGGTACGTATAAGTGTTTGAAAAACATGACAAATGATACCCATTTGCACGATATGGGACCTTTACATGAAAAAAAGTAATGATGGGATTATCTGCTTGAAGAGGGCAACTTGTTTAAAGGATTGGATTAGATTTTAACTTTCACTTCCTGTTTCAAAATTCATCACCCAGCCCTATTTATATCCTTACACAGCTGTGGCACAAAGTATCTATGCAAAGCTGACCAAAGCCTTAAAAGTTGAGTTTTTTGGAAGGAAATAAGATTTAAGCAACCTGTGATGTGTCTCAGATATCAGTGTTTCCCCTAGGTTTACAGTTTTTTAGGGGGGGCAGACGGACACCCGCAGACGCCCCCCTAATATAATGGTAGGGGAAACACTGGATGTTATTCTGAAAACGTTCATCACCAAGAGATTTATGACTCCTCTCTAAAATCCTCCTCAAGGACTCTTTATAATCCAGCATCTTTCTGGCCATATCTCTAATTTACTGGTTTGACGGTAAGAGAGGCATGATGGGAATGCGTCAGTGTGTTGGTCTCTACATGCACGCAGCAGCAGTCGTTCACAGGATGGTCAGCAGGCAGACAATGCTCTCTATCAGTGTGTTTTCAGTCTGCTGCACCAGAGGACCGGGACAATGAGAGAGCACAGATGCCTGTTTGCATCAAGAGGCACATGTTAGGTATGCAGACACACAAACACTGAGCGTGGGGTAGGCAGGAACATGTGATTGGATATGTGTGAGACTCTGTTTCAACTGTTATCAGTCTCTCTCTGTCTGACTCTATATGTGTGTGTGTGTGTGTGTGTGTGTGTGTGTGTGTGTGTGTGTGTGTGTGTGTCTCTTACACACACAAACTCACACACTGATGTGGACAGGAGAACAGACAAAAGCTCCGTTGTGTGTTGTGCTGGAATGTCTCACGTGGTGCTCAAACAGCAGAGCCAGGGGAGTTCTGAGCACAGGTCACAGTCCGCCCTTTGACCATCGACCTTATCACTCTCAAGAAAACGGGTCAAAAATGTAATTTAACCAAATCAGAACAGGTAAATCTTCAAGCCTTTTTTCTATTTGAAGTCGTGTTTAATTCCCTTTATTTTGTCACGAAAATTGTTAATTTTCCTCTTAAATGTGAAGATCCTTTTACCGTTCTTTGTCATTTAGGATAATAAAATGAACGCCTTGGATTGAGGACGGTTGGTCGGACAAAACAAGAGATATGAGAAGATGTGGTGACTGTTACTTTGAGCTGTACCCTTAGAATAAATAATATTCTTTGGCTCTTCAAATGAGGAATCGTGGCTCAGTAGTAGAGTCCGTCTTTCAACCGGAAGTTCGGGGATTGACCCCGAGCTCCTGCAGCCACATGTCTGATGTGTCCATAAGCAAGACAAGTTGCTCTGGCTGCTTCATCAGCCACGTATGAATGGGATTAGTTACATCTGATGGACTTTTTCTGTAACAGCCATCAGACGAAACATTCAATCTATTGACCAAGATTTTATATGAAGATAGTAACCAAAAAGAAAACGAGCTCAGACCTTGAAATTTGTCTTAACTTGTTTGAATTAGTAATGAGGATCAGTATGCCGAGCTCATGAGCTGCACCTAGCACCTTTCCCAACAAGTGTTGTGGCACCCTGATGGGTCTAAAGTCCGCTGTGTGTGTGGGTGGGTGGGCAGATGGGAGTGGGAGAGGGACACTCGAGTTGTAAAGTGTGTGGTGTGTGTTTGCTCTTCTTCCTGTCATCAGACAACAAGATAACCATGCTACTAGTAAGGTGCAGCCTCCGTACGATCCTTCATTCATGCCTTACTTTTTGGTCACCTTGCCTTTTCACTCTCAGCTTCTGAGATTAAATAAACTGTTGGGGGGGGGGGGGGGGGCACCTTGTGTTGAATCAAGCAGTTAGAGGACAGAGACACCAGCAGACTCAACTGATCCAGGGAGAGGACATGAAATCTCTTGTCATGTTGCAGCTGATGCGATTTAAATCCCCTCAGCTGCTCGGCGAGGGTATCCGGTTGCAATCAAGGGCATTCAAAACATCCAGTGTTTAGTTTTTCGTTGCCATCATAATCAAATAAATCTTTGTTTTTTAATTTATCATTCCAGCGGGTCAGACAACAGAAAAAGGCGCGGGGGAATCCGACAGCACCGACTTGAACATCGCGTTCGTCCTGCTTCCCGTTTTCTTCCTGCTGGGCCTGCTCGGGGTGGTCATCTGCCACGTGTTGAAGAGTAAGGGCTACCGCTGCACCACTGAGGCCAACGATGGGGAGGAGGAGTGTGTGGAGGAGGAAGAGAAGGACCTGGAGCTGGGAGGAGGTGAGGATATCTTTGGTGTTGAAATGCGATCTGACATGGCAGACGTGTCGAGTGTAAGACGATGTGTCAGTGTGTTTGACACCATTACAACCAGCTTCATGCGTTTATTGCGTCTATGGACTCATCTATGTGAGGCATCCGTCATCTGTATACAGAGCACACCCAAGATTGTTGCTCAACACATCTTTTAATCTGAGGAGATGGAAAAGAGATTAGAGAACATAAAGGAAGGAAATGACAATAGGTTGACGAAAGAGACGTTACGTTTTGGTTGTAATAACAACAACAAAAACAGCAGTTATAACCAGGGTGCGAAATACAGGGGGTCTTGGGGGGTCTGAGACCCCTCGATTGACACTTGAAACCCCCTGAAAGCCTCAAAAGCAAAAGTTTGGGGGGTCTCTGGAAAAAAAAAATCACCTGCAATTGACTTAATACTCTGCAGTGGACCAGAAAGAGAGAGAGAAAAAGAGAGCGATGTCCGCTGTTAGGTCTTTGAATGCAAAGCACACAACTACAAACGATGTATTTCCCCGTTTTGTGCAGCTGCTTGCTGCAGATGTGATTCGGCGCTCTCTTGGGTTTGCTGCATCTTGATAAGAAATCTCCCCACACGCGGGTCCGGGATCGGAACTTTTTAAAACAGGAGTGCTGTTGTCTTGCACGGAGCCACCGGAGACACTCCTAGCGTCCGTGTGGCCGTCCAGACCGTTTGCAATTATTTCCGTGCAGCGTACTGTATCAGCGCTCAGTGCGTGTGCAGGCAAGTGCGAGTGAAAAGGCACAAATTGGTGCATAAAAACAGATCAGAATGCAGGAAAATGAATGTTAGGTGTCCAAAATTTTCTGGGGAGATCCCCAGACCCCCCCTAACCTGTTGGTGAACACTATTAAAGTGCACCCCCCCAAAAAAAGTTCAGGCTCACGATTTTTTTTTTTACTTTAAGCCCTGAAGGGGGGCCCCCCCGATTGCCACTGGGTATTTCGCACCCTGGTTATAACCTTTATAACGTGCTTCACAAGGGCTACAAAGAAATACAATCAAAGGCAAAAATAAGACGAAAATCATAAAGGCTTTTTGTGCTGTTAATGGAGAGACAGATCAGTGGATAGAGTTGGAAACCCAGGCTGCCCGCTTCGATGACTGCAGCCTCTGTACATGGGGTGCGCAAACTAACCACTCAGCCACCCGCGCCCCAAAACTTTGAACTCAAAACATTCATTTCAGAGAGATACAATTCATTTAAATATATTTTTTTAAATGAACAAAATGTCATTTAAAACTGGCCAATGATGTAACAATAAATCACTGCATTGTAATGCTCTCTTATAATTTGACGTCTTTTAATTTTGTGTTTTAAGCTTTATTGATTACAAAACACTTAAAAAAGAAGCTAGCTATTTAATGACAACAAGACAGATTCAAGTAGAGCCAATGACTGTATGAAGTCACACTTTAAAGAGGATTTGAATACTACAGCTCCCTGCATTCTGAGAGCCCGACCGATCAATCAGCCAGCCGATAATATCGGCCGATATTAGCTGATCCAGTGACTAACGGTATCGCCTAATTTTATCGCAGATTTGCGCCGATATTTCTAGATTTATTCACCAGCCAAAAAGCAATTGAGTTTCATTGTATTACACTAGCAGTTCGCTTTAGGCTGTCACCAGCAGAGGGCGCTATATGGATTACAACAAGCATTATCACTCTTCAGAATGTGAAGCTGTGACACACGTACATGTGCAGTTACTTTCCAGTTGAGTGACCATCTTGTCTTCATTATAAATCTTTAAGTGTTTGATAACGGCATTTGAGCGATCAACACAGTGAATGTGTATATCTATCTCTACAGACTGAAATTAGATCATAGAAAGATATTGGCCAATATATTGGTATCAGATTTTTTCCCCTGCCTAATATCGGTATCGGCCCCTCAAATCCCATATCGGTCAGGCCCGACAAAAAACACATCCTCGAGCAGTGGCTCTCCAGGATTTTTTTGAAAACCTGACATCAGTTAGCATAGCACGTTCTAGTTCATCAGTCTCCTTGTCAATGTGTCATTGGTTAGGTGCCTGATAGAGGTCTGTGGTTTACACGAGCTACAGATAAGAGCTCAAGGTGCCAGTTCCCCCAGTCTCAGCCAATAGCAGCATAACTAGGAGCTGCTCCATACCTGCGCCACTATAAACAAACAGATGGAAGGCTATGCATGTAGAAGATAGCTAGCTCTTTTAAACCTACAATAAATTCAGACTTTTTCAAGTTTGTGTTGATTGCGAACACCCATATTACGGAAACGATGAAATAAATAGGAAGCTCTATCAAGGATTCCCATTCCCCCGTCACTTTTCTCCCTCTTTGCTTTTCACAGCAGCACAGGATTTCAAAAATTCCAATCCAATTAAACATTAACTCGTGATCAGTATCTGACCTGACTCTCGTCACTCAATCACACCGTGTGTGCCGTTAAGTTTCACTAAATGGAAAACACATGCAGAGGAAGGGAGAGTTGTTTTCCAAGTAAGTCTGTGTGAAGTTCTCCCGTCATGTGATAGTGAATCTCAAGGTCAGCCATCGCACAATGAAATCACTTCTGTGTTCCCACCTGCCCTCTAACAATAACAGTCATGAGCTACATTCCTGAACTTAATGAATTTGCTGGATGTCAGGTACTGAAGGAGCTGACAGATATGAGTCAAAAAAATACACCAGTGTGATTCCAAATGGCACCTTTCTTTGTGACAAACAAGCCCATAACCAGAAGCTTCTTTTGTGTGTAATGTTACTGATTTAAGCTGGCCCATTGAATTTAACTGTCAGGCTAGTTATGTCCATCAGTTTAGCCCTTCCGGGATGTGCACAGGATTAGGAAGCCAGGAAAGGAGGGAGCTGGCTCAGGAATTCAGTCCCAACAAGAATTTGTAAACTAACTTTTCTCAGTCAGCTCCAAAGGCTGATGGGAGCCAGGCAGAGGGAGCTAATGTTAGCCAGGAGTAGTGCTGCTGTACTCGAAATCGGTCTTGGTCTCGAGACCACTTTTGGAAGGACTCGGTCTCGTCTTGGAATCGAAAGCATTTTGACTCGGTCTTGTCTCGGTCTAAGACTGGGTGGATTTTAAATCAAGACGGGTCAAGACCACCACTGACAGGGCTGGATTTCCACGTCATTACTGTGATTCGAAGGAAATCACCCCTGTCTAAAAGAACAAATAACTTCAATTCATTCATAATTTGATTTTTATCCCCTGGTAATGGCCTCAACCTTCCCGGTGTTACGGTCTAAGTGAGTGACACGTCCCCTAGACACAAGATGATGATTTTTCATTGATATTTATGGACTTGGTCTTGTCTCGGTCTCACCCTGCCTCAGTCTTGGTCTTGTCTCAGTCTCGGAGCACTCTTGGGTATGTCTTGATCTTGGTTAGAGTGGTCTGGACTACATCACTAGCCAGGAGGCTAGTGCTAACCCTTTCACTGGGCCTTTAGGGGCCCAGACGTTACTGCGGGCCTGCAACATGTTTCTTATTTTTTGTGTGAAAAACCTGCGTATGTAAGATTCATCTGCCGAAAAATCTGAAACAAAAGCTCTGAAATAATGACAACTTAGCACATCATTAGCTTCGTCTTGTTGAGTAGCAGTCTTTTCTCCTTTAACAGTCTCCTTCTTTTTAAGGAGTGGAGGCCCAATAGAAACCAGGGGGAAGTTTCTCACTCACATCACTCATGCTGTGACTCAACTTCAGGCGTGTTATGTAATACAAATCCTCCAGTTTAATTCCCCTTGGCTCACAATGATAACTGCTGACATTGCTTGCTAAACTGACGTTGACTTATTTGGTTGTGAATCCACTGTTAGCATCTTCTGTGAGGATTTTTGCTTCATGCATTACAGCGGAGGGAAAGTAAAGAAGGGAGGCGGTTGAAGCATAGTTCATAAGAGTCCATTATTTGCTATGGTGACCAAAGCCCCTCCATTAAATCCAGTCCTTTATCAACCCAAGCTGTAAAGTGCAGTTGGTTTTGGAAAATTACGGACATAAATCTGGTTTCTCTTTTGAGTGTGAGCTCTCTGCCAAGCAGCACAATAGCCACGAGTGCTCCGGGGTTTTTCCCCCGCTGACTCTGTCAACAGGGCCCAACCCTCTCTCTCTCTGTCTCTCTCATACAAGGAAACAAAAGAGCAGGGTAAAAAAAAACTAAAACATTGCTTGTGTATTCTTGTGAGCTCACTCATTCAGTCGATCCATGCTCCTCTTGTTTCAGAGAGATCCGGTTTCCTCGTTTCTTTCTCGGTCTGCTTCTGTCACTGCGAGCAGCTCACACGCGTAGATCACCGTATAAAGACAGACAGACCACCCGGTGAATTGTGCAGGTTTTAACTTCATCAGTAGAAACAACAGAAATTGGGGAGCACACAGGAAGCTGTAAGAAATGCCTCTGAGGGGTGTGTGCCGTGTGTAAGGGGTCATATTAAACTGTTTTCTGTCATGTCTTGAAGCATCTTTCCTTGGATCTGTGCACACATTGATCATACGAGGTTCTAACCAAGCTGCAACCTCCGATCTATAAAAATGAAGCCAATGCAGAAGTGCAAAATCCTGCAGTTGGTCGAGTGTACAAGGAAGACACATACACACAACATTCAAAAAAGCCGTTTTTACAGCATAAATAAACATGTTTACAGCCTGGTACAAAAAATGAATTATTGTATAATATTGTCATCATGGGCACACACTGTATGGAGACAACTATTAGGCCTCCAAACAAAAGATTATTTTATAATATTTCAACATCAAGAACTCTTATATTACAATATTCACATTAGCATTAATGCATGATTTTGATTGGTTTTCCAAATGCTGTGTTTATCTATATGTAGGATTCCTTTTTTAACTTATTGTTGGCATTCCTGCTCCATATGAACCTCTAAATCTACAGGACTCTATTTTTATCAAGTGGTTATTAAAGTAGCATTTTGGGATAGCATATTGTGCATTTATGCTGATGGTGCATTTTTTTGGGCTTTATGTGCCTTTAGTTTAGAGAAAGGACGGTGGATAGATTCAGAAACTGGGAGGGAGAGAGAGAGAGAGAGAGTGGGGAAGGACATGCAGGAAAAGGAGCAACAGGTCAAATTTGAACCTGAGCAGCCCGCTGGGCCGAGGTCTAAGCCTCTGTATATGGGGCGCACGCACTAACAGCTAGAGACAGGTGTTATTCTGCTTTCTTTTTTTTTTCTTTAAAGATTTATTTTTGGATATTCGCTTAGAGGACTATTAGCCTCAGCTAGGTTACCGGCGCCCCCCTATGGTGCATTATTAAACTCCCCTGTTTTGCTGTTGTTTTTATTTTTTTTTAGCCGAGTTTAGTACTACATTAATCATCATAATAATGATTATATTTTACGTGTGTGGCACTTTTCAATACGGGAACACAATGTGCCTTCCAGAAACAACTTGAAAGAAACAATCACTGCGGCGCCGGATAAACCACCACCAGATAAAAAGAAGTTTTAACATGCACACCAGAAGAGCCACTAAGCTGCAGTCTAAACAAAGACTTAAAGACTTTCTCTTTAGGGTCACTTATCAAATCTTAATATTTATGACACTTTAAGAGTCTAAATCAAAGTATTTCTGTTTGTCTCGCAGACCTGAACAACACTTTCAGTGACAACGACGACACGGTGGGACAGATCGTTCACTACATCATGAAGAATGAAGGTAAATGCCACGTCATTGAACCCAAATCTCACAACAAAATCGAGCTTTTTGTCACCTCTTCTTAATTAACTATTACACATTCCATTTGTGTTGAGCTTTCTGTTACTACACAGTCTTTCCTTCATTAAAGCCATGCCTTTAATATCCCCTCTTTCTAAAGAAGTTAATGATGCTGGGAGTCTTCAACAGGTTCTTTGTTACTGTACACACTATTCAGGAAGGAAGTGTGTGTGTTTCTGTGTAGCAGCAGCGGTATGTGATTGTACACAAGGGAAACAAGAATCAGAAGTTCACCGTCAGGACAAACCTGAATGACTTTATGAGATGACTGCAGTTTTACACTAGGCTGATGATGTCATGGTTTTCCACAGAATGTTTCTTAATGTTTCAACTTCATTCGACTGTGAAAGGAAATAATAATCCCTCTTAACTGGAACAGGGTGGTATATTCGTAATAAATCTCAACACTTTCCTGATACACAGTGGAAATGTGCAACAAGAGAGATACAGATCAAAATGAGCGTAGTGTCTGATAAAGCTTATATAAGATGACAACGAACACTTTACCTGACAGGGTAGATCTACAGAAGAGGATTATATGATGAGAGGAGGAAGAGTTTTAGTCAGGATGCACTTCAAGAACAAAGTGGAAATGTGAAGAATAAAGTCAAAATGCAGAAGAAAAAGTGAAATGCTTACTACAATTGAAATACAAATTCGAGAACCAAGTTGAAATTTTATGAAAATGTATTTCAACTTAATGCTCGACATCACATCTTTTTTCCCTCGACATTCTCAACTTTTGACCTCATTCTCAAAATATTATTTCAACTTGATTCTCGTCAGTACGTTTAAAAAAAACCTTCTTTATTTCTCATTTAAAATGATAAATGAACTTGAGCTTGTAAAGCGCTGTTCTAGTCTTCTGGCTACTCAGAGCCTCTTTGACACCGCTGGTGTGTGTACATCCACACACTGATGGCAGATGCTGCTCTGTAAAGTGACCATCAGAAGTAACTAATCCCATTCATACTCATTCAGAAGCAGCTTGAGGTTAAGTGTCTTGCTTAAGGACACATCAGGACATGTAGCTGCAGGAGCTGGGGATCAAGCCACCAAGGACCGACTTTACCATTGAGCCACAGACGCACCAGTGTCATGTCTGACCCTAAATCCTCTTCCAAAGTAGATCACCGCGTTTCTCTCATTTAAAATAAAACTACTGTTATTATCAGGCTGCTTTTAATATTTGAAGGTACCTAACTTTAATTTCTAAGTAAAACAAGTCGCTTGGATATATTAAAGGAAGAATGTGCAACTTCTTGATCCAGTAGATGTCGCCCTTGAGCACCAGCATGAAACCAAAACAACTCGAGCTGCATTGTTGTGCTAGCAGGCTAATGGTAGCGCTCTTTAGTTAGCTCGTAGCTTCACATTGCATTTTAATTTACACAAAATGGCCGTGATCTAAAAACGCTTACATGACGTTCAAATAAACAGTGATTACAGTTTGTTATTCTTCTTTTCTCTAGTCCCTCAAACAACTTTTATACGCAAGGGGATGAGCCGGCCGGCCGTCCCGTCCATGTAAACATGATGTAGATACGGCGGCTCAGACAGCGGGACTCGCGCGTCACACTCGTTGTCGACAGTCATGACTCACAGAGACACTTTCAGAGGATATATTAGATTTCTGCTATTTATGTGTAAAACGTTGCACATTCAGCGTTTCATGTTAAAATAGAATTTGCATTTTTTTTAATTAATATATATTTATTCTCATTTGATATCATGTCATGCAGGTTCAATGTTGAGTTGCATTTCAGAGTTCTGTTCATTGAAGGTACAAAGTCCTGATTTATGAGTGCAGGAGTTTATAGACGGAACATTTATATTTTCTTGTAGAGAACAAACATTTGTCTTGAATAATTCCTCCAACAGAAAAGAAAGAAGACGACAAGATGAAGGGGAAGAGAAAGGAGCGAGACAGTCGTTCTGTAGAAGAGTGAACTGATCAGCTCTTCTTACTGCTCTCATGTCGGCTGTTCAGGAAAAAAGTTCTTCATCTCGTGTATTTTGAGAGACATAAGGACAAACAAACCGTGGCACAGACGACTCAGCTTGTGACAACCAGTTTCCATCCACAGTAAAGACTCACGCTTCAACTTCCAACCCTCATCCCCTGCTGAAAGCTCCCCTCCCCTCCCCCCCAAAGCTACGTATCTATGGACACGTTAACTAATACAATTTATTAAAAAAAATTACAGGCAATAATCGACTCAAAATGATGTCATTCCAATTGTTTAACTGCTTTATTGAACAGTAGAGCATCACCGTAGCAACATGTCCTGTCCTAACGCCCTCAATGAGAATTCATTATTAAGAATGAAATATATCCCCCTACCTCCTATTAATAGCTTTAGTAGTAAATAACAGGTAGTGTACAGGTAGAGTGAAACTCTGAGCTGACTCATGTGAACCTCACGTAGCATCAATGTTTGTAGACTTGGAGTCCCTTAAATCGTGACTCACCCTCACAGGGTTAGTCGGATGAGTCGGCGTGGCTCTGGATTGCTACTTTAAAAATAAACATTCGTATAGGAAAATTATGGTGCAGCCTCTTAGAAGTTGTATTCCTACCATACTCCACCCAGACAAAATGTACACACACTTTACAAACTGGCTTCTTTAAAACTTCTAGTACCTCTGTTTTGATGGAAATAAGTTTGTATGTAATGTGAACTGATGAGTACATTTAACATGTCCAGCAGCAGCAGATTGAATGAACAATCAGAGTGGCAGTAGTAGACTGCCATTGACAGATAGTTTCTAAGTAAAGGTGTCACAGTGTTGACTCATTCATGTTTTATTTCTCTTGTAGATAAAATCAGTGGCTGTGTTTTAAACTCTAGAGGAGCTAATTACTTGACTGAAACCCCAATGGATTTAATTGTTTTTCGATTTCCGCTGCTATGTAAATCAGAAGTAACTAATCCCATTCATACACATTCAGACGCCGCTGATGAAGCAGCGGGAGCCTAAGCGTCTTGCCCAAGGACACATCGGACATGTGGCTGCAGGAGCTGGGATCGAACCCCCGTCCTTACATTCATTCACAAGTCCTCATAGGGCAGCGTTGTTGTGATAAAATGACTAAAGTAAAAGGAGGTTCATTGAACTTTTGGACTTAAAAAATAAATAATCAGTCTGCTGAGTTTTCTTGTCACAGCCCTTGTTGTGCCTGATGTTGATATGAGGGGTAACAGGATTACAGAATTAGATGATTTTGCATATTTGGGTGAAACTTTAAAAATGAGACTCCTACATGTCTCTTCTTTATTTCCTAAAGGTCTGCACCACCTCCTTCATCTGCTGCACCCTCACCCTGACATGCGTCAGTGAATGCATCACGGTTAAACCTCAGGGAAATCTGTCTCTGTGTACAAGTCTGACTTCATCTACCCGTGCAAAAATCATGACCTTTACATTTTCTGAGTCATACTCCGGAGTCCTTTTTGCTCCCCAATGTTTTTTTTTTCTGCTTTGAAATCATCCTCGGAGGTTGTTGTGTGCATGTGACGTGCCGTTTAATTGTGTTAAGAGTTAATCCGTTGTCGCTATCTTCCAACGAGCGCTCTGCTTTTGAAGTCACTGAAGCGTTGCCGTCGCTAATTCCTAACCCTTCTTTTATCTCTCCCTCCTTCTGCTCCTTTCTTTTATCCGTAGAAGTGTTTAACTTTCTTTCTCTCTCTCTCTCTCTCTCATTTTCAGCAAACTCCGACGCCCTGAAAGCCATGATTTATGAAAACAGCATCGACTCTAATGATGGGTAAGTGTGCCTTTCTCAACCAGCAGATGGCAGCATAAGCCTCCATGAAAGCTTGTTGGTGTCACTACAGACTGAGACCAGAGTTATCCAGAACAAGAGATGAGCACTGAAGGCATTTAGGCCACATTTTTCCTCTGACACTTCTCCTGATTGGCAGGTTTGATTGAGAGCAAGCAGCTGGGGACATTCATCAGTGTAAGGCAAGGCAAGTTTATTTATACAGCACATTTCAGCAATGAAGCATCACGACAAAGGGCAGAGAAACACATTAAAAGAGGACATTTAAAATTCATTAAAACCTTAAAAATCAAAGAGAAGAAAAAATAAAAGCAGCTTAAACAGAAGCTCAAATATAAGAGTAATATAATAAAATAGGAGTGACAGTGCAGAGTTATAGTTAAAAATCGTATTACAATAAATGTATTTATTGAAAGGCAGCTGTAAACATCTGAGTCTTGAGTCATGAGTGTGTCAGCTGACCTGCAGTTTTCTGGGAGTCTGTTCCAGATATACAGAGCATAGAAACTGAACGCTGCTTCTCCATGTTTGGTTCTGAACCCCGGGGACAGAAAGCAGACCTGTCCTAGACGAACGAGAGCATTCTGGATGGATCATCGTTAATCAGAAGGTCACCGATGCAGTGGTTCTCAAACTTTCAGAATGAGTTCCACCTCCGAAAAAAATGTGGCTCTCCAAGTACCAACATAATGAACAATATTGGAATAAAGTAGCGCAGGGCTTTTTCACTTTATATACAGTTTACACAGTTTTATTCCTGATATGAATATTATTTATTAATGGAACCGCATACCAAGCACTGCAGCCTGGGGTCATTCTCTCTGCCACTCTAAAAGAAACCAAACTTGATGTACCTTGAGTCATATTTCTTTTACTGTTTTGGGTTGTTTGTTGCTAACGGGTGTATAAGCTTCACTGGGACTGCTAACGTCACTACTTGCCCTTGTGCTGGGTTCACTGTCATCCACGTCAGTTTCTGCTGTGCTGCTCGACATATCCACCACACTTTTCTTTCTAATATTTCCCCTTTGGAGCCACGAATGCAACGTTTTTGTCATTTTTGCTACCTCCGCTTGCCATCACAGCTTGGCTTGACAACCATTTGATTTGTACATCTTTATTCATAAAAAATAAATAAAGCAGAGACTCCACAAGAGGGAGTACCACAAGAGGGAGCCCGTACTGTACCACAGTGTGAGGCCCTAAACCATTCAGTGTTGTATAAACCAGAAGCAGTGTTTTACAATCTGTTCTCTGGCAGACTGGGAGCCGGTGTAAAGACCTCAGAACTGGAAGCATTTGGTGCTTAGATGTTGCCGTGTTTCCTTATTGATGTCTTAGCCAGAAGAATGCTAATGTAACTGTGACTATACTTAAAATGAGGGAGTGAATATTAACGAAACTGAAGGTAACAAGTTAGTTCTACTGAGGTACTCTTCTCTGAAATCTACTTAAAATAAAATGTCCACTTGTCATTTATCTCTATTTATTTTACTTATAACACTTGGACACACCTTCTCTATTCTACAATATAGAACAATATATTCGATTATTTCCGTATCTAACACGTGAAAACTTCTGGAAATATTACTGACACACCTGTTAGCTTTAGCTTTAGCTTACTCTACACACAGCACAGTGTTCTCTATACTGCTGAACAATGTTTATATTAAGAACTTTTTGGCGCTATTTCTGATTTTTAGTCCTGTAAAGTTAATGAGTCAGTTAGAGACAGAAAATAAACCAACTCGTGGAGCTAAAAATAGCTTAGTTAGCTTGTTTGCTAGCTAATGCTGAGTCATCATTTTAGAAAAGGTTATCTTACTACAAAATTAGCTACCAAATGTGTTTAAACCAAATGTACTACTTTTGTGTTGTTGTAAGTGAAGAAAGCTTGAAAGGAACTATTACTAAGCTAACTGTAAACAGCTAACATTAAGTTGCTAGTTGCAGCACTAGCCAGGATATTTTGCTAGCATGAAATCTGTAGTCCTTTAAATTGAGTTAAGTGTTTTTTTTATTCACACTTCAGCAAACACATTTCCAACCTAACTTCATTTAAAACAACCTTCCATCCTAACAACAGGAGCCAGTGGTACAAGCTAAGATTAGCCGTCCTCACTGGGCTCTGATACATCAAAGGACAGGGAGTCTGGGAGATGGACAGATTGGAGGAGGAGATGCTCGTGACAGAAGACGAGTGTGAGCAAATCGAGTTAGCGGCGTATGCTTTCCCGTCTCTCTCCTCCTGTCATCTTTGTTTTAGTCTCTCCTACATATTGTTCTGGGAGGAAAAAAAGGGGGAGATAAAGAAGTAAAAATGTTCACAATTTTGGGAGGAAACCGTTGATAAATGGTAGGAGTGTACTAAAGACGAGCTTTTGAGGTTTTCTGCTCAGTCACACTACAAATGCACACATTTCCCCTGCGTCACTTTCATGTGTTTAGCTTCCTCAATTCTGTGTCCAAATCTCTTTTTTCCCACATATTTCTCACTGGAATTTTTGCTCATTTAGTTGCTCTGTAGTATTCCCTCTTCCTGTCTTTCTCTCTCTTTCCAGCCAGGTTGGGCAGTCTGCCATCGGATCACTTAGAGAAGGTGGAGCATGGGGGAGAGGGGTATCAGCGGGGGTAATTTATGGGAGACTTAAAGGGGCGAGACAGACAGGGAGAAGGAAAAGAAAGAAAGAGAGGGAGGGGTGGAGGGGAAAAAGAGAGACGGATGGAGAGAGTGACTGTAGTGTGTCCAGGCCTCGCTATCTCTCCCTCCAGATTTGGTACTTAACTCGCCTCAGTGCTGCTCTCCACGTCAGTACTCCAGTCCTCCACCTCTCCTCTTCTCCTCCATCCCTCTGTCCTTCATTCCCCTTTCCCTTTGTCCACAAGATGCTCTGTTACATCACTTCATCTCTCCTTTGCCATGTCTGTTTTCCCCCTGTCGCGTCTGATCATGTTTGAAACCCGGCTGCTGAAACCTCACACTGTACATGAGGAAAATACATTTCAATCTAGTGTCTCAGGGTCTTAATCTAATGCATATAACCTGTCATTGTTTACACTGAGGTTTCCAATCTCTGCTGGTTATATTTATCAAAACATTGTTACCATTTCCTTATGAAATGTTTGACGGTGTAGTTTAAATACTTTTAGGGGGGTAAGGGATGTCTGAAATATCGTAGTAATTACAGGAAAAAGGAGGAACAAATCTAAAAATGAAACTCTGTCAGAACCACTGATGGAAACACAATGGCTCTGTGTCCTCTTTTTATTTGGCTCGTTCCTCATGGGGCAGATCAAGTGCAAGAACCTTCAAATAAAACTTTAGCAGGCTTAATTTGCGTGAACCAGGACGCAATGGCTGCGAAACTCTTCATTTCAGGTCCTCAGAGATTCTAGAAATACATTAAAATATTTGAATCCCAGAGCTATGGCTATGGTGTTATTGTGAACTGCACCAACTCCTTCCAACTGACCAATTGACCAATTGTCCTTCATAACTGTCATCACAGCTTTGCAGCCGCATTGATTCTGTTACATCTTCATCGGTACATGTATTTGCAAGGAGCACATGACGATATATTGAGCACAGTGCTGAAAAACACTGAGAAAAGATATATCAGGATAGTTATGGTTCTGATTTTATCACCCAACCCTCTGGCATTAATAAAGTATAATTTGGTCTAATTTGCTTCATCTGTGGTTCTCCAGAAAAATGCAAATCTAAATGCATAGGAGAGGCTTTTCATTTCAGTTTGTTTCCTGAGTATTGAGTCCTGTGGTTACATACTTCCTGAATATCTGTGGTCATAAATGGCTTCAGGTCAGGTGTAAGCAAAAGGACGTTTTAAGCGCAGGATATTGTTCAAAATGAAAATAAACTTGTCTAGTATCTGGTGTGTCAGACATCAACACTGTGCTGAGGTTTGCCTTAAAGAGGACATATTATACCCCTTTTCCACCTTTTTCAAAACAGTCCCCTGTGGTCTTAATGAAACATCTGTGCTCTTCTTTGGTCAAAATATAAAATGAATCAAGCACCAGAGGAGGTTTGTGACCCTGTATAAACCAGCTCTCTCTGAACGCTCCGTTTTGGTGTGTGTGTCTCTTTAAATGCAATGAGCCTGTATAGAAAGTATTTGGCTGTAGCAATTTTATTTTCAAAGCTTCTGGTTTTATGTTGTGTAAACAGTAAAAAGATGACTATTCTTGTAATCTCAGTTTGGCTTTGTGCTTTATGCAGCTCCTTAAAATGCCATAAAAAGCCTCCCCAGCAGAGGGCAGGCTTTCATTGCATAACATTTGTGCTCCAAATTTAGGAATAAAATATTCAATCATTGCATAAAACCTTAATGTTCAGGTGTCCGAATACTTACTGCCAGTTGCCGTATCTTAGCACCCCCCCCCCCCCCAAAGCTCTTACAGTTAGTGTCTGCTGATGCTGTGGCTCCACGACACAGAGGACACACATCAAACAGACCTACTGTAACTCATTAATGCTGTTTATCCCTTGACACACAGGCTCTCTCACACACACACACACACACACACACACACACACACACACACACACACACACACACACACACACACACACACACACACACACACACTCTGTTTATTAAATGTTTATGTCAGGGCGCAGAGACTCTGTTTACTCCACCTGAGTGTAAACAATGTGAAGAGCTGCTCTCCTGGGTCATAAAACATTCACACACTCTCCCCCTAAAAACAGAAACACACTTCAGAGAACTGTAAACACTGTAAAAAAAAAAAGAATAAGTGGAGAGAAACTTTATTTTGTCATGTGTCTACTGTTGAGATGTTCTGTGTGTGTCGCTGATGTCTCACTCCTTTTCATTTCTCTGGTATCTTTTATTGTGCCGACCTATAAAGCATTTCTTTTTTCATTTATCTCTACTTTTCATAATTACTCTGTAAATAGAAGCCATTCAGAAGCTTTCCTGATCTCACGTTGATATCATAAATAATGCTCTGTGATATATTTGAATAATTATAGAATCAAGAGGAAGTCAAATCTGAAACAAAACAACCCTTTGCTCTCTGTTTTCAGTCCTCCATTAACCCCAACCTCTCCCGGCACCCCGACCCCTCCGACGACTCCCATATCACCGGGCGCACCTCCAGGAGCCGCCAAGCACACCTGCAACCACCTGCACACCATCGGCGGGCTGGGCGGTCACAAGAACATCTGCACACGCTGCAGCCAGAAGAAGTGGCCGCTGATGAGGAGGCAGTCTGCACGCAAGGCGGAGCAGCGCCGCAGCCAGCTCGGAGAGGTCACAGTGCTGGCTGTAGGCAGGTGGGCAGGTGTGTGTGGCTGTGTGTGTGACTGAGTTTGACTGTGTGTCTGGTGCAAGTAGAGAGGAGAAGTGAGTTTGACATGCTGTTTTAGGATTTTTCTTTAGAATCAATCAAAATTCAAAACAATTTCCCACAGAAGCAGATAAGCTATTATTGCACACACAACTTTTAAACACTGACTCAACTAATCATTGCTCAAAAATCAACAATTAATTACAAAGACTACAATCGATCTGCACTTTGACACCAAGCTAAGTGACCTGGAAACATCACAGGTGAACAGTCAGGATGAAGCCTGGGAACAAAAAACACACGGCTCATTCAGAGCGTTGAGAAGTTTCAGTGGTTAACTTGTGTTCAGGATCCTATGCTGCTGTTAATAATTACACAAACCAGCAGAGGTTCACACACAACAAAGACAACTGCATTGTTTCAATTGCATAACAATTCAAATTTACCAGCGTCTACTGAAGATAGGAACGTATATATGTTAGAACCAAGCGGCAACCTCCAGTGTTGAAAAATGAAGCGTGTCCACTTGAGCACCGGAAGTCACATACACGCCACATTAAAAAAAGCCTGTTTTTACAGCATAAATAAACATGTTTACAGCCTGGTACAAAAAATGAAATAGGTCTGATTAGTCATTGTCCTCACAGGAACACACTGTACGGGGGCGGATTTTTTTTTTATAACACATCCGTTTTGATTCTATAAACGATACGATACTGTTAGGTGCTTGGCTGACCTGATTGACAGGTGGGCGCGATTTAACTGTTTGTCAAAAGGCTTAAAACCCGCCTCCGCTCCGGTTCTCAGCCTGTCGTTAGGTTGTCTGAAAATTAGGCTGAGACAGGATTTCCAGCATGGCGGCTGCCGCCGATGAGCCCCCTGCAGTAACAGATGGCTGACGTCACTCAGGCCTCCTCCGTTAGTATTCACAGTCTACGGTTAAAACGTGCAGCCAGGTAATAAAACAGTGCTAAGAGATCATTTAAAAGTGCCGTTGATCAGGGTCACAAGATAACAAACAGATGACTGTTGCTAGGCGTCTACAGTAAGTTCATCCACAAAGTCCTTATCTGTTCACCCTGTCCTCAAAATGTAGCCTTTTCCTCATCTATTTGACTTGATTGTGTGAAAAAACACAACCTGAGTGTGATGGAGTGAAACAGAAGAAGACTGCTGTAGGAGAGCTCAGTCCTCTTAATGTGACTGTTCAACAAGTCCAGGACAGCTGCTTGGTTCCTTTATGAAATCATATAACCCAAAACAAGTGCTGTTTAAGTTTTTCTGCTCAAATACTAAAGAACTGATGCAGTCAAGTGTCAGATCATAGCCTTTATAAAAGAAGCAGGAAAGCAGCATTTGTGCTTGAGGAGTGTTTGACAGCGTGTGGGATGTCTCGTCTATTGAAAGTACTCTGTGCATGTTGGTGCACAAATATTTTTGGTAGATGCTCGTTTCGTACGTTGTTTGAAAACATGCAGTAATTTGAATCTCAGCATTCCACTGCTGTGTATTTCTGTATTCACTAATTCATTCAGTGTTTGCCTCTTTCTGTCAAGACCTTAGATGGCTATTTCACAATAAAAGCCTCCTCTTATTCAGCCAGATGAAAGCTTTTATTTTGAAGGAAAGAAAACACAAACACTGCGTTAACAGTAAGTTACAGACTCACTGAAAATGTCATTGAGAGGACAATCATTTTCTTTGGATTTTGCCACTTTAAGTAGAAACAATATAGAAACATAATTACTGAATAAATTCACATTGAATCGCTACAGTATAGCGCTACAGGAAACAAGACTTTTCTGTCTATTTATTTAGTAAAAATGATCCTTTCTCAGTTCCGAAAAGAGGATTAAAATCCACTGTAAGATGTCAATGATGATTAAATTAACAAGAACATTTCTCAGTCCACGATTGAACCCGTTAACGTTCTCAGCCACGTCTCTGTCACGCAGCGATCCTCCTCCTCCTCATCCTAAACGTCCCACCGCGAGCTGATTGGGATGCAGAAGAGGCTGCTTTCATTTTCAAACCCAGATGAATGGACGCGTACGCACAGGGTCAGCATGACCTGGATACTAATATTTATTCGCTGATTTAATTAAAGCTGCTGGAGTGTGTGTGCATGTGTGTGTGTGTGTGCTCGGCTGGATGAGAGAGGTGTAAACGTCAGGTGAGAGTCATAGTGAGGCTGATATCAAACTGAGTCATGACTGCACTTATTTAAGGACAGTTTTCTGATGTTTTCTTTGGTAGACTTGGTAGACTCTTTGGTAGACTTCCCACTGGGTTCCTTTTTGAAAAAGTGTCTTAAAAGCACTCAACAGTAAACACTGTCCTTGGTGTGTTTTTTTTAATGATGTTTTCATAATCTGACTGCACTAAACTAGAACTCTGTCCTTTCCTGTTCATCGTTGTTTTCTCAGGTTCAGGGTGACAAAGGCTGAAAAACCAACAAGGGAGAGGCGCAGTCTGCTAATAACAGACTCTAACGGCAGCGTTCCTACGTCTCCTGTGGAGGCGGAGCCAAAGAGCCGGACCACGTCAGACTCCCAGCAGGTCTGTATCCTGGAAACGTCTTCCTCTGTATCCCTCTTTGTCTCCCATCAGGCTGCTCCCTGCTGACACCTGAGGTTAAACAAGTGTTGGTATAAATAAACACCATTGATGTGTGTGTGCTTGCCTTGTCTTACTGTTTCTGTGTGTTGTTCCAACAAGTCTGAGGGTTTTATGTCTTCGATGAATAACATTTTGTTCATCAGGCCGTTTTAATACATTGCACGATCAAAAGAATATGACAAGTTGTACAAAGCTCGTTAACAGCTCTTCCTTTAGGCTTTACATCTGAGATAAACACAAGATACTTGTGGTCTGGTCCTGGAGCAGATTGTAAATCCAGCTTGGTATTTTCAGAGATCAGAGGCTTGGCGTGCCTGAACCGAATCAGCCTCATAACCAAATTTGTTTTAGGGTGGAGAGACATTAACCTTATGATTCATTGATTGTACAAAGACAGAGAATCTATTTTCAGCTTTAGAGGACTTAACACATCCGTGTTTGTTTCATGTCATTGTTAGTTTAAGTGTTGACTTTTAGCTTTCCAAGGTGAAAGGATTAAACTCAGATTATTTTGTTCTCAGCAGGAGCAGACAGAAGACTCAGACAAAGAGAAACGGTAGAAATAAAGGTAATGTGTCACTTTTTAATCACTTAGTTACACGTGTTTTCCTGTTTCTGAATGTGTTTAACATTTAAAGTGTCTTTAAATGCAGGCATTCCAAACAGAGGAGAAAGAAAACATCTGGACACTAATTAAAACCCACACATTCAAACATCAGCACAGGAGGAGAAAGAGCGACTTCCCTCTGTGGTCCAGCTCCACGCGAGCCCAAAGTGCTGCAGCTGCTGATGAGGGTGACGGTGGCAAACGTGACATTCAGAGTCACACAGGCCAGTTATTTACGACCAGAAGGAGGAATAGTCTCCATTTCCTCCTGTAATACATATTTAGTAGTGCCTTGCTCAAAGGGTGATAAAGCAGGGCGTCTGATGCTGCTGAACAAAGATGTGTGTACATAAGACTCTGTTTGTGGAGGCTGTGCACATCATTGATTAACCTACACCCAAGAAACCCGTTTAACCAGTATGAGATTTAATGTTAGGTTTGTCATTCCCAACCAGGAAGAAGGAACAACCTGATTACAGAACCAGGAAGTAGACCGGAGCGTCAACACGTGACAAGCACTGTCTCCTGTAGTGATGTGAACATGATGTCAGCGTCGTAGCGGCACACGTTTTCAGGTCAATGTGTCTTCAAATCTTCCCTCTTATGAAGAGAGTGAAGCATTCTGGGAGAAGAAAACAAGCTAATAATTCAGACCATAGACTGTATATAACATTAATTATTATTTACAGTCTATGATTCCGACACATGCTGCTCACTCAGTGTTTTCTCTTAAAGTGACAGTGTTATTTTGTCCATCCCAACCCACATGTTCCTTTTTTTAATTTGTCCCGTGTTATAGAGGCATGAAAGAATCTGTTAACATACTTGTATAGTTTATCTTTGCCTTTGTGTGTCTGTAAACGAAATATTTACATTTTTGTCAGTGTATACATTTTCCCGCTTGAACACCAAGCCGAGAGTCTTAATGAGCGTATATGAACTATTTCACTTTCAACGTGGTCTCCATCAATCTGAAGACATACTGTACATTTAAAAATGGATTGAAATAATTGAAATTAGAGCCTGACCGATTAATCGGCCAGCCGATAATATCGGCCGATATTAGCATACCCGGTGACTATTGGTATAAGCTTATATTATTGCAGATATGCGCCAATATTACAAGATTAATTTACCAGTGAAATAGCATTTTATTTGAGTATCGTTACATTTAATAAGCAGTTCTCCACCAGCCGTATGGATTATTATTGAGTGTCAAGCAATGACGCACGTACATGCACAGTTTCTTTCCAGTTGAGTGAGCATCTTGTCTACGTTATATATCTTTTCCAAAAGTATTTGATAACTGCATTTGAGTGTGTTGTCTATCTCTACAGATCAAATATAGATCTAAGAAAGATATCGGCCGATATATCGGTATCTGATTTTTTCTCTCTCCCCAATATCGTTATCGGCACCAAAAATCCCGTATCGGTCGGGCCCTAATTGAAATTGTTAAAAGTTTACATTCAGATGTTTGAAACATAGTTGCTTGTGTGGCAGAGACTCATTAAGGGAACGATGCTCTGGATGCATCGTGGGAAATGTAGGAATTGTTTTAGAGCTAAAAATGAAAAATCAGTCAGTTTAAGCTTGAGTCTGAGTATGCCGAGACATATTCATCAAAACATGTATTTTCCCCAGATGTTTTACTTTGATGATTTTTCATAATGCCTCGTTTTTATAAAGACACTGTTTTGAAAGTAAAGACATGGGATGGTTTGCTGTTTTTATTGTTGTGTAATGAAAGAAATAAGCAAATAAAGATGACTAAATCATATCAAACCATAAATACTGAACTGTACTATCGTCATTTAATCACATACAGTGTGTACCATGAGACTTGAGTACATTACAGTGATAAAAGCCAGTGTCCACCACTGACCCGCAGGCTAACCCTCTCCTCCCTTCAGACTGAAACATCCATCTTCATATTCTCATTTCCTTCTCCCATCTCTTCCCTAATGAAAAGATGATTTGTCTTCTTCATCTTGAGGAGGTAGTCCTGACGACCTCGGGCTCTCTATTATATTATTTCCAGATAATGGAGATGAGGCTGAGATGGAGCGGTGTGTTTTTTGAGCTGGATGTGCAACACAGAGGATGAACAAATCTTGACTTTTTGTTTCCTCTTGACCTTCTGATTCTTATCTGGTTCACAGACAGGGTTATAATAAAAAGCATACACAAGTTTCAGTCCTTAGAGGGAGCACTGACAATGTTCACAGAGCTGCCATTTCTTTCTGACCTCATGCTCAGGGTGGAATGCTCAAATGCTGATATAATGTCATATCGCTGGCTGAGAGGTTGGAAGTGGTTTAAAGGTAACTTATGAATCATAAACGGGTAACCGCATCTAGATTGATCAACATCAGGAAGACCCTAAATCTGGGGAAAAATGTGGCAATATATGGGTAAAAAAAACAACATTTGATTAGCTATTAGCTCCATCAGAAAACGGCTAACGTTACTTAGCTCTTTATACGGTTAGCTAGGATGTGGCTGTAATCTTATAATACTTTGTTGATGTATATTCCTTACTGATGTAGTGTTAACTATAGGGGTTGGTTTGCTAACATTTGCTGTCTAAATAATTAACCTATTGCCTAACTACTCTGAACAACAACATGGACGTGATAGAAACCTTGTTTCTGAGTAGCACATGGCTGCCGCCGTGGCTGCCGCCATGTCACTTGACAGTGCCGGGGGGAGAATTGACTTTCCAAGTGTTGACAGAGACGGAGGAACATTTACATGCAGTGGAAAAGAAACCCTGTCACACCCCACCCATGGCTGTCTGCACACAAACACAAGTTCACAGGATAACTTCAGGGTGTTAAACCTGTCTGATAGATGTGGTTGACAGTGCAGAACATGGACCTGGTGCAAATATTGACTCCAGTTGTTTACTTTAGCTCTAAACTCAGAATCAAAAGAACACACGAGGTTGAGGGTGTTTCCAGTGTTGTTTCAAAGTTTCTCTCACAAAAAAAACAGACAGAAAATTCCACAAGGAAATCAGGTATGCACATAAAATTCAGTGTGGATGACATAAATCTCAATTCTATCTGTTTTGCATGACTTCAAAAGCAGTACATTTATCTTGGGCACTGAATTATTCAGGCCTCCAGGCGACAAGGCTCCCATGATGCTGCCAGGCTAAGTGCCCTACATCTTATCTTTGGCTCTGGCTATCGGCCAAGAGGATGGAGCTCTAGCTCAGGGCTGGTGGTGGGGGGGACTTTTTTTTTAGGGAAATATTTTGGACCAGAGGGAGGAGGTCGAGTCAATGTTTAACAGCTTTGGAGCAGTATCAGGTCCAGTGACCTTCTGAAATGGCTCACTTTAAAAGAAACTGTAATAGTGGACATGGAGAGGCAACGGCTTTTACTAGTTTGTAACCAGAGTTAAAGCAGCACTATCCAACTTATGACAGTAAAAAATTGGAATGAATTCTTTCTTAAATTATATGTTGAACTAATTCGCAATGAAACATCCTTATCCGATTCTTAACACTCTGGGATTTTCCTGCTACAGCCCCCTATGATCCGGTATGATCTGCAGCCAGGGGCGCTGCCAGGAGCTCCAGGCCCCACACGTCCACAGCAAAGGCTCTCTGTGTGCACAGGCAACTTAGATTTATGCAGTGGTCTAAAATGAATGTTTACTTGCAACACAGTTAAAAAAACTATTACATGAATTTTGTGAAGTGAAAGTGGGCTCACTATCCAAAAAAAGGTTGGGGACCACTGGTCTATCACAAAGACATTCTGTCATATATGAGCCAGACTAACACCTGTAACATTTTTGTATGTTGATGTACATAGCATAGTATCTAACACCTTATAAAGTCCAAGGCAGAGCCCAATATAGTTGTCCTTGATTTATGCATTAGCTCAAAGCGTGACTGCTTCCTGTGCGGTGGTGAATTCAAAAACAACCAAGCTCAACAGAAGTTAAAGTTGAGACATTTCAATCAATGAACTAGCCAGGTACTTAGCTAAGACAGAGCTAACATTGTCAATACAAACAAAGTACTTACAAAAGACATTGGCTGTGTCCGAAGTTATATGTAGTGGGCTATACAGTATAGTGCACTCACTCAGAAAAATTAAAAAACATTTCGGACACTACTCGCTCACTCGCCAGCCGCTGACAGTGACGTCATTGTTGTCGCGCAACTAAAACTTACAGCTTAACAACAGCCGAGGATCAATAATAACGGTAATAAATACATATAAAATATTGAATTTTACATATAATGAAACATATTTTCGGACCAAAACTCATTTATTTATATTCACAGACCCTCCTCTCGTGTCTGTCATCATCATAAGGACAAACTACCGTTACTAACGTTAACGATATTTACTCGGTATTTAAACATATCAAAGATTTCAGTAAAAACGCTCCAAATATGAACTTTATTGTGCTTCTGTGTTCACACTGGTCACTCCTCTCGTCTGTCTGAGAGCAGCCGAGTGAAACGCCACTCTCTGCTCGTAAAACCGCAATGCATGATGGTATATATTGCTCGGATAGTGACCATCGGACTCCCTTGAAAAAGAGGTTTTTAACCTCAATGGGACTTCTCCTGGATAAATAAAGGTTAAATAAAAATAAAATCGCTTGTCCACTACTTTTCAAAATGCATTGTGGGATACATTGAGTGGACTAAATAGGGTATGACCATGCTCACTCAGAATTCGGACAGCACTACAAAATGGCGTGTCCACTATATAGTGCACTATATAGAGAATAGGGAGTGATTTAGGACACAGCCATTGATTAGTCAACCGATTTAATTTCTTCAATGCTAGCACCAGCCTGGTTAGCAAGGTTAATCCTTTAATAAGGTGAGAGTGATTGTGATTCTGATTCAAGTTAGCAAAAACAAAATCAGATTTGAAACAAGCAATTTAGACAAAAATGGCACAGGAAAAGATATTACTGAGATAATAGATCACGTTAGAAACACGGTCTTATTCCACAGACAGAGTGTTTGCCCCTGAAGGCCAGCAGACAGTTTAAAGTTAATACGAAGATGCCTGTTTTATGCTAATGGTAGCAAGTATGCACAATGTTAGCTTCTTAGCTTACTTGGCTAGTTTATTGATTTAAATGTCTCAACTGTAGCTTCTGTTGAGCTTTGTTGTTTTTGCTCTCAGGAAGCATTCACGCTTTAAGCTAGTACGTTAGGTGAATTCCAAATCAAGGACGACTATTTTGGGCTCTTCCTTGGACATTCTACATAAAAATGCTATTTTATGTAGATAATTAACAAGTGCTCAGAACTGTTAGAGGAAACATCAACAGACATTAAAAGGTTAGCAAGCTTCTGACCCTTGAAATCAGTCTGTGTAGTATTAACAGAACCAGGAAAAGAAAACCCCCGTTAGCTTGAAATGTTCACGTTCATATAGTTGCTACAGAACACAGCTACTGTGAATGACCTACAATCTTTAGAATAAAACCGTTGGATGGACATTTCTCTCTTGATACAGTCCTATCTGTGTATGTGTGTGTGTGTGTGTGTGTGTGTGTGTGTGTGTGTGTGTGTGTGTGTGTGTGTGTGTGTGTATGCCTCAATTAATGGTGACATCATTAACGCCAACAGAGCCTAGAGAAAAACAAACAAGCGTTGCACACGCATCACCCCGGGGACTGTACAGCAGGGTGCCTAATGGACCTAATAAAAACAACATGAAGGAATCTGACACACAAGTGCTTTTTGTTTTCCTCCATCTAAATGCAACACACAGCAGGTTGTGGCACAAATTAGCTTGTTGCTAATCTACTTTTGTGCCGTTATCTCGGGGCAGGTGAAGTAAATTGATTACTACGGGTTACAGGGATGACAGTCGAGAGAAGCAGTGAAGGAGAGAGGGAAGATAATGGAAAATAAGGGAGTCAATGGACAGGTGAAATTCATTTTTAAAACATATGAAAGCATTCATTTACATAATTTATCATGAATCTCTCACACACAATTAACAGCCTATTTATCTGAAGAGATGATTGTTGTGACTTTAATTCTGTAAATAAATGGAATGATTCAAAGATAAGAGTGGAAAATAATATTTTTATTTTAAAAACATGAAATATAAAAAAACAACAACAGATAGATTTAAAGCAGCTAAGAATGTAGCAGACCTGTGTTAATTCACATGTTTCTCAACTGTTCTTCTGCACTGTAGCTTTAAGAAAATGTCTCATAACAGTCGTAAATAGTTCATTCTTTGGAGACTATTTTCAGTTTTGGATGAATACATATTAGGTGCACAAATGCAATTTTATGGAGGCAAGATGGATTAGACGAGAATAAAGTATTTAATATATGTTCACTGTTTGCTCATTAATGTGATTTCAGTAGCTATTGTTTTTTTTTTGTCATTTTCTTTAATAAGATCAATACAACGGCAAGAATTGTCAAGTCGTTGGCGAAGAAAGTTCAGGACAGTCAACATCAAAAAGCAAAAGTGTGTCAGTCATCGAGGCAATTGTTTCTCAACGAGAGGTAGTCCGACGTGAAATGCAAAACATCTTGTCACGTACGTTGAAAAAAACTAGAACCCAATTGCAGAACCAAACAAAAAATATTTATTAAACAAAAGATCAAAAGTCCAAAAACAAAAGTGTATTTTTTCAGTTTCAAAAGTCCAACAAAAATCTACAAGGGAAGACTGGGAGTCAAAAGAAAACACTAGAGCACAGGTAGGTATAGACGTTTGACAATAGTCATTCAGTGCGCATTTTTTGGGTCCACCTCAGTAGACTGAACATTTCAGCATGGATACTAACTTCCTGGTTTTATGCAGTATGATTTGGATGCATCCTTTCAGGAAATAAATTGTATTTTAACACCCACAATGCTGTACAAAATTAAATGTAAAACGTCACTTCACGTGTGCCTCCAAATCACTTTTTGTTTGTTTGGTGAATATCATATCTGAGTTGGAGTGTCAATAACATGAGGCGGGCTAATGACGCCACTTCTACACTGAATGAATCAGATGAAGTAGGAACAAATATCTGCCTACTGAACAGTAGGTCCTAACAGTATACAGCACAGATAGAAGGGACTGTCCACTGTCAGATTGTGTGGGCACTTTGAAATTCGGAAGCACCCAGAGACTAAATACAAGGGGCAATCAAACACAGGTGAGACAAACGACACAGGTGAAGACAATGAGGGCAATCAAAACTGGAGGGAAACACACAGAGGCAGGAAGTAAGACAAGACAAGAGGGGACAAGAAATACAAAGTAAAATAGGAAACACTTAAGACTAAACTAGGTAACATTAACATAAAGAAACACCAGGGAAGAATAAGACTAAATAAAAAAATGAAATCTAAACTCTGAAAACTAAACAAGACCAACTCATGACACACCTGGGCCTGTTTTCAGTATTCATGGGAAATGTGGTTCTCTGTTTTTTATGTGTTGGTGAATTTGTATTTTTGGCTTTAAGAATGACATCTGTGAACTAACTACAAAACCAGAATCACAATCAGAATCAGCTTTATTGGCCAACACACAAGGAGTTTAACTTCGGTAGACTGTGCTCTCTTTGTACAAACCACTGAAAAGCCAAGCACATGGTGCAGAAAGAAGATATTTCTTGGAAGTCTGCATGTTGTGTTTGACATCATGTATGTATTCACAAGAACAAACAACAATGCTAACCTCAAATATTCAAGCTTTGGCTTAAAATATGGACTTTTCTGCTGGAGAAATGCACCTCTTGTTATATTTTTACCAAAATAAAGCTCCAGCTGTCGACAAAATCATGATCCATCTTTCTGTGAATCCTTGAACTGATTGAAGGATCAAAGTAATCTGGTGACGCACGAGCTGAGCTCAGCTCTGTTGTTTCAGCGCTAAACGACACGCTGATGAAAAGATGACTCACTGGTTTGATGAAGGAGAAACTCTACAAAGACTCCTGTTGTCATCACGCTGCACGGACACAAGGAAATGTTCTTCTCTCGTCACTCACACACAAACATTTAGAAGTTCATAAAGAAAATAGCTCATTCTGGAAACAGCTTCTGACCGCTCTTTGGAGCACAAACCAAACATTATTAATTGCCTAAGCAAGTTTTTCTAATGTGGTTTGCTCCTTTAGTAAAGACGTCAGTGCAGAAGAATACGCTTGTTTGTTCGCGAGCTTGTGATATTACCTGCTGACTAAAACAGCCACCAGCTCTTTCCATAAGTAATGTTGACCATCATTGTAGAAAAGTTAAAACAGCCCCCTTGAGAAAGTCACAAACCTTCTCTTTCACTGACTCGTGTGTAGTTTTTGTCTCAGTTCTGCCCGAAGGCTGGTAGTCTTATAGCCATTATGTAACATCATGTAAATCCAGTTTAATGCAGTATCACTGTGACTTATGTAAGTAGCACTGTACAGAACATGTGGATGGATCGACTTAACCACATTATACTTTACCTCAAATATTTCCAGCAGTTATCAAAGCCAGAGAAATACGTAGTTTCGGGACTTGTCTTGTCGTGGTGGCCGCCTTGACAGTCGCAACATGTTTATCATTGCCATTGAAACACCGGATGTTACGTCAAAGACGCATAAGGAAGCGGTTCCTTCATTTCTTTGAGGGTCCGCTTGAGGCTGGCTGCAGAGCACAGGAAGTCACTTACACACCCCATTCAAAAAAGCCTGAATGGGGTGTGTTTACATGTTTACAGCCTAGTTAAGGAAACGAAATAGGTCTGAGCGCACCATGCAGGGGGGAATTTATTGATAACTTAACTGTTTTGATTGAATGAAGGATAGGCGTTGTAGGCACGTAGCTGACCTGGCGGGCATTGACAGGCGGGCGTGATGTAATGGTTTGTCAAGAATCTTAATTAAACTGCTGTTCTGAATCTAAATTTGACTTGAGTTGCTGCTTTTTTGGGAGTGGGAGGAGTGGGGGTCACTCATCATGCTATGTCTAGGTTCTCCTTAAAGATCCCATATTATGCCCTTTTTGTGGTTCATATATCTAATGTATGTGCCTACTAAAGTACGTTCACAATCGCTAATGTTCGAAAAAAGTGTCTGTTTTCATGTACTGCCGATCAATGCAGCTCATCTCATCTGCCTGTGTTTGTTACGCTCTGAATCCCCCCGAGCAGGGTCCCCACGTGTGCCAAGTCTGACCTGATTGGTTGGCCGATCTGCTCTGTTGTAATTGGTCAGTCGTTTGGACAATTCTCAGAAATGTCACGCCCCTTTTACCATATTGGGAATGTAGCTAATGTGCAGCATGAGCATGTGCTTGCCACAACGAGCCAATGGGCTTGGATCAGTGACATCATCGCAGTGTGATATCACACTGCCAATTTTCAACGAGGGGGGCTAGAACCGAGCGTTACATGCTGCTACTGCTACTGCTAACAGGTAGGAGAAGCCGCGTTTCCGCGGACTTTGAATTTTTGCACATAGATGTGCCTAAACATGCACAAGACACCTGGAAAACACACTAAAGAGCATATAAAACCAGAAAAAGCATAATATGGGACCTTTAACTGGGGCATAACCCACAGTTTAAAAAAATATTGGCAATACTAATGCATTTCAGGTGCGCACTGGCCAGTGGTTAGGTTGCGCACCATGTACGGAGGCTATAGTCCTCCAAGCGTGTGTACCGGCTTCAAATCCAAGCTGTGGCTCCTCTCCTGCATGTCATTCCACATTCTATCCCTGGTTTTCTGCACTATCCAATCAAATGAAGGCAAAAAGTCCCCCCCAATAAAATAAAAAAGTTAATTTAAAAAAAATATCCAAAGTAAATAAACCTAAAGCATGTGTGAAACAACTTGACCCTGCCATGTCTTAAAAACAAAGTAAACTAAAACCAAGTTTTAGCCCTTAAGAGAACACTACAAATGACAGGTCCATGGCATAATTACAGGGGACAGGGAAAGGAGGTTTGATGGATAGTTTAATGTCCAAAGAAAAGGCTATTCTTGTATCACCGACTCCACCTCCTTCACTGAGAGACTCTGAGATAGACACTTTAACAGCCTTTCCTGCCGTGAGGAGTCCAGTCAGATTGCTGTGAATGTTTCCAAGGAGCTCTGTGTGTACATGTGTTATGTGCTGTGTGTGTGTGTGTGTGTGTGTGTGTGTGTGTCTTCCGCAAGCAAAAAAAGCCCAGAGGAGCTCATTAGAGAGGCCACGGGGCCCTAGATGCTGCCCACGGAGCTTCTAACTCCTACAATGGCGAGGGTTTAAACAGGAAAGTCCCACAGCGCTCACACTGAAGCGGGAGGAAGAACTCGTAAACAAGTATCAACACCTTCAGGATCACAGAATCTTTCAAAAGTCCATTTCCTTTACGACACTTGAAAGAATTACTAGGTAGCCTATATATAAAAAAGTATGTAACATCCAGGCTTTTTAAAATGAATCTACTGTAAAATGATTTAGCAGGTAGTTATAAGAGAACAAATAATTTAACTAAAATCAGTAAATAGCATCTGAAACAGAAAATGTGATTTATTTTCTAGAGCATGAATCATATCCAGGTAGCCGACAGCTTCACCTACTTTACACATTTGCATCACTAAACAATAGCACGCCACCTTAAAAGCTCTAAAACATCAGAAGAGACAATTAGCCTGAGTGTCCAAAATGAAAAGTAGCTTAATAGTTTATTCTTCACACCTAGTCCGTGCTAAAAATGTCTTTTAGTGTACTGTATTATTGTCCTGTTAGCAAATGAGCTAAGCTACAGAGAAAGGGATCCTTAGACGTTTAGAAGATAGCCTGAGGGTCAAAACTGCTGTTAGCTAGCTTATTAGCTATGTTGCACCACCGTTGTTTTATTGATTTTGACAAACACTTTTTATTTATAGATTGAAATAGATGCTGTCAAGTGTTTGAATTAAGTTTTTATTGTGCCCTAAGTGACTAAGCTAGGCTGACATGTTTGAGAACGAACCTTTGAAGAGCCTTAGAGTCCAAAGTAACCTTTGAGAAGCTCACTATTGGAGTTGGCTATGTAGCTTATTAGCCTTGTTACAACACCATTGTTTTGATTATTGCTTTCTTTGACAAATCTGTCTATTTTTTTGTTAGCAAACAAGCTAACTGACCTCTAAAGCTTTTATGACTTGACTATTGTTAGCTTTGTTATCGGTATTTGGCTGTTAGTGACTAGCCTACAAGTAGCTGTCAACGAACAAAAGCTACATGTATAATCGTAAAGAAGGGCTGCCAACTCACGCAATTGGCGCGAATCTCACGCTCTCATGCCACACATGCCTTCAGTCTTTGGCAGTGAGGCTGAGAGTACATCATAGAGCCTCGGCCACCATCGAGTCTGTGATGCTAAGATGGTAAATTAAGGACCTGTCATACCATGGAGATCATCTGCCGTCGGTCCTAGTTGCACCGTCGGGGAGCCATCGTCGCTCTCGTTTTTGCGGTGTGCCCAGCTCTGTCACTACCCGTGCACCCGTTGGCGTTTTTTCAGCTGATCCGACATGTTGAATTGCTCGGTCAGCGTCGGCACAGTTGGTGAGAGGAGTCACTGATTGGCTGTTCAGCTAAGCGAATCAGTGCACGAGAAGAAAAACGAAAGTGACCAAAGCAAGTAAACGACTACAGTTAAGAGGCAACTGTTTATCAGACATTATTCTCGATTAGAAGTACCAATATTACGAGTGGTGAGCGACAGTGGTGTAAAAATGGTCTTCTCCTATCATAACAACGGTTTATATATCCGCATTCTTCTTCGTCCTCGTCAGGTTTCCCCTTTTAGGAATGATGATTACAGACTACCGCCTCTCACGCATGCACAAAAGTACGTGGTAGTTGGCCGTCGGCTGTAGTCTTTGCGATGTGTTCCAAGTGCAACTTTTTTTGGCCAAGACAAACGCGTCGTGAGGCGACGCCACCGACGGCCTTTGAAGCCAATAGTGTTTGCTGTCTGCTTGGTGTGTCAGGGCCTTTAAACAGATTGCCTGTGAACACACCAGTCATCATCATCATCCTCTGTTTGAACCATACAGTCTCCAATCTAGAATCAAGAGTTGGCAGCCCTGCATAAAGTACAGTATTTTTCTCTACTCAGAGCTACCAAAAGCTAACTGGCTAATAATAGTCACAATGTATATTCACATTTAAAAAAAATCCCAATTGCTTAGAAATACATAAAAATCCTCAGAGTTTCCATGTACATTCCTTTATTTTACATTAAAACATATGATATTGAGTAGTAATGATTTGGCAGGCAAACAAAGAGTGAAAGGAGGGCAGCAGTGAAAGTTCATGTAGCAAAACAGCTTATTTAGCATTTAAACACTTTTGAGCTTTTTCAGCCTCAATTAGTTCGTTGTTAGGCACATAAACAAGCTGCAGATTGAACTAATGTCAAAGGCAACAGCAGTAACACGAAACCTGACCTATAAAAAAAAGAGGAAAACGTGATCTATTAGGATGAACTGATGGCCCCTGTGTGTTTGACTCTGAAGGGTTTGACATTTGCTGGACTTTTAAAGCGCAAAGTTCAGCTAAGGTAAAAAAAACTATAGAAGCTGAAGTGTTATCAGTGAAATGTATGATTCTCTTATTTCTTATTTTCTTTGGTAACCTGCTCAAGACTTCAAGTGTGCATAGCTCTTCTGATATGCTACAATATAACAAAAGGTCTCACAGTGATTTTGTGCATCGATTTACGTTGTGAATTGACAGCAAATCAGACAAGGGGTAAACTTATTTTTCTAAAATAGATACAATATTCCTTTTGTTTGATTCGTACAAAATTGATGACACAATAAGATATAAATAAAGAATGCCTCCTCATAAACTGCTGAACCCAGCTGCTCAAAACTTAAGCAGCTTCCACTTTCCTCTTACAATCAATCTAAAATGATGTGAGTCAATGACAATATAAATAAAAAGGGAGGACAAAAAAAGAACATGGGAAGGGTATCAAAATGTGACCTTTCTTCAAAGTGAAAAAGGGCAAAATTCCTGAAGAAAACAGCAAGCAATGGCAAGGATATAACGACTCTATGCTAGCAATTAGCATAGCTTTCCTCCAGAATGAGGCAAAAAGCTGATAAAAGCATATTGGTAATTTTGGATCAACACCTGTAACTGGGCAGTGTGGACGTGGCAAAGCAGTCAATGAGCCTTTTAGGACTGTGGAGTGTTAGATATAACAGTTTTAAAAGAGCTAACAGGCTAATTTGGCTGCTGGTGATATTCACAGTCTACACAGTCGTGTCTCTTTATTTGTGATTTTTGTCAAACCTCGCAGCTTTTGGGAAGTTGCCTCCTTCACGAGGCAGACTTGATCTTCTGTCAGTGTGGGCAGAATACAAAAACATCCTTTTGTTTTGTAAACAGTTTTCCTTCATTAGTTCCACGTTCTTATATAAAATCACCAAAGGTTTTATTCAGGAGCGTGGGACAGTCTTGAGGGTTTCGAACGCTCTGTTAAGTAGCGTTCAGGTCGGTCTGTCACTCGCACTCCTCCCCTGCAGTCGCGGCCTCCAAAGCAGCAAGAGCCTCGGCCACCATCGAGTCTGTGATGCTGTCTACACATTCTTCCTCGTCCTCGTTCCTGGACTCGTCCCCGTCCTCACTCTTCATCACAGAGATCCCGCTCTCCATGGTGGAAACATCTGGAGTCTTTGGCAGTCTGCGCTCGTCCCTGGTGTCTGCCGAGGACAGGCTGGTGGTGCTGGTGTGGATGTCCACAGACAGGACGCTACCTTCATCCC
Source organism: Tautogolabrus adspersus (assembly GCA_020745685.1). Lineage (NCBI taxonomy): Eukaryota > Metazoa > Chordata > Actinopteri > Labriformes > Labridae > Tautogolabrus > Tautogolabrus adspersus. The sequence continues at coordinate 8,612,074 of CM036556.1, read as the reverse complement.
CCGTGTCACAGGGGTACTCCGGCGTTCCTCCTACACCCTCGTCTAACTCGTCTGCTGACGGGATTCCACTGTCAATCGTGATGGAGCTGTCCCACCCGTTCTTTGTCTGATGGTGTCCTTGCTCACCGTAGCGCCTCTGGTTCTCCTCTATGTTCGGGTAAACGGGCACCTGGCTTGGGCCTCGCTCCTGAATCATCCACCTCGGATCAGGTTGGATGATGTAAACCTCTGTAGGTGGAGCGTTCCCCTGTCTGTCCTTCGCAGATGAAGGTGCAGCGTGCAGCCTGTGGTTGACGTGGTTGTTGTCAGCCTCTAGTTTCAGCGTGCTGTCGGTGGACTTGCTGTAACTCGGGTTGTGGATGCCCTGCTTCTGTTTGTTGTGGTCGCCGCCAGGGCCTCCGCCTGAGAAGCGGTGAGGATGGTAGAGCATGCTGTCTGCGGAGTCCGGCTTCCTCCCATCCACCGCCACAGAGGGGTCGTACATGTAGCTGCAAGAGAGAGACAGATAGAGAATGTGTCACTCACAGTCCTGAAACCACTAAAATACTCAGAAAGTCAAATTCTCAATACTATTCCTGTTTTTAGCATCCATATAGATCTTCCAAAGTACCCAGAAAGATGATCCTTTAAGTTAAAATTTCTCTTCATCATTGAATGAAAACGTTTATTTACAGATTCTGTATGAAAATCAGAAGAGGCGAGGCACGTTTTTGGTGTTGGAAGTGTTCTGATTTCTGTTTGGAATCGACTGCATGCTGAAAAACAGTCCTGTTAAAAAACACTTGGATGTAATGCAAACCTGTAGGTCATTGGCAGTCATATGTTGTACATTTAGATCTAATTAATGTCCTTATACAGACTTCTGCATTCGATGTCTAAAAACAACTGAATTGATAGTGATGTTTGTCAGTGTATTTATGAACTTTGGGAAGAGCTAGGCTAGCTGTTTCTCCCCACTTCCTGCCTTTATGCTAAGCTAGGTGACTGTCTCAGAGCTGATGCATAAGAGGTATGATTTTTTTTATTAAACTTAATCTTGGAGAAAAAAAAGAAAGAAAGAAGACTGAATTTGGATGCTAGATTAAGGAATGCGATGCTAAAAATTAGACTCACGAGCATTTGTATTCCAACAGAAGAAGCTAATGACACTAGATTACCCATAAGTCATTTAGACTTCAAATTCCCAGAGATGTCAAAATGTGATGCTTCCTGCTGATAGACAGAAAAAAGGTTGCGTTATACCAATCGAAGAAAGGAGAAATAAAACAAATCTGCAGCTCATTTTTAGCGTGATATTCTATCTATCTATATCTACTCTGAGCTCATCTCATTAAGATGAGTGACAGGGAACATTTTCACTTGAATGCAGAATAAAAATCTTTTTTTTGTCTTTTCAGATAAAGCAGCAGTGATACATTGATTAGCGATGATTTGATGTTTTTTTCATTGTATGTATGGTCTGCTCTGTTTTGCTTAATGAGGCTTTTATTGTGTAAATTATAGTCCACACAGATTTCACATCCTCGTAGGACGATGGAGGTCGATAAAGGTCTGAGACTAATCAACGCTCTACACCTTAAATAGCCCCTTGTTGGCTGTAATGACCGCCTGAACCTCCACTTTAGAGGATTTTTCTACGTTATCAAACACACACCTAGACGTGTAGAAGGAGCAATGGCAGGGGGGCTTTTATTCTGCAGGCAGTGTAACAGGCTGTCAGACATCCCCTGCTGCGAGAGCCTCATGTTTTCATCACCTGTCTCTTCTTCCTCTTTCATTTGATTTCTCCTCCACCCTGCAACTCTCCAGGAGCCTCCGCACAAACCTCCTCCTCCTCGTCTTCCTCCCAGCGTCCGCGCAACATAGTCCCTAATCTACGATCCTTTTGCTCTCGACTTCTCCTTGATTTGAGTGTTTCCCCTCGAGCTTTTTCCATCTTTTGTCTCACTCCCGCCTCCTCTTTCTTTAACTTGTCCTCTAGTTTTCTTTACTTTTTCATCGTCTTCTGGCTTGACTTCACACTGCTCAGACGTACGCAGATAACTTTCACATGTATTGGTTTATTCTGGTAAGCAGACATATACACAAACAGCTCCCTCCTACGCGTTTATGGCGACAATCTAACACACACAGACGGTCACCCTCTGACTTGAGCACCTCTCTCTCAGCCTGCCTCCCTCCCACTGTTTCCCTGCACAGTGGAAACCCGAGAAAATGAATGTTTTCCATTTCTCTATCTCCTGGGCAGAGCTGATGCTGTGTCCTGGCTGCCAAGGTCAAATTGGAGCTTTCAGAAAAAGCCAGACACAGACAAGGTGTTTTTTTTTCTCTCCAAAGGTCAGTGACTCATAAAGGTGGACAAAAGTGAAAATGAAACTATATTTTTATCATCGACAGGAGGCATGCTTTCCTATCAGGGCACTCAGTCTAGTGTGAGGACTCAGATTGGTTGCTACAATTTTTCTGTTATTTTCCCCCTCTGGTGTAGCAGAGTGAGATGAATATGACAAAAGGCACAAAAGGCAGCAAAAATGTCTCAGATTTTGGGAGCACTGAATAAAAAAGAACAATTGAGTGTTTTAACAGCTGCTGAGTCAGAGAAAGAGAGAAGCCACAGTTTAGCAGTGTTAAGCTCGGTTTAAAAAAACTAAACAGGAACTTTGCATACAAGTGGATGCAGTTGATTCTAGGGAGTTCCTCTGTCGGGATTCCCTCGCTGTTTTTTTGGAAATCTGTTTATTTTAGAGTTTTGTGGGGGTTTTTTTAGGAAGCTTCTTCCTCCTGTAAGAGGTTATTCTTTGCATACAGTATATTGTATTTAAATGCTGCACCGGACAAGATGTTTTGCACTCTCTGCATCAGGTTAAGTCAAAGTGAGTTCTTTTTCATGAAGCCTCTCCTGCAGTGTGTGTGACTGAATCACAAACTTGCTGATTGTGTCACACAGGTTTAAACTGGCATCGTTAGCTTCAAATAGAATTCAAGATACAGTGGTGCCTTTGGATTTTATGCCAAAAACCTCCATAAACTTGTAATGTAATGTGCATCCTTTTTCTTTAGTTTTATTCATTTAACAAACGTTGTCTGCTGTGTGAAAAGACATTTCCACCTGGAATATTTTTCTCCTTTAAAGGTCACATATCATGCAAAATCCACTTAACCATGATTTTCTAACACTAATATGTGTCTCTAGTCTGTCTACAAACACCTGATTATGTGAAAAGTCCATCCTCTCCGTCTTTTGCCTGCTCCACTTTTCAGAAAGTGTGTGCTCAAACAGGCCGTTTGGAGATTTTCCCTTCATAACATCACAAAGGGCAGTAACCCCTCCCCCAGGTGGGTGACACTCCCAAAGCTATAGGTGTTTGTTCTGCCCTCTGATTCTTCCTTCTTATGGTAAACAATAGAGCATGGTGCAAGAAAGCCAGAGCCACCCAAGCCCTTCCAGAGAGGGGCGTGGTCAAACACAGCTCATTTACATTTAAAGGCATGGTTGGTAATTTCCTCCAGATACACTTTTTAAGATTTTGGTTGAAACTGTCTTTAGGTGCTGACAGAAATTAATAATTCATGTGCTCCGAAAAAGAAACAAAGAAAATCCGTCATCTGTAGCAGTTTTAAGCGCGTAAAAACTTCGACCAATGTCTGCACTCGGTTCGAGTTTTATGAACCAATCATGCCTCCCTGTCTCCCTGCTCGTTCTCTACCCCATGCATGCACAAGCCCACACTCAAAGCGTGAGCTGAAATCCGCTTCTGGACCAATGGCGCTAGTGCATGTAAGTGAGGGGCCTGGCTTTTGAGGGAGCACAGAGGGGAGGGGGTGGGTGAAGACGGAGCACGGAGAGAATGCTACTTTCAAAATCATGCTAGTTTTTCGAAAATTACCTACCCTAGCTTTAAAGCTACAGACACAGGAAACAGCCCTGTTCTGAGCAGGGCTGAAATAGAGGGGTTTATAGGCATGATCAAATACAGGATCAGAGTGGATTTATTACAAGAAACTTCACAGACATGTTTTGGGGAGCTCTGAGACTTATTTAAACTTGTTTAAAAGGAGGAGAATATGTGACCTTTAAAAGGGAATACTGATTATTTTTGTTATTTTTTGGCAGAGAAGACCAATAGTTGACTCTGGGCAGCTTCATTTGCACGAGCAGGACACATGAAGAACAACACATATCCATTTATGAATGAGCTGCCCCTTTAATCTAAATGTAGCTTCTTGTCTACATTGTCTCTCTGTCATTTCTTAAACATTGACTGCTCTTAAAATGTTTCGATATGTGAAGGAGAAAGATTGATATCATCTTCCAGTTTTCTAATTAAATAACACAATACAAAAGTTTGCTTGTTGGGAAATGTGTGAGTGTCAGCCGAGCTGATACTAAAACTGCTCTGTTGACCCAGTAACCTACAGGCCCACCCTGCCAATCTCCAAACGCCACTAAGCCCAGAAATGTGACACTCCAGACAATTAGGGAGGTATGTGTGTGTGAGTGTGTCACAAGCATTCATATGTGTGTCTGTGATATGGGAAAGAAAGAAAAAAAAAGGTGTAGAAGGGGGGATTACGACTCTTCGTATGCGAGTCACAGCGTGCCCTTTCATTAATCTGCAATCAAAATCTTGTTTCCCGCTCCGATTCTGTCTCCTCTCTGTTCTTTAGAAGCGGAGGGCCGTCGAGCCCTGACAACGACACCGTGTCGGCCTTTAATGAAAAGACAGACCCGCAGAGGAATACAGTAACCAAGGGTGATGGCTATTGGCATATTGACTCCCAAGTGAGGTTGAGAGTGCAGACGTATTATAAATGGACCTCTCAGTATCTGCATGAAACAAGACAAGAAATCATTAATGTGGCCGAGGAAACATTAGACCTGACACGGTGGAGCTGCAGGTAAGAAATCAAAGGTGAGAGGTTGTTACTGAGGAGGTGGACCATAGCTCTACACAATGATCAGAGGTTTACGCTAACTGAGGGGCAAGCTAACGTGAACACTCAGACAAATTAAACCAACATTCGGCTTCGTACGAACGTTGAATCAGCACTTAAAAGTTAACTGAATGTTATAGAAGTTTATCTCCTCACAATACTAAAGCTGTGTTCAGACCGAGAGCGAAGAAAATGTTTGCGTTGCGTTGCTCGTGCACATTTTAAAGCCGATTCGTGAAGGTGGGGTCAGATCAAAAGCGACACGGATATTCACCCCTCCTGTTATGACCACGAAATAAACGCCTTGATTTATTAAATCCGCCAGAGATTTCTGTGAAGGAAACCAATTACTGATGAGTTGAAGTTTTAAACATTGAGTCACATCGAGGCTGCACTCTGGTTTACTACCGCAGATGAACAGGATATTCTTTTGATTGAAACGCTTTTAAATGGACAATATGTAGAATGCTATGTAGGGTGGCAGAGTGTCATGATTCCCCGCCAGCCTAGACGTCATCTTTTTTTATTGTTTTGATTTAGAGCCCCCTAGTGGTGGTATTTACATACTGTGCGTTTAATGGATTCAAAAGTTGCTTTGATTTGTAAAAAAAGTCATGTTTTGTCAGGACATTTTCATTTTAAAGAGGGCAGGAAAGCGACTTATATTTGTTGGGCTTTGCCTTTATTTGATAGGACAGTGGATGGAGTAGGAAACCACAGAGAGAGAGAGAGAGAGAGAGAGAGAGAGAGAGTGGGGAATGAATGCGGGAAAGGAGCTGTAGGTCTGATTTGAACCCGGCCATCCGCTTGGAGGACTCAAGGCTCCCTACATGTGGCGCTTCCTAACTGCTAGGCCATCTGCGCCCCACAAAACAACTTTCAAATGCTTGTATTTTGACTGGAGGTTTCGAACAGTCATTTCTGATGTGTCATCGGTCCAGATCCCACTAAATGCAACGGAGAGAAGTTGAAAATCTGCCCTCATTCATTGTGTATTGCACCGTCTGATTTACTGCTCAAAGCTTGCTGGAATACCAAGAGGCCGCCTCTTTTGGACAGCTTTTCTCCCTCGATATGTCAAAAATGATCTCTTCAATGAAATCGTCGACATACTGTTGAGTAGGGGTGCTGGTCTGTTGAAAGATTTGTGAATTCTAGAAATCAAGTGACAAGCGGAGGTGGTTGGGTACAGTGGGTCGACACCGTTGGGAAGTCAAGAAATCTAAACCCTGATTGGTTGTAGTAACTCAGTGTCAAGCGAATCAGTAGACCAAGTTTGAATTTTGAACTCACACAAATACACACTTAATGTGAATTTCCTGCACATTTACATGCCCCACTGCTTCTCTGTACACGTGTAAAGAGTCACAGCCATGCTAGCAGCTTTGTGAGGAAACAGCAAATGAACAAAAAACATCTGACATTAAACACAAGTTATTTTAACAAGTCGTCGAGGATTGTAAAAGACAGAAAGGTAGCACAGAACTATCAAACAAAAGAGGAAATAACTGCAGAGTCAGGAACAGTTCTCACCTTTTTATCATCCTGCAGCATTGGCACCCCATTTGGCTCGCTGTGTCGTGGAGCTGTGGACGAGACATTCGAAGAGTTTAAACTCTGATCACACAAACTGGAAAACTTGAAAACATGCACGTATCATTTTTCAAGGGGTGACATTGTCCAATCAGTGTCTCTGAAACGCTCATCAAGGAAAGGTTAAAGTTTCACAGACACTTTGACAGAGTCCGAGGCCGCCATCGATCGGCACCTCTGACATGTGAGCGGTTTTTAAATGGGAGCTTCTCTTGAAGGTTTCAGCTCATCAGTCAAGTTTTTTGCTTCGCCCTTGGTCTCTCCTGTTTGGACACGAGGATGAAAATCGTGTCTGCCTGAAGCGACGATAAAGATGTTTTTGCCATCCATCACTGCTGTGTGTGTGTGTGTGTGTGTGTGTGTGTGTGTGTGTGTGTGACCTTTTCTCTCCTGGTGGTGTGTTTCTCTTGGCTTTGGCATTTCATTGCCGGGGTAAATAATTAATCACCGAGTCCTGAATGGGTTTGTCTGCGAGTGGAGGAGAAAGAGAGCGACAAAGGTAGAGGACACACGATCTCTTTGTGGAGTAAAAAAAGAAGGATGTGTGCCCACGAGACAGAAACCTTTCTATTCTTAACCGTAACTTTCTGACCCCGCAGGTCCTACCTTCACTTCCAAGCTGCAACTTTTAACAGAAGGAGAAAAGTACAAGAGCTCGGCTACAGCTTCAACTTCTTGCAACTTATTCAACTATTTTCTTGATATTTTAAAAGAATGACTTCTATACCGAAGCTCAAAACTTTCTACTAAGGATGTGAACAATTAATAATGTGTCAGTTTAGTACTTCTAAAACTTGAGTACTGTCGTTTCTACCTCACTTCTGTCAAACAAGAGTTAAAGGTTCGTTTGTCGGGGACAATCCTTGGAAGTGGACAGATGCACATTAAGCACTTTTGTAATCATTAAAATAACTTGAGTATGGATGCTTATTAGGCATAATGAAACTTGCACGTTTCCAATCTTCACACGATTTGGGTAAAATAAAGATTTAATTTTAATTGAGATACTTAGCCATGGAGATGTGCAAAAGTTTATATGGTGATTTTTTAAGAATAAATACAATCCTCTTAAAAGTATGTGTCTACAAGTGAAGGAATAGCATAGTGTCAGTACGAATGCTCTGATGAAGAAAATCAATCTCGCTGACTTCAGTATTTTACGACGGAGAATTAGGGCCACGATAAAGAAACAGAAATCTAACATTTCTAGATTCAAGTTGTACATTTAGGATATTGAATTTAAAAATCGATTTTAAATGAGCCTATGGTTCAAATGATTGAAAATGGTGAAAGAGGAACCCTCAAAGACATTTCTTCTGCCACAAAGTAAAAATGTCATCCAAGTCAGTGTGGTTCTTTCCTCGGAAGAGACCCAGTTTCTTACAGTATCTTTTCAGGGTCCTGATACCTAAGACAATGTGACGCTGATGTTCCAAAAGATGAAGTATTTCCTTATTTGTGAATCCTAAATTAAAGTAGAACTTCACAAGATGCTCCGTGCTCCTCAAGCTGCTCTTCTAACTGTAGACTCGGACTCCCTGGCTCCCTATACATTTTATATAGAATGATTAGAACTGTAACATGACTGTTTGTCATACCTCTTTGGTGTAAATAAAACTTGAGAGAGAAAAAAAACCGATAGACTAAAATACTTCATTCTCGTTCATTTACGACTTTCTTCTTTCACCTTAATGTGGCCCTAACACTCCTTCGTATTATTTGTTTCTGTGGTTTAAGGATCTTTAGTCGAAGGCTTTTTTTGAAAGAATAGAAAATCTTTATTTACAGCCTTTCAAAAGGCCCCTGAGTTCTGGATGGAGTTCTGCATACCTCTGAGATTCTGCACTGTGCTGTGTGCACTAAATGTAAAGAACATGTGAGCAGAGTGCAGACGTTTGGCACAATGAGGTATTTGTAAAGGCAGAGCACAGAGCATATCCAGTAGATAAACAGGGCTTTGGCAAGCCATTAAAAAAAAAAAACGGGTTGGTAGGATAACGCCATTCTTGTCATTAACCTTTTTGATATTTGGTAATAGTTACATTTCAGATTATCTGCAGCTGTAGATCAAAAAGCCATCCGTCTTCTTAACCCGAGTGTATCCATTAGTCCTGCAGCAGTTAAGATGCAGTAAGCCCAGGCAACCATGGTGTAAGTGGCTTCAGCTACGCTGTGAGACTTAACACATCTCTGTGCAAAGTCCTGACGTGAACGAGCTACACTTACAAGTCCTGAGAGACTTTGTTCTAGAGACTTCTCTGAAGAATGAAGAAGGGACCAACAAATATATTCTTCATGTCAGCAGTGATTAAAACAAGCACACAGCTCTAAAGAGGGCCTGCTGAAGGATATGACAAATGGTCTCACAGGGAACACAACCTTCATGGCCAGGTCACATTTTTCTAAAAGGAAGGTTGTATTATTCGTGCAAAAGCAGCAAAGCATGACTTCGCTATCCCACGGCGTCCCAGAAGCAGACCTCTCGTCTTTGAGTGCTCTTTTCTCTTCTCCTAAGAAACGATCTCTTAACGATTTGTCCACGTTTTTCACTTGTTCTGACAAATTAAACAGCCACTTACTAAAAAAAAGGACAAGAGGGTGTTAGTACCACGCCGAGTGCAATCCAGAGTGACACGGAGGTCCGCTGCTTTAAATAGAGGACCAGGTTATACACCTGATTGCACACCCACCAGCTGAGCTGAAGTGTACCTTATCTTACAGGAGGGCAGCAATAGAGGAGGTAATTTCCCAGCAGGCATCGGGAACCGTCTTGTTAATGAAGCGCTTGGCTCTATCAGCTGATTTTCACAATCAGCAGTCACATTGGAGCAGGTCAATAGTCCTCAGACGAGCTTCGACTCAGGTTCATTTCTGCCTCCTCTCTGATTTCTTATTGTTCATTGGCATTTATTGCCTCCTGCATTATGTATAATCCATATCTCAGTGATATGTGTCTGCTGCTCGTTCTGTTTTAAATGAATGTGACTGAGAGTCAGGCTGGGAGCATCCTTGAGTTCCTCTGCTACAGAAAACAACACATTTGTTGCAGTAACTGAATTGTTCTGAATTAATCACAAGGGCGCTCCAGTCACCTCCATTCCAGCACAGCAGAGTTCAGATACAGCCTCAGAAACCCACTCCTCATCACATCCTGCATTCTTCCATCACCACCACCACCACCAGTGTCTAGACTCTCCTTACTGAGATGTTGATTTGTTTCCCAGAGTATGTCTTTATCTGTTTTACGCTGCTGCTCTACCCTGATCAAACAAACTTTGAAGCACATTTCGCCTCCTGACGTTTCTGTCTCTCTTAAGTCTTGTTGAGTCGTTCACCTGAAAAGGTGTATTACGGTTGCGTGTTCTCCTTTTTTGCTGTTTCAGACGTATAAAATATTCAAAGCTTTAAACTGAAGGTATTTGTCTTTAAATAACAGAGTTCTGTATTATGTAAACTGTTATCTCTTCTCTTGACGTGACTGCTTCAGTATTATGTAAATTGAGGTTGATAGTAAAGAGAACAAACGTCAGAGAGCAGATGACAAAATGAACTTTAGAAGCCCAAAGTCTCATGACTTATCATATCACACCACCAAGACTCAACAAGCTGAAGAACTAAGTACCTATAAACCCAGACATGCCAATAATCCAGGTAAGTGACAACGATGTAATAAATACAACACTCTCTGTATGTGGAAAATACTCGTTTTTCAGCTTGCATAAGATTAGAGTGTAGCACTACTGGTTGTAAGTCTACATGAAAATGGGGTATAAGTGTGGCTATTCGGCACTGGTGGTGAGTAAAAAGAAGTTCTTGTAGAAGGATTGCTCAGGAGGTGCAAAAAAAAAGAAAGTTGTGGATTTATTAACCAAGAATGAACAAAAGAGCAAAAAAAACTGTCCCACGTAGATTAATAAAAAGCAACTAGGCGTAAGAAACTGAAAGAAAACTGCCTCACAGCAAGATGCCGCAAACAACAACATTTCCTCCAGACTCCAGCTGAGTCTACTTTTAAGCTTCTCTTGGCCCCGCCCCTAATTGGAGCAAACCATTTCAGGAAATAAAGGGAAGCCAAAGAAACAAAACCCCCCCTGAAACAACAATAAATCATTAGACAGCGACTTATCATGATAATATTTCAAGTGGGGAGCTAAAGCACAATATCAACTAACAACAGTAAACATGAAACTTGTTTTATTCAACCTTTTTAGGTAGAAACAAAAACAGAACACTAACTGAAGGCTCCACTCTGTCCAATCACGTACAGGTGGCGTCACTCAGCCTGATGACTCTGCTGGCTGCAGTAAGTTTAGGGAAGGAGGGGGCAGGTGAAAAGGTATGGAGGAACCTTTTCACATAGCAGCTGTGTCTGAAATCACTCCCTATTGTGTACTATATATAGCAGTGGTCCTCAACTGGTGCATCGCAGAGCTGTTTCCAATGGGTCTCAACTGACATCCTGGGAAAAACATGGTGTCAAAAAGTCCACAAAGTGCTTTTTAAACATGTTTTTTCGTTCTTTATCTTTGATCTGTCACATGTTTTTAAACATGTGAGGTCAAAACTGCACCATTTTTCATTAAATAAACCTGATTGGTTGAAAAATATAAGAAACTTGGGTTGTGGTTTTCATGGAGGAGATGGTGGTGGGTCCTGAGACTAAACCAGTTGAGAACCAGTGAGCGTGATCATACCCTAAATAGTCGACTGTTTCGTGAAAATAAACTCAGTATAATAGAAGTTATCACTCAAATCCATGTCGTTATTTACCGTTATTATTGATCCTCAGCCGCTGTGAAGCTGCACGTTGTAGTTGCGCGACATCTATGACGTCACTGTCAGCGGCCGGCGACTGAGCGAGTAGTGTCCGAAATGCTTTTTAATTTTTCTGATCGAGTGCACTACATATAACCCAGTATTTAGGGAGCTGAGTAGGGAATGAGTGAGTGATTTGTGACACAGCCAGTCAACAGAGCAACATGAAGTTATATAATCAAAATGACATGACATGTCTTCACATTATTCAGTCAATTTTAAACTTCAGGCAACTTTGTATAAAGTGCGGCATGTTTTCGGTTACTGGTCTGAGATTTACACAGTTTTTATCAACAAAAAAATCCTGTTCAATCAGTCAAGAGTTTTTTTGAAAGTAAAAGTTTCAAATCAACGTTTAATGTAAGATCCATTGTATTGTAACTATTGTATTCTATAGAAAAGGATCACATTTAATATGTGAAAAGAAAAAACATGTTTTTACATTTTGCCGACAGAAATGTGTTAACCCTTGTTATATGTCAGGTCTATATGCACTTTGTTGTGTTCTTTTTGTCTGAACATCTAGTGCGGTTACACCATCACGCAGGCAGGCTAATGGTTGGCTGACTATGTCGGAAAAAGGAGGCCTGCACCAGCATGGAGTTGGGTTGCAGATTTGCAAGGCAAAAAGTGTGTGTGGGTTGTCTGACAGTGTGATTGTATGTGTTAGCTGACAAATCTGCAGCTGGTCAGCAGGAACACACTCAAAGTCTGAGGGGAGAGAGTCCTGCAGGGTGCAGATGACACGGTGCATTTTTAGCCCGAGAAGCTAACAACGCTGCTCCTAGCAACCCTGAGTAGCAAGCCGATGACATCACTTAAAGCCAAGATAACTAAGAGACATTAAAAGTCAAAGACAACTCCCCCTGAAAGGCTGCTTAAAGAAAATGACTAACGTGCAGGCTGATGTGTGTTCTGGCTCCGATGAGTCTGCATGCAGTTGTCATCTCAGTGTGTTTGCAGAGTAAACAGTTGAAGATAAACAAAGAAACACCCTTAAAATCCCACCATTACGCTTTGTTTGTGATTAATCGATGTCAGAGTTCTACCTGCTCATACCCTTGGTCCTAAATAGAAATCCAGATGCGGACTTTTTATCTTCATTCACACCACCATGGTGGTGCTAATGAAGAGAATGAAAATGTTCCTCTAAACGGGGTTCTGGGAACTGAAGTAGTTCATAGTTCCTGCGGTGCAGAATCAATAAAAAAAGAGGGAGGGTTCCAACACTTCCTAGAACTATAAAAAAGTTCTTGCAGTCCAGAAACGCCAATAAGAGCAATGCAGACCGGTCTCAAACAGCCTCTGAAGCTTCCTGCAGGCTTTGTGGATACAGCTGATGACTAAGATTGACATCAGGAAATCTGACCAATCATGTCGTTCCCTGGAGACTCTCCAAAGTCGTAATGAGATCATGGATTCAATCTAAGCATCAAATCACTATCATTCATTCAGATATTGGCCTTTGTTGGCTGGCAATAACAGTGCTTTATCTGCTCAATGTGCCGTTCAATATTTTATATATTGCTCCGGATTTTTTTTACGACTGGGAAGATCGGAGGACCATTACTGAAGGGCAGAGATATTTCAGTGCCTGCAGCTTTGGCCTGGCTCCAATTTTTTTCAGTGAGTTTTCCTCAGAGGAAATTGAAACATTTCATCTTGGAGACACAGGTGTAATAAAAGTGAGATTGCTCTGGAGTGTCCCCTAAATGTGGACAGGAATTGAAATCCAGGGGAAACCCAAGGAAGTGGCAGTCAGAGCTATTTCAGATTGATGGCTTAGGGGGTAAAGTGTTATCCAGAAAGATAGGTCTTCAAATATTCTCCCTGTGAACTGAGCCTGGGTGAAGTTGTGATGGCGACGCGTGTGGATGAAGTGGCCTCTCTAGGTCCCTAAAGAATGCTGTTTTCTGGTTTTTCTATATGTTCTTTGTGTGGAAGTTTGTCACATGTGTCGTGTTTGTCTTCATCTGCACACAAGTACAGTCGTCAGTTACACATTTTACACATTGGCAGAACTGCACATTGCAACTTGGACACCACACAAATGGTAACAATTCCACTGCAGGAGCATGGATTACTTCGGCGTACCACAACATTGGGCTCGAATGCTGCCCCCCCCCCCCCCCCCCCCCCCCTTGCGAAGAGGAGACAGTGCAACAGGCAGCAGAAGAGGGGCAAGCGTGGAGGTAGCTGGGCTAGGCTAGCGGCTAACAAATCAGCCACCTAGCCCAACCATTCTCCTGACTGAGGTAAGATTCCGGACTATAGATTTGATCACATACGACTGCTACGAGCTGCCCAGTACAATGTGAGTGATTGCTGTGTTTTTGTTTTTACTGAAACGTGGCTCACTGACATCATCCCGGAAGTGAGCCATCCAACTTAAGTAACTAATGTGCCACTGAGTGGATAGAGCCCTTGTTTAAGGATGAAAGACCAGAGGTGGTGGAGTCTGTATTTACATCAGTGACGCTTGGTGTTGGGATGCTGTGATCGTACGTAAACACTGTTAACCTCTGTCAGAGTTTAGATTAAGTGCCGACCTTTCGACGAGGGATTTTACAGCGATTCTGTTGGTCTTTGTTTATATCCCCAACCCACACAGACAGAAATGATGCACTTAGTGAACTGTTTCAGACTGGAAGTGAAGAGCAGACAGCACACCCAGAGGGTTTTATTATCCTGGCTGGTGATTTTTAACCACGCAGACCTCAAGACTGTACTTCCAAAAGTACAACAGCATGTTGACTTTCCAACAAGAGGACACAACACCCTATTGGTTTACACCATACACAAAGGAGAATACACGGCTTCCCCTCCCCCCACTGGACTCTCTGACCACATTACTGTTATGCTTGAACCAGCATACAGACCGAAAATGAAAACTCACCAAACCGGTTCAGAAGCGGAGATGTGTGGCCAGAGGGGGGCCACCTCTTCACTCAAGGACTGCTTTGACACCACAGACTGGGAGATGTTTAAGAAGGCAGCAACATAAAAAAAATCAGACAGACATTGATGAATACACAAACACTGTTACCACATACATCAGAAAATGTAATGATGATGTGACCCATACCAGAACCATCCCTACCAAAGGCTTATAGTTAGGGCTTGTGCAGATACGGACCAACGCCTAGTTATGCTGCTATAGGCTTAGACTACCGGGGGAACTGGCACCATGAGCCTGGCTTTGCCTAAATAAGATTTCTGCCTCTAAAAAGAAGTTTTTCCTTGCCACTGTAACTTTACTAAATGTTGCTTAGTGCTGTGCTCATGATTGATTAACATTAGGTCTTTGTAGATAATATAGCAATGAGTAAGGTCTTTTACCTTCTTTTTGTAAAGTGTGTCTTGGGGTAACATTTGTTGAATTGGCGCCGCCGCGTTACAAATAAAGATTGATTGATTGATTGATTGCACTTCAAAGACAGGCAGGGCATCCAGACCATCATAGACTACAAATCTTTGCCACAGACCTGCAACAGCAACATCTCACTGATGAACAACCTTTACAGCTTCTTTGCACGGTATGAAGCACAAAAGTGCATGCCCCTCCTCACAGCTAGGCCTTGTGAAACTCTCCACCATCAACACCCAGGTCTGGGCAACATTCCTGGTCGTATGCTAAATGTCTGCGCATAGGACACCTTACTGAGACAGGCTGTTGGTCCTTCATGTATTAGAGCCACTACCATTATACCTGTGCCAAAGAAATCCTCCCCATCCTGCTTCAATGCCTTGTCACACTAACCCCGATTCTCATTAAGTGCTTTGTAAGGCTAGTCATGTCCCACATAAAATCCATCCTCCCCACAATCCTAGGCACGTCCCAGTTTGCATACCGAGCCAACTGGTCCACTGAGGATGACATCTGTTCTGCTACCCACCTGGACACCTAAGACTCGTACATGAGAATGCTGTTCATAGATTTCAGCTCAGCATTCAATACCATCATACCACAACAGCAGAACTTGAAACTGGACTGACTGGGCCTCAACCACTCTGGATGTTATTGGTTGCTGGACTTCCTCAGTGAGAGTTCACAAGCAGTACTTGTCGGCAACAACATCTCAAGCCCCCCACGTGTGCCCAGTCCCCTGCTCTTCACCTTGCTGACCCATGCACACCAAGCTTCAGCAGCAATTACTTTGTAAAGATTGCGGACGATAAAATGGCAGTGGGTCTCATCCCAAACAGCAATGACACAAACTACAGGAAGGAGGGTCAGCCATCTGAGCAAGTGGTGCAGAGATTACAATCTCATTGCTGCAACACCTGTTGGTTTGCAGTGATAACTTGTTTCATATCTGTCAAACCGAGGGGTGTCCAAAACGGCCGTGTGGGGTTGCCTTAAAACCCCCTACCTACTCTGGTATAAAACCAAAACAGACTATTCCAGACCAGAATGGAATCTTAGAAGGAGGACATATATTGGCAGCTGTATTGTTGTCAAGAGAAGCCAGCACTTCAACACAGCATGTTTAATGTCTGATGATATACAGTAGGAACTTGTGGTCATTTTATGATTGAATTCAGTAGATATCTAACATGTTGTATCCTTTAAAAAACGGATATTTTGCCCTTAGAGAACTTGTAACTAAATGGACGCAGGTACCGACAAGAAAAAAAGCCTTCAAGACTTCTGAGTTCAACATATAAATCCAAATCACACTGGTACTGAGGAGCTGTAGACATTAAGGTACCCTGTAGTTTTTTTCTAGAGCTATTCAGAAGTGCTATGTGTGGGTTTAGTGTTGGCCTAATACACAATCCTGCTAGTACTTTCACCATTATCCTCTGATCTACAGGTGGCACTAACATGCAAGACACAAAGAGATAAGCTAACAAAGGCAGCAAAGAAGAAAACTGTAGCAAAAAAATCTACGTTTCAAGTATTAACCATAGTCGGACACAAACAAAACACAGAATGTAAACCACCAAAAACTTTTACATTCCAATAAAAAAAGAGAAAGTTGCTCTTGTTATTCGCTCTGGTACTTTCATACCACCTCAAGACAAAAAAAACACATCAACACCTTCTTAACACAATCGTCCCTCTTTGTCACACATCTGCTACCAGTTGTTCTTGTTATGTCCTTGTATGATTGAAATCTATCCAACTATTGTTGTATTAACTTGAGGGTTTGAGTTGCTGGTATAAACACTGTACATACCAACGTTATAAAACTAAATACAGGTAGATGAGCTTCACAGACAAAAACAAAGAGCTTGAGTAATGGTAGAGGCTTGGCTGATGGTTCACAAAAATCTGTCTTATATTATGTTCTGACAGTAACTGAATGCACATTCAGAGAGCTGTTGCCTTAAGGTGTAGGTATGAGTGTTCCTCTGTAGGATATACAGTCAACTTTTTAACAAAGGAGTCGGGTCTTTTACAGATGAAACCCTCTTGGTGCAACGTAGCTCGGTCATCTGATGAGAGTGTAATACAAGTTTGTTTATGAAAGCCATGTGTTATAATATAAAGTCATGATTTATATCCTAGCAACCAGTGTGTGTGTGTGTGCAGAGGGACGGATGAAGTTCCTGTGGGTTACATGGAAAAGGGATGTGGTGAAAGAAAAGTGGGCTAACAGGTCTGTTCCCTGTTCAGGCGCAGGTACTTGATCTTGAATTTCCCTCGGGATTAATAAAGTATCTATCTATCTATCTATCTATCTATCTATCTATCTATCTATCTATCTATCTATCTATCTATCTATCTATCTATCTATCTGTTGTCGTCCATCATTGGTGGCCAGCATAGTGTCCAAAATGTTTTTTATTTGTGAGAAGGAGTGAGAATGTGTGTGTGTGATTTCAGACAGAATCCAGTTCTGATTTTGTGATTTGTAATAACAACCGATAAATACAATGGAACGACACACAGCTGTTTGAAAAAATATTACTTTTCCTTTTTTTGTGGGGGAGGCATTCTATTTTTACTTTTATTGATCACTTAGCCTAATACAAAACGTCTGATGATATTATGAAGCCCAGTGTATGTGTGTTTGTGTGCGTATTAACATGATGTGTTGTGTCCAAACATCCCTCTTAGCAGGCCTTGGGCTGCAGTCCGATATATAAACAAGCCCTGTTCCCTCTCTTTTTTACCCAGCAGTCCGCACTATCAATACATTCCCCTCCTCGCTCGCAGAGCAAACAGACCTGCTGCTGTTTCCCTCCCATGATCCTCCTGACCCATGAGCTCTGAATCGCACTTTAGCAGGTAAACAAGAGCCAGAAGAGTGCACTTTAGACGATGTAGAGACAGAGATGTAGTGCTGAATAAAAGGGGGTAAACCACCTCTTCCTATTGTTCTTTATCAGACAACGCTTAAAATACAGACATTAAACAAGTAGAGACCAGACACAGTTTGACATTAAGCTTGTTAAATGATTCATGATTATATTGATTGTCCAAACTGTTCGAGTCCTTCAACTATTCATTTCTATGGATGAATCTATTGTTTTCCAGATTAAAACTTATTGTGTGGTGGCTACAGTTCTGTTGAAATCTTTATAAAGCATTTTGTGAAATTGGGACTATGAGTCCTTGAGAAAAATATCAAATTGTCTAATTTTCAAGTCAAAAATGGAGCGTGTCTTTGTTTTATGTACAACATGAATGTTCAAAAGAACACTTACAAAGCTGTTCCCTGAAGTCAGGAAAGTCTACAAGATTAATCTAGAAGGAGTGCACGTCTCAGATCATCCTGATGTAAACATGAATGTATTACAGCATAATTACTTATTTTCCCCTGCATCCCAATCCCAGGCGGTTTTGTGCCGTACTACACTTCTCCATGTGTTAAACTTCAGGATCAGAGTTTGTCCGCTGCTACGCAACAACGCATCCTTTAATTTACAAAAACTATTTTCCAGTCCAGGCATCAGTTTAATTTACTACCCTCTTGAGTCATTACGGATTTTAACCCTTTAAATGCCAGTTTGATCACATGATTCACTTTTTTTGTTAATGAAAATATCCTCAAAATGATTGAATGTTTGGTAGTTTTGAGCAGGGCTGAAGTTGTTTAAGAGATTTATGCAGAAAAAAGCTGAAAAAAATATGAATCTATACTATTTTTATAGCAGTTTTTTGGAAGTGGACATTTTTGTCCTTAATGACTTAAGAGGGTATACTAAACAAAAAATCACAGTGTTCTATTGATCTATTAGAAAAATTAAAATTTGCATTCCTAAATTTGTCAAGAGAGAGACTTTCTTACAAAGAATTGTGCCATATGCACTAACACAGCCAAATTGATGGGCAGATCAAGAGGAAACATTTGCCCAAATGGACAAAAATGTCCATAATGATGCATGAGGGTTAGAAAACAGGATGGACAAATCAGTATGGTTGTTATGGTTTCCAATTAAATAGATGAAGCTACATTTCTGGGAGTCATAATTGATGAAAAACTGACGTGGAAACCACATATAGAATACATGAAGAGTGTAAATGTTGTTGGTGTTTTGAACAGAGCAAAGGACAGTTTGGATTCTGCTTCTCTCCATTATTTTTATTGTTCGCTTATTCTCCCATGTTTCACTTATTGCAACGAGGTATTGGGCAACACATATACGACTAAAACTAAACCTTTGCATGTGTAACAGTAAAGAGCGATCGCACTTATAAACAAGGTGAATGTGAAAGAACGTATAAGAGACTGTTAATCAGCTCAAATTTAAAGATCTGTTCCCCATAACTCTGGTTTTGCTCGAGGTTTCTACCTCTTAAAGGACGTTTTTCCCTGCCACTGTAACTTTGCTAAATGTTGCCTAGTGCTGTGCTTATGGTGGATTATTGTTGGCTCTTTGTAACATAACAAAGAGTAAGGTCTTTTACCTCTTTTGTAAAGTGTCTTGAGATAACAATTGTTGTGTTGGCGCACAAATAAAGATAGAAAGCCAGAATTACATGAAAATGTACAGAAGTTGTTAGTGTTTAGATTTAATGAGGAGGATCATAGACGGGTTCACAAGTCCATTCACACGCACTATATTACAATAGATGTATAGAAGTTGTGGGAAATGATGGATTTATTGAGTGAATGATTGTATTTGATTGATTCTGAAGGTTTTTATGATTTATTTTCGAGTTGTGAAAGAAAAAGAAAACACCGGGATAGCCATCTGAGTAGGGCTGGAAGTCTTTGGGTGTCTCACGATTCGATTTCGATTCTTGGGGTCACGATTCAATTCAGAATCTATTTTCGATTCAAAATGATTTTGGATTCATGGATTCAAAGTCTATTTTTGAATTAGTACATACTTCAGGATCTACACATCATCTTTGAGACTGGCTGAATTTCTTGCTGCTCCATTTGGCATTCTACTGAGTTAAAGAGCTAGCCTTAGCACTTAGCAGGGAGTGACTGATTAGCCCAAAAAAAAAAAAATCGATTTTTGAAGTTATGAATCTATTTAAACCTCAGAAGAAAAGAATCTCGATTTTTACATAAATCGATTTTTTCCCCCACCTCTACATCTGATTGAACAGTCACTTATGTTATTAAGAAAGGGGCAGGTATTATACGTTTTCTTCTTCCTGCTCCTGTTTGTTCACGGACAGTGTATACGCATTATAAGGATATATTTCATGTTGTGTGTTATGGTGTTGGATTCATGTCTGAGATGAGCCAATAAAACAAATTATGAATGTCAACAGCAGCATTTGTTTAGTGGCGTTCTCATGTTCACATCCTGTTTGAGTCGAGTCATGCAGACTGGCTGCAGAGAAAACTCGCCCCACAGCAAATATGATTTGCATACATTTAAAATGGTTGTGTTTTCTAATAGGCTGGAAAATGGGCGGAGTCTGCCTTTTGCTTCGCATCCAGTGTAAGTAAACTGCCATGATGATGACTGCAAACCTCACCTGCCAGCAGCTAAAAAAAAACAGGTCAGAAATCCATCATGGAGGTTTAAGAGGCACATTGATGTATGATGGCTGCTGTTAGCATGACAGACATGACGGGTTTAAGCTCAGGGATAAAGTTTTGGAGAACACAGAGTTCACTGAGTCTACATGTGAGATGTGCAAACATAGCTCAAGGCCGTGAACATGAGTTTCTGCCTAACTGATTCGAGACCACTCCTCCTCCTCTTCATCCCAACAAAGAACAAATGTCCCCAATATCAGCCCATCCGCTCACTCATTAACTTCACCTGCACACGTGATGTGTTCAGGGAATGGAGGAAATGTTTTTTAATTCCAGTCCAATTCTGTGTTTATACCAGAAACAAACATTCAATAAGCAGTGTTGTCTTTGTAATCCATTGAGTTAAGCCTAAACGGGCTTCAATAGAAGATCAACTGATAAATATAAGACAACTTTTCTGATGAAATGTTCATATTTAGAGTTAGGGCTGGGCAATTAATCGAAAATTACCGACATTCAGAACCTCTAACCGACGTGATCTTGCCCATGTCGATTATTTCGATTATTTTCCGGGCAGAGTCACGTGACGACACGTCCAATCCGCGACATAGAAGCAATGTCCGTCGATTGGACACATTTTGTCTTTAGGGGAGACGACACCGAACAAAAAGAAGTCAAACGTAAACACTGCCGAAAAACTGTTTGCAAGAAATGCAAGTTATTTATTTTCTACTGTTTAAGAGAAGTTCATTTCTACTTTCAAACTAAAATGTGTCGTTTTCATTTCAAGCGATGTTTGACTTCAGTTCGAAATATTCAATAAATAACCACAACATAGTTCATCAGATATGCACTCTTTCTTTACAAAAAAACATCCCAGCTTTAATAGTTGAGCATATTTACAGAAGAGACCATGTCAGTGAACTATGAGGGCAAAAACCAAAAACCAAATAATCGTTCGTTAATCGTAATCGAGGTCAAATGTTCAATTAATCGTGATATTGATTTGAGGTCATATCGCCCAGCCCTATTTAGAGTCCTTGCTAAAAAAAGCCATGTAAGAGCTTTTTCAATGTGAAGATTTGTTAACTTTCTTTGCATACACCATTAGTTGAATTAAATTATGACAGGACATTTTGGTTTACAATAACTTGACATAGTACTGATAAAAACCCCACTAACTTACAGATATGATTTTAAGGCATTCATCCCTAATGAGAACAAATCAATTGCAAGAATTTAAAAGCTAAACAGAGTGCGTAATTTAAAACTTTTCATATCTACAAACAAATGATCATACCATAGGGTATTCCTCTACCAGGAAGTATGAAAGATGCAAAATAAATGTAAACACTTTTAGATCATCTGACGTAATAACAACTTTATATATCAAAAATTATTTTGAAAGTATAAAGATGCTCCGTTATGTTTTCAATGGCAATAGTAATGCCAATGTTTAAAGTTCATACAAAGTCCTATATGTATTCAGAGTAAAAAGTAAGCTTGAATAGCCCTTGCAGTGCAGCAGGTGTAACAGGTGTTCTCTCACATATCTCAGTGTAACAGCTGCTGTGTACATTTCGTCCTCCTATTTTAGCCTACACCTTTTCATATAAAGTTAAATTCAGGCTATTTTTAGCGGAACTAATAAAGCATGCATCCCCATAGCTTCACTAGGCTTCAATGTGAAATATTTAAAGTTTGCGTTTTATAAAGTCAAAACAAAAAACCGGTTTGTTTTTCAAAGCGGGTAGCCGCCATATGGCTGACATCACCACTCACCGTCCACCTGTTGTAGTAAACAACCGTCGAAGCTGCGTTATCTTGTTTTAATACCGCACCAAACACATTTAAAGTGCTACTTCACGTTAGTTTAAAGTCGTGTTTTTCATATTAACAATGAACAAAGAGCAGCAACAGTAACAAAATGTTGTTTCAACCTACCTGTTGCGCTAAGCGAAGGTGTGGCACTTTGCCCTAGGTATCAAAAAGGCACGGATAACTTCAGCTGTCATTTAAGTCGTTCACTTCCGGTCCTTTACTGAGCGAAAAATTAATAAAACAGATGAAAAATAAAAGGCTTTTCCAACGCCTTCAGCTTGATGTGACTTTGTGTCTTCGCTTTGAAAAGTTGTGGTGAATCGTTGAGAAGAGTTCCCCCCCCTCGGTGACTCCACAGTCCCATGTCTCCTGTTTGAACAGCCGACTGCTGATGGTTAGTTACTGTGGGAGACTAGGAGACAGTTGTCAAGGTTACACAATGAGAAACATCTGTTTCCTGTCACTACTTTCAAAGTAAAACTAAACAACCCAATATTGCTAAATAAAAGTAATCAATCATGGTTTATGAAACTGTTCACACATAGTTGTCTTAATTCATTCTAAGTTATGAAGTTCTATTCACATAGCAAAAGTTTGAAAATAAGTTAAAACACAATAAATTAAAGAAAATAAAAAATTGAAAGTTTTATTAGAAATAAACAATGGTCCTTAATTGTCTTTCAATGCTTCAAACACAAGTTCATTAACGTCTATGTTGTCATATTTGATGGAAAAAAAACTTTTTTTTGCTGATAATGCTTGAAAGTATCTGTTATTCAAGAAAAAAAACAACCTGTGATGATGTCACAGATTTTTACATAGCGGGCCTTGGCTTAAACAAAAACTTCTGTTTGCATTTAGATATGTCCTGTCGATGGTCTACCTGACTTTTCTTCCTTAATGATAGTCTATAGGCAATATGCTTTTGGTGTGCAGGGGGGACTTTTCTCCCTACCACAAGTGGCCACTGGGCCAAAACAAAGCAAGACTGATTCAAAGCACAATACTTTGATATTATTGATGAACAAAGCTGGCACACTGTTTTGTCTTACTTTCATGAATCAGAGTTTTGCTGAGGTTCCTGGGGTTCTCTAACAAAGACAGGTATTTAAAATTTAAAATTTTAGATTTCTTTCATGTTTCAGATATCAATATTTGTTTTTCTTTTATCTATGTTAGCTGTCACCGTTAGAGAATTTAATACCAAAGCAATTTCATTACATGTTGAAAAAAGGCAATACACATGATTCAGATTCTGATTCCTGTGGATCAGAAACATTTAGTATAAATATTAATGGACGAAGCCTGAGTGATGTCACTTATCTGTTATGGCAGGGGGCTCCGGAGGCTCAACGGCAGCCGCCGCCATGCTGGAAATCCAGAACTTTCAGTCAACCTGCAGACAGGCTGTGAGCTGGAGCTGAGGCGGGTTTTAAGCCTCCTGACAAACTGTTGCATCGCGTTCACCTGTCAGTCAGGTCAGGTACGTGTTATCCATAGTTAGGCGCGTGCCTAACTATGGATAACACGTACAGTAGGCTATCGTTCATAAAATCAAAATGTAGCGCTTTAAAAATGTCACCCCCATACAGTGTGTGCCCATCTGGACAACAACTAATCAGACCTATTTCGTTTTTGTACCAGGCTGTAAACATGTTAATTTATGCTGTGAAAACGGGCATTTAGTTGTGGTGTGTATGTGACTTGTAAGCTATTGGAGCCAGCCTCAAGCGGACACTCGACGAACTACAGGATTTTGCACTCCCGCATTGGTTTCATTTTTCAACACTGGAGGTTTCCACTGGGTCAGGACCCAGCAAAGGGTCACGAGATGACTAAAGAGCATAAGAGAAAATGTACTTTTGAACAAGCAGTAATTTTTTGTCTTTTGAAAATTAAATAAAAATAAAAACTCTCAATGCATTAACCACTGAAAACTTGAATGATTGTCTTAAATACTGGCAAAGTATCTTGAGTCAATATTTACTTACATTATCATTGATAAGATACAATATTAGACTTTAACATCCCTGACTTCCTGTTTGGACCTTGCAACCTGTTGTACAGCTTGACTCAGCTTAACCTGACCTGCCTCCTCACAGTGACTATGTTGATCATATGACTTGGATGTGATTAGAGCGGGGTCACCCCTCAACACTTGCTTTCCCCTTAAGAAAACTTCCTTCTAGCTCAGGACAAGGAAAAGATATATACAACTAAAATCTTGAAAATTAGTACCTAATTCTGAGTTTAATCTAACATTTACACTGAATATGTACACTTTGTTACCACGCAAACAAAGACAATTGTTTTTACTATTAACAGTGCAGAGACAGGTCTGTTTTTTAATTTCTTCACAGATAAACAGAATTACTCTGCAAGTATGACACACAACTGAAGAACCGGTTTAAGTGTTTACAGACACACAAGTAAGTTTGTCCTTGGAGGGGTCGGATACAGAAATCAACAGTGCATTAAATAGAGGATGAATGTACTGTAGGGGGTGGCCTTATTTAGCTCTTTCTTTCACATAACAAGTGCAAGGAATTATTCTTTAGCATCAAAATAAGAGGGAAAACTCATAAGACTGCAATCTGTGTATGTAAAAATGATTTTTTTGTCTGGTAATGGTGTAGGTATGAGTGTTTTCAGACATTTTTTCTGTTTAAAAAAATGTGAAAATCATTGAGCAACACTGGAGATATTTTTCTGCTCTTAAGTTGACAGGAAAAGCTAACACTGTGACACAAAACATGACGACAATGTGACAAGTGAAATGCAAAATAGAGCCCTTCCAGACTTTTTCAAAGTCGTGGTCGGTGGTGCCTCATGCCTTACAACTTTGTCAGTCACTCGACTGTCTGTGCGCCCCCCCTCCTTTTTTCTTTTCCAAACACAGCTTCTTAAAACGACCTGAATAAAACTGTGACTCAGCATAAAGACAGTTTCAAAAAGATACAATAAAAGAAGAAATAAATGAAAAGGTTTATCTATTCAATAAAAACAACCAGCTTACAGGTTAGCTTAGAACAAATATACTCATATTTAAACTTCAGTGAACCACAACTTGATGCTCTACACCTTGTTTTTTTGTTTGGGTTAAACAACAAGTTATGATTTGAATTAGTGCGCTTCAGAAGTGGTAATTACATTTTTATTTACCTTTAGATAAAGCCAGAATCTCTTCCTCAAGCTTACAGTCTTTATGCTAAGCTAAGCTAATCATGTCCTTGCTGTAGCTAACGCCATAAATTGAATTCCATAAATAATTAAGGTGAAGCCAAGTGATGTTGGCCTTAGTTGAGCTTAGCATAAAGATTTGAACTAGGAGAAGCAGCCTACAAAAGCCAGTGTTGCTGTAATGTAAACCTCGTTAGCCATTTAGGTTATTGAGCATTGGAGATGCTAGCTTTTCCCTTCATCCTTCAATTTTTAATGCTTTGGTCAAGCTACATGCGCTCTGGCTTTAGCATAATATTTAACAAACGTGAGATTGGTATCAATCTTCTCATCCTGCCCTCTGCTAGATGACTAAAACGGGAATTTACAACATTTTGAATGGTTCCACAAATAAAAAGAATGAGCTACAGCCAGGTGATGGTTGAGTTAGCATAGCTTTAAGGCTGGAAACAAGGGTAAACAGTCTAATAAGGCCACTGTAGTTACCAAAACCTGATCCTTTGTATTCAAACTATGGCTGTACAAAAGAAGTTATTGAGCTTTAATGATGCTAACAGGACTGATCAAATGTTTCCTCTCTGCTTTGTTTTTTTGTTGTTGTGCTAAGCTATCTTAATTAGTAGACATTTGCACAATTGTAATGGTAATAGAAAATTCAAATGTCCTTTTTGAGATCTGAAAGTACATTATTTCCTATGTTTCCTTTAAAGTTGTGGCTAACAGTTTTTTTTTCCATCTACTGATAACTGTATATTCTCACTTTAAGCACCAACCAACAGCAGCTCAATGGACTATGTGGTTAGATTGTTTTCAGCTGGGGCTCCGTTGGTAGAGTTGGTCGTCTCTCAGGTTGGGGGTTCTATTCCCAGCTCCTGCAGTCACATGTCCGATGTGTCCTTGGGCAAGACACCCCAAGTTGCTCCTGCAGCTTTGTTGGTGGCGTTTGAATGGGATTAGTTACTTCTGATGGACACTTTACATAGCAACCTCTGCCATCAGTCAGTAATGGGTAGGTGAGACCTGCGGTGTGTTGCGCTTTGAGGAGTCAGAAGAAAATTGATCATTTACCAGTTTTTCTGCTGTTCCAGGGATCAGGGTTTTACATTAACCTTGCAAAAAAACAAAAACAACAGCAACTAAAAAACCCTTCAGGTGACCGACAGAGATTAAAGGGAAACACCAACTTTGTGCTTTTGACCTCTCACTTCTTCTGAAACAACAAGAAATAATTAGAATATTTTTCTTAGGTGTGCACTACCTTGGCCTAAATCTTTTTGTTTGACACCTTTGACGTTCTCGAGGCTCTTCATACCAAGGCCATGACTTTGAATATTTGGCTTTAGCATTTTAGCAGTGATGTGTGCTTTGACAAAAAGATAAATGGACTTTGGTCTGTACTGAGTCATTGCTGGACTGGTGCCTTTAACTCGACTTGAATCATTGTCAAAAATCAAAAGAGAAAGAAACCCCTTGTGGGTAAAGGATGAATCATTGGATTTAACATTTTGTGCAGCAGTTTTAAATTGCATTTTCTTCACTTTTTTTATTTTCTCTTCGCTCCTGTCCTCTTGTACCAATCAGAGGCAAACAGCTCTTCTAACATCCCATACAGTATATCCTTCTGTTCACCTGAAATCAAATAGAGCACTGGAGAAACCGTCCTGCATCAGTGTTTATCTTCTCCCAGCATGCTTCACAGGAATTAGGTCAGGGCTTGATGGTAGATATATCCCCAAACTGGGGATCTTGCATTGAGAACATCTGGGAAACATGTGGAAAGAACACAAGATAAAAGAGACTTTCTTAAAGCTGTTGTGTTTCAGTGACTGGATTTGTTATAACTTACCTCACAGATAAGGAATCGCAATTTTTAAATGTACTCTCTGTCTTTGAGCGACCTGAAATTGATGTGAATTCCCTGCGCAAACAACCAATATTTGGTTAAAGGCTTTTAGTAAGTCAAACAACCAGAGGAGGATCTTTTGAGCTTATTCTGAGCAGGGTTTTACTTAAACTTCAGCTGCCAGTAAGGTTAAAGTGTTTGGATGCGGCTGGGTTATCTGCCCTGCCAGAGAGGAAAAAAGGAGGGAGGTGGAGTGGGGGAATATGTGTGAGTCACAGGCTTTCCCATCGCTGAAAATACAGGTTACAGATGAAAAAATCCTTGATGACAAAAAGAGGGCCATGGTTTAAAGAGTAAATGCAGCTGACAATGAAGCGGCTATTTTCAGGCTGTGTAAATAAGAGTCGATGTCATACTGTACCTACTGTAGGACACACACAACCTACACACACACATGCGCGCTGTGTGTGACCTGTGGAGACCTCCTGTTCAACAAACAAGCCGTGTAATTATATGCCTGCAGGTGGAATGTGCTAGCGATAGCCGAGCCCTTGTTGTCATAAGGACTGGAAGCAGCAGCAGCCCCAATAGCCAACAGACATGAGCTCACTGCCATTACAATGAGAGGCGTGGCAATTCCTGATGTTTCCGTGGAGACAGCACACACACACACACACACACACACACACACGCACGCACACACACACACACACACACACACACACACACACACACACACACGCACGCACGTAAACATACAGATTGGCTTAGAGTGACACCACTGGGAAATTAAACTGGTAGCCCAAAGCAACGCGGCTTTTATTGGCCAATCACAGCTTGATTCTGGATGTGATTGCTTTGCAACTTTGTGTGTGAGTGCTTGTGTGTGTGTGTGTGTGTGTATGTGTGCGTTTGTTTGGCGCAGGGCGGTGTACAGGTGCACTTGCACATGCATCCCCTAATTATAATGACAATGTCAGCCGCTGTTGGCGAAATACTCACCACGCTTGTCTGGCATTCAACATGAAGTGCAGAGGAGCAATTACCGGGCTATCAAATCACTTTACAGCTGTGTTGCATATATACTGTGTGTGTGTGTGTGTGTGTGTGTGTGTGTGTGTGTGTGTGTGTGTGTGTGTGTGTGTGTGTGTGTGTACCGCTGTTAGAATAGTCAGCCTGAAGAATAACCTGTTTCAAAGCATCTCTGCAACCGGACTTACAGCTACCAGTAAGCCAGGGTTGTGCTCATTTTAGCAAATTCAAAACTTATTCTTGTCACTCATTGTCTTCTCTACAAACAAAGGCAGTAAGTAAAACAACAAAAGCAGAAAGATCACAATGCCGTGAAACAACCTCTAATTCCAGAGAAAAAGCCTGAGGCGTGTGCACTGGAGGCAAAAAGTGAAGCATTTTATTACATTAAAATGTTTCATACAAACAATGCATACACACTAGTTTCATATTGCTTCAGACGTAAGTTTTCTTTTTCTGTTTTCCAGTTAAACAACTCTGTAACAAAATGTAAGTACAACATTTATGAAAATATAAATCTCTAAACAGGTAGGTCAGTCCTGACAATACAAAGAATACCATAGAAACATTCATTATACCAGTATGTCAACTATGAGTTGCAAACATGTAAGTTATTAAAGTCATTCAAGTTACTGAACATACAATAATACCATTTACTGGTTTCCATTATGGACACATTCAAATATATTCTTAAATTGGCATTCCAATATATTTCATAAGAGGACTCTTTTTTCAACTTTTTAGCAAAGATAGCACATTGTCTCTATCATAAACATAATCACAGTCCAACACTAGAACAATTTGGTAACAATATAATTACAGTACAAGCCTCAAAAACAAATGAGACAATCAACAGAATCCAACACAAACTATAACTGGGACTTTGGTAATTAAATGATATGGTATTCTTTTCAATTTAGAAACTCTTCTGTTGGAGGGAAATCAAGTCTTCTTAAAGCTTGATGCTGCTACCCGGTTTGACATTATTAAGGGCCATTTATCCGGACTCTTCAAAACTAGTAAACATACAATAAGATGGAATAGCCCTTAAAAAGTATATGTCAAAGTGTAAGTATGGTTATCAATCATGCCTGATAGATTGGTCTCTTCAGAGCGCAGAAAAAAATGTGTTTTGGGTTGTACAAACATGCTTTAAAAGAAGCAATCGAGATATCTACAAGGTCCAACCTCATAGATTTACTCATATAATCTTAGTTTGTCAGCAAACCAGATCTCGACAGCTCTATTTCAGCCTGTATAATGTTATCAGAGTCGTATTTCTATGGGCTCATTAGAGGGTCAAAAAGATTGAGTGCTTGAGAAATTATTTGGTTGCATGTCATTCTTTTGAATCTGTAACAGAACTTCTAATATGCACACTTAATGTCCTTTAATGTCTTTTCATCTGGGTAGATCAGCAGCGTACAGAACAGCAATGGATCCGTTTAGCGAAGAGCCTTCATCAGCGTTCACTGATTCATTATTTTTTGTCTTTGCTGACGCATCTGTTGCTGGTCTGTACTCTGCTGCTCTACGCAGATGAAGAGACGTTATAGGACATTAAAGGCAGGGTTGGTAATTTTTGAAAACTAGCATGATTGTGAAAGTGGCATTCCCTCAGTGCTCCGTCTACACCCACCCCCTCCCCCTCTGTGCTGCCTCAAAAGCCACGCCCCTCACTAACATGCACGAGCGCCATTGGTCCAGAAGCGGACCTCTGCTCATCGCTTGTATTGTGTAGAAACTACGTCATCTCATGTCTCATTCAGCGGTAAGTAAACACTAAACTTTATCATAATACATGTTAAAAAAAGGTGACTATTTTACTACTCACAACAACCAACGTCAAACTCACAGTATAAACTCTGTCATCTGTGGCGCGCTTTGAGTGTGGGCTCGTGCAAGCAAGGGGTAGAGAACAAGCAAGGAGACAGGGAGTAATAATGACTGGTTCTTATATTGGTACCTCGTGGCAGACATTGGTCAAAGTTTTTACATGCTTACAACGGCTACAGATGAAGTATTTTCTTCGGTCCTTTTTCAGAGCACGAGTTATTAATTTCTGTCAGGACCTAAAGACAATTCCTGCCTTTAAGTGTGCACACTTTTCAACTCTTTTGTAAGTTTTTTTGTGGTTGTGCACTTGAAGAGTTTTTAATGATTGAGTGTGCTCCTTCTTCTACTGTTAAATCTTCTGATTTTTTCACGAGTCAGACAATACTTGTTTTTGTAGAGAAAATGTAAAGTCTTAGAAAATGCTGCAAAGTAATCCCCACAGGGAGGTGACTTATTTGAACTTCTTTTTGAATACTTAATTGCAGATTTGAATCAAAGTAGTGATAGACGAACATTTGAACTGTAACTTTTGGTGATGAATTAGGAAAACGTTCGTACTATAAACATAAATATATGTTTATCTTTTCCGTAAAAAAAAAAAATCTGCTCTGGATTTCTACTTAAATGTTTACAAAAGTAATTTTTTGTAGATCCTCATAGTGAATTCAATTTGTTCTACATTTTATTTGAAAGTCAACTACAATCTTTACCTACACATTCACAATCTTGATTCATACATGCACATTTTTCTGCACGAGCAGATTCATAACCAAAGGTGTTAAAATGATTTCCTCATATCATTCAACAAGCACAAATTCTGACTGACCCTCATTAGATTCCTACAGGCGTATGAAGAGAGACTTAAGCAATTATGTGAATTAGATGTAACCTGCAAGTACCAGGTTGGCCTTGTGTATTTTTGTAGGCAAATCCAAAACCTATTTTAAGACAACTCTAGATCACTTTAAACGTTTTCTTTAATACAATGTTGTATATAAATAAATCTAACAATTTCTCATAAAACCACTCATAAAGTGCTTCCTTCTACAGCCTAAACCTCTAAATATATCCACCACATTGTTTCTGTGAAACACTGGGCTAATCACTTTGTCTTTTTCTACTGAAACATTTGAACAAACTCCACTAAACCTAAAGCGAGTACACTGTTTAAGGCGTGAATGTGTATGGTGCTATGCTACACTGTATGCTCAATAGTGGTGTTTCCCTTAACACAAACAGCACACAAACTGATGGAACTGCAAGTAAATTCACATCAAATTCACGTAAACTGTTCCTAGACGTTTCTACAGCTATCATTACAAAGAGCAATGCCATCAATCTCCCATGTTGTTGACTGGTTTTCAGTACATTTACTGTTCTGATTTAACACCAATGCAAGTATTATGTAACTGTATGTATACTGTGTTTACAAATTCCCTGCTTTTTCATATATCTTGTAATCTGCACATAAAGAACATTTTAAATTCCAGGCACTCACTTTGATTGCATTAAGCACAACATAACATTTTTAAGGAGTTGCACAAATTGCAGCAGCCAAAAAGGGATATGTACATATGTTCATAGTTCTTCCTTTTTGTACAGTACTGACTGATGTTGATACAAACATAAATATACCCTCTTTTTTTAAGGAAAACATTATGACTTAATGTGCACAATGAAAATAAAAATCGTGTACAATGAAAGTGGCTAAGATCACTGGAATGGCTTTGAAAATGTTCCACCAAGACATTTGAATAACTTTGTTCTTCAAATGCAAAAGGACACATAATGGCAAACTAATACCTCACAGAATTTACATTTTTCTTCTTTTCAAAAGGTTTTTTTCTAACAGTCTTCGTGTGTAAAACAAAGAGAAACTGTATCATAAGTTGGAAGTAAGGAATACATCATTTGAGTGCAGCGTTCAAATGGTCGGCCCATTAACTACCCAGAGGGCTGACATCTGCAGCTGAATCACGTGGCTGTAAACAAGAATCAACTGCAAACCCAGAGATTCTAAACTTTGTCGCCTGTCCTACCCGCCTGTCCTAACTCCACCCACTTCTGGTCCTTTTAATCACTGCAGCAGTTCAGTCTTTTTTGTTGGTGTGGTTGACTCACCTTCACCAGAGTCAGACACATTGATTGGACTGTCCCTGGAGAAGACTTCTGTTGACTCCCTCCAAATGCAGTCGGCTACGGTCTTAAAGGAATGGTTGCCACATTTGGGGCGCACTTTCTGCGAAGCGTTGTTGACAATCTGTCGGCTGTTGGAGGTGGCTATCTTTATCTTGAGGGCAGCATCCACACGGTCCACTACTGTGTATGTGCCAATGCTTCCATCCTCAAAGCCTATGATGATGTTCAGTGCTCGCTGGGAAAGACACAAGAAGGTTGGTGTCTTGTAAAGGGAGCATGTACCGATGCTTTTACCATCTGCAAGGCGCATTACTATCAGATTAGACACGACACCAGCATCATCGTCTTCATCACAGTTCCGAAAACAGACATAAACTAGATAACGTCCATCTCTTGACAATTTTTGGCGCCATATTATACCAGCAGCATTGACAAGTCTCAGCTTCCCACTGTGAAGATCCAGGACATTTATATTCTCATCACCTTTCGAGACAATTCCTAGTTTCCCGTTGGGTGAGATCTGGAAGTCCTCTAGATTTTTTAGGAAGTTGGTCGGCAGCTGGACTCTCCGACAGACTGACTCATCTGCTACACTCCAAATGATAACAGTCTCTGTTGATGTAATGAAGACGACACAGTCAGGGATGTCAGGGATGAGCTTGAAGTTGACGATGGTGATGCCATCATCACAAACAAATTTCTTGGAAACGCTGCCTGACCACAGGCTAACAGCAAGGAGCTTGTTTTTGGAGGTTCCCACTAGGAAAGTGTTTGCTGTGGTGATCAGTGCATTCTGTAGGGTGACTAAAATGTTGCAGACTTTGTGCCCAGTACCAAGCCTCCAGACTCTGGAAGCATTCTGTTCACATAGGGACACCACAAACTGGTCGTTGTGGGTGATTAGCAGCTGTGATATTTTTTGTCCATTGATGCGGAAGATGTTTTCTCCAGTTGTGGTTTGCCAGATGTACTGACTGGACTTGTCATCCGAAGTAACCATGAGATCCCCTGAGGAGCTAAGGACACAGTTCTCCACAATGCCTTCATGCTTAAAGACAGTCTCAATAAAGCCAGTTCCAAAGTTCCACTTGTGGACGGCCTCTGAGCCGTCCATAGTAAACACATAATCTTCTCTCCCTGATAGCTGCAAGGTCTGGATCTTCTTGCCTGTTTTGTCAATATTGGACATGGCGGTGATGATATCAATGTCCCATACAGACAACACTCCACTGCTGGCAACAGAAAGAAGCATATTGTGGTGGACAGATTTGATGAGTTTGACGATAGCCCCTGAGATCTCAATCAGGCTTGCCATGCACTGTCCGCTGTCCCTCCTCCAGACAAAGATGGAGGAGGTGTTTTCCATGGATGCCACAATGCTTTGTCCATTCTTGGAGAGAACAGCAGCCACAAAGCGTTCCGTACGTTTGGCTTTGAACTTCTCTAACATTTTCCATACTTTTGTGTCCAGAACCTCAATACTCCTAGCCTTGCAGATGAGAATAGACCGCTGGTCTTCAGATAACTCAATGCCAACCACCTCACTGTCATCCCCTCTACAATCGTAGTCCTCCATCAAACGTGGGTTGGTGATCTCTTTGGTGTTCCATACTGACAAACTTCCTTCATTGTCAATCATCACCATTTGGTGAAGGGTGTCCAGAACTAGAATGGACTTGACAAATCCCCCAGAAAACTCAGAGGTCACAGTGGACAACTTATCCCCATTTCCCAGATGAAAGATGGATGCAGTGTTGAGGTACTGGCCACAAAAGGCATACATTCCATCTAGAGAGCACTGGACACAAGTAACCTCATACCAGCAATGGAACTGGTAGAGGGGCCAACCGTAGAGTAGGTCAATAACATTGACATCTTTGCTGGCCTCAAGCCATGCCAAGGCATGATGGGTGGACAAAGTAAAGCCATTGATAAAGGCTACTCCACCAGCAACCCCACTATGCTTGGACCCCTTGATTTCAACCTCAGATAAAAGGCAGGACTTGTGATTATCATAGATGAGTAGTGTGTTTTTGGTTGTGGCCACGACAAGATACTTTTCATCAGTCGTTAGCCTGATTCCTAGCACAACAGATCTTGCTGTGTCGATCTGCCTAAGAAGCTGTCTACTCTCTACATCCCAGGTACTAACAGACCCATCTTCCAGTGCTACAAGGACTATGTTTGGGGCTAGAGTGGGCAAGACCTCCACAATCTGCATGTAGCTAGAGCACAGAGGAAGCCTCTCTGGACTGTAGGTGACATCCATAGAAGAGTGGAGAGGCACAATGGAGCAGTACTTTGGGCCATCTTTATCACACTCCAACAGAAGGTGTCTGAGCTTGGGGAGTGAGGTGACAACTGGCAGAAGCCTTTGCTGCAGTTCTGCAGAAAGAGATGCAGGGTTTTTCAGCACTTTAACCTTGATGCTGCGGAGAGTGGTGGCCAGAAACTTCAATTCTTTTTCTTGGGTGTAGCTGTAAGCAAGGTCAATGTCTGTTAAAGCCTTTTCAAACTGGCCAATCTTGATCATTGTGTAAAGCCAGCTGAAGTTCATGATGACCCCGAACATGAGGTCATCAGTGCGCCCACTCCTGGTAAGGTGGTACACCAGCTCTGTCATCTTCCTGTGGTTGACAAAGAAAATGTCTGGCTCCAAAAGGTTGCACTGGAACACCCAAGGCTGCTCAGGAGTTTGTCGGTCATAGGAGTACTTGTCAGAGGATGCTTTTTCGTGTGACTGCTGATTGTGGGGGTTT
This sequence comes from Tautogolabrus adspersus, assembly GCA_020745685.1. Classification (NCBI taxonomy): domain Eukaryota; kingdom Metazoa; phylum Chordata; class Actinopteri; order Labriformes; family Labridae; genus Tautogolabrus; species Tautogolabrus adspersus. The sequence continues at coordinate 8,577,224 of CM036556.1, read as the reverse complement.
TTATGATGCGATATATTCAGGGAAGTGAAATGGTTGTTATCGTAAGTGAAGATCTTCTTCCTTCCTCCTGACCATGCCCCCAGGAAGTACTCCGCTAAGAGGCTGTGCATTTGATGGACATCTTCTTCATTGCTAAGATACAGCTTCTGAGCAATCAAATGCAGGTGTCTGTTGGCCCAAACCATCAAGGTGACATTGCGTACTTGACGTTCCACCAAATAACCATAAAGCTCCTCTTTGAGCCTTGCAACCAAATCACAAGATATTCGCAAAGGATTTTTGAGGTAAGTTGCCACAATGACATCACCTAGAACTATATTATCAAGTGACAGAATGTCTTCAAGCTCAACCTCAGTTAGCCCAGCCTTGGCCATTGTGATGTACCCTAATGCTCTGAAGACAAATCGTTGGCCTAACTTGTTTTCCACTGAGTAAAAAAGCTGTTCTATGCTTTCATGTACTGTGGAGCACAGGGACCTGTCATCCACATCTTTGTGAGACCTCCAATTAACTACTTCTCTGTAGATGAGGTTAACAAACATGGGCAAAGTACACTTGGCAAGTGCCTCATTTACATAGATCTGTTGGCCTGAGGTGACCTTTCTCTTCACATCAAGCAACTGCTGTTTTAACGTTTGACTGCAGACCTTGCGGTCCCTCTGAGATAGTTCCACATACTGGCCCTCATCATGGATGAGGTGTCGAAGCTTCTGCAGAATGCCATGTTTATTGGGCAACGTTGAGACTACTATGCGGACTGTCCGAGGCAGGTGTATGGGAAGCCACCAAAGCTTACGAACTTCATCTGAGTCTGAGAGCTGCTCAAGGGCATCAAGAACAATTACCAAGGGTCTGTGGAAAGACGATTCCCCCAGAAGATTAATTAGCAGCTCCTTCATCTCCTGGATCTTGTTAGGCAAAAAGTGAATCAGGCAGCGGTAGTTTAGTGCAATCTGTTCACAAATGCTCTGGAGGAGGGTGCGTAGGTCTGTGGATAGATGGCTGGAGCCAATAAAACGGACAATGACCACTGGATCTGTTTCAGGGCCCATCTCTGTCTGCAGCCATGTGTAGGCCTAAAAAACACAGCATTGAGAGTTGATTGTTAGAATATGAAGGGTAAATTTTTTTAAAATAGGGTTCATGGTACAAACACAGGGTTAGCTAATTAAATCAAATCAGAATCAGAAAGAGACATTTTTCTTACTTTTTAAAAATATTTTCTCTGAGTAAAATTAGAGAAACACATTCATTGTTACAATGTTAGAGAAACAGTCAAACAACCAGGATAATCAAAGCTCCAGAGTGACGGCAGAGGAATCTAATTGTTATTTTAACCGTATGAGACAGGACTCATTAGCATAGCAAGAAAACGTTTTTTTTTTTCCTTTTCCACTTTTTCCTTAACAACAGTGTATATGTGTTACATTGAAACTGTAACACATATCAGCCAAGATGTTCATTTTGATGGTAGTTTTGAACATTTTCAGTCAGAAATACATATAGTTAAATAATTCTATGAATCTCTACCACTCCTATTATGAGGCTTTGGTGTAACATTGATTCCATTCATGAATTCATAAATTGGCTATGATGGGTTCCTGGGAGACATCAAGAGGACATCAAGAGGCTATTTGACATTTTTAGGGCAACAGTGATGGCGTGTACATCACATTTAGCTTTGTTTAAGTGTGTGTGTGTGTGTGTGTGTGTGTGTGTGTGTGTGTGTGTGGGGGGGGGGGGGGACAGTATCTATCAGGGGGGTATTTAATATTTTAAAGTTTTAAATTCTGTGATTATCAAGGACCAACTCAGTAATTAGCAAAACTGAAATGGTATCATGTCAGCCTGCTGGTTTTTCTTGGACTTCACAAGCTTAAATCTCAACAGAGTCTCTGATGACTCATTTCTGTGCTAGGACTGGTGAAACGTATCACAGTTAATCTGGATCTGTTCAGATGCGAGACTTTCACAGACTTTCACACAGAAGCGAGTTGTAAATTGTTGAAATTTCATAGAATATGCTTAATTTGTTTCCAACCTGCTTCGACTTCTCTCTGTATCATCTCACTATGTATGCATTTATCATGCAGGTATCAGCTGGTTGCTGGGTGTGACATATTTCACAAACTTTTCAGTAACGTACCAGCCTGTTGTAGACTTTAGCTGTAAACTTAGCCAAACAAACTCCTTTAACTGTGTTCCTTCTAAAAATGTGAGATATAGTTTAACACACCAGAGGTGAAACGCATGTGCCCCCTTTGGTGTTTTTGTCATACTCACACAGTATGGGGCGTCTTAACACAGCACGCACTGCATGTGCAGCCAGTGCACAGACACAAGAACACACATCCGCTAACTGAGCAGCGTCTATGTTACATTGTCAAAGCACGCATGAGACATTTTTTGTAGATGACAGCAAACTTGTTATTCACAGAAAGAGTTCACTTTTTGTCTCTAAAGTTAAAGTCTGTCATGAGAGGTTACACACACTGTTATTGAAATTATTAAGCTTTTTACATGACAGACTGTTTTAACTCAGATTTGTAAAAGCACTTTGCTACTTTCTAAATCAAAAGGAGTTGCTGCTTTAATTATTGTTATTTAGATTCATGGAGGTGCTTTTTGATTTTTTAGTGCTGTTAAAATACACAATTTGAGTCATGGCTAGCTGAGGAGTGAAAAAGATAATTTCTAAAATTGTCCTTTTTCTGCCCATCCAGAACACGATCTGATCCATGACAAAAATCCATAATCCAATCCTAAGATTAGTGATTCATGGCATCACTAAGCGATATACTCAAACTGTACCCAGAAGCCATTGCACTGTTAGGAAGTAATTACATAGTGCTGTTTTTATGCTTTCAAAGTCTATTGAACAACTAGAGTAATTCAACATCTGATATATTCTTTATACTTGTAACAAAACTCCACAGTATTTAACGTCACAAAGTGAAGGTTAATGCTCCTAATGAAACAATCCCCATATCTCTTTGACATTATTCTTCTCTTTGCCACTTTGTTATTAAGCTAACTCCTTTCAGTGTGAGTACGCACTTGTGAGATGTGCAAACAATGACAGACAGATCTCTATGCAATACAAAGCTCTGCCCGGAGTTCCACAAATGTGAGACACTTTGACCTGAATTCCTCTTGGATCAGTGCTTTGAATTATGTATCAAACACATCATATAAATTCAGTGGGTTGAATTTCAACTATGTTCTTACTTTTATTCTAACCACACTGAGGAGGGCTGTTCAGTAGTTTCAGTTTGTGTATGGATTGTAAAGGTCCAATATGTAAGATATCTACTGAATTAAATCATAAAATGACCTTACAATATTTATCTGACATTAAGGGAACATGCTATGTTGAAGTGCTGGCTTATTGGAGAAAATTTCCTGGCCTGCAAACTAAGAACGACATCTATGATCAACTATTTAATAAGGATACATACAGTACATTAGTCCTTTTGAAGCTTTTGTGTTTCTAATGTTTGCAACAAATAAACTGCTGTTTCTTCTTACTGCATTACACTACAAACAAAACACAGATCAGGCGGCGCACAGTACCACAGGACCCCTGTTTTCTAGCAGATCCAGTCGTCTGAACTCAAAAGTAAAGTCAGAAATGCTCCCGGGTTCAGGTGAACCAAACAAAACAGCTCAGGTGTGAATTACACCCTGCAGCCTTGAGCATAGAGTAGTAACACAGAAGCTTCAGAACTCTTCTACCTTCATCCTGCACCCCTTGTAGTCTGGCTTATATCTAAAAACAACCTTCTCTCCGACGCTTGGATTTCAAAGTACTATTTTTTGTTTTAACTTGCTTTAAAAAGAAAAAAATGGCCAAAGAAACTTCATCGATGTGGTTCAAGAAGCTACTATAACATGATCTGGTCTTCTTTCAGTCATGATAAGGTGTACAGGTTTAACACAGCTTCATCTAAAGCAGACCATATGTGACATTGGCAGCCTATTCACACACTAATACACACAAGCTTTAGAGCAGTAACCTTACTTGAGGCATCAGTTGGCTAATCTGAGGGGATTCTATTTGATAAGTCAATCAATACAATCATTTTAGCCAAACAGGCGGGTTTTTTTGGGCTAATTTTAAAGGACAAACTATGGATAAAAACTAAGATTTAGCTTCCAGTAAAAACAACTGAGGATTTGAGACAGCTGGTGTTCCCTTTTTTCTCTTTCCAAAACCTTGTTTCCACTTGAGGAAACAGAATCAGCATGCTAGAAGGAAGCTTTGAAAACATCCACCTGGTACTGGAAAAACATGAAAGATGTTTGATAAGCTTATGGCACGGAAATCAGGGCATGATTGGAAAAAAGCAGGTAAAATCCGCTGATGGAAACGAGAGAGACACTGTAGTGATTAATTTCTAGCAGAATTTGTTGAAATGTGTTGATCTGTAAACATTGACTAAAGATTCTTAAAATCACATTATTTAGTCACTTTTTTCTCCTAGAACCATCTCCATGTTTGCTTACACACGTCCTCCCCCCCTCACTTTTTCTCCTATAACCCAATCCATGAATGTGTAGATGTATTCAGTGTTGTTCTCCTGCTGTTAAAAACCTTTATTCCTCTCTAACTTTCATTCTTAACTTTCAATTTGACATCCCCAAGTAATCTATGAAACTAAGGTTTAGGCTTTTTTGAAGAGGACATATTATCCCCCTTTTCCACCTTTTCAAACAGTCCCCTGTGGTCTAAATGAAACTTCTGTGCTGTGCTTTGGTCAAAATATAACATGAATCAAACACCAGAGGAGGTTTGTGACCCTGTATTAACCAGCTCTCTCAGAACGCTCTGTTTTAGTGTGTATGTCTCTTTAAATGCAATGAGATCCCCCTGAGTTTTCCCGGTAGACATCACTCCTCTGTAGCAAGAATAAAAAAGGCAGACCTGCGCAAAAGTTTTGCTCTAGGCTGGGGTTGGAGTCCATGAGTGGAGAAACCAGGGGAGGGGAGGGTATTTTTTTTTTTTACCAGAATCCAACTTGTGATGTCACAAGCTGAGAAAATTTGAAACGGAGCATTTTTCTCTGTGTTGTAAGACTTATGCAGACCACAAACAAAGCACTGGATGGATTTACTTCAAATTTTGTGGGTCGATAGACACTCAGGTTACCCAAATATATGTTCAAAAACACTGTTCTTTCACTTTTTCATAATATGTCCCCTTTAAGGCCTTTTTTTATTGTTGTTACTGCAACTATAGTATTTTATACACGAGGCGCTGCTTGTCAAAAAGCAAGGCAGGCAACTGCTTGGGGCCCCAGGCCAGTTGGGGCCCCCCTAGGGCTGATAAACTTTAAACAACAATGGCTCAAAGTTTGCAATGACAGTAGGAAACCTCCCTAACCCCCCTGTTTGCTTTGGGTCCAAACAGACTCCAGAATCGCCACTGTACACACCTATACACTGACCTGAGATGATGTGATTTGCCGTTACAATAAATGATCGTTTCAGTGTGACAGTTATTGCAAAGGCTGGACAGGAGGGGTAGATCTGTGGGTGTGCACTGGTGTGATCCAGCCAGATGGCGCGCACACAACCAGGAGAATAATGTGCATGTACACAAACACACCAGGCTGCATACAAATTTACATACAGAAATACATCAAATCTCAACAGACGTGAACACATGAGAGCAGACCACACGCACACCTATGAAGGCGTATGCAGATGCGTACACACACGTGGCTTAGCGGGGAATTAAAAGATGGGCATGGCCGTGGTCATTTGGGCAGACACACAGATGGTCAAGCAAGCGTTTGATGAGAAGAGACGAACAGTTGCACGCCCACTCGTACTCTGTTGTACAAAGACAGACACATGCTCAGATCAGAGAGACAGATGAGCTCAAGCAGGATGACAAGGAGTAGCAAAAGTGAGACATTAGAGGGGTGAATATCAAACAAAAAAGAGAGACACCATTATTTCAAAATGATCACATCTGTTCCGATACCAGTATCTTTTATCGGAACAACCTTATACCAACACCTATGTATTATTATTAGTATATAAGCATCTGAACCAGTATGGATATTGGAATTGAAGGCACTTTATAGGCTCTTTTCACAACAGTTATTTCTAAGCCTGGAATAAAATGTGTGTCTGTGATCTTTTATGCCTTGTCTGTAAATCACTTTGGTCCGCTGAGGCTGTTTTAAACTTGCTATACATAATATAATTAACTTGACTAAGAAAATGGTGTTTCTCTGACAGGGGCGTGTCCAGTGGGGTGGCCAGAGGTGGATTGGGGCCCCCCAAGAAATCTGATTTGCCACCCCAGGTGCCACCCCAAAAATCCTAAACTGTGATCTGTTATTAGCCCTGTCAGAGGGAGGTCTTATGTTAAAACCACATTTGTTTGTGCTTTAAATTGTAAATAAAAACTTTTAACATCTATTTATTATAACAGGTAAGTTTACTGGGACCGCTGACGTCGGTAACATAAAAATAACAACCCTTTTGCTTGCGAGAATAAAAATGGCGGACCTGCGCAAAAGTTTTGCTCTAGGCTGGGGGTGGAGTCCATGGGTGGAGATACCAGGGGAGGGGAGGGAATTTTTTTTTTGACCAGAATCCCACTGTGACGTCACAAGGAGAGCAAATTTGAAACAGAGCATTTTTCTCTCTGTTGTAAGACTTATGCAGACCACAAACAAAGGACTGGATGGGTTTATTTCACATTTTGTTGGTCGGTAGACACTCAGGTTACCCAAATATATCTTCAAAAACACTGTTCTTTCACTTCTTTTTTTTTACACCCTTTAAGAGTTGCTGGTGAGTATTTAGGTGTAAATTACATGTTGGTCATTGTTGCTTAAAATTAGGATGGACCATGTTTTTTTTGTCAACCTCCATGGGCCCTCCCCATGTGACTGGGTCCCAGAAAGCTTTCCCCATTATCCCCGGCCTTGGCTGCTGCAAATGTTAGCTTAGATTCTTTGTAGGCTTTCAACTTGATTTTACATTTGTAGTTTCATGGGGGCCAAATTCAACCGAAATGTAACTTGCTTCCAAAATCAAACTAACTTAGCAATTTAAACTGAAAGGAAAACTAAATAAAGCTGCTTCCTCTTAAAGAACTGTTTCTCTCTTATGCTCCTCGGCAGGACACGAGTGAGAGAGATGAGTCCAACAACTCTCCTGATGTAAGTTTTTTTTCTTTTAAGATTTAGTTTGGGGCTTTTTGTGCCAGAAACAGGGGAGAAAGAGACTTGGGATTGACATGCAGGAAACGAGCTACACGGGCTGCCCACGCTCGAGGACTTCAGCCTCTGTACATGGGCAAGCCCACTAAACACGATGCTATTTGGCACCCCCCTAATGTAAGTTTATTATTCCTATATTTATTTATGTTTCCTCTATGTTATAACTGTCAGTCAAACTATGAGAGAAAGTTATTTTGATACCTTCACTGAGCCAGGCAATCACATCACGTTAATTTTTAATTAGTAGTTCACAGCTGTTACTCAGTATGCGCCAGAGAATTCTGTGATATCGCTCCTCTGTCTCACCTGTTTTGCCACCTCTGAAAGCAGCAGCGTCTTCCCTGTGCATGGCCCCCCATACACCACCAGAGGGCTCGTTCTGCTCCCTTTAGACGGCATTAGATACTCTTGAATGTAATCCAACGACTCGGTCTTGAACTCGAAGAGTGTTGCGTAGCTTTTACACAGCGACAGGTGCTGCAGGATCTCGTCGTACAGCGGGTCGGTCTCCGTGTCGAAGTTCTGCTGCACCGTGGCCTGGATGATATCCACCATGTCCTCGTAGAACTGTTTACACAGACCCTCCACATAGTTGCTCTCCACTTCCTGCGAGTAGCCGAGTTTCATGTCGCAGTGCGTGACGGATGAGTAGACACGGAGGTTGGAGGCAGCGACGACGGTGGGGATGAACTCGTCCCGGACCTTCAGAAGGCGTTCGTAGGCTTCCTGGTTGCGCATGACACGGTCGCCGCTCACCACGATGTCCATGTAGCGGGTCATCTCAGGGATTTTGGCGAAGCGGTCGAAGTTGGAGATCTTGCGAATATAGCAGACGCATTTCCTGAGAAAGGCTGGAGTTTGTTTCCCAAGAGCGAAGTCGAGTTCATCCTCCAAGGCTGAGAAAAAGACAAATACAGTTTTGTCATTTCTTATATGATGCCTAAGACGTCTTCCTAAAATTCTCTATTTGTTAAAACTTCAAAAGCTAAAGAAAAGTGGTGGCTTAAATGTGATAAGGACCACAGCTGGGTTATTATCTCCAACTTGGAGAGATAAATGTCTATCAAACGTAGGATTTGCATTCGGCTGGACAGATTTTAGAAGCCCTTTAGCCTCCGATTACACAGATTTCTCCTGAGCCTCATTTAAGTAGAAACAAAGTTGATAAAAATCTCATAAGCCAGCACCGCTGAGCTGTATCAGCAGCTGACTGGAACTCTGCCAGTATCTCCTGTGTAGTTTTGCTCACATGCTTACTGTAGCAGCTTAATGAGGAGGTGGAGAGAAGTGTCAAAGGAAAGTTCCAAGAGAAGAAACAACTTTCTCCATGCAGTTTAAATCCAGCCCAGCTCAGAGGCCAATGTGAAAATTTAGAAAGGACTCAAACCGCAACTTCCTGACACAACCTTTTGCAAATTAAAATATAAAGTGTAGCTGAAGTAGTAGAGAAAAAAACGTCAAAGACTCGTCAATGCACCACACTTCTGTTTCTCCAACTTCAAAATAAAAGGACAGATGTCGTATATTTGCAAGGGGAAACTGAAATTAAGAGAGCAGAGAAGCTAATATTTCTCGGATGCAGTGTGGGCAGCGAGCGTCCGTTGCTGCGTGGTATCTGATGCTTGCATTCTGTTAGGACATGCTGTTAACCTTTTTTTAAAGATATACTGTATATTCTGACGACACTCGTACTATCTGCTTTATGAGAACAGAGCCACTAATCATAGACTAGGACCTGTCATTATGTGTCTCTATCCTCTCCTACAATGTCAGGCTGAGAAATTAAAAAGAGATGTCTTTAAAAAGTCGCCCAGCGCTGTCAAAACAATTCCTTAATAACTTTGTGATTCCCAAATGGAGAGAGTTTTGATATGAAGCCAGAGGTATGCTTGTCAACAGGCAAGGCAGACAACAGCTTGGGGCCCCAGACCAGTACAGGACACCTGAGGGATCACAAACTTAATCCAAAGCGGTGGCCTGAAATGTGCACATTTTGCAATGACAGTTGGAAACCTCCCTAAGGGGGCCCTATCAGACAGCACTTACTCTTGTTGCCCTGTTAAGCGTTGCAAGCATTATAGCTGTGAATACCGAAGTTTGTCAATGAAAGTCAAAAAAGAAAGATGAAGAGGAATATCATCCGTCTACAGGAGAGAAAATGAAACAGGAAGAGAGAGAAAGAGGAGTAACGGTACGGCTCCACTGGTTTCGACGACGGATAGCGTCTCAACGCTTTCTATTCATTTGGAGAGCAGGAGAGGCAGTCACGCAATGCATTATGGGATCTTTGCGGCGCGTTTCGAGAAGGGCTCCGGTGTGGTCGCCAGACAAGAACAGACCTGAGGTCTATTCCATGCAAATGAGTACAGCAACCGCTTTTATCCAATCAGGTGCATTCATTGAGGCTACTTCACCTATTGCGTAACCTACAGCAAAAAGGACGGAAAACGAAATAATAACATATGCTGACCGCCATAAAACGGGTATACGCCTATCAAGAGGCGAGTTGAGTTCTCCGGCGCGATCCTTAGCGTCCTCGCCTGAAGCAGTGGAGCCGTACGGTAGGCGTGGGGACAGTGGCAGACATGATGGGGATGAACGCTGGTTGGAGGGCCCCCTAATTGATTTTTGCCTAGAGCCCCAACAGACTCTAGAATCGCCACTGTATGAGGCACAATGAGCTCTGTAAAAAGAAAACAAATAGTGGGAGGACTTGTTCATATATCAGAGATGGATCTTTTTTGTGTCACTTTTGCTGATTGATTTGATATAAGAGAGCAAAGTTTGACCACTTCAGGGAACATTACGATTCTCAAGAACCACGGTGACAAAATAATATGACTTTCATGACATAGGACATACAGTAGAGTTGAGTTGCTTGAAGTCACTTTGAAAATCTCTTAAAACATGTTTTCTTTTACCTGACAACATGCTGTGAGGGGTGTGATCGATCAATCACAGTCACCCGCTGAGCTGAGTCTGACGGATCCCGATTGCATCTCATCTCTTGTTATCAATTTTGTTTCAAGATGACGCTCCAAACAACAGTTGGCGTGAAATGGTTTTCTCATGAAGGTTAAAGCGCCATACAAGCTCAAGCCCATTTAGCATTCACCAAGGCCGTTTACATCTTCTAACTCGAAAAGAAGTTATCAAACAATCTGACATAAAAGGACAAAAAAAACGAACCAGAGCAGAGAAATTTCTTGGCTTGAGGGCTCTTCATGGTCCCTTTCTCCTGAAGCTGCAGCACGGCTGTCCTGAAGATCCTCTTGATCTCCTCCGACACGTTCCTCCAGGCCTTGTCGTTCTTCGTCTTGGCTGCGCTGCTCGACTCCATCTGAGCGGGAGACGGGAGGGCAGCGAGAGGGCAGTCTGAGTTTACAGTTAAGATGAAGGGCTGTCAATGTGCACCGAAGGAATCTTTACTAAGAGAGAATATTAGTCTGTGTTTAATCTCGGAAACAGTCATTCAAAATGTCTAATGTTGGCTGAATGGCTCGAATCTCTCTTTCAAATATTTACTGGAATGACTCACTTTAGTAGAATCTGCTGTATGATGGAGACTCAGAGAGATTCTTAAAATATGAAACATTCAAATCTGAATTTCTTTTTGCCAATGGGCCAAAAACATAAAGCTTAAATCCAACCTCAAGGCTACATCATCATGACGTCTGTGAAAAAAACGCTGCCAGATATATAGATATATATACTACCTTTATACAACAGTTAGTTTGAACAATAATCTGATAGGATAAAAGGCGTCCATCAGTGCTGATATAGAGTATAACAGCACTGGGACTTTTAGCTGCATGTATCACTCTGTTCTGCTGTTTGAGACAGTGAATTATTGTTACAGCAAACAGTATCTGTCTTGATTGTTCAATTACAAAGGCCACCAAGGTCAACAGACTCTTATTCCACTGGTTGAGGCAGGTTTGTTTTAATGCAATGACATATGCAAAGTAGCATGACTGCAGCAACATGTTACAAATATTACATACTGCTTCAATCAACAAACCAATTAATTTTTAGTTTGCTGTTTCTTTTCACTTTTAAAGTTGTAATATGTAGAACTTTTACCCTAAAATATCTAAATTAATAAAAAATTGACTCAACCTATGTTATATATATATCTATGTTGACTACTTACATTACCTCTAAGATTTCCAACAGTTATCAAAGCCAGAGAAATCCTTAATTTTATAGTTTCGTGGTGGTTGCCATGACAGAGCCGCAATAACAGAACCGCCATGTTTATCGTTGCCATGGAAACACTGGATGTGATGTCAAAGACCGCTGCATACGGAAGCGGGAATAGCTACAGAAAGCTGCGGTAAAATTCGTTTTTGTCAGGAGTTGGGGTAGTGAGTAGCAGAGAGAATCACTCCCATGATTCCCCGCCAGCCTTGACGTCATCTTCTGTTATTGTTTTGATTGAGAGCCCCCTGGTGGCATCATTTTCATACTGTGCATTAAACTATGCAGCTTTTAAAACGACTGTATGACAGGGACATCATATTTGGAATCATGCTGTTATACTACATATCAGCACGCCGTGAGAATATTTCCAAGACCAAATCATGTCAGCACTGTCTCTTGTGAAATATCACTTAAATATTAAAGTCTCTGGACAAGATAAGAAAGTGTATTTAATTTATTTGATGTGGAATAAACTCAAAAACATTTTATGGGGAACTTTTGAACCGTGATTTGGAAAACAGTTCAGCACATAATTTCAGAAGTACTTAAATACGTCAACCTAAGATAAGGCAGCAGTGTTCAAAAACTCAAATCAAAGCTGCATTTCTTTTCTGTGTGTGCACATGTTTTATATTTCTGCAGGATAGTTCATTAACTATAAAGCCCAAGGACGAGAATCCATTCAAGGTACTGTCAAAATGTCCATTTAGTTTAATGTTTATGGGTAAAGCAACACTTACGGACCACAAACAATTTCCCTTTAGAAACTTTCAATGCAGCATTTCTGCTGGACTCACAGAGTTCTGGTAGTTCTTAAGCATCTGGGCTTTGGGTTTGAGGTAGTATGCGGGTGGCACAGAGTTTTCATCCCTGCAGTACCACTCCTCCAAGATGTGTGTGTCCAGTCCCGCCTCCACAGCTGCATCCAAGATCATCTCAAATTCGGCAGACTCCACCTCCCCTGGCACTCGGATGCTGCCATACTTTTCTCCCACCAGACCCTGAAGGGGGTGACGGAAAGAAGGAAGGATAACGGAGAGGGAAAGTAGAAAAAGAGAGAGACAAGAAATATGATTCAACATGATCCGAAAAACAAGTGCAACAATCTCTTTGGATTAGTGGCACAGGGTGAAGTCATGATACAAACAGTGAGACTTCTTTCAGGCAATTACAAACCACATGTTTAACTGTGGTGTAGTTCAGACATCCACCAGTCAATTGTTGTGCTCTGCGATGCATTCTGAGGGCTCTTTCTTGCATGAAAATGGCTTTAAATCACAGCCACATATGTACTGAGTAAATATAAAGGAACCACACCTCCCACGGGGAAACATTAACATTTATGGTAAGTGTTGCAAATAACTTTAAATATTAAAGTGAGAAAAACTCAAGTGTGTTCATAGAGAATGCCATCTGCCCACCATACGTCACATACTACCAAATATAACTCTCATTATGTATTTTATTTAAAGAGAATTTAAAGCATTAATGCTAGCCGTAGATGACTTTGTTGTCAAGCCCTTGTATTCCCCGAGTCAATAGAGAAAGTTCCTGCTGTTGAATCGCACTGAGTACCTCCTAAAGTCTGTGTTCTTTCAGAAAGTACAATGCCCTATTAGGTACCTTTTTGGGAGGTAAAATAAAGTTATCTTGGCTTAATTGGAACATGGTCCCTGCAGTGGAAACACACTGATTACCCCTTCAAGCCCCTGGTCCCTTTAGAAGGTTCCAGTGGTGAAAATGCACTGAGTACCTACAAATTCTCAGTCACCACAGAAAGTTCCTGCCGCTAAATTGCTCTGAGTATCTTCTGAAATCCCTGTACTCTCAGAAAGTAGAATGCCCCCAACAGGGACCTTTTAGGGGATAAAATGAAGTCACATTGGCTTTAGTTGGGATCTGGTCCCTGCAGTGGAAACCAAAGAGAACCTTCTTCAATGTTCCCTTGGAGATGTCCCTGCTTTGGAAACACGACAGCGTACATAAGGACCCGAGTTCCTGGTGAAAGTTGGTGGAACTGCACTAAGTACAGACACAAGTCTCAGTCAAGCGAGTTTCGGACGCTGGAATCGCACTGAGCACCTCCTAAAGTCCCTGTAGTATCAGAAAGTACTATCATGGACCTTTTCGTTTTTTTGTCTTCACTTTGACCTAGTTTGAATCTGGTACCTGAAGAGGACACAGACTGAATTCCTCCAAAAGTCCATAGTTGTGTTTCCAACTCAGAAACTTTCCAAAGGAACTGTTTCTGTGTTGGTAACACAAATGAGTACCTCCTAAAGTTGTGGTTCCTGCAAAAGTTCCTGCAGTGGAAATTCATCTTATACCCGCGCTCACTGTAACGTCTCTTCATCTACTGATGCATTTGAATTGCTCCCGTTTGTGTGTAATATGTTGTGTGTAACATAACAATAGTAAAAATACTGAATTACCCTGACAGTTTCTCAAAGCCAGCTGCCTTCTTCTTCTTAATCATTTATTGTTTTCAGTAAGAAAAAGCTGATTCGTTCTGCTGTTGCACAGCGAATGCTTGAATGACACACTGTTATGTAAAACAGGCAGCCTTGTCCAAATTTCCTAATGCCCCGTAATCAGTGGTATTAATGAAACGAGCAGATTTGCTTGAGATGTGGAACAGATGGGACCTTTCTGAATGAAAGGAAATGAATACATCATGACATTGTGGCATGTAGATCTGGGAGAACAGAATCTAAGACAGTAAAATGTACGTTTTATGTGTGCCATCATCATCATCGGCTTTATAAGCCTATATCGATAATAAGGTCCAACAATATTTTTAGTCAACCAGAACAATCTGCATAATTGGGCTTCACCAAATTAAAAAGTGGCCTTTTCATCCCAGCATTATCTCGCACTCCACATGGTGCATCTACTCTCAGCTCCAACGACTCCTCACTCTTCCTCTTGGCGTCTATTCACACTCGCGTTGAGTGGCAGCTGATTCAATACCATCGGAAATGATTAGGGCCATTTCCTGGTGCTCTCCTTCATGTGCCCTTAAAGTCACAATTGAGTACAATAGGAGCAAAAAAAAGGAAAGAAATCACAGGAAATCCTCCACTCTATGACCAGCTGATCTTTACTCCATGTGTCGTAACGCTCATGCAGCTGAAGCCTCAGGGTGAAGACGCAGAGCGAGTGAGGGACTGTGAGCTCCGATGAGCAGGAAAACTACGTTGGGTTTTTAGCTCACGGCAATGACGCTTCAAAGCCGTTCCATGCTGGACTCCTCGTTCCCTTGGCATTCGCAGTGGGAACAGATGAAGAGAACAAGCAGAATCAGACGATGGCACGTGGCGAGAACTGTAGGAGCAGCCTACTCTCTAAACCCACTAACGCCTGACGTCTTTGGTGGATTCGTTTACAGTCCTACAGTTTTGGTACAAAAGGTTATTTTGCAGCTCCTTCTTCATCTTCACTTTGTACAGTATCAGTTGTTTTGGGGGAGGAGGTGCCATTTTCAAGGTCAGATATTGGATCCAAACCCATTATGTACATTATAGATGACCCACTTAACTAAATATATGTATACTGCACAAAAGAGAAAAACACAGCACGAGAAACATTAGAAAATATTTTAAAATCCCCTCAATAGGAAAGTATTTGGCAATAAAAACAAAAGGACCCTCCTTAGACTGCAATTTCCAAGCACATTCATAAAATGGAAATCCTGAAACGATCTTCAAGCATATCTCAAAGAAAAATACACTAACAGAGGAAGAAAGAAAAATAATGAATCTGTTTATGTGTAACTCTCTTTGTGTTTGAAACGAAGGCTGTAACCAGACAAGGCTGCTCACTATCTTGTGATTGACAGGAAAGGCCATGAGCTACAATAACGCCCACAATCTTACAAGTGACAGTGGAACTCTGTAAAATGAAATGTAACTGTCTGCTCTACAAAATACAAACATTTTACACCCAGTTTTTTTTTTGTCAGACAACCTGAGTCCTCACTGGTATAAATATGCCAAGTGATGTTTTTTGTTTCCTTCAAATAAAAAAAATACAAGATAATTTTTGTTTTGTATCAAAATTAACCAAATTAATGGATGTTTCCATGATTGACTGTGTCATTAGCTCGCTCCCGCTCACTATGACACCTTGCTGTCCAGCGTTTCTTTATTGCATGGACAATTTTCAAGATTATACCAGGTCATGTCTTTGATTCCAGACCAATAAGACAAAAGAGTAAAGAAGGTTTCAAATAAATGGCAAGACCAGTCAATAAAGGAATACTGCAACCCAAGTTCATCAGCCATAGCTATTGCTAGCTTAGCTTAATGAAGCTAACTGTCCCTTTATGAGCTGGTAAAAGCCATCTCTACATTTATATTTCTGTTTTCAAAACACACTTCATATTTTGCATTTAGTTTTAAAACAAACAATGATTAAATTAGACCTAAGACAACCATTTTTGACTTCTTTATTCATCAGCTTTAGCTAATGTATAATGAAACGTCATGTGTCTTTACATCGAAAGCTACAGAAAGTAAGGACTAGGTCAGAATTAGGACTAAAAATTGAGTTTGGCAAAAGTAACACCATCTCAGGCATCATTAACTCGGGTTATATGAGAGTTAACCTGGCAAAATAAAGTGCTAATGTTAGCCTCTATTCTGTTATATTAGCATAAGACTAACAGAATGGACCACATTCATTGAACTAGCTTTTTTTAAAGGTTTATTTTGGGGATTTTATGTTTTTATTAGAGAGACAGGGCAGTGGATAGAGTCATAAATCGGGAGAGAGATAGTGGGGAATAACATGCGGTAAAGGAGCCACAGGTCGGATCTGAATCTGGGCCGTCCGCTTGGAGGACCCCAGCCTCCGCTCATGGGGCGCTCGCACCAACCACCGTTAAAAGTTACACCTACCGCCCTGGAACTAGCTTTTTAGGTGTAACTTTTAACTGCTGTAAGGCTGTAAAATAAAAGTGTTTTAAAAAATCAAAACAGAAAATAAAGTACCCCACCCTTTGCTATAGACAGTAGAAAATACAAAATGAAAGCCTAACAAAGAACAGTTTCTTGGGACAATCTCGTAGCTTATCGTTAACTTAGCTAGCTGGGTTACTAACAGAGAAATAAACTGAAGGGAAACTCCAAAAAAGTGCAAATGCCTCCACATTAAGAGGTGATCATTGGACATCAGAGAGTTTTGCACATGTACTCCTGCATATTTCTTGTTTAACAGTGTTATCCCATCAAAAACCTGTGACCTGTGACAGGACAGATTCTCGATGCACTGGGCATCCCTGCAGGTCACCTCATCGGCCCTCTTTAGGCAGACTCCTATGAGTCACAGTGCTGCAGTGGGGTGTCTGTGAGCTGATCTACAGCAATGCTGAGAGAGGGACACACCGCATAGTGAGTGTGAGACTCTCCAAGTTGCTGACAAAGTCTCTGTCAGCTCGCCTTGCGGTGGTAACCCTGAATGAAGGAAGTGGGTGACTGACTGAGTGTGTGTGTGTGGAAAGAGATTAGGAGAAAACTCGCTGAGGTTTTTCATCAAAATGACAAAATCACACACACCTCCAGGAACACATTCAATCCCCTCCATCTTTGTAAGTTTTGTCGATGTTAGCAATAGTAAAGAGGGTACAGGCAGGATAAAACTCCAGTTTTAGTCACACTCCTCTTCCTCCCTCCCTCCTTCCTGGTTGTCATCCTTGGAAAGGGTTTTTTGTACTCTGGCTAAGTGCACTTTATCTGATGAGCTGGTTGGGAGAGGCGACTAAGATATTGTGCACAGCTACAGTACGAATCAACAAATCTATCACTCATGCAGTCAATCAATCAATGAAACACACTGTTCAGATATTTGATGCATAAGCTTTGGTGCTGCAGAGGCAGAAATGGCTCTGAAAAAAAAGAAACATTTTATCATTTTAATTTAAAGTGGTCCCCAGTGCCGCAGTGTTTAATTGAGGTGTACAGAAATATCGTCCTACTGAGGTATAGCAGTCACAGGATGGATGAAATACTTGAGGAAAATGCTGTTATTATTATCAACAATGCACATGAATCCTAAAAGTATTATAGTCACTAAGAAAACACTAATCAATCTTATTCCCTCTAAAATAAACCGATGCTGGTGCCCAAAAACTATCAAAAGCACGTGATTGAATTAGGACCTGACCAATATGGGATTTTTGGAGCTGACAATAATATCGATGGTGGAGAGAAAAAAAAAG
Source organism: Tautogolabrus adspersus (assembly GCA_020745685.1). Classification (NCBI taxonomy): domain Eukaryota; kingdom Metazoa; phylum Chordata; class Actinopteri; order Labriformes; family Labridae; genus Tautogolabrus; species Tautogolabrus adspersus. Next base: position 8,559,563 of record CM036556.1, on the reverse strand, counting down.
ATTACCGATATATCGGCCGATATCTTCCTTACATCTATTTCAATCTCTAGAGATAGATGGATATAGATCTACACATTTATTGTGTTTATCCCTCAATTGCAGTTATCAAACACTTGTGGAAAGGATTTATAATGAAGACAAGACGGTCACTCAACTGGAAAGTAACTGCGCATGAACGTGCATCACCACTTGACACTCTGGAGAGTGATGATGCTTGTTGTAATCCATAAAACACTCTATACTGGTGACAGCCAGAAAGAGAACTGCTAATGTAATACATTAAAACTCAAATGAAATGCTATTAGGTTAGAAAATTCTCATTATATCGGCGCATATCTGCGATAAAAGTAGCCGGTAATGATAGTCGCTGGATATGCTAATATCGGGCCGATATTATCAGCTGGCCGATAAATCGGTCGGGTTCTTGATTGGATAAAAGTGTATCACTGGGTGACAGCTATTTTGAACCCTGGCACTCCCAGATAACCTTTTCAATAAATTCATCCAAACCGCCTCAGATGACATCATCAACTATCTTCTCATCAACCCCAGTCTTCACAGTGCAATCAGCTTCTTCATCCCATCAACCTCAGACGACATTATCCCCTAACGCCTCCACCACCGGTGTCTGGACTCCATCGGGGGGAGAGATCTTGCTGCCGCTCAGGCCAGACATGTCCAATCACCCTGTCTCCCTGTAGAGTTCAAGCGCCAAAGATTCTCTGATTGTTCATCCCCATAAATGCTCTGATGACATAACAGCTCTTATGAAGTATTTCATAGTTTTGATACACTATTCTAACAAGATTTCTCCCACAAGCTCATTAGCTGTTGTGAAAATGAAATTGTAGATGAGGAGGTCCAAAGCAAGTTAAAGGTTTTTTAGCGACCTTATAAATAATACTGCTATTGACAAATGTGAGAAAGAGGTAACAACGTGCCAGCTATCGTATAAACTAACAGAGGTGTGTTGGGGATGTTGGTCAGGAATGGGGTACTTAATGAGTGGAGAGCAAGCAGGATGAGTAAACACTACAATCAGTAGAATAAGGTCAACTTAAAAAGAATAAAAAAAACAAGTACTGCAAGTTGTGTATTTGAAAATGTTTTAAATTGACAAGTAGTATCTTTAAGAACTGAGAAATAAGTAACTCCTCTGCTCAGTTCTTGCAGGATTTCTCTTTTTTGGAGATTCCAGGCTCTTGTTATTTTTCTCTGTGTATCAGATTTCACTTTAGCGAAGAGTTAAACCAGCTGGTCTGGGATATCATGTTAGCTGTTACATCATTTAAGATGAATGGTGTAGAATATAAGTGCCTCAAATATCCTCTTGGATGAAATAAACCTTCTACTCAACCAACAGAGTTCCTTTTTTTTTAAAAGGGCAGAAAAACAGGATGAGTGGCTCGTTTGCGTCCTTGAGGCATTTATCAACTTTTCTTGTTTCTTCCATGTGGGAATTTGAGACTGCAAGAGAGCAGAGGAGAAGAAGAAAAAACAGACGTAGCTCATTGTCATGCTTAATCTCCGGGTCAATGACACCATCACCATGCCAACCCCTGCCATTGCCATGGAAACCGGCTTTATTGCATCGACATGTTAGAGGGAAGCCCCCTCCCCTCCTCCTCAGCCAGGTGTAGTGAATTGGTGGTGGTGTGTGTGTATTTCTGTATGTGTGTGTGTGTATGCGTGTGTGTGTGTTTAACAGCCCTGCACTGCCACCTGTCTTGTGTTCAGCTGTGCCCTTTGAAAGACACTCGCTGAAATTGATTCCTGCTCATAAAGACAGACCGACACATCCAATAAAAACACGGTTATATGAGGATACACTCCTGTCTTATGAACTCAGACAACGCTGCATCTTCATGGTCACGTGTCTGCTAAAACATGTTACTTTTTTGCCTTTAGCACCTGTGATTCCACAAATGTTTCAGCAAAATTATGTGAAAAATAATCAAAATGAGTGAATTGTAAATGCAATTCCCTTCACACAGGAGCATGGTGTTTGATAGAGGTGAACGAGGTGAGACGTAGGTGTCAAAAGGAGTATTAAGAGGTCTCCAGTTGTTGCACAAATCCTCAGAGGCGGCATGAAACACACCTACACTACGCCTGCCAATCCTCTGTGCCGTTTCTAAGGAAGCTAATATTGCCTACTTCAACCTCCCATCCTCCCCCATTTCTCCTCTCCTCTTCTCGTCCCTCAGTTTTTATCTGCGTCTTTGTTTGCAGCTTCATCAACAATCGATGTGGAGACTTCAGGCTCTTGGACAGTTGTTGTGGGCTGCAGACCTCCAACATGCTCTTGAAGTCCTTCTCTTAATGCCTTTGTGGCTGTTTGTATGCGTCTGTGTTTGCAGGGAGTGACTCAAACATTTAAGGTGGGAGCCTTAATTGATGAAGGGGATGATAATGGCAGGTGATGATAATGGCAGAAAAACAGCTTATTTTGAAAACACCTTTTTGCAGTTTTCTGTTTCAACATCATTTTAAATATGGCTGCTCACAGATTTACAGATTTGTTATGGTGTAAACAAACCAAATAGCCAACACTTTACAAGGCTGTGTTTAAATGTGAATATCAGAGGAATGTTCATTTTTATTTCTTTGGAATCGGTGCAACATCTCTAATGTATTTGTTATTACCATTAGACTATTAAGTCTCACCATGAGGGCAAAACGCTGCCATATCAGTGACTTGCAGGAAGAAGAGGGATTTTCCCTTTTTTTTTTCTCTGTCATCTGTTACTGAGACTGTGACCTTGATCTCTCTTGCATCCCCGATGGGTCAGAGATGTAACAGCACATTTAAAATGAGAGGAGCTATAATACAGCAGCCAGGGCTCCAAAATGAAAGTTGTAAGATTCAGAATCAAAGTTGAGACACACCTCACAGAAACAGTGATTTAAAAAAAAGTCAAATAAGAAAAACAAGAAAATAAAACGATTGTGAAATTCGCTTCAAGCACCATCACACTCAAACTCACACACACTCTAAAAACCTACTGTACGTTGTTGCAAAAAACAACAAGAGCCTAAATTCTGTTGACGTTTTACCCATCCACACACATTTATCTAGGTCTACCACCCTGTAAAAATAAACAGTGGTACTCCGGAGATAGCCCACACAACCCAGAACTGTCATAACTGGGGATCCGAGTCCCTGATCAAAGGACCCCATTGCTCGCGCTGCAGCTCCGAGCTCCCCAAGAGTTAGAAACGGGGCCGATCAGAGTGTGGTAACGACGGGAAGCCCGACTATAGGGACCATGGCAGCTGGCTCCGACCACGCTGTGGAGATTTTGTTGAGCTAAAATCCTTCTACTACACAAGAGAATACACTTCTAAAGATTCAACCATCCAGATGGGGAGGACTTGCACTCTACGCTCATAAACGTGGAGGTGTGTAAAGAGCATGCATCACCCTGATTTATCCCGACAGATTTCTGTTTCACAACACACAAAATGCCTCAGGTCAAGATGCTCTGTTTGTGTGTGCACCTGTGGGTGTGTGTGAGAGACCATCAGAGAAAGAGAATGTCAGAGGGAACGAAGACCTGTGTGTGTGTGTGTGTGTATCATGGTATTGTGTTTTAGCAGTGTGATGTTGTGTTGTTTTGCTCGGGGTTAGCCGGGGTTAAGGCGGTGAAATTGCAGCACAGACAGGGGGCGATGGCGCTGGGAGGAATGAATGAAATAAGCGTGGGATGTACAACACACAGCCAGCAGCACAAAAGGGGGGGCGATGTGTAACTTCTTCTCACAACAGAAGTGGTAGTTTTTATCCAGTTTACAGCCTAATTTCACATACTGTACAATGCCTCAACAGGCTTTAGAGGCGAAGCTAAGCTAACTTGAGAAAATTGTCCAAAAGGGGAGTCAACAGAAAACTGGAATCCAAAAGTTAGCAGTTCAGATTGAACAGGTCAGAAAATGGTTTAAAGACAGGAATGATTGCAAATTTTAAGCAAACTGGAAATAAAGTGAGCATCCCCTACTGGGAGACTATATGACTTCACAGCTTCTAGCACGTCATATTTTCATCATACAAATATCTCAGCTAGCTGTCATAAAACAGTTCATGTTAGCATTCAACAAATTCCTAACAGAAATCAAAGTTAGCTTGAAATGTTCGCATTTCTTATCACATCACACTGTTGAATACATGTGTTAGCATTCTCCACATTTTTACGCTTAAAATAAATAAATTAAAATAATAATAAAATACATTTTTCATTGGTTAAGTCAGTGTCGTAACCTTTGATCTACCAAAAGTTCCTTAATTTATTTCAAAATAAAAGCAGGGTTGAATTTAAACAGCAAGAACTCTCACTTTAAGAAAGTTCAACATTTTCAAATAAAAGCTTAACAATTTTTAAATGCGAATTAATGGAATTTCCAACATGTGATTAAAAATGTGATTCATTGCAATTAACTATTGAAATTTAGCGATTATACTGTTTAGTGTTTAACCATTTGATAACCCTTACTATTATCAAACTAAATTACAATTCTGTTTTGAAATAAAAGCTGAACTTAAGGCCGATATACAGTCTCTAATAGTGTCTGATTTACTTCTCTCTATGGTTTGTTAAGAAAACAAACAAAAAAAACGTAATGAGGAGACGCAATATTTAAATCGCAATACATTTCAAATAAACATCAGTGCGTCGTGATTGTATCAAATCAGGAGATAATTGAATCGTCCGAGCCCTAAAAAAAACTGCAACAGCCAAACAAGTCAGCTATATTCGTCTGGTTCTTGGAGCAGTCTAACCTGTCAGAAGAGACTTCTTTAAACAAGTGGTACTGTCTGCATGGAAGCATCACTCCCCTTGGAAATAAACCAGAATGAATCATTAAGATGTGCTGATGTTCTGCAGTAGAAAATAAGGTTTGTGCGCCTGTTCGCCTGACATAGAAAGAGAACAACAACTTTGAGATGAGGAATCAGTGCATGCAAGAAGAAAAAAACAAACTACAGAACACAATCTGGTAGTAAATGAGATTATGCTCCCAGGAGACCTGCGCTCCTGTCCTACCCATAATGCATTAAATCTCCCTGTGATCTTTCACCTCAATTCCAACCTCTTGAAACGGATCTGTTCCATTTGAATTATTCCCCATCAATTTTTCTTCCTGTGGTCTTCCTCTCTCTCTCTCTCTCTCTCTCTCTCTCTCTCTCTCTCCCTCTCTCTCTCTCTTCACTCCAGGCTTCATCCTTTTTTCTCTTTTAGTATGTGGCCCAAAATTATCTCCTGAAGATCTCTTAAATGTCAGCCGTAATTACAAATCGTGACACTCTTCACATAACTCATTCACAGATGTGTAATTTTAGCATCTTGGTAATTCTACCCGTGCCCCAAGACACTTTCTAACAAAATGTTTGCACTCAAAACAAAAATAAAGACGGGATGAAGTTATTTGTACCCTAACAAACTCAAACCACTATAATTAAAAACCCTGCTTGTAGCAACAATACTCCACATGTACAAAATCTGCTAACAAAGGACACTAAAAAATCTACTTTAACTTCTTATTTCAGAGTCAGTTTTCAACTGCTACATGTAAAAATCACGCTTCTTGTCCTTGTTTTAAGCACATGTCTATTCCTATGGCTGTTCATGGAGAGAAATGTGAAACCAGAGTCCTTCTATGTGTACACAAATGATGCCAGTAAAGCCCATACTGGTATAAAGTCATGGAATGAGAGAGCGAAAGATGTTGGGGAACAGAAACAGAGACTGATTTAACAGGATGTTCTGCTTCTTTTTTTGAGTGTTGACAAGCTGCATTTAGAACTAAGACGCACAGATTCATATGTAGGGATTTTATAGCGACCGATATCTCTGTCAATATCAAACACATATTACAATGCACACTATTCGACTACAGTGAAGCAAAGAAAACACCCTGAGTTTGACTAAACTGTCAAAATTGAGCACAATTTCTTCAACACAGGCTCACAGCATCTGTGGGTAAACGATGTAAATTAGCTTTGCTGAGTGTGGCAAACGTAAACAGTGCTATCACAGCTAGCCTTCAGTCCTCAGGTTAACGTCCACATGCTGTGGTAGATATGCCAGTTTAACCTGTCACAGCCTACACATAAATGAATCTCCATTTTGTAGATCAAAAGATTCCCAAAACTTGCATTCAGTATTAGATGATCATCAATCCACTTTGCTGGTTTACATCTGGGTAGTAGAGCACTATGGCAGAAACCAATTAATCAGAGCTACATCCCTAGCTACTGAATATTTGACCAGCATTGCGGAGCTGCATTAATACAATTAGAAATGATTACTTTAACCAGCTAGTGATTCTGGTGCTGACAAACTGGGGTGACAACGTTTAACTGGATAGTCTGCCAATGTTGTACATCCCTGTCCATAACATCTTTTCCATTTCAAGGTATCCTGTGAGGTGTGCAAAACTTACGACAAAACATGGCCCCGCTGAGGTCTTCAGACATTCCTCCAGCAGCTTCATTCTGAGTCTCTGCAGCTCTGGACTGTCCCACTCCTCCGGGTCCACGCCCCAGTACAGGTCCACCACCTGGATAAACACAAACAAGGGACAAAGATGGTTGTTATTGTGTGGCACATGTATGAGGAAATCTTTCCCCTATATACCTGCTCCTCTTGTTGTTTGTGAAATATTTGTACTACTATAAAAAATAATAAGTCCCAGAGTGTGTACCTGCTATAGCTTCCTTTAAAAATCTTGGTTTAGTGAGGGATATTGCAGTTGCTGAGGGAGCTTTAAAATACATAGCAACTGCAAAACAACTTGATTTTACTGTTATTGCTGAACATGTTGTGTATCTTTTATTAAAAAACTAAAGCATGGTGGTAAGTTCCAATGCAGGAAATCAAACATAATGAACTTCGTGCTGTATTTAAGGCAATTTGATTTCACGCCACAGGGGGTGTCTCCCACCGGAGGAGAGAGAAGTAAGGAAGCGCCTGTAAATGTACAGTATATGTGTGTATCAGTGTGGTCCACAACACACTGCTGCTGCCAGCGACTGCTTGGAAAAGAAACCCTCCTATCTCTAATTTCTCTGTCTTTGGTAGTTTTAGCCTGCTGCTGAGGCTGGGGCCTAAACTACAGCCAACAGTAAGGTACATATTTCTGTTGTGATGACTGGCCTGGGGCATTTTTCTGCTGCCTATTCTCTAGGTTTGTGTATTTTTGACTTCTCATTAGGAAGATCATTTGCTGATGGTGCATTTCTTCAGCTTTCTGCAGTACTTTTTTCACTTGCAGCACGATTCCATTGTTGTTTCTGTTTTGGCATATTGTATGTGTTGGTGAATTTGCATTGCTTCTGAATGAATTTCCATCTGTTTCTCTCACTTAAAATCTCTTGGGCCTTTGCAATGTGTTTGCGACTGTTAGCAGCTGTTTAACGCATTAATGGAAGTGATGCGTCAAACACAGCCTGAAATGCATGATGGGTATCAGGAAGTAAGCCATTCAATGCAGCAACATGATAAACAAGCAGCAACTTCCTGTGTTGAAAAGTGAAGCTGATGCAGAAGTGCAAAATCCTGCAGTTCGTTGAGTCTCAGCTTGAAGCTGGCTGCAGAAGCACCAGAAGTCACACACACACTCGATAAAAAAAAACCTGTTTTTACAGCAGAAATTAGACAAGCTGGTTGAAAAAACGAAATAGGTCTGATTAGCTCATGCTTCTGTCAGCACACACTGTACGGGGGTTGAATTTTTTGGTAACTCATCTGTTTTTATTTTATGAAGGATAAGCGTCATACACAGCTAACCTGATAGGTTAGGTTAAGACAGTATTTCCAGCATGTTGACTGCCATTGATATGACTCCAAAGCCCCCTGCAGTAACAGATGGGTGACATCACTCAGGCTCCGTCCATTAATATTTACAATCTATGATGATAACATAGGAGGCCAATAGCAAAAAGCAACATTGTATTAGCTTAGCACGTTAGCTACAGCAGAGCTAAACTGAATGAAGTGTTTGTTTTTAGATGGGGAAGCACATGCAGAGGCTAAGCTAGCCAAGTTGCTGCTAATGCCAACAAGCTAAACTTGAAACTATGTGGCGCTTAGCTCGTTAGAACTCATGTCAAACAAAAGAGCCTCAAAAAGACAAATCGACTTTGTAAAACGTTTTGAGTAAAAACAAAAAAATGAAATTAATTAAAATTAAAATCTGTGGGTTTTTTTTCAATGTTTTTTTTTAAACACGAAAGAGTCCAAAGAAATCTTCTTAGTATAGATAATTTTTTAACTTATTTGTAGATTGATTGATTTGTGGTTTTTGTTCATTTTTTGCTTGCTGTCTCATTTGTTAAAAAAGAAAGTTGTATAGTGATTTTTCTTTGCATGTATATGTTCAGTTTTAACCTGAACTAGGCCTTATTGTAATTATAGCATCATCCATCCATCATCTATACCAATTTTCCCGTTCGGGGTCTAAGGAGCCGATCCCAGCTGTCATTGGGCTGTCATTGGGCGAGAGGCTGGTTACACCCTGCACTGTTCACCAATCAATCACAGGACTGACATATAGAGACAGACAACCAGCCACACTCACATTGGCAACTACAAGCAATTAATAGTCACCAATTAACCTAACAAGCATGCCCACACATGCACAGAAAGAACATGCAAACTCCACACAGAGAGACTCCTGTCCGACAGGAAGTCGAACCAGGAACAGTGCTAACCACTGTACCACCGTGCAGCCCTAATAGCAATCATATCAGCTGTACATTAATAACCCATAAAGCCTTACTGTATTTTGTTTTGCACGCTTTGGGAAATTCAGGTATTAGCATCAGTATCTAGAGGGACAAAATGGTATTAAAACATTTTTTTACTTGTAGCTGGATTCTTTTGCTCTTCCTCCCTGAGTGCAGTGCCAATAGGGCTAAAAAGCGAGAGGGGTGGAGCAGAAGGAGGGGGAGGAGGAGGTGAAGCCAAAGTGCCGCTATCTCCCTTCATGCTCGGCTGCTCAGCAGACCAGCTCGCTCTGATGAGTTTAGTCCAGAACCCGATGACTGACACATCCGCAGTGTGGCAGAGAACAGAGTGACGGCAGCCTCTGCATTACAGAGAGCGTGTGGGACTCTAGTTTGACAGTGTGGGAGACATTCGCCTCCCTTATCACTGGTGGGAGCAGCAGGAGGGTGGAGATACACCTCGGCTCATCTGCCTGAATGTTGTGGTGCACCTGTGTGACTGAAGTGTGGGGGGGGGGGGGGGGGGGTGTTCAAACAGCTGCAGAGCCTGAGGATGCTTATGACGAATATTTTCTTTATCAGTAATTCCAAAGGCTACCTTCTTTCCTTAGCAAATTTGAAAAAAAAGCCTTATTGACTTAATTGGAAAGTGAATGATGACTTCAACAGTTTTCCATTAGGTTTGTCCATCTTTTAATTAATTAATTAATTAATTGCTAAGTGACGTGATAAGGGATGACCAAACAGTTTGGCATGTAATTCAAACACCTAGATTGTTTATGTTCTTCTCCTTCAAATTAATAGATTTTCTGGATCGTAGTGCTCTCATCAACCAGATATTACTTAAACACACAGTATGGAAATTCCACCACCAGGGTGGCTCTCAATCAAAACAATATCGAGGCTGTCGGGGAATCATGGGAGGGATTCTCTCTGCTACAGCCTGCCACCCCCATTGAAAACGAACTCCAAGTTGACCATAGTCAATACAAATGGGTGAAACCGACCTGATGAAGAGAATACCTTTACAGAAGATGTATCAAGTGTAATTTACATTAGGTTTTTTTCACAGCAGCACATACAGCAACAGTACGACTGTTTCAGTAGCAGTTCCCTCTTCCTTATGCGGCAATCTTTGGCGTAACATCTGGTGTTTCCATGGCAACGCTAAACATGTCGTTTCTGTCATGGCGGCCGCCAAAGTCACAGGCTGTTACAACTATAAAATTAAGGATTTCTCTGGCTTTGATAACTGTTGGAAATATTAGAGGTAATCTAAGTACTCAACACAGAAAATATAACACAATTTAATTTAGTTATTTTAGTGTAAAAATTCTACATATTTACTTTACTCACCCCTTCCTCTCTGCTCGTGTACCACACCCAGCTGTCCCTCCTGAAAATAACTAAAGCTGGGGGAGCGACTCTTTCTCATTCTGTGTTTTTCTGTATAATATTGTTAGAAACGTTGCTCGTTGTTTTTCCTCAGTTTAAAGCTGTGTTTTGCTGTTAAAATCAAACTTTTAACCTCTGTAATAAATCTTTATATCACACACAAGGCCACCCATAAGGGGGGAAAAAGGGGAAAGCTTTCTGGGGCCCCCGTTAGGGTTATGCAAAACATGGTCATCCATTACTTATTAGCACAACAAAGAAACACATTTTATTCATTGTCGCCGGTTTCAAAATGTAAAACCCCTCTTCTCAAAGTTGTAAGAACCCTTTATGGACATTAAAGTTGTGGGCAAGCCCGTTGAACTTAAGTGTTAGACTGGTAATGTCGGACTGGGTATAGCCAAACACGTACCTGCTCACAGTCAGGATGCTAGAAAAGGAAGGAGGCATTTGACCCCAAAAGTAGCTTGTTAGCAAACGTTTTTCAGTAAACTTCAAAGCTGATCAGAACCAGAGGGGGCCGAATGTTAGCCAGGAGGTTAGCGCTAATGCTACTAATCCAACACGCGTTTAATGATAATTAATCACATCTACAGTATGAGGGCCCATTAAGTGGGCCTTTCAGGCGCACAGCCATTTCTGTGGGCCGGCCTGATCTGTAATACAAGAAAATGAAGATCCGGCCTGTTGAAGTCAAGAAAAAAAGTGAACCTAGGAGATGTGGCTGTGGCTTGCATTCCCCCTCGTGTTGGCTTGTCAATAGCGTGGTTTTACGATATCGTAGTTATCACAAACACCAGATAAAGTTGTGTAGCTCTAAGTGATGTATAATAGGATCATCCCCACATATGAGAAGCTAGAAACAGAAACATTTGATATCATTTGCCTTATGAATGATAAAACTCAACTTTTTTAAACAGATCGACTAATTCTGCAGTTCTAGCGACCAGCAGAAAGATAAACGACTCCAAAATGTGGGCTGAACAACTAGAGGCTTTTACTTTGAAAACTCTCCTGCTCACTCAAACATGAATAGCATCCGTCATGTTGTGGAAAACTCACATCAGTCACAGTGTATCAGTGTCTCTAATCTGCTTCCAGCATCCGACGCACACGCGTGGGAGACTGATCGGCTCTGTTGACAAGGACCGCGCAGAGGGGATGTGATGAGCCCCCCCTGCCCCCCTGCCCCCCTGCACACATCTATACGGGTTTCTACTGGGCTTCGGCAGGTGATGGGGAGTATTCACAGTAATTAAAAGCTTAATGAAGACATTAGTCATATCTACTCATGCGTAGAGATGTGTGTGTGGGGAGGATATTCTGATTACATTTGCCCAATCACCTGCCGCGCGTTGCTGGAAATTGGAGGGAATGGATGAAAGACGAAGGAGAAAAAGTCGAGGAATGTTTATCCAAAATAGGCAAGGATGCATGTGTGAAGTTTAGAGGGAAAAAAGTTTGGCGGGGGATTAGTGAGGACGAGTTTGTTAATGAACAGTCGACTCCTGTGGGACAGGAACTCTTTCAACATTGTCCTCTTTTTCCTTCCTGCCAAATTCTCCTTCGCCTTTCCTGATTACTCTCCCTCCCCCCTTTCTTTCTCTCTCTCTCTCTTTTCCCCCTAAACTATAAAAGCATGGGGTGCCTTTTGCTTACGTAAGATCCGAAGCCGCTTCCACTAAGCGGCTTTCTAACGCCCTTGGAAGGCATTTGCTCATAGCGGGTCAAGTGCAGGGAAGCCTGTTTTTTAATTTATTGGATACGAGACTATTAAACTTTTGGATTATGCCCAAGATGCCCAAGAAGGAAAGGGCATGAAATCAGGCGAGGAAAAGGGTGGAAAATACCCCCACCAACATGCAGAAAGACTCTCAAGGCAAGAAAGATGGAGTAAAAATAGATGCACAGTCGACATGAATGTATCTTAAGCCCTCTACTGCGGGCAGCTCATCAAGAACATAAAGTCAATCTCACAGAATGTTTGATGAAAAAAGTCAGTGCAGACTTTAGCAGCAAATCCATCACAGAATGTCACGCTTTTGCGGCATTATGAAACACAAATGTTTGAAGTACAGGTGGATCAAAGAGAGGGAGTGTACGTCTTCAATGTTTGATCCTCTAATGCTTGCTCCTTCTTAAAGTCTTCCTGCTATAAGGGGTCACTTTATGAGTCGAATAGGCTGGATTCAGACCGTCAATTACGAGCGCTGAGAGGAAATTTCGAATGCAAGCCCATCAGAAAAATCCATCAGCCTTGGAGTGGTAGGGTAATTATGGTACAGTGTTTTGACGTCGCAGCTCAACCGTAGCAAGTTCAGGTTAAGAGGTGGTCAAAGTCGTGAGGTACTGAGGTCACGTGACTCATGGTGATTGAATGAGACAGCAGCGGAGGAGGGAGCCAGCCTTTTCTATAAAAATGGAATATAGAGAGTTGCTTCACACAGATTAAAATGAACAGGTTCATGTTTATAGTTCACTATTTTAAACTTTGAACTAAGTTCACAGTCCAAAAACTGAACCAGTTGAAGTTACTTTCTTCAACGAGCTACGTTTTTTTTTCATTAGACCCTCCTTTCTCCCATGACTTCTTGTTTTCATCATTTACTCCTACCTTTTACAAACACTTGCTCCTGAGCCTCTCTGCCAATACACACAAAGACTACAGCAGAGCAGCTTCAAGTGGCAACTGTTAAGTTTCATTTTGCAAAACACCTTTTTCTCAAACTGCTTTTTCTGTGAAAGGAGCAAAAATCCTGGAACTTGCTACCTCATCACTTGAAGCTTACTGCAACCTTCACCACTTTTAAGAGAGCCACCAAATCCTGGTTCACTGGAGCCAGTGGTCAGATTGGAACCTGGGCTGCCTGCTTGGAGCCGCTGTACATGGGGCGTGCACTAACCACTAGGCTACCGACGCCCGTTTTTCACTTGTTTTTAACCAGGATTCCTTGAATACAGGAAAAAGACACCTCTCTGAATGGTAATGGCGAAACCCATTGACTTTAGGTATTTAATGATAAAGACTGTTTTTACAACTTTAAAGTCCTCAAAGTCAACAGTGCAAAACAGTGTCGTGTGTGCATGTCTCAGCGTGTGACGTTCACTTGGATGCTAATATGACGCCACTGTGGATGCAATATATAAGAACAAAGGCGTAGTGACGACTGAAAATGTTACAGCAGTGTTGCAGACTTACAATGTCAATAAGCCAAACCCCAAACAGCAGTTTAGTTTAATATCTACAGTGATTGAAATGTTTGTATCAAAATGACCTTCAAACATGTATTTCCAGATCACTTTCACTTGTTTTCAACACTGAACATCCTGAAGCATACAAGCTTTTTCTTGGATTAAAATGAAGCGCAAATCTGTCTGCATAAGCTACTTTAAAAGTTTCCTGTACTGGCAGAAAATCACCGCCTGCAGTGAAGGATTCTGGGTAACATAACCCTGTTTCCAGCCAGTCAGTGAACTGCAGACCAACAGAGCAACAGAGTGTCTCTGAGTCCGTCTGGCTGCCGGCTATCAGAAAGCTGAAGTTGAGCTAAGCTGGCTAACGGCTCAAAGTGTGGGTGAAAAAGTGTGACACGAGTTTTGACACAATTGCTTAAAAAATCAAAAACTTCTGCTGCATTTTAAAATGATTTTGGATAAAACACACATCACAAGAAAGAATTCCTGTGTTGTTTTTATCTGTCCATCATATCTAACTGACAGGAAAACAAACTACGTATACCCGTCACTGTTACAGTAATAAGACATCCACTGTGTCGTCTGAATCATTCCCTCATGGGTTCAAACAATGTGACTGAAAGCTTTTTTCAGATTTGATTTTTGATTATCTTTGCCGTCTCATCTCTGCGGAGTCAGTTGGCACGCTGATGTGTTTCTGCACAGTATAAATAAAAAAAAAGAAAACAGTCCCAGAGCAGGACGGTGAATGGAGATGATGGCCCGCTGCCAACAAGGGAAAAGAAAAAACAGACTGACATCGGCACCAGAAGGAGAAACATGGCAGCCAGGTAAACAGATGGAAGCGTGACGAATAACTGTGTTTTCAAACTGTTTTATCCAATAAAAAACCTGCCAAAAACACACAACAAATATAGTAGGTTAAACCTAAAAGATCAAATATTTCCCTTTCTTATATATGATTAATTTATGTTTAAAAAGTGAAAGAATTCAGTTTTTGCTTTAAAATGGTTTAAGTGGCTGACATTCTAAGGGCTGACAAAGTTAAACTGACAGCCAAATCTATCCTTCTTCTAAAGTGCGAGCACAATAGCAGCATGAATAGACTTTCTTTTTTTTCTTTTTTTTAATTATCCTGAAATGTCGTCTCACCCTCAATTCGCTTCTTGAGCAGTGGGTTTGAAAAGTTGTGTGAGTGACAGCCGTTGAACACAATCTCACAGCCGTGGCCGAGAAACTTTTACTTTAATTGCTCTGAGTGTGTGTGTGTGTGTTTGAGTGAGTGAGTGAGTGTGTGTGTGCGTGTGTGTGAGTGTGTGTGTGAGTGCGTGTGTGCGTGAGTGCGTGTGTGCGTGTGTGTGCGTGTGTGCCTGATGGACAGTGAGTTTGGCAGCCAAAGAGAGGTCCGACCACATTATTAACCAAGCAGCTTCAAGTAACCTAAGTTTATCTGCTGCTTTGTGAGCCAGGCCGTGAAGCATTGTAACAAGCTGATTTATGAGTCAGGGAGATGCATGATGGGTAAAGATAATAGAATTGGAAGTATTGTTGAGGGTTCAGAATGTACACCACTTTAAAAACTGGACTGGGGACTGAATCTGTGGACTAAAACAGGTTGTAAGCAGAAGTTAAGCGGCCTCATTACTGAATTGGCATCTTGTGAGTTGGAGTAGGGACATCTTGGGCGACTTGCTAAGCCTGCTGCCATCACGACCTGGCCCTGGATAAGCGGAAGCTAATGGATGGCTGGATGCATTGGAGTATGTTAAGGATTTTAAGTCATCCACTTATGTACTGTTTTTAATATAGTATAACATGCTGCAGGGGCGCCAGTAGCCTATAGTGGTTAGTGCCAGAGGCCAGAGTCCTCCAAGTAGGCAGCCCCGGTTCGAATCCTACCTGTGGCTTCTTTCCAGCATGTCGTCCCCCACTCTCTCTCTCTCTCTCCTCGATTTCTGACTCTATCCACTCTCCTATCCAAATTAAGGCATGAGGCCCAAGAATAAACCTTTAAAGAAAAACGTAATAAACGCAAAGTGAAATAAAGTTATCAAATGAAAATGAAATGATGAAATCTGGACATTCAGCTAAAGTCTTTTAACAGTTTGCAGCGATAATGTGCTACACAGACTCCACAAAAAAAAACATTCTTAGTCTTAAACTTAGCTATCTTTTCTTGTTTGGTGCCATGTTTGCCTTTATTGGACGGTACAGCTGAAGAGAGATAGGAAATGTTGGGAGTAGAGTTGGGGACGACATGCAGCAAAGAGCCGACGTCGGATTCGAACCAGTGGCCGCTGCGACGAGGGATACAGCCTCCGTACACGGGGTGCACGAAACAGCAGCTAGGCTATCCTGCGCTCCGAAAACTAAGCTAGGTTTCACTTGACATGTCCTGAATAACTTTATTGTTCTACTTGACAAATTGTCAAAGTAACAGTACTCAAACGTTTAACCGCCTACTTCTACCATGAAGAAAAAAACGTAATAGACAATCCTAACTAAAAGATGTGCAAAAAGTTCTGCTGGTTATGAGGAAATTCTGCAATGTGCAATAACTATTTTTCCACAGTGTGATGCTGATTATGCTGATGATGACGTATACACCATAAAGTGTGCATCACCTTTCTCTCTCTCTGTTGTCAGTCACGTTTCAAACTGTGCTTTAAAGTAGTCTATGTTGACTGAAATCATCTTAGGTAACAGACGTGCTCTTCTTTTTCTGGCAAGGTCTTCATCAGTCACACTTCCCTCGATCATCCCTCAGCCATCATTCCACCTAACTGCGCAGCTGACACCAAATAGACACCGATTAATCTGAGGGGAGTTGAAGGCGAGCTGAAGCCACATCTGGTCGACCAAATGCTTTGAATCTCATGCACCTCAATCAGGGAATTAATAGGAGGGACGTACGGACAGCGGCCCTGTGTCTCTTGCACTTGTGAGCCCGGAAAATTTTAAGACTAAATGAAAAATAATTGGAAAAAGGACGGACATATAGTCTGCTTGGGTGGCCATGTATTTAACTGGGCGGCCCGCCTGAGTATTGTTTATGTGTGGGACACACTGCAGAGTGCAGCTTGTTCTGATGCAGAGGGAAATGGGAGCAAGTGAATCGCCATCACGTAGAAATTAGTTTGCATGTATGTGTGAAGTGAGATCATGATTTTACTCATGATTAATCATGCAGCTCTAATGGCCAATGTATTCATTTATGTATTTCACTCCTTCTAATGTCATTTTTGTTTGCATGCTGACGTCATGGTGCAGGGACATTCATTTTTTTTTATATGTTTCAGGCAGTCTTTACAACGTGTTTTATCACAGGTGTAAATTACGTTAATGATGAAAATTGGATTTATTGTACAGCCCTGAGCTGCTGGAAATTACTCATCCTATACTGTAATTGCCAAGTGACATTATATAAATGAAAGTGTCACATTGGAAGCAGGCTGTTTTTTTTATTTGAATACAGCTGAATATGTATTTGTGGATTCATGATTTGAATCTAAAGGAGACTCAAACTCAGATACTACATATAAATGATCTGCATTGGTTCAATGTTTTGTGAAAAATGAACTGAAACCAACATTTATTACACTTCAATGAAAGAGAACAATTCTGAATGGAAACAAGGAGAATCCAAAAAAACGTGCTTGACCTAAATAGACCCAGAACAGCAGCATGTTTGAAAAAAATGAACAGGCAGCCATGACCCTCTGTCTTGGGTCTGAACACACTTTGCTCCAAACATGATGATAAACCAGATGTGTTTTACTCACATCTCCTTTCAGATTTTCAACCCAAGATGTCTTCTACACGAACACAGCACCCGAAATCCCAGCAACACACACACAAATACACACACACACACACACACACACACACACACACACACACACACACACACACACACACACACACACACACACACACACACACACACACACACACACACAGACACACACACACACACACACACACACACACACTCTTACACACACAGCACAGAAATATAGTCTAGTAATGTGGAGAAGTGCCCAACACAAGGTTTCTTCATCTGATCTTCTTTCCTATCTTTCATATCACTGCTCCGTGTCCTCGCTGCATTTTTATGTCTGTTTTCTGCCATTTTTAAAAAGCGAGCACACAAGCGGGTGATGAAAGAGAGAAACAGAAAGAGAGAGAGAGAGAGCAGGAAACACAGGGGGGGGGGGGATAGAAATGGTATAAAAAAGGATCACAGAGCCCTGATCCCCCCACTCCCGCTCGCCTGACTCAATGAGGACGTAGCCCTCGGCCCCTGGGCTGGATATCCTCCTCCCTCTGTCCCTCTATCCCTCTATCCCCCCTCTCCGTCTCCCGCGATCCCTTTCCATCCTCTTATGGGAACATTCTGGATGGAAACTGAGTCAAGTGATGAGGGACCGCGGAGAATCGGGGTTTCATCAGCTTGGCATATGTGTGTCAGTGTGTGCCAGCGGAGAGACAGAGCGTGTGTGTGAGAACGGGGGGGGGGAGGCGGGATCACGCATAAATAACAAATCAAAGCTACTCGACAACCAAGCTAATAGGCAGAAAACTTGAACTTGTGCTTTTAGGAAAGGTGCCAGTTCTCACTTCAAGTGGGTGAGGATGGTGAGTGCGGGGGAGATTGAGGGGGAGGAGGAGGAGGGAGAGACGAGTAAGTGAGTCATAGTATTAACTCCCAGGGCCTCCTGCATAATCATTTCAGCTCACGCTTCGTCACAGCGAGCTGAATCACCAGACAGACACGTGGCCACAGGAACCCGAGCCAAAACGTCTCTGCCAGGCTGCTCCTGCATTATCTGCCACTTCTCTGTCACACGCACGCACGCACGCACACGCACACACACACACAAACTTCAGAGATAAGGAATGTTCTCCAGTTCAGCCTGTGGATTCTCTGACCCTTTGACTTTGTACCATTGATGCTTGTAATCATAGAAAGTCATGTAAACAAATGCATATTGGCTTTAAGATGCGTGTACATGTGACTAAAGAGTGAGTCCATTTGGACAATAAGTCCGTGAGGAATGTGTCTATAAAGGGGATTTACATTGATTTCGAGCTATTGACTGAATGGCCAATGATTCATCTTCCCCTTCAGTGCCTGGCTCATCTCCAGACAAAACCATTTCAACATAGATTTGCAAAACAACAAGAACAACAGGAAGCCAGATTAACACTGTTGTATGCCTACATTTGAACCAGTAGTAGAGATTGTCCACCTATCCATCACAGATGACTAAAAAATCCAACAAAAAAGATGCATTTGAATACCTGCAGGGTGTCATCTACGTATCCTCTTTAAATAAATGGGACCAATAGGGGCTCACTGTTATCTTGACCTTTGACCTATGACAACCAAAATTTAATGAATTGACTCTTAAATCTGATTGGACGGTCCTGTTCCTGAGATATTGCTTGAACAAGATTCGGTCATGACTAAAAGCTAGAACAGCTTCTTTTTTTTTACCAGGGCTCTATGATTTGACCTTTGACCCTCTCAGCAAAATGTCATCACTTAACTATTTATGTGGGACACTTGAGGGAAAATGAGTCATAGTGCATAATTCCTAGAGACTAGGCCAATAACCTTTTTTTAAGTGATCCAATCATGACCTTGACCGTTGACCTTTAATCACCAAATTCTTATCAGTTTGTCCTTGAGTACGAGTGGACGCCTGTACCAAATTAAGATATATTGCCACCAGTAACGCTTAAGATATCCTGTTGAAAAAGTGGGAGGACAGATGTACAACCCAAAGACATGATGCATCCAACCACAAACTATTGCAAATGTAGAGGCCTATTAAAAAAAGGGCTGAACAACTAAACAACGACGTCTTACAAAGCTAGGAGAGCTTTGTAAAAAAAAGGGACTAACACACTGAAATGTAGTAGTTGTAAAATACACAGAAAGACCGAGCATTTTGTGCTGCAAGATGTCTTTTAACCCTACAGTTGCAGCTGTACCACCCACACGCATCAAGAAGTTCAAGGAAAAACCAAAGCTCGACAACATCCATCCATCCACTATCTATATTGCTTCTCCCGTCCTGGGTCGCAGGGGGGTGGAACAGATCCGAGCTGTCATTGGGCGACAGCAAACATTCAACTTGTTTGCAGCTAAAAAAAGGAAAATTAATCAGGGCACGACCGATATGGGATTTTTGGGGCCGATACCGATATCAGTATAAGAAAGAGAACAAGTCTGCCTTCATCCCTCTAATGCAGTTATCAAACACTTGTGGAAAATATATACCGTTTAACGAAGACAAGATGGTTACTCAACTGGAAAGTAACTGCGCTTTTAGGTGCATCAGCGCTTGACACTTTGGAGAGTGATAAAGCTTGTTGTAATCCATTAAGCACATTCTGCTGGTAAAACAGAACTGCTAGTGTAATGGGTGAAACTCAAATGTTATTTGACTGGTGAATAAATCTAGTAGTATCGGTGCATACCTGAGATAAAATAAGCCATTAGCGATAAGCTAATATCGGCAATATTATCGGCTGGCCGATTTATCGGTCGGGCTCTAATTTGAATGTTTTCTTTATTTAACCTTTTGGATATTGAACACCTTCATTACCACATCTCTTTTATAACTTATACAAGTCCTCCAATCAGGCAGCCAACATTTTAAGAGCCCTCTGCCAGAGAAATGTATTCAGAAACTGTTGTAATCCAATTGTTTTTAACACTCAGTATTCAGACACATATTTGTATATGGGTTCAAGTGTGTTCTTTTTACACAGAACAAAAAGACACATTTCCACTGCTTTATGACAAACAGCAACATTTTGTTTTGATCATGTCATGCGTGTTAATGACAGCTTAAATTTGTGGAAATGCATGAGGTTTGGTTTCTTCAAAGTTTGTCTTTGTACTTTGTCAAGAACTCATAATAATCAGAATCTCCCAACATCTTAAAATTACCAAACCCTGTTAACAGCTGGATTCTTCTGCTTGTTTTTACAGATTTTAGATGGGTACATGTGCTTGGAGCTGTTTCTGATCCCAACACTCTCAGCGTGAAATCAGAATTAGCGTCTCTCCAAAACAATTCAGGGGTCACGACTCCCCTCGTCGGCTAACAAATCTCTGCACATCCTTCCAGGAACAATCTGTGTCAGAGATCTCCCCCACACTCAAGGGCTCTCCTGGATTTGTTAAGCAAACAAACCTGATAGCAATCTCTCCCTGTACACCGATGCTGATTTGCATTGCAAATGATCTCGATCAGCGGACACCGCGGGGGGAAAATGCAGCGATTTTCCGTCCGACTACAACAAAGGGAAAGCCCTCGCATCACACCTCCTTATCCACAGGCAGATTGGAGCCGGTCTGCGCTGATGGAAGTCTTATCTCGGCTGGCCTTCTGTCCGCTTAAAGCGACAGGGACCTCTGCACACAGCACCCGGGGGTCCGCCAAACGCTGACGGCTGTGTAAGCCATAATGTACAGTACATTCACAGGCTCTTTATAGTCCATACTGACAAAGTAGAGCTATAGAAGTAACAGGAGGAGGGGAAGTCAGAAAGAAAGGGAATCAGGGAAAGCAAAGATGGAAAACAGAGAATTCAGCCAATTACCTGGAATTCAATGCCATAGTTCTCCCTGCAGAAGTCCCGTAGTTTAGGGTAGACGTGTTCTTTCAGTGCGTTCCTCTCCGCCTCTGTGTCTGGTAACAAAACAAAGGGAACATCATGAGTGTTAGACAAACGTGATTAAATACAATGTTAAACATTTGTGTCCAGGCACAAGCAAAGACATCATTCAGCATTCTTTTTTTCCCCACATGATCTGATTGTAAAGAAATCGACTCCATACCACTGTGATTCCTCCGTTTTAAAGGAGATCTATTATGCTCACTTTCACCATTTATAATGTCAGTCTGGGACGCCTTTTGAGTATCGTTGTGAGATGTGTTGCTCAAAGACCTCCTTATTTATCTTATACAGGCGTCAATAAAAACCCTAATATCAGCCGAAACAGTTCATTTTAAGCTGCTGTCTCTTTTAGGCCGTCCCTCCCCACATGCACACTTTCCACCGATTGGCTAGCTCTGTTTGCAGTCACAGGAAAATTTGAGTGAGCTTCCGGGTTGGCTTCAATGCTTTGCTCTAATACGTCGGCAGAACTTGACGTAAGGTTTTGACAAAGTCTCGCAGAGTTCTCTTAATGTCTCGTTCAGAGAAGCATGAAACCACGTCCGGGGATTACCCCAACAACATTGTGCCTTGTGGTTAAAAAACTTTTCCCAGAATAGAATACAACTGGATAATAAAGTTGGAAAAATTAGACTAATTTTTCCAAATTTCTGCATTTCTAACCAAAGTTGAAGGTAAACAAAAGAACAATTGAAGCTGTTCAATTCCTAAAGCTGCAAAACTGCTCCCTCTTTTAAACATTTTGAAACCTGGCAGTAAGAGTAACTGCATTTTAAATGGCACCTTTAAAAATCCTTGATTTTGCATTTAAAAATAAAACAATTTTGGCTTTTATTGTGAAATTATTTCTGTCTAAAGCACTTCAGCTGCTGTTTCAATTCAACTTTGCTTTTATTTTGAAATAAAGTAAGGTGATGGTTACGCCATTTAAATTTGACTCGTCAGCAGAGCTTTCTGACATACTGCGGAGGCTTATCCACTGTGCGCTTAAAGGGACAAAAAAGCATGTGATTAATCACGATTTTATAAAAGCATTAATTTCAGGCCTTAATTTATCACGATTAACTAGTTAATGCTAACAGGCCTAGTTTAATAACATCATGTGGACATGTCATACAATAGCATGTTCACATTTCATAACATATTTTGCTTGAGAAATGACTGGAAACGTTAATCTATCTTAAAGGAACAACACGTAACTCTGACACCTAGTGTTTAAAATGGGTACTGCAGTACAAATTCAAAACATTGGAGGGAGCTGTCCCCCCCCCCGCCCCCTCCTCCATAGATAATGCACACACAGGTTGCCATTTCACTGACAATGAAGCTTCAGTGTTTAGCCAGCTCTGCATCAGTCTGGAAACCTGCTGCGTTCGAACCTCTCTCAATTTTTCCAAAGCATCTCCAAGATTTATCCTTGTTTTACCACATTTCCGGTTGGGGAGCTTATTAGAAAAACGCAGAGGCTTTTTTAGGTCGGTTAGAATCAGTTATATCTGAACCAGTTCGCTTGCCCGCTGTCATTACTGCAACACCTGTTGGTTTGCTGTTTGCCTGGCAAACCCAGTGGCAAGGGGCAAAACGGCCATTTGGGGGTAACTTCTTAACTACCTACCTACTCTGGTCAAAACAAAAGCAAACCCTTACGCACCGGAATCGACATTTACAAGGAGGACATACTGGCTGCTGCGTTGTTGACAGAGAAGCCAGCACTTCAACACAGCCTGTTTCCTTAATGTCTGATGATATAGTAAGGTCATTCAGTCAATATCTTACATATTGGGCCTTTAAAAAAAATTGATGTAAGTAAGTTGATTCGCAGATCCATAAATCAACTTCTCATTTCACCTTAAAACAAAGAATAATGTTAAAATACACTGCATGTATATCATTTTTAAGCACATAAAACCTTGAATAACCTAGAAGAGCTGCTGCTGACACACTGTTGAAGAATGCAGGATTGTCCAGCCTCACACTGGCAGTGATCATATTGGACAGTCAGAGTGTCGAACACACACACTGAGCGCCCACGGCTTGTTGTTGTGTCCCACTTTCTCTCTCTCCTCCTCTCTCTCTCTCTCTCCTCTCTTTCTCACTGTCTTCCAAATGGTTACTGTAATGTATTCGGACAGGCCCGGCCTCTTCCTCCCCTCACTTCCTCTGACGGATGGACGGCTTTAAAAACAGAACATAACCGGCAGAGAAAACCCTTTGCGTTACCAAGACTCTGGACATGTGAACACACATATGCAAACACCCTAATGGTGTTCGTTGGCAAAGAAAAAACCCTAACACATCTAGTCTGACGTATCTTCCCTACATCTATCTTTAGTAAGGCTCTGAGCCGTGACCGTGCGTGTATCCGCTCGCAGCTACGCGGTCAAAATGTCAAATCAAAAGCGAACGGCGGTAATAGTATGCAAATGAAATAAATGGCAGTTGCTGGATCAGTGGAGCCCTCATTTCATTCCATCAGAGAGACATAACAGGACTATAAATGTGAAATATATCTCCCAGGTGACATCATAAACGCCGAAATTGCAGCATTTATGGAATTCAAACCTGTTTAGTAAGCGGTGAAAATAGCAGATACACAAAACTGTGTTGTTCTTCTTCTCTCTTTTTCTTTTTTTTTGTGGGATGATGATGAGTTATGGCAGCCGAGCGTATGTGTGTGTCTCTACTGTGTGCACACCCACATGCAAAGAAAACAAAGCCTGGATGTTACATTCGCCCTCTATCTCACTGCGTTTGTCCCTCCCTCCAATTTTCCAAATCTGTTCATTTCAATAGTGCAGACCAATCTATCTACGCCTTTTCAAAAACGTCCTGTCAGCTTTTCTGTCTTTTTTTTCTCACGTCCTTTTCTGCCTTCCTTCTGCATCCTTTAGGGACAGTGAAAATAAAGCTGAATTTCTAACTCACTGCTAGGGATGCCACTCATGTTTCTTTTTTTAGTTTCAGTTTTTTTGGTCAGTTTTAAGTCAAACCGTCCAAACCTATATGTCATCATATCATGCTCATTTTTCACTCTATGAAGCTTCACATGATTTTCTGTAAAAGAAAAACAAATTATTTATCTCCGCCTGATGTCTGAGAATACTCTCAGTTCAGCCTCAGCCTGATACAAGCAGGTTTAAGGTACTGTGTCCCCCTTCCTTACAAGGCCACTTTCTTCTGTATTACCAGTTCTCTGGAACCTTAAGAACTTTGGCGTGTCCTTTTTCCACTGTGCCCGTGGTATAGGACCATATAAGGAGATCTGTGAATTTTTGATGTCATAAAATTACCATGATGGAAAGAAATGTGTGAAAATTGATCGGAAACCTCAGGTGTTGAAAAATGAAGCCGATGCAAAAGTGTAAAGAAAATGCAGTTCCTTGAGTTCCCACTGTGGCCTGCTGCAAAAGCTGGGTATCCCTGATAGATCCCATTTTAAAATGCCTATTTGTACAGGAGAAATAAACATGCTTACAGGCTTATTAAAATTAAAACAGTTTTGGTCTTAACAACTCATTAATAATTCAAAAAAACTTATTTTAACAACTCATCTGTTTTGAATTCATGAAGACGAAGAGTGATGCATAAATGTAGGCGTGGCTCAGTTGACTGACAGTTTGCCAGGAGGATTAAGGCCCGCCTCATCTCCACCTCTTTGCCTTGTTACTAGGTTGATCGAAAGTTAGGTGGAGACTGAGACAGCATTTCTAATATGGCAAATGCCATCGTTGGGCTTCCTAACACCGTCTCAGAAACCAACAGGTGACGTCCCTGAGACTATGTCCATGTTTTATACATGAGCTTTGAAGCCTGCGAGATTACTCCGACAAACATTCACTGACTGATTTGAAACTTTCCCCACGTTTAATACGAATATCCAAGATAACAACATGTACGTCTAAAAATATTGAGTGGCATAATACCCCCTCCCCACACACTTTAAGATATTAATCTACAGTGACATTTAACAGAACACACCTCCTTTTTACAGTTTTCTGGCCCGTTTAAAATAATCTCTTGATCACAAGCCAAACAGCTAAGCTACAATCACTCATAACAGTATAAAGAAAGCTACCCTGACATTGTCTAAGATAGCGGTCACTCTCCAGCTGCCCCCTCTCCGAGTCTCATCAACCTGACTCAATCACTCCGCTCTCATCAAGCGACACACACTGACACTCCAGAGACACTCAGTATGCAAACCTGCACACAGATCTCTGATTAAAAGAGAGAGAGAGAGTGTGAGGACACATTACAAGTGTCGCAGCAAATGGAACAACGCTGTGACATAGTGGACATCCTCGTTGAATTGGGGGATACAGTGTAATTGGGGATCATAGACGAAGAAGTGGATTTACCGTTTTCTGTCTAAAAAAACCAAGCTAATCTCGAAATGCCTTAAAACTGTGTTTTTTCTAGTTGCCAGAAGGGGGAGACATGTTTGCAAAAAACGTCTGATTTTATAAGAATCAAAGTTTAATAAATCATAGTGTTCAATCAGTAAATAATTGTCAAATTAAGAGGGAAATAGACAAAGGCAAAAATGCCCCAAAAAACTATGGATGGGCATATCAGCTGTCCATGTAGGCCAGATGTTGTGGGTGGGTGTAAAAGGTTACAAGATATCTGGATACCGACGAATCCGAGGATAGAAAATCCAATGGAAGTCCTCGTGCCACAACGGACACGTTCAACATGGAAGTGGCAGTGATGGGGACTCCTCTGTCTCTCTGCCAGAAACCTAAATGATGTTTGATTAAGCTTCCATAACAGAGGTTTCCCTCAGAACAAGTGTTAACATAAAAATGTACTAGAACAAGTTCATTGGGTAACATCTGTGCAAACAGCTGCTGCCTCAAAAGCCAACAGTGGGATGTTTAGGGTGTGTGTCATAAAATATTCACATTTTTGTTGATACACACTTCACATTTCACAGCCTCATTATAGTAAAAAAAAAATCATGACTGATTCTTCAGACTGCTCTGTGAAACAATTTTTGGATTCAAATATGTTTCCTTCAGACAGATTGTCAGAACAGTCAGATGCTAAAATCATATCAGATGCTTATATTGAACCTGTTTATGTGTTGCTGTAGTTGGAGATGGACAAATTTACAGTTTACAACTTAACTAACTAACTTACTGCTCCTGCATTCAGTGTCCTGACAACTCTTTGCTGAGGAGTCATTTTATGAAAGGTAGGGACAAACGTTAAAAATCTCTACTGACATTTCTAACAGTCTGGAACAAATTGGTAACTAATGAGGTAGATCCAAGGTTTTTTTCCTTTAAAATGTCGGATTTTTTTGTAAAGCAAGACAGAGCAAGATTTTAAGGACCTAGCTGTCAGAACAACGTATTTAAAAAAAACGCAACGTCTGTGGCAAATTTGCTCTTTTTTTTTTGTTAGGAGCCACCGGTCGGATTCAAACCTGGGCCATCCGCTTGAAGGACTGTGGGCCTCTGTTCATGGGGCATGCACACCAACCTGCTAGGCCACTTGCACCACAAGGTTAAACTTTTAAAACTTAAATGATCAAAATAACAAATAACACAAGCCATACTGGGCTGGAAGTTTGCATCTGAGTTGTCGCAAAATTCAATTACAGAACATAAATAGTAAATGGACTTGAGCTTTTCTAGTCTTCGGACTGCTCAAAGCACTTTTACAGCGCAGGTCACACCTACACATTCACACACTGATGGTAGAGGCTGCTGTGTAAAGTGACTATCAGAAGTAACTAATCACATTCATACAGATTCATACACCCCCGGCGAAGCACGGGAGCAATTTAGGATTAAGTGTTTTGCCCAAGGAAACATCGGACATGTTGGTGCAGGAGCTGCAGGAGCTGGGGACTGAACCCCCAACTGCCTGGTTGAGAGACGACCGAATCTACCAACTGAGCCACAGCCCCCTCTATAGCTAAGATTTCAAACATAGACAGACAGAAAGACAAGTATAGGGTTAAAATGATATTTAAAATGAAAATACTTTGTGAAGTTTTAAATGAACAGAGTCAATATAGAACATCCAAGCCTTGCTTTCGGCACATTTCACACTGCATAAAGCAATCATATGTCAGAATCACCTTTTTCGTGTATATTCTGAACATATAATATATTAAAGGTGCACTACGGAGTTTTGGTAGAGAAATGTGAAAGTTGGTGAAGTGTACAGATTCTGTGGTATATGTTCATAAATCTATACACAAACTGTCCTCAGAGGAAAATGTGATCCCTGGAACACTGTTTGAAGATAAAATGCTACGTGAGAAGTTGTGGTGGGGGGCCCGCAACAGTCAAACCGTCACTCTCCTGGTAGCTTTTTAGCTCCAAACAGTGTTCGAGGGACCCATTTTTCCCTTTGAATAAAGTTTGTTTATTTAGTTCAGAAAATATAGCACAGAATTGTTTCACTTCTCCAAATTTCAAATGTCACTACCAAATCTCCATAGTGCCCCTTTAAATCTAAATCTAAGCCCATGATGAGACACAAGCTTAAGTAATTATGAAGCTCCATGTACATAATAAGTGTTTTTGCTTTTCTGCATTGCAGCGTCCTTGGATACACTCCTCGTATCAAAACTAGCAATACATTTGCTGTTTTATGTAGTGTGATAGTTTGACAAAGCATGCCATATCTGTTTTTATACTGCTTAAGTAACGTCAGAGCCTCAGCATCATACTTATAATCCCCAGTTTTTTCCATCTAATCTTGGAAGCTGTCTGCTGTTAGGATGACAAATCTTTGTGCTAAATATTTCATTTCTGCCTGTGTCCTTGATGTGGTGGCATCTTCTCAACAAATGAAGAGACTTTGTATTATACTGAAGGAGAACTTAAGTGTGGGAGAGGTGTTAAATATTCATGTGAGTGTTGAAGTGAAGTAGCTATTCATCACAATGAAATATATTCTAAATACAGGGAAACTACAGTTACAGAAAAGAGGATTTCTCCTTCCATGAAGTTCATAGAAAAAAATATACTAGAGAAAGATTCACAAAAATATACAGTCATGAATCAGAGTTTAGCGGGACTTGCAGCATTACCACATATATTAGTATCTACCAATCATGGTTTGAAATTCAACAAAAAGATACTCTGAAGCCATCAAATGTTAGATATGTGGGCAATGTTACACTCTGGCCACTTAGTTTGATCCTAAAACAGCAGGGCCCGTATTCACAAAGCCTCCTAAGTACTAAAAGTTTGTCCTAGTGACAATATTCTAAGACAATTCTTAGAATCAGGACATTCACTAAGAATTTCCCCTCAAAGTTCAGACTAGATCCTTGTACAGATGAACGTTCTTCACAAAGTGTCTTAGCCCTTAAATGAGCTCCTCAGGTGTAAAACCGTTAGGAGTAGTGAGGAGGACTTCTGACAGGCTTAAGAGTTTCTTAAGCTGAGGAGAAAATAGAGACATGTTCTTCAAACACTACATGAAGAATATTTTTGACTCATAGTTGGGCTGAACAGACACAAATGATTTGTGCAGACATTTCAATCCATCTCTGACTTCTTTCAGTGCAAAGTGAGACATGCATGTTGAGTTTCTCTACATGTGGTCAGCTCCACAGGTGCATCCAATCACTAATTAAGGCCCTTCACCTGCTGATGTAACGATCAGCAGGTGAAGAAGCTGCTGCACAAGTGGGCATGTTGTTTCAAACATCTTGTAGGCTACATACTTTTAAAGTATGTCTTACAAATGATCACACAGATGCTAATTTCATAGTATTTATAATTACACAATGTCTGACTAGATTCTATCTTTAACTTTTTTTCTCAATATTTTGGATCAACCAATCACAGCTTGTGAAAAAATGTGTCATACTTAGCAAGGGGGTCAACCACGCCTCCTCACTAAGATAAAAGTTTGTGGGTGCATTTGGATTGTCCCTCCTATCTTCTTTCACTATCCTCTTTACCTTAACTCCATGGAAAACGTCATGGGGTTAAGGGAAGGTGTTAGGAGAATTCATAAAGGATTTAGGGAAAGGCGATCGTGTTGCTCTGAAAATCCGACCGCCACTAGGCTACGTAATAATGGGACGGCGGCGGAGGTTAGTGACGCGGGTCTGCCGTGGTGAAACTACAATTTTCCGAAAATAGACTACTAAAAGCTCATCTAAAAATCTTTCCCCTGTGCCTTCTTACCGGTGAAATAATCCTATAACCACGAGGTTGGAATTAAAAGAAAAGGAATATAAGCTACCAGGATACTTCACTTTGATCGTTTTACAACATCAGCATAACGTTTATAGTTCACCTCTGGGTTTAAGATTGTTCAAAGTTGTTAAAGTCATATTATTGCAGTGGTACCTTCAATGATCTGCGTCCCTTTTCCTTTTCTTTTTTTATTAACAATTTTTTATATTACAATTCCTCGTATTAAATCAACATCAAATAACAGCAAAGCATCTCTACTAAACATATTACAAGAATGTATAAAAACAATGTTCACCTTCTTCACACAAAATACAAATAAATAAATAAAATGAATACAAAGGCAGTAACTAATTATCAGTCAAATCAATAAATAAACCAAATGCAGATTGTCTCCACATTTCTCCTCCAACAGATCGTTAGTTTTCATGAACGGTCGGATGCGCAAGTCGCTTTAAATGTTGCGGCCGCAAGGAATTGTGGGGTGGCGTTATCTCATCTCCTTTGGTAAAGGATGGTCCAGTGTTTCCTATGCTAAAGGAGGTTATAAAGGAAGCATTGACCCACCTTTCCTTAGCTTTTAGAGAATTCGAACGGCTCTTATCATGGCCGCCACTTAAACGCTTCCGGGTCATTTCACTCAGTTAGGAACCTTCCTAAGCAAAAAAGACAATTCGAACTCACCCTCTGTCTCTTCCTTGCTCAGAGTTGCTCTAAGAATGTTCCTAAATAACTCTTAAGCTAAGACTCCTTGCTAGGATTTTTTAAGCTAAGTAAGGAGTGCTCTGAGAGGATTCTCAGAATGTTTGTGAATACAGGACTTGGGCTCCTGGACTCCTAACTTAGCTTTAAAAAAAAAAAAACATAACGGGCAATTTAGAGTCACCAATTTACCTAACGAGCATGTTTTGGGACTGTGGGAGGAAGTCGGAGTAGCCGGAGGGAACACACGCATGTACGGGGAGAACATGGAAACTTTACACAGAACCTTCTCGCAACATCGGCCACTGCACCACCATGCAGCTGATTTACATCTGTGCCACCAAAAACATACTTTGGCTACCAAAAGTTTGTGTTTGGTGGCCATTATGGCTAGTACTTAAAATATTAAACACTATCCCTGTTGGGCCACCAAAAAAATACTTATGCTACCAAATTGTTTGGCATGGTGACCATTAGAACTAGTACTTAAAATATTAAACACTTTCCCTCTTGAGCCACCAAAAACATACTTTGGCTACCAATTGTTTGGGCTTGGTGGCCATTAGGGCTAGTGCTTGAATTTCAATAAAACTACTCCTCTTTCAATGAAGCCAAAAAACAAAAAAAGGTCCCAAAATGAATATATCTTCCAAGAAGTGATGAAATGAAACATTCAATGATAGTAACTGTTAATGTCTGGTTATTTCAACCTCAATTATGAGTATTAGGCCCACAAACCGTCCCCCAGTGGAGCCCTTGATGTGCTCATAAAATAAAATTCCCATTAGTTAGAAACCACTTGCACACCACACTAGTTTTCTGGAGGTTAATTACGCTGATAATAACTGTGTAATTTTACTCAGGTGTGTCTAGCGGGCTGCTCGCTATCACCGCTGTCACTCCCCGGTGAAATGTTTTTACAGTGTGTTCCATAAAATGGCTCAAACACCGAGGGAGTTAAGCCGAGAGAGTGAGAGGGCAACTGCTGAATTTGTCAGAACGACATCCTAAAGGGGGACAAATGCTCCACAGCACTCTGGGAAAAAAAAAACCTCAGAGAGGTCAATAAAAAAGCTGCTTGTGCCAAAAACCAGAAAGACTTGAGCTTCCTCATGACACTCGAGGGGCAGAAATAAGCTCTTAGCACGTGTCTTAAACTCCCACAATGCCGCAGAACGGACTCGCCCAAAAAAAAATTGGCACTGAGAAGCAATTTATTAAACGAAAGCCAGCCTTGACACAGCCTTTACCGACTGTCATCTCTCCCTTAGTCCTTTCTGCCTCCGTTGTTCCTCTACCAGACTTCATTCAAAAAAGTGCCTGTATAAAGAGAGACATTTATTTTCAAGGAAACACACCAGAATCCCCCATTTGTTCTCTGTCAACCAGAATCCATTCAAAAAAGTGCCTATTTAAGGGAAGACATCATGTAAAAGGAAACACCACTTAATTACTAAAATCTGAGCTTAAAACCTAAAACACAGTCCTGAAAAAATAAAAATAGAACACTGGGAATAATTGTGGGGTGATAAGTAATGTAATTAGCGGTCTCTGTGGCTCTATACTATAGCCTTGATGATGCTGCGTTGGAGGGTAAGATGATTTTTATGCGTCACATCCCTAAGGCCTCGTGCTTTTATCAACTTTAAACGGCTTAAGTGATAGCTCCCATACAAATAGCAAATAACCTCTGCCAGAGCCCCTCAGGAGGCGACTACAGCAAGGTAATGGAGTCGTCTTGATATGCTTATAAGAACATCCACACACACAAACGCACAACAGTACACACAGCCATATTGACAGACGAGACAGGCTGCATAATGCACACAAAAATAAATCACGTTAGCCCTTCTCTTGTTTGTTGCAGCCGTCTGTTTACTGGCAAAGAACAGATAGCGAGGTTTTTAATTGATCAACTGAGGCCACACACACACACACACACACACAAACATACACGAGTAAACACACACAGATCCCTCCACCTGAGCCAAGGAGTGATTCATTAACATCATGGAGGAAGGATTTAAATTAGGTGTTTGGCCCACATTTTGGCAACACTTTGAAGAAACCCTTATATAGTCTGAGCTGGCGGTTCTTACATTGGGTTACTAGTGCCCCTAGTGGTACTTTGGAAAACTGCACTGAGCAACCCTGTAGTTTCTTTTGGTTAATTAAAAAATAGATCAGTCAGTGAGGCATATTTCACACAACTGTGGCAAAACCAACAACTGTCACAAAAAAACATTCACACCCAAATTTCCTAGAGCCCGACCAATTAATCGGCCAGCATTTAATATCGGCCGATATAAGCGTATCCAGTAACTATCGGTATCAGCTAATTTTATCGCTGATATGCGCCGATCTTACTAGATTTATTCACCAGTCAAATAGCATTTAATTTCAGTTTCATTGTATTACACTAGCAGTTTTCCTTCACCGGCAGAGTGTGCTATATGGACTACAACACACATTATCAGTTTCCAGAGTGTCAAGCAGTGATGCACATGCGGAGTTACTTTCCAGTTGAGTGACCATCTTGTCTTCGTTATAGATCTTTTCCACAAGTGTTTGATAACAGCATTTGAGCGATCAACACAATAAATGTGTAAATTCACATCTACGTACCTATCTCTACAGATTTCATAGATCTAAGAAAGATATCGGCCAATATATCGGTATCGGCCGCCAGAAATCCCATTTCGGTCAGGCACTAAATTTTAGGTTTGTTTGCTACTCTGTTTATGTTTGCACAAGCAAGTTTTACGGAATAACGTACAAAGATCAAGAAATGGATTCCTGGTGGAAATAAAGGAATACGGCTGACAAATGCAGAGAATAAAGTGAACAAAGTTGCATGAACAAAGCCCGCAAACAAACGTCACATTAGCAAAATGATGTTTCTATGCTGTTTTTACAACCTTCAGGCTTTGTGCCTTTTTTTGGGCGTTTATGAAATAGTCATCAACTTGGCTTCATGAAGTGTTTGTTAGGTTACAAGGTTGTTGTTAAGTAAACCAGACACATAATTCTTAGCTCTGTACTGTCCTGATTAAAAGGGTTTTATTTTGTTAGAAAAACACCATCTCTCTATGACACATCATTATGAACTTTGTATACAGTAGTAGGATCTAAATACAGTGAAGAAGGAAGCGTACTAGTGTTCTATATTAATGCTAAAATTGATCTTTTAGAGACGATGCAAACAAAGGTCCACGAGTGCAAACATAACGTTTGAAATGCATTGCAGTTGTGTGTGGCTTTTGATTGAGGCCATTCGGGTCAGTTTGTATTCAGCAGAGCCGCCGTTATAACCAGGGAGCACATTAAACTCCTGGCACTGTGGGTGAAAGCAGAGAGAGGTCCCACAGTCACACAGAGACGATCAAAAGTGCTGTTATTGTACAGCTGTGATTATCACTGCAGACAGAGTGTAGTGTCTGGTAGTACAAACACTGAATGATCACCAAAGTGATTTACTATTTCACCACTACAATGCATACAATAGGGTGATTGTTTGACTGGGTGACGTCTAAATCCACGAG
Organism: Tautogolabrus adspersus; assembly: GCA_020745685.1. NCBI lineage: Eukaryota > Metazoa > Chordata > Actinopteri > Labriformes > Labridae > Tautogolabrus > Tautogolabrus adspersus. The sequence continues at coordinate 8,526,135 of CM036556.1, read as the reverse complement.
GGCCATGTTATTAATTGATGTCTTAGTTTGATAATGTATACAGTACATGCACAGTATGGTGAATGCTATGGTAAAAGTGTATGGATAGCCCCCTCTAGTGAACATGGAGACACAGGCTCTGCAGCAACAATGAGGGCAGACCAGGGTCACAGAATAAGACTACATGTGCACTATGAACCAGATGGTAGGGATTACCGTACAAACAAAGTTTGCAGGGATTTTTAAAGTTTGAATCAGTTCTGTTACTGTAAACAGCTGTAATATTATAAAGCATTAAACTCATTGTCCAATTATTGATACAAAAAAAATCAAAGAAAACCTCAGTCTTTAAGGGAGCAATGCCACCAGGCTATTTTCGGGCCAGTTGCTGAGAGATAAGGAGGTAGTTTAAATGGCTGTAATTAATCAGGGCGTATATCAATTTAAAAATCCAAACACGAGCGAGAGAAAAACACAGAGCGGTTTTGACCACACAGGGTCTTCTTCACGCCGTGGGAGTGTCAAGACGCAGTGGAAGGTTAGGTACACGTTTGTCATAAAGTCACCATTTTACACTTGTACGCTCAGTCTTTAAATAATAAACCACAAACGCCCTCAAAGGTGGGAAGCAGGTGACGTGTTAATACGTTGAGAAAGAGTTATGCAGTTCAAGCAATTGTCTCTACGGGTCTTTAAACTTGGGTGGTAACGCAAGCAACAATGAGTAGGAGGAACCTTTTAGTTCCATGAAAAAAGATCCTGGGACCAAAAGTTCCTGTGTTTTGTGTGTGTGGTGGAAACGCAGTTCCAGACAGTGTTTCTATCCTTGCATAACTTCATTGCCAAGAAAGGGCATTCGACATTAAGCTTCACCCTCTTTACCCAGGTTTTACCCTTGCTTCAATGGAAACAGTGCCTCACAATTAGCCCTTTTCACAGCTTTGATATACTTTTTCCATTTGTGCCAACGGTGTGAAAGAGCTTCTCGGAAGTGCCCGCCTCATCATTTTTCGGTCTATGAGTACATCGGAGCGTTAAATTCCTGCTGTTACGGGATGCCGTGAATGACTGAGTCAGCTACAGGTGGTTTAACAATGCCAGACTTTTTTATCGTATATTGCGAGCCATAACAGGGCGATAATTTGAGGTTTATTCATTCTAGGCATCCACAGCAATTTCATCAGCTATGGAGCAAGCGAATGACAGTGAGGTGTCACAAAAGAAACGTCCCCTTTTTTTTAATCCTTGCATGCCCTCCTTCTCTCTCACCCTCTCATAGCCTACTCTACTTCCTTTGCCATGTTTACTCCACTTTTACTGAGCCTATTTTTACCCCCTCACCCAGAGGGCATATTCAAATACAGAGCTGCAACTGGGTGTCTCCCTCACGACCCTGACTGTCTCACACTCTACTCACACCATGCACTCAGTGTCGAAAAACCAATCTGTTGTTTGAGTGTGTTAACAAGAATAAATCATGCAACAATTCTCTTATTTTATCAACATGTCAGTGACCCCGTTTGATCTAACTCAGAGATATTTCTCACGTTTGATGAGATAAAGTGGATTTTTTAAATGCCACTTACTTTTTTTTTTTAAAGTAGATCAATATAGAATGACAGGATGACATGCTTTAAGTGGCTGAATGTCATGTCAAGATGCACATTATTTGAAGCCTAATACAAGGGTCAGATTAAAATACTACAAGAAAAGCCTAATTGTTATGGATACAATATGTTCTATTCTTACAGACAGAAAATTAGTGTGCCTACTGTATTTGAGGGTCTGCAGGCTTGTAGAGAGTGTGTAGGATTGGGGGAGAGAGTAAGGGGGAGGGATGCTTCTTACCGTCGGGGTTGGAACAGATGAAGACCCGGACGCTGCGGCCGGTGGGGACGCTGTTCGGCGGCAGCGCGTTGATGTTGCCGCTGATGGCTGCCCTGCGCAGCGCCGACTCCCGCGGGCAGGGCTGCCTGCTCCCCACTCCCGACGGCCACATTGGGGGCGACTTCCAGCGTGGCTGTACCCAAGCAAATCCGCACACATACACACACACACACACACAGGAAAGGCAGAGAGAAGGGGTAATGTTAACGCGGCCAGGGGCGCACATGCAGGCACGTGAACAGACAGTGCATGCTTGCGCGCAGATTCTCTTGATTCATCCACACACATGGTGCGTTAAATGAGGCAAAGGCATGAAGGTTTTTAATGCAATGCTAACTTTGGGCACATTTCTGGCACAGACTTTGTCCCTGCGGACAAAATGACGCCTGAACCTCAGCCATTCCTCCAAATGCTGGATTTTCTGCACAAGGTGACTTTAAAACGGCATTGGCTTCGTTGTTATTACATATATAATAAATATATCCAATGGTAGGAATTACAATAATTTCAAGAGTGACAAAAGTCCACTTTGCCATTCTCATAACGCCCATGTTACACATTCAAACACCAATCAAGTTCGAATGGATCGACAAAATCTTCTCCAAACACAAGAATGAGATATTGAATGTGTTTTTTATTGCATCCGTAATATAGGGATATAATAATAGGATATTACGCACAGCCTACTATCGTCATGGTGCATGCGTAATTTGTATAGTACATGTCCTTGGACGCATTCATGAATTTTCATGCCACTGTGGGACAAAACAGACAAAACAGAACGAGACGACACAAAACTCGAATAGACGAGCAAGCCAAGCATCAGTCGTATTCCCACCCAGGAGAAGATGCTTGTAAAGGCGAATAACCGCTAAGAAAGGTTATTCCGCCTGGAGCTGATGCCAAGTCGCTGGTTATCCGGAGTTCCTGAAATCTTTGTTTCAAAGCCGGAAAAACTAAGGGAAAAGACAACAAAAGGCACGGCAAAGTTGGGTAGTCCACTACAGAATACTAAATAAAATCCTCTGATAACAAGACAACTAAACACCAGTGAGGCGGCGCATCCACAGAGAGGACTTGACTACTAGTGATGCTGGAGACAGGCACAACAACCGGACACTTCTTGTTGCTCACATTCATTCGCTTCATTTCGAGGCTTTCGAAAATATCCAAGCGTCGAGGACGGTAAACGGAAGATAAAAACGCCCATCAGAGTCGCTGTGGCTGATAGGCGACACCGAGAGACGGTAAAACGGACGCCGTGTGTCGGAGTGCTCCCCTTGGCATCCTGCTGTCTCTGCGAGCCGACTGAGCTCTGAGAGATGGAGAGAGTGTGAAGCTCGGGGAAATTAAAACACCACTATCGACTGGCATTTTCAAAATAAAACACTCACTCAGGCTTAAAGTCGTGCGTCCTCCCCATAATAGGCTACGGAAAGTTTAAAGTGAAAACGTTTTTAAACAAATACTCATATTAAGCTTAAACGAATAACGTAATAGTCATTTTATGTTTTTTTTTTAAATGCTCAGCACCTTGTACTTACCTGGCTTGTCCTAATTGTGTTAGAGCTTTTACGTTGAAAGATAAGTATCCAATTCCAGATTTCTCTGTCTTTTCAGTAAAACTTGACAGAGGTGACTGGAGGAGCTCTTTCTGCATTTCTCCCTGTCTCTCTCTCTCTCCTTCCTCAGTTGGGCAAACTGGTGCTCACTGTGTCACTGTTTATTGCACTGGACAGCAAAGTCAGCAGTGATGTGTGTTAAAGGTAGTCAGTCACTTTTTCCTAAAACAAATGTAATGCTGCTTAATCATCATATAAGCCTCCATACATTTGTGGTAGTGATTTAGTTTGCAGTGAGTCTGTCCTCTGCTTGGATTTTGATGTTTTGTTTTGGTTGACACGGGACATTTCTGGGCAGGGAGCTTGTGTGTTTTCACCCTAGCCAATGACAACCCACAGGTGAGTGTGGGAGTGGATACAATTCAGTGATTGGACTCTATTCAAACTGGCAATTATGACCGACGTGGACGTAGCGCCAAAGAAGAAAAATATAAACACAGTGAGGGTAGACCACAAGCAAATAAAGCTCATTCCAAAATGAGGGTGAACCTTGGGTTGGCTTTCACCAGCTGATGCATAGTTTGGTCTGCTTTCTGTTTTACAGACAGGTGCCAAACACAGGCGGTTAGCTTGTGCTAGTGTGCGGTAGCTTGCAGTGTAGGTACAAGCACTAAACATACACACTACCTGAGTGTGGACTTCTGGGTGCGATGAGCCCAGGAGGAGGGTCCAAGTTTAATTTTTTTGTTTACAATCTGCAACGAACAATGCTATGGCTCTACCTTTAATGACATGTTCACTTTAACCAGTCACACAAAGGACGTAGAAGTAGCGCTAAAGTTAACGATTATTTAATCGGTAACTGCCGTTTGCTGTACACTCAGTCACAAAAGGTTTACTTATATGATAAAAGATAAAATAAGGTGAAATTTTAACAATGATAAGCTAAGCCACTGTTTTGCTTTGTTACGCTAATAATAGAAGTGACTGAAACGTAGGCTATAGTGTTGGAGTTAAGGCTAGCTTAAAGTTCTTTCCTGATAATTTAGCTCAGAGGTTAGGACATTTAGACCTATAATTAACAGATAATGAACTTTCCACAAAATGCTTTAGCAATACTTTTTAAGTCAAACTGTAAATGTGAGCTAGCTTAAATGACACTTCGAGCTTGCTAAACTTGCTAGGAATGTATTGTAAATGTTCAATTTAGCAATTTTTCCCAGTTTTCTTTCACGACATGTAGCCATTGCTAAAGTAAGTTTTTTTTTTAAAGTAGCCTAAGCTAAAACAACAGATATGTAACATTAGCATTTAGGTCAACTCAAAGTTCCTACTCGGCAATTTTTTCCGTAGGCTACTTGCTTTCACACAGGCTACAATTGCTAATTGAAATTCAACCGTAACTGTTGTCACCTTGTTTTGTTGTTGTAGTTGCCTGTTTTCTATTTATACACATCCAGCTAGCTTAAATTATAAGCAAAAGTGTAAAATTAGGGTTAAGGTAAACTTTAAATTCTTGGTGATTTTGCCTTTTTTTAAATAAATTATATCTTCCCAATATGTAATGTGTGACTACTTATTTGACAAAAAAAGCTGCTGGATGTCATTTGCTGGGGATTGGGGTTGAAGCAGCAGCTGCCCTGTGTGAATGAGGGGGGGTTTGAATTAATTGCTTTATCGATAAATGTACCTCTGCTCTGCAGCCTCTGGTTATTCACGCTGGAAGTTTAAGTGCATTGGATTTGTACTAAACGGAATTGATTACTGTGCTGTTCTTGTGAGGGGGAAATGCTGAACCATATATTTCCACCCCCTCTCAGTCTCAGTGTTTAGTGGGCAGCAGCGAGCATTTCTCTGAATCTGATGAAGAGTGTGTCTGTCGCCTGAACCTTAAGTTCAGCCCACTGCACTAATGCTTTAAGTTATGATCATATAAAAGATGCATCAAGTATTTGAATGCATAAGGCCCTTGGCTGATGTTTCATACGAGAGCTTTGGCAACTTACTGATGAAAAGAATCGTTTTCAATTCATCTCAGAACTTGTGCATTTTTAAGGCTGCATCTCTCATTTTTAACCAGAAAGGTACCTAATTTAAAGGTAAGAAATAGGTAAAGATCCAACTTTTTTGTAATATATTCTGGTATAGAGACAGTAAAAGATAGCGGAGAAAGGCTGACAAATAGTTAGACACCATGTTCTCATTGTTCCAAATCAATACACACCATAAATGACAACTGACTAGCAAGAAGCTGTACAAGAAGCTGCAAATCTTTCCCTCTATTTCACATTTCATTCACCACATTCAGCCAGCTTCTGCACTAAATGCACATTAATATTCACACATAACAAACCTGACTTAATCCCAGCACATTTTAAAGTCTAGGGAGCACATTACCATGACTGCAAATGCCAAATTTAACACATCATCGACGTAAGATAAAATAATTAGGCGCTAGATGACTTACTGTTCTGCTGCAGGTCTCAGGGATGATTCTAGCGCTCTGCAGGCTCACACCGACCCATTTAAGGCAGCCTGCGGGGCCACCAGCCCACACCAGAACACAATTCAGGAGAAGCTCAAGTTGAGCGCCGGGGACCGGATCCTTGTTCCCAACAGTGTTGTGACCTTTCTTTACTTGATTGTTCCGCTCCAGCTCATAATCCCCAGTCAGTTAATCATGAGTGCACCTGCACTGGATTAATGTACCGCAGTCATTCGAAAGGATGCACTTTACACAGCTTGTTGGCATGATGTGATGTGGCAGCAAAAAGTGTGTTTTTGCATGTGCGAGCAGGGTTGTTGTTTCTGGGTCATGTGAAAATTACCCGTGGGTTCCTATAAAAGTAAAACCTCTGGCATGTTTTAGGGCCCTTCTCCCCCTTAAACCATTTAGCAGCCTTCACCAGTTTGGTGCCCCTAGTGTGAGTAAACACCTTCGGGTGAGTGTTTGTGCATTCAAGCATGTTAACAGTAATTGCAAGTTGTTGGGTTTATTGGCATGTACACATGTACATGTGCTTGTGTTAGTGCACCCAAAACCCTGGACCCCTCCCAGGGAAATAGAGTCAAAGCTGTGATGAGATGAGATGTGTCACCTGGAAAACACACAGATACAAAGGACAGACTCACTAGCTGCTCACTTGGAAAACTACCGCATAGACATTTTATGTTCACGCAATCTCAGACTGAAAAAATGGCTGGTGGTTCCAGTAAAACAGCTGGACAGGAATGAAGGTTGTGGGAGTCAGCTGGGAATCTATTTCTGTGGCCTCCAAATTGGTACCACTACATTAACTCCTTAATTGCACAACCCACTCTGAACTGAATTTCGACTGGTAGCTGACTAAGAGATCAAGGGCATCCACCTACACATGGTGTTGTACGATTCTTAGCTGTGTGTCACTGATATGAAATATTAACTATGACAAAGTCCCAATCATGTTTCCATTTAAAGGAAGTTGTTTTGTGTGTTTTAAATGTCCTTTTGTCCCTCAGTTTTTTTGATCAAATCCAAACTTCCGATGTAACTGCGAGAAACAGACATTGCTCTTATACAACAAGTAAAGCAAACACACATGAATATTCTTGACTATTCATTTCACAAGTGGAGAAAAAAAAAATCTGCTAACTCACAATATTTGCATCAAATTATCGTCCATCCATTTTCTTCTGCTTATCCGAGGTCGGGTCGCGGTGGTAGCAGGCCCATGAAGTCAACCCAGACTTCCCTCTCCCCAGCAATGTTTTCCAGCTCCTCCTGGTGGATTCCAAGGCGCTCCCAGGCAAGACGGGATATATAATCCCTCCAGCGAACTCTGGGTCTACCCCGGGGCCTCCTCCCAGTTGGGTGTGCCCAGAAACACCTCCAAATTCTGTCATGTGTCATATTAAAAAGTCGTTGTAAATGTAAAATTTCAAAAGCAACTAGTTAGAGAATGATTAAAAAAAGCTATTCAGGTTAATATGTGAAAAGTAAATTGACATCAAAATGAACAAAAAGGCTATTAGCATTTTAGCATGCTGATGATATCTGCCATATTCACAAACAAAGGCTAGGGTGATAATACACAATTCTAACATAAGGAAATCAATGGTAAATACAACGTAGGGGCACTGTTGGCCAGGTGGTTGGGGCGTGTCCCTCATATGCGGAGGCTGCGGCCCGCAGGGCTGACAGCCCGGGTTCAGGTCCGACTTGTGGTTCCATTCCCGTATGTCGTTCCCCACTCTCTCTGTCCCCGGATTTCTGACACTATCCACTGTCCTGTCTCTCCAGTAAAGGCACAGAAAAGCCCAAATATAATAAACTTAGGAAAAAAAGTAAATGCAACGTTAAGCTAAGGTTTGGTATTGGGTAACCTGAAATTCGGACCCAATTTAGGCGGTAAATGAAAAGAAAGTAAAAGCAACTATTGTATTCTTTGTGGTAAAGATAAATGAAACATCTTTGAACAGTTGTTGAGACATATTCTTGAAAAATAATCTTCAAAGTTCATACATATTTGGGTCCAAAGTGGTGGAGCGGCTGACAGCCCGTCTCACAGCAGGCAGTAGACAGCATGGCTAAAAACATTAGCTGGGTGAACAGAGTGTGTCATACTTGAGCCATATTGAGTATATGATCTTCATTCAACATGTCCTTCAATCCCAACCTCCTCTAAGTGTGACCAGGCACTCAGACCCCACTTTCCTCTGGCGGTTATTTCCACAGAGCTTTGACTGTATTTGAATTGGCTCTAACATCACTGATTGCCTGTGTAATCAAAGGTTGCTTCAAACTATCAAGGCCATGACACCTCCACACCTCGCGTCTCATTTTCCTGAAAAGAAAGTGCCCGTTTTTATAGTTTCATTTACATGTTCAGGTTTGTCGCCAGTGTATGAATAATTGGGTAATTTTCTGATTTCCTGACTTCAATTTCAAGCTTGTATGAGGAACAGATGCTGCTTACCAATTTATTTATGCAAAGCAGATTAACTTTGGCACCACGCAAATCTCTGGGTTTATTCATGAGTGAAAAATCTACACAGACGATAAACAATAGTAGATCTTTTTGCTTTGATTGTTATGTGCAAATGATTCGGCCACTTTTAGCATTGGGTGTTTTTTCCCTTTTTGTTTCTCCACCACATTCCCCCCAGACAATGTTTACCTTCACACATCCCATAACCGCACTCTCATAACAAAACCCTGGAGATACCCCGGATATAACTGAATAAAAACCCGGCAGTGAAGGCTTAGTGGGACTCAAACATAATCCTGCTATTAGCCAAGACAGGATTCCAATCAGAGCTCTACAACTACATTTTCCCTTACTCTTCCTCTCTTTCACCAGCAACACAAGGTATTAAGATGTGACAGGCAACCTCCTAACCCCCCCCCAGACGAGATCAGTACATCACAAACCTGGATTTAAAAACAAAACAGGTGTCAGTAACACCATCAAGTCACGAGAAACACCAAATAAACACTTATATTTGTCTGGATAGTTGTGGAGGAAAAGATTGACAACATGGAATCATTGCGCACACTGATACAGTGAACCAGGATATCGCAATGATGGTCAGCTGATAATGTGGAGAGTATTACTTTACATACTTTGCATTTAATTACTTTTCATTATTTTGTATTTCATTTTTTAAAGAGAGGAGAAAAGGCCAGAAGCCTACTTGGTTAACCAAAAATACATTTATTGCAAAAACGTTTGAATAATCTATTCCTTGTTGTAGTCACCAAAACTCAAGTCCGAGTCGAGTCCCTAGTGCTCGAGTCAGTCACCCATGAAGAATCCAAGTCAGGTCCCAGTCGAGTCCCTGTTTCCAGAGTCTGAGTCCCAGTCCTTCAGGTTGAGTCCAAGCCGTTGCAAGATAAGCTTCACATCTCCACTTTTGCACCTTTATTTATTGAATGATGTTAATGCTTCTTAGCTTTTACCCGCTTTTATCTCATGTTTATACCGCTGCAATTTAAACACAAATGATCCAGATGATTTCTTTATTGTGATGCATTGATGCATGAATGTCTTCTTTAACATTTAACTTTAAACGATTAGAGAAGCTGTTACAGCAGCTGTAAATGTTTCCATTCATGCAGTGATGCCACTGCAGCAAATAACTGTGAGCCATTAGACAGCAAAACCGAAAAACTGTTTTTAAACAGTTAAAAACTTGACGTGACGAAGGAAAGCTCCGACACAGCTCGTACAGCTCTGATGGAACTCAGGATTTATATGGAGGAACGCTGATTTACTCCTATATTTAAAGCTCGACTGACTGCTTAGTGCCTTTTGATTCATTCATTAACTTTGGACTCTGACGACCCTCTGGGCTAGTCTGGCATTTAAATTATATACAGCGCTGTGCATCGAGCATAAAAGCGCAGCCCACCTCTATTAAAGTAGAGACATATTGTTTCTGCTGCGGGGGGATCACTCTAACAAACTCATTTATACACACAACTCATCTGTTTTGATTTTATGAAGGATAAGAGTTAATCATAGTGAGGGGTGTGGCTGTTTTGACTAACAGGTGGGTGTATTGTAGCCGTTTCTCAGGAGATTTAAGACCCGCCTCAACTCTGCCTCTTTGCCTGTTACTAGGTTGACCGAAAGTTAGCTTGAGAAAGCATTTCCAAAATGGCGGCCTCCGTCGATGGGCTTCAAAAGTCCAATTCAGAAACCTGTGGGTCACTGAGACTACGTCCATTTGTCATGTACGGGAAAAACTGAGCACAGGACCCAAGTGCAGAAAAAAAAACTAATTATTTGAACAAAAAGGCAAACAAAAACTTAGTACTTTAAAATGTCCAACAAAAATCCACAAAGACAAAAAAAACACAGGGAGCCACAAGGATTCACAGGAAAATCTGACAAAGGCCGACATTCGACAATGAACTGACAACAAGAGGGAATGAACACTGACACTAAATAGACACAGGAGTAATCAGACACAGGTGAGACTAACGACACAGGTGAAGACAATCAGGGCAATCAAAAATGGAGGGAAACCAGACAAAGGGAGGAAGCAAGACAAGAAACACTGTGGACAAGAACTTCAAAATAACACAGGAAACACTGAAGACAAAACTAGGGAAATGCACACAGTGAAAAGAGAAACACAAGGACAAGAAATTACATAATAAAATCTTTAAACCTAGTGATGGCGCTAGAGTTACAGGTGCTTAATTGAGTTCAAATGAGGACTAGCTTAAAGCTAGAGCTACATTTACTGGAATAACTACTTCTGATTATTTTAGAAATTAATCAGTTTAGTCTCAGGGTTTGCTGCTGATATATTCTTGACACTCCTGCTGCTCACTCATCTGAAGTCAATTCTAAAAAAATTATCAGCAAAATATTTGCTAAAAAAATATAAAATATTCCAGAATTGGAGCCAGATTCAAACAGACTTTTCCACAACATGTACAGATCTCCTCCTACTCCTCTTGCTAACTTCCCTCAGAGTGTGAATCCTCCACCACAACAAGCACCAGCCAAGACACTGCAGTTATATTTGGTTGCTGGCGCTGTGAGATGCATTTATGGGTAACCTTTGTGCCTAACAAAAGCCTAGGTGAGGACCACAAAGTTATTTACGGCTATTTATGAACACGTCAACTGTGGCGTGTTTCATCGCTAACCAATTAGCGGTTTTCTTTGTGCTCCAGCTGTGACTTTTGGTGCGTAATTGATTTGAATCTATGTTGTCGCTTTCTTTTAAGTGGGTGGGAGTGAAGGTGAAGTGATTGCGATCCAGACTTAAACACAAAAATACACAAGCACACAGCACAAACATGCTTTTGCTTGTTGTGTAAAGCTAGTTCACACACATTTATACAAGTAAGCAGACACACACCGACACAGGAAACGCCCACATTGAGGACAGGATTTGATTCAACAGTTAAATTTAGGGTTGGTTTTTGAGTGCTTGAATGGAAATCAACACTCCAGATTTAGCCAAAGCTTTTCGGCTCAACATTCAGTACAAGAGAACTTCCTTTTTCTGTACTTTCTTCTGGTTCACTGCCACACAATCATGGCTTCCAGGTTCACTGAGTTTAAACATTGTTTTTATTATCTGTACTTCTTAATATTTTTGAAGTGCAAATGACCTTCATTATGATCAGAGTCACAAAAGTCTGTTTAAGTAAATTAGTTTCTGCATACAGGCCTCATTATTTTGAAATACATTGATTCCAATGTTTCCCCTTTAAAGGTACAGTATGTAGAATTGCATGCTAATGTTTACATTGAAGTATCTAACTTAAATAAAAAATTGACTAAACCCATGTTATATATATTTTTTAGTTGAGTACTTGCATCACCTCAAATATTTCCAAAAGTTATCAAAGCCAGAGAAATCCATAATTTTATAGTTGTAACGTGACGTGTCTTGTAGGCGGCCGCCATGATGAGCCGCCACGATAGACACGAAATGTTGGTCGTTGTCAAGGAAACACCGGATGTTACGTCAAATACCGCTGCTACTAATAGCTGCCGTTCTGTCGCTGTATGTGCTGCTGTGATATAAAACGTCATGTAAATTATACTTGGATACATCGTCAGTACATATTGTCTTTCTCAGGTCAGTTTCGCCCGTTCATATTGATTTGTTCGTTTTTACTCCCATAATACACCGCAAGCCTTGACGTCATCTTTTGTTATTGTTTTGATTGAGAGCCCCCTAGCGGCGGATTTTACATACTGTACGTTTAAATGATGGTACAGTTTTTAGTATAATGTATTTTGGGGGGTTTTCTGATTAAAACTACAACTTTTATCAAATCACAATTTTCGATAAAATTATAAATTATATAGGACTCTGTCTGTAGGGACTTGGGTTGGGAACTGAATGGTCGCCGGTTCAAGTCCCAGTGCGGAACAAATCTGGAAATTGGAAACTGTCGAGGTGCCCTTAAGCAAGGCACCTCTATATGTTTTTAAACTGTATTCTCAATATTAGTGTTATTTTTTGGTAATATAACTGTTTTTTTTCATTAATAATGTGCTTTCTTGCATGTTGCCCAAACCGTCTGCACCTGTTGCTTTGACGTCAAGGAAAACAGTGGAAGACTAATCAACCCTTAAACAGTTATCTTCACAATCCATCGATAACTCTTGCTATTCAGATTGTAAAACATTCTTAAATATGAAACTGTTATCTTTAGATTTCACAGACTCTTCCTGTGCTATCATTCATAAAAAATGCAATCAGCAAGTCTTGACATTTAAAAAAAGCCGATTCAATTATTCAATAATAAGAAATAGCGTTCTTTCAAATGACTGGTGATTAGAAGGTCTAGTGTTACATCACTAAACCACAGTTAGGGCTGCCAGCATGAATGCATTAATGGAGATACGATTAAGGTCTTACCTTAACAAGTTCATTTTTTTACCCTGTTAATCATATTGTTTACAGTGAGGGATTTGTCCCTTTGGGCGCACTGCAATGCGCTCTGCAGTTGAACGGAGTCAAGAAAAGACTTAAATCAAGTATCTCTTGTGCGCTGTGGCTCAAACAGAGTTAGAACATCATTTACAGTTAATGTCTTAACCTTCAATCTACTGTCCCTACTTTATTTCAAAGCAAAAGCAGAGTTGAATTCAAACAGCAAGCAAATGACTCTGCTTAAGACTCAAATTCAAAATAAAAGCCTAACTATTTCATTTTTAAATGCAAAATTATGGACTCTCAAACACGTGAATAAAAATGCTATTACTCGCGATTAACTATTGAAATGTAGCGAGTAATCACGATTAAAGAAATACAGGACCTTGTTTGAAAACAGAGAAAACAAGTCAACTGAAACTCCTAAAGAGGGCGATTGCTGTTGCGTTACCTGGGGATTAATGGACGCCAGTGAGTCATGTTGTACAGATTTCTTTTTGTATAACAGCGTTATCCTTTAAAAAAAAAAAGAACTAACACTGAACCTGTCTCCTACATCTAAGTCATGTATGTTTCAGAGCACACTACTATAGCAGTGCAGCACTTATTTTAATAGAAAATCTTAAAGTCAAGATCATAAAGTGTTTTCCTTTCCATTCATTGATTACCAGATTGCGACTCTGGTAAGAATCTTATTTCATGGTCAATATGGACTTCAGTGCTGTTTTTGATGATGAATTATTGCAAATCGACATTTACTCTAAGGTGCTTTTTGACTGCTCCATTCTGAGTCTAACAAAATCACCAGTAAGACATTCGCAAAGAGAAACAATGTTGTGTTTTTTTGTTTTGTTCCACTCGGCTTTGCTGTGGACATGTTAAACAAATACTCTGCGTTTATGTTGCAGTATATTTCTCTCAGTGTGCTAAAGATGTGACAAAACTGCTCGCATACCACAGTTTTAACTAAATTAGATCCATGACAGCAGTGCTAATTGGGCCTTTTCCTCTCCTTTGTTCCTCCTAGTTTGTGTCAGAGACTATTGAAGAGACAGACAGAAAGGAAGGCTAGCCCCCTCTATTTTGCCTCATTAAATCCCACTTCACCAAGATGTTATCCAGAGCGGACTAGCTGCCATCTTTCTACTGCTTCATACTCACAGAATCAGTCTCAATAAGCTAAGGTGTGCAGAGTGAAAAAGCTCTTGTTAAAGTGGAAAACTGATTCAAACACAAAACAACTGCATGTGAGGTGACCAGCATGAAATGTATCATAAATAATGTAGCTGTTGTGTTAGGTTGCCGAGCGTCGGGATGACAGTAATGGCACGATAGAAGCTAGCTTAGCAGGTCATACATTCAGCTATCTCCTCTGTCTTTCATTAACATCGTTTTTGTGCTGCCTTTTAACCCTCATTTAGAATCCTATGGATGCATCTTCATGTTTCCTGTCATGTTAACTCTAATCAGCAGCTGTCGACAGCTAAACACAATCACTTTTGTCAAGTGCTGCATTATTGATGTGCAAAAATAGCAGCAGAAGTACAGCTGCTTTAACATGTCACATTCAATCATTCCTACAATTTGCATACGTTACACCAACTCGCTAACATTATATCGGTAACTCCAATAGGTTGCCTTTTGCTTGAGGAAAGTCAATTTATACACCTCTGAAATATTTTTTAAAAAGAAAACTGGGGTCGACATGAAGGAATCACTTGTGTAATGTGCTGCATTATTCATTTGCAAAAACAGAAGCATAAATACGGCTGCTTTAACGTGTTTCATTCAATAAGGGCTTCAATTTGCATACATTTGCTTCAGGAGTCATGAAGTAGTATAAAGACACAGGAAATGATGTCGCCAAAAACAGGGAGAGTAATTAGGAGAAGCACTTAGGGATGAAATGATGCATCATGGTGATGGATAGAAATCGTAAATTCAGATGATAAAGACAAACCATCCATAATAGAGAAGGTTTCATATCTTTACACCTTTCAGACTTTGATGTTTTGTTTAGTGAGCACAGCCTGTGACACGCATCACATTTCAATCAATTCATCTAGCAGAAATAGTTCTCCTGATGTTTCCGCCGTCCTGCCGTTAAACAAAAAAAGGAAAATCAGCTTGTCAGGCTTGAGAAGTAAAAGGAAAAGTAAGAACTAGCAAAGGAATAATGGCAACTCTTTACTCATTTTAGTGGAGAGCTTACGGAGCAGAAGTATGACAGCATGGCTGTGACCTATTGTCACATTCATCTAAAGATGACCGGTTGCCTACTAATTTTCCACTCTTGTCTCATGCGATTAATTTGATGTCAGGACAGAATATATGACCCTCCATCTGCTGATAATTACTCATGTCAGCTGCTGTTACAGTGACATTGGAAAGGAAAGTTTGGGTTTTATGGCACTAATGTCTCCCAGTGAACCTTTCAACAGTGGCTCACAATATCCCCAAACAATACTGGAATTATGAGAGCCACACGTTGAGATCATTAACATTTTTAAAAAGGTGAGTCTTGATAAGATCAGGGGGGCTTGGGTGGCTTGGTTTTTCTTGCACCATGCCCTTTTGTTTACGGTGGAAAGGCAGACTCAGAGGGCAGAACAAACACCTAGTTGTGGGAGTGTCACCCACCTGGGGAAGGGTCACTGCCCTTTGTGATGTCACGAAGGGAACAATCTGCGAACTGCCTGTTTGAGCACACAAGCAAAAGATGGAGAGGAGATAGGTGGGCGTTGCACAAGGGTGTAATACTGCACTTTGAGCTTCTTATTTAAAAGTTGGATTACCAAACAGTTATGCATGAAGTAAGTGCATTTAGAAAAACTATGTTAAACCAAATAAAACTACGAAGATGCTGAAATTAACCAATAACTTTGAGCTCACAATCTACATTTGTCTTGGATGTACAGTATCTGTAAGTGCCTCAGTAAAACACGACTTTGAAGTCTGACCGATCACAGCTCGATCAGCTGTGCCTGTCCAGTCCTCTGGCTTTCTGGCATGTTTGATATTTTGTTCGTATAACTGCACACACTCTCACAGTGAGAGAAGAGCCATAGGCCGTTAAAACATCTTGTGTTTTTTAAGTAAAATTTCTTACTAGCACTCATTTAAGAACTGCATTGCATGTAAAGGGTCCTGTTGATCTCTCCAATCATTTTGAGTGAGTTGAGTAGCCATTGTATAATATGTCCTCTTTAAAAATTAAATATGCTTGCAATATACACGTCAAACATAAAATAAATGTATAAAACGTGAATCAAAAATATGTTACTGCCAAAATGTCATTCTCTTTCAACATCTGTTTCACACAACTGCAAAAGCTGTTGTGCATTAACTAAATTATATGACAGCTGTTGAGGCTGTTGATGAGAGTAAACCAAATGGTTACATTTTTTAACTTTGTCATCCATCTATCTATAAATCCAGGAATCTCTGTGTGTGTGTCTGTCTGTCTGTGTGTTTGTTAGTCTAGTTTCTCGACAACCATTCATCTGATCGACGTCACACTTGGCTGGTGTGTTGCTGAGGACCCAAGGAAGTGCAGTGCTGATTGTGAAGTTAGGATGAGCTCAGATTTGTGGCTGAAATATTTTTTATAGTTTTGCTATGGCGAAATCCTACTGAAGCGTACCCTACCGGAAACACCAGACGAGCGGAAACAACACGCACAGCGCACGCGCAGAGAGTAGTGGAGGGCAAAGCACTTCTTTTCAATGTACTGAGTCATTACAATCAATTCAGTAAAAGATTCGTACAAAAGACTCGTTCACCAAGACATTCGGCCAGTGTTCTTTGCGTCACTGAGTTGACTGGACAGGACACACACGCAACAACACCTCAACTTATAACATAAGTTTAACGTTACCATTTCGTTTTGCTAAATGGACGCTATCTTTAGTAAATACTCTCCGACTTTCCGTTTGACTGTAAATACTGTCCCATTTTCCCTTTGAATATTTAACGTTAGTCTGCCAAGCTTTTGAATTTACGCTAACGTTAGCTAACCGTTGTTAACAAAAGCCGTATGAAATCATTTGGCCAATGTTGTGTAACTTTGTTTGCTAACATAACACTGTACTAGACCCGTATGGCATTTTGTGTGATTCCCCTTTGCTTAGCTGTTATTTAACGTTAGCAACATAACGTTAACGTTTTCCTTACAGCTGTCCTCTTTTCTAAACAGAATCGTGTGACTTACGTGTATGGGTGCAGTGACGTTAAATGTTAGCCTATGTATATAAGATCACCCTCCATAATGTCATATCTGGAATGTAGTCCAAGACTAATGTTGTTGAATCACTGCACCTAAATCTTAGCAACCCCAATCATCTGCGCTGTCATGACACATAGCCTCTACTATTGCTAGAACAGACAACTATGTCATGGCAGGTGTATTTTCCAACGCCTAAAGATGTGCTATCGCATGTGAAGTTGTTTCGCTGAGCACAACACTACACATTGCACCTAGCCCTTCCTGACCAGCTGCGTTCTGACCAAACACATTACCAACAAGCACATTCTGAACGGGCACTGCACTAGTAAAATCAAAAGCAGCGATCTCACAGCAGCTGCAGTGCCCTGTACTGTAAATGTACAGTAAGGAGACTGTATACATGCTGATAATTCTCTGCTGACATGTCAACAACACAACAGAGAACCCTGCGATATTACAGAAAGTCATGAAATCCATTGTCTTATAGCAATGAATTTGGCTGAAGCTTTGAAACAGGTTGCAGTCAGTGTTACTCGTGGTGGTCGATTCATACTGCCTCATGTATAATGTATGTAGCAGGCTATGGCGCCATGACACCCACATATATTGTGATTGACAGTTGTGTCTTCTTCCATTGCTTGTGCTCAGAAGTAATGACTGAATCTTTCACTTTTAGCGCTGTTTAAAGAAAGTGAGCTGTTTAATCAGTGATGTTCAGTGTATCAAAGACATCTGGGGGATGAATCTCTTCAGTGACAGATCCACCTGTTTGCTCTGTTAGCGTGACGGATGTACAGAAGAAGCCTTCAGCATTCATCCATCAGAAAACCCTCCCCTCCTGCACTCAAATTATTCTGTGTATGTGCATTACATTTTTGTGTGTAAAGGTAGCTGTAATATGTCAGAAATAAACAGATGGTTGGAGAAAAAAGTAAGTGTTCATCATGCGTGAGATCCCCTGTTATTTATCGCCTGACAATAAAATGGTTTGTAGAGACCGAACGATTAATCAGCCAGTCGATAATATCGGCTGATATAAATATATATCAAGTGACTATCGTTATCGGCCAATTTTATCGCATATATGGGATATTACTATATTTATTCACTAGTCAAATAGCATTTATTTTGATTTTTATTACATTACACTAGCATTTCTCTTTCTGGCTGTCACCAGCAGAGTGCGCTATATGGATTACAACAAGCATTATCAATCTGACCATCTTGTCTTCATGATATATCTTTTCCACAAGTGTTTGATAACTGCATTTGAGGGATCAACGTAATAAATGTGTATATCTATATCTATCAATTTGAATTGAAGATAGATCCAACGAAGATATCTGCCGATATATCGGAATCAGATTTTTTCTCTTCCTAAAATCGATATCAGTATCGGCCTCCAAAATCCCATATCGGTCAGGCCCTAATGGCTTACTTTTTTCTTTGTTACTCATACTTGTCTCCTAATTAAAAAAAAGAAGAAGCTTGATTTCCTTTTTGAGTCTTAGTCCAGAAAGGAACCAAGGTTTTAATAACATGGTCATTTTTAGAATTTTGCAAGTTTTCAATTTATAAATATTGTTTATTACAGATCTTAATTACTCCCATTTGAGATAGATGATTCAGTGTGAGGAGATCCAGCTGGGGTGTGAAAGACATGATCTTGGTTTATTGTGAGAAGACTTTAAGAGACAACCAGATAATTAAAATTCCCCTCACGGACAATCACATCGGAGTGATAGACTTAGCTTAGCAAACATCCCTATTCATGTCATTCCTCAACAATCCGCTGGTTGAAGGGCCAGGGCAGATGAAGCATCTGATTTATTCGCATCCTGCAAGAATTCAAATTAGTGTCAAAGGTCACAATAACACGAAGAAGCACAGTGTGTATTATTTCCAGTTGCAGGCTTGCAGAGCATTACACTGAATCCTTACAAATGGTGAATATGAAAAAATGATGGTGGTTTAACTTTTTATGCTTCTTGTGGAATTTGAGGACACTTCTCTAAAATTCTTTCACAATATTCTTCAGACGGGTGTCAATCAAAGTCTGGCCACAATTCCCGTCACATGCATCTTTAAATCAACAGCAGCTAGGCCATGTACTGAATGTTTAAACCATGTTATACAACCTACCTTCCATTCTAATCACCGATCACATTGTTTGTGTCCACAATGTCTAAAAAACATTCAATTGCAACTGTCCAACTCACTGCTCAAAGCATCCTGGGATACCTAGCCATGCTAACGTAGCTAGCAGCACCACTTTTTAACAGCTTAATATGAAAATCATCCACACAAAGAAAACAGTGATATACTGTTTGAAAAATAAACTTTGTTGAGTGTTGGTTTGTTTGAAACAGAAACTTAAATTCAAGAAAATGAGTAACCAGTGGATCTGGGCAGAGAGACTCTAGCTGAATGGTTGGCTTTCAGTGGGCAGGCTGAAGTGCAGGGAAGCAGGATGAGTGTTAGAAGAAGCTGTTTGGCAAAATCCAGACAACTGGTTAACCAGTATTTGGGGTAAGGAGCACGGTATATGCAGGAGCGGTTTTGCATGAGTCCGTCGCGGCTCATCAAAACGCTGCCCACTGTTTCTCCAAAATCCACTGCAAGACACGCTGTCATCTTCACTGGAGTATGCTCAGCCAGCGCACACAAGCCTGAAGGCTGAGCAGTAGGAACAGAGTAGTTTTGTTGCATTTGATTGGGCGAGACATGCGGTTATGTTTTCATTATTAGTTTGAAATTCATTACATAATAAATCTCAGAGCTAACCCCACCAACTACACACTAAGAAAATCTAAAAGTAAATATCAGAAACAGTTGGAGAGTACATTCTAATACTTTAAGAGAGTTGATTTTATGTACATTATATCATAAATAACATAGTTCAAAGATTTTTGTATTTGGGTTTCCAGGGGCTTTAAGATTGCCTGATTAAGGTACCTTCATTAGCAGCTGTCTGACATTTTTATCCAACTATAAATGATGTTGTCATATTAAGCAGGCAGCAGCAGATACTGAAAAGCCCCCGCAGTAATGGCGCCCACAAACCAGCCATAGGGATTCATCAATAAAAACTCTTGCCACATTAGACATACCCATTGAGGCTCTACTGTATACAAACTAAACTTCTGTATACAGTCTTTATTTGCATCCAAATGCATGGATTTATATTTGAGATTTAATTTCAATGTTGAGTTTTTCAATGAGAGCGTTTACATGGACTTGTCTGTAGCTTGTGAGGTAACACATGTCTACTTACTCAAGTGTTTGAGAGGAGGCTCCAGACACAGGGGATGAAAGGAGCATGGAAAGATACTTGACTCCGATAGGACTCGCAAACTTTTTTTAAACGTACCAAAGTTCATTGTTCCAAGCTTTGCCTTCATGTTGGCTCACTAATTCATACAGTTCTACAAGCAGTCAAAAAGTACCGTTAAAGTTCAATTACATCTGCATCGTGTTTGGGGTAAGATTTTGGTCATTAGTATCCTCTTGGATCAACAAGGTCCAAAATAGTGTTCACATTTTTAACCAATGGTAGAAATCCCTTTGTATAATTTCACAATAAAAAAAATGCTTTCAGTGGTATTAATAGATCTTATGCCAAGGACTGTAGTGTGTGACTGAGTATCTGAAGCTTCAAGCTCAGGTGAGTAGCGTTCTTATTGCCCCAGGTAGGCAAAGCCTTCCATAAGTACGTCAATCACTCTCTTCATTTACTGCGCAGGAGCTGTAAACACAAGCAATGATGACTGGAGGGGAAAAAGAGAGAATAAAAACCACTTTGAAAGGTAGTTCGCTTTGATGTAACTGCACTTCAAAGATACCCTCGCCTCTCGGGTGCGCGTCCCTCCACTGTACCTCGGCTCACGCTCAAAACTGACAGTAAGTCTTCCCCCTTTTTCCTTTCACATCTGCTCTCTTCTTCTGTAGTTTAAAGCTTTCGACACATTTTCCCTCTTCATGCTGTGTTGCAACATCAGAAACCGTCACAGCAACGGCAAGACATTTTTCGTGAAGTATGTCGAAGGGGATTGGGGTCTGATCCTCAGTCCTTCTCTGTCGGTCCCGGCTGGATCTGTTTGTTGGATTTAGTTCCATTTTTACTATTCTGTCTTTTTGCACAAATCAAAGTCATGGAAGGGATATAACTGTCCAATCTTTTTTATGGAATATACAATCTCAGTGAAATATGAGTTGTTTTCTATGTAGATGCACATTTATGCAAAGTTCTCGTGCGGGAACAATTATTCGTGCATTTCCTCGTGTATATAAAAGTGACTCACAAATGTCGAATCTCTTGATTAATAATCTATCAGCCAGCTGTAGTGCAGATGATACGTATGAATGTGTGTGTGGCACAGAATAATGCATCCCATCCTGTAGTTTTGAATGTTCAAAAGCATTTTTTTTTTTCCGATCAGAGGAATGCAATGACAACTTTCTTTCCTGTAACACTCAAAATTCCCCACAGTGAAGGCGTGAGGCGTTTGATCAGTAACGCCGCACTCCAAGAAGCGATAAATAATGGAAGTGTACATTCACAGAGCTCATAAAAGGGCTTTATTTTTTCATATCTCTCTTGTGTCTTTCATTTCTCCCATGGTATCATTTGAATGACGGGAAATTACTCATGGAAAGCGTTTGAATCAGCTTCACTATCCACATGCACAGGGTATATTATTTTGAAACCCTGTGTCCTCTTCCATCAATCTTTATGTCATAAAGAGCACTTTCTGTAAGAGGAAAGCCAGAGTAAGGCTTGATTTCCACAGAGGTTGCATACTTATTACTTATCATTAAGCTAGCACAGGCGATCCCGTTTTAATAACCAGCCTCACACCGTTGACATCTCACTTAAAGAGCCTCTAATTAAAGTCCATATATCAGACTCCACAGGTGGGTCTGATTCATTGCTGTCAAAGAGCACCACTGAGACACGACAGAGCATCATTTCCAGCACAACCCCACACGTCTATTAACGGGAATCCTCGACTGTTGGCTCACCTGTCTATTGTAGCCACAGAGGCGAAGTGGAGCTGCACAATGGAGATGTAAACGTCTCTCAGGCTGTCAGGCAGAGACGGCTAATTGTGCAGGAGAAACAGATGGTGCGTAAAAGCTTTGACAAAAAGGAGAAGTTCTTTTTTTTCCTGTTTGAGTTGCCATTAAAAGGGAGAAGAGAAAGGGAGAGGTTGAGTTGAGTGAGGTAGCTTCAGTCAGAGGAGGATCTCTGGTGCACGGCCAGGTTGGGAGTTTTTTGAAAGGCCTGTGTGACTTTCAAATCATGCCTGATGAATGTGAAAGTAAGGTTTGGGAGGCAAGTGGAACACTTTGAGAGCAGAATCATGTTGAAGTGTCAACTACTCGTCGCTGCAAGTAGAAAAAGTTAAAAAAAAAAAAGGACGCAAGGGAAGGGTAAAAGAAAGAGAAAATGGGCATAAGAATGATTTGTGAGGCAGCACAATGAGGTCTTGTTTCTGTCTTTGTGCTCCCATTCACTCAAGGCAGGACCACCGAGGCAGAATGCTAAGCTAATGAGCTCCCGCAGGATAGCGCCACATTGGCATGCAGACAGATTACTCTCTAGCAACTCTCTGATTACCAGCTGGCTTAGTGAGTCTAGCCTTAGTTTAACTTAGCTTAGCTTGCCAAATCCCTCAGCAGATCATATGCCTTCAGAACAGTTTGCCCACTCCACTTTTCTGAATTATATATAAACACATCTCTTCTCCCTTCCTCTCTTTAAATATTGCATAATCTACCAGTTTCAGTCAACACTGGCCTTACTGTATGTGCCTATAAAACTGCGTCTGTATTGTATGTGTATTTCCTGCTTCTGCACCAGGAACAAAAGTAGCATGGGTACACAGCTGGAAAATATCATCTTTTTAATCTAATTTTGCTTCTCTGCTCTGTTGTCTGCCAAAGTATTAATCACTCTGAGCACACCTGCCTTTGTGAACTCAGACACAAGCAAATAAGCGCCAAAACACACACACACACACACACACACACACACACACACACACACACACATACGCGCACGCGCGCACACACACACACACACACACACACACACACACACGCACACACACACACACACACACACACAAACACGGCTGTACTTTTACAAAGACAACCCATTTATAATTAGCTGTACTTTGCTTCCAAAAACAGGGACAACCATTTGGGTGGCTATTAATTAGAGAGCATTAGTGGGCTTAAGAAAACTAACAGAGTGATACTGAATGCACCTTGTAAATCCAACCTTCACAACAGGGTCCAAAGACGAGGACTAGACTCTTCTCCTCTGTCGCCCCCCGGTGGTGGAATGAACTTCCAAACTCCATTCGATCTGCAGAGTCCCTCTGTACCTTTAAGAAAAAGCTAAAGACCCAGCTCTTTCAGGAATACCTACTAACTTAGCTCAATGATGATGATCTGGATAGTATTGATGTAACGATGGTAATGATGATGGTTTTTGTTTTTTGTTTTTTGTTTGAAAACGACGAAGTATAAGATGGTTTATATACTGATTAGAGTCTCAGACTGGCAGTTCATGTTGTGCCTTGCCTCTGGGCAATGCCTTTCAGCACCTGTGTGTCCAATCGGACTCAAAGCTGATCGTTCTTCCTTACTGACATTGTTCCTTTATTTTTCCTCGATCCTTGCTTGTGTTGTTCTTACTCTCTGATGTACGTCGCTTTGGATAAAAGCGTCTGCTAAGTGAATTGTAGAATTGTAGAATTGTAGAAATAATTGTTAAAAAATACAAAAAAGGAGGTTGAAAGAAAACCTTAACACATAGAAATCCCAAATATAGGGATTATATTATCATACAAAAAGTTACATCGCGATGGCGCCGAGAAAGGTTGCCCCGGTGTTTTGGTGCGCGTTGTTCTGTCTGTTTTTGTGCGTTAAGTCAGTTTTATGTCAAGATACACGGAGCTCTTTCACCAGAGAAGAGCTTATGAACATAAGGGCTACAACTCCACCGGACTTATTTCCCACTTTTCTGACGGAATCCGTGGAATTATTATATTCTGGTCAAAGGTGCCCTCACCTTTGTCGGCGCTGTGAGACGACGAAGGAGAGGACGCAGGGCCGGAGTGCTTGTGCGTCTCCGCCAGCGCGGACTACGCAACGCTCTCCCAGGCATCTTTCTCTCCAACGTGCGCTCGCTGTGCAACAAACTGGACGAACTTCAACTACTGATGGGGAGAAACAGAGACTTTTTTACATCCTGTGTTTTGTGTTTCACGGAGACGTGGCTGTGTGGACTGATACCGGACTTTGCGCTGCAGCTGGCAGGATTCCAACTCTTCAGAGCGGATCGGGACGCACAACTTTCCGGGAAAAAAAAGGGTGGAGGAATCTGTTTCTATGTCAACAGTGGCTGGTGTTCGGATGTCACAGTGATCCAAAAGCACTGTTCTCCCGAGCTGGAATCTTTTTTCATTCATTGTAAACCTTTTTATTCTCCCCGCGAGTTCGCTTCATTCATATTGGTGGGGGTGTATATGCCTCCGCAGGCCAACGTGCAGGAAGCCCAGCGCGCTCTTGCAGACCAGATACTGTGTGTGGAGCGGACAAACCCGGACTCCTTAGTTATTGTCCTCGGTGATTTTAACAAAGGTAATCTTAGTCATGAGCTTCCTAAGTATAGACAGTTTATTAAATGTCCGACCAGAGAGGGAAATGTTTTGGATCACTGTTACACCACAGTCAGCAACGCTTATCACGCCGTCCCCCGCGCTGCACTGGGCCACTCTGACCATGTCATGGTCCATCTGATTCCTTCATACAAGCAGAAATTGAAGCTCTGTAAGCCTGTTGTGAGGACATCAAAGCAGTGGACCAGTGAAGCTGTGGAAGAATTAAAGGCGTGCTTAGATTGTACTGACTGGGATGCTTTCAGGACTGCCTCAAACAGTCTGGATGAGTACACAGAGGCTGTGACGTCATACATTGGCTTCTGCCAGGACCTGTGCTTAGAATCACGCACTACGGTGAGCTACAACAACGACAAGCCCTGGTTCACAGCTAAACTCAGACGGTTAAGGCAGGAAAAGGAGGTGGCTTTTAGGAGTGGGGACAGGGAGAGTCTTAAAAAGGCTAAATACATCTTTAGCAGGGCGGTGAGAGAAGCCAAGCATCTTTACTCTGAGAAACTACAACAACAGTTCTCAGATAGAGATGCTGGCTCAGTCTGGAAGGGTCTCAGACAGCTCACCAGCTACAAGCCTAAAACCCCCCACTCTGTAAGTGACCTGCGTCTGGCCAACAACCTGAACGAGTTCTACTGTCGCTTTGAAAGACAATGGGACAGCCCGGAAACCAACGACTCCACTTCACAACTCACCTCCCCCACCACAACAGGGTCTCAGGACTCTCAACGAGCCCTAACAGCCCTCTCTCCCAACACCCCAGCGACACCTCTTTCAGTAACTGAAAGAGATGTAAATAAGATCTTCAAGAGACAGAACCCTCGCAAAGCAGCTGGACCAGACTCTGTCTCTCCCTCCACCTTGAAGCACTGTGCTGATCAGCTGTCTCCAGTCTTCACAGACATTTTTAACACCTCATTGGAGACATGCCACGTGCCAGCCTGCTTCAAGTCCTCCACCATCATCCCTGTCCCCAAAAAACCAAGGACCACAGGACTTAATGACTTCAGACCCGTCGCCCTGACCTCTGTGGTGATGAAGTCCTTTGAGCGCCTGGTGCTTTCACACCTCAAAGACATCACAGACCCCCTCCTGGACCCCCCTACAGTTCGCCTACAGAGCCAACAGGTCGGTTTATGATGCTGTCAACCTGGCCCTCCACTCTTTCCTCAAGCATCTGGACTCAGCAGGAACCTACGCCAGGATCCTGTTTGTGGATTTCAGCTCTGCTTTCAACACAATAATCCCGGCCCTGCTCCAGGACAAGCTCTCCCAGCTGAACGTGCCTGACTCCACCTGCAGGTGGATCACAGACTTCCTGTCTGACAGGAGACAGCAGGTGAAGCTGGGAAAGAATGTCTCGGACAGCAGGACCATCAGCACTGGCTCCCCTCAAGGCTGCGTTCTTTCTCCTCTGCTCTTCTCCCTGTACACTAACAGCTGCACCTCCAGTCTGTGAAGCTCCTCAAGTTCGCAGACGACACCACCCTCATTGGACTCATCTCTGGTGGGGACGAGTCTGCCTACAGGTGGGAGGCTGACCATCTGGTGACCTGGTGCAGTGAAAACAACCTAGAGCTTAACGCTCTGAAGACAGTGGAGATGGTTGTGGACTTTAGGAAAAACGCAGCCGCCCTCAGCCCCATCACCATCGGTGACTCCACGGTGTCTACTGTGGAGTCTTTCCGCTTCCTGGGGACCACCATCGTCCAGGACCTCAAGTGGGAGCTGAACATCACCTCCCTCATCAAGAAAGGACAGCAGAGGATGTACTTCCTGTGGCAGCTGAAGAAGTTCAACCTGCCAAAGACCATGATGGTGCACTTCTACACTGCCATCATCGAGTCCATCCTCTCCTCCTCCATCACAGTCTGGTATGCTGCAGCCACAGCAAGAGAGAAGTGCAGGCTGCAGCGCATCATCCGCTCTGCAGAGAAGGTGATTGGCTGCAATCTTCCATCTCTCCACGACCTGTACACCTCCAGGACCCTGAGGCGTGCAGGTAAGATTGTGGCCGACCCCTCTCACCCCGCACATGGACTGTTTGAGACTCTCCCCTCTGGCAAGAGGCTGTGGTCCATCAGGACCAAAACCTCTCGCCACAAGAACAGTTTCTTCCCCTCTGCTGTCAGCCTCATGAACAATGTCCCTGCCCCCCCCTGATTCTGATTATGTACCTCCACCACCTAATGCAGTGATAAAGTTCAAGGCCACTGAATGTCAGCCACACACTATTATCTGCTCTAACAATGATTCATAATTCATTTGTACGATTAATAGTGTATTAGAGTGTTGTCATTTCCAGAAAACGTACAAATAACTGTGAAAGAGTCATCCTGTAGCCTACTTAGTGGTGTAGATATACTAATTTCTCATCCATCAAACACTTGGTCTTATTCAAATTTAACAGCTCTTCACCATGACATATATGACCCATTAGCTAGCTAGCAATTGTTGTATGTTGTTTGTTGTTAATCTAATAGATGTATGGAAGTGTCATTCATTATCATTTTATTGTGTCTTAAAATTCCTTGCTACAACTGTATAAGCAAATAAAGTCAGCGTGACATTGGTTGAATGCTATCGTTAACTGATATCACTTAGCTAGCAGCTAACAGCATTCAATCACTTCCTAGCAAAAAGGCAATTCAAAGTGCTGTAATTGTAGCTAAAATGACTGTAAACTAGCTTACATCCTGAGCTTGGAATTGACATCTTTCCTATGTAGCCTATCTTGTAACAATCAAATGGAAAAGTTAGCCTTGGAGTGGTTGAATTTGGAGATTGGCAAAAAATCCATAACCAGTTTTCTACCTTTAAATGTAACACACACATTTGCTGAATTAAAGTTGTATTCTAGCGAGATGTTACGTGGGAACTTTCAGTCTAAATATCACAATATTTTGTGGGTTCAGGTTGGGGCAAACTGCTAGTGCTAGAACAGCGTTATTGCGAATATACCGCATCCATTATCTTTCAGTTTTGATTTCTGCCTCGACTGTATGATGTGGACGTGATCATTTGTATGACGTAAAGACGCACAATTGCAAAGCCTGTTCCAAATGTGTGTTCCGTGGTTGCTAGAAAAGGCTCTTCCCTAGCCCGGGAAGGACCCGCCTTTGAAGGTGCCTTTATTGCTAGCTAGCCTAGAGCTACATTTCACACAGTTGATACATCTGTGCTAAATCAACATTGACTGAAAGAATGTGCTTATATGGCATAAGGCAAAAAAGCTTCTCTCTCTGTCTAAAAATATCTCATTGTAGTTTTTAAGTATGCTCATTAACAGTGTCGCCCATCAATCTCAAAAAGTTATATTAGTAAGCATCTGGATGTTGCCTTGAGGGATGTCATTTAGAGTGAATATCTTGTTCTTGCTGCGTGTTGGAGGAAATGTTGCTGCTGTGTTCAGACAGCAGTGAGGAGCATCTGGAGTAGAAGGATGAGTTATCAAGGCGAGTGGAGCTGAAACTCAGGGCTGCTCTCAAACACAGCAAATGAAGACGGATTCCACCGGGACATGCGGCTGTGTGTGTGTGTTTGTCCAGTAGAGATGGAGATGAAACTCCTTATGAACCTGTCAACATGATGGAGTGTGTTTGCATGTGTGTGTAAACACGCGGAGCACATATATGAACAAGTTTACTGGATCGTAGGGTGAAATAGTGGGTTCTCGAGAGTCATTTGGTTTCTGCATTTGCTATGTGTGTGTGTGTGCGTGTGTGTTTTCTGCCATTCAACACTATATTCGTTCAAATTTAAGGGTTGAGGTTGACTACAGAGCCACAGTTTTTCTCTGTCACTGTAGTACGGCAGGTTGAAGAGTCTACCGATGTTTTCCCTGAGACTCATTTGGATTAAATTGATAAGAAGGCTATTAGCTGCCGCTTCAGCCCGTTGCCATGACAACAGGTCTTCCATGGAGGAAGGCATGGGCGCATTAGGTATCTCTCCTAGGGGAAAGATTTGTCATGTCTGTATTGTGCTTTAAATTTGAGCTGTTTTAAGCTATCATTTAAAAAATAAGAAAATCCGATCAAACTGTCAAATCCATCACATGTCATTAGTACAACTGTGTTGAAGCTTTACTATCTGCAGCAGCGTGTGCATCCCCAACTGAGTGTTACCCAACATCTGGACCTGCCACTCACAGCATCTCCCGGGCTTAGGCAACATCTGTACATGCCACTAGCCATCGGATTGGCTGAATGAACATCTGTCTGTTGTAATGTGCCGTATGATTGGCAGAGGGTGCAATCAGGGAGGCCTGCACGGCTTGCATTTAAAAACAGCTTGTATTGCTTTAAAATGGCTGCAGTGCAAGCTTAAAGGTCAGGAATGCTGGTGACTCCAATGTTGTGCAAAATAGAGAATATGTATGATGCCTGCGTGGGAGTTAGTGAAGTGAAACGGTGAATAACTGTTCCATAAATGTGCCCTTGAGCAATGCAAAGGGAGCAGATTTTACATAGGAGCACTTGGCTGCTTATGAGTGTAGAGTCTCAGTAACTGTATGGAAATTGTAAAATGGGCTGTATTCAACCTAAGCTTGGAGAACAATGTCTAACAACTGTATTTTTTTTATTTGTAAAGTTATAGCAAAATGCCATAACTGTTGGAATTTCTTTAATATGAATATGATATAGAAAATAAAGGTCTGTGAGGATGTTTACAACACAAACGCATTGAGGTCACTGAAGATAATATTGACATTTTTTATGATGATTTCAGTGCAGCCTAATCACCTTGTACCATTTCACTCTTTGCAAAACCCCTCCCCTAAACAATGATTGCCCCATCAATCATAGGTAACAGGTAGCTATAGGCACAGCAGGCCTGTCAAGCATGGGTTTTCTCTTCATGTCAACTCCGTGTGCAAAGGAGTCTAATGAGAGCAATTCTCTTTATCGGTAAGTCTTTCAAACACTAAAAACAAAAGAGGAAAGGCGTAAGAGAGCATGTGCTCTTGAGTCTTTATATGCAGTAGCTTGGTTAGGACATGTTTTGAATTTATTTATTTAATAGGGACAATGCAACTTAACATAGTTTCAATACAAAGCATGAAACTGATGTGCTGCATAAAGAGTATATAGCTATTGCTAATTTCCAACTTGTGTCCCTAGTTGGGCCTTTGTGTAAACAAACAGAGTAAAAATGTACAACATTCGGTTACATAAAATCCCATAACAATATATGAACCAGTTTAAATTACAGTTTTAAGATACAATTTAAAAGTGGGTTCAGTTCTGGTTTGCTTTCATCCATCATTTAACCTTTTTTGTAAACGACTTTAAGTCTGAGATTAGTTTTATTTCAGGTGGTAATGTGTTCCAGAGTTCACCGCCTTTGTTTGAGAAAGCTGATTGACCAAATGAAGATCTACGCTGTTGTATCTTACCGTTTCCATTCACCGTGCTTCTTGTTACCCTGTTTGCGTCCTGTCTTTGAACATATCTGGAGAGAGATTCAGGGGCCAGATGTATGTCGGAGTCAGTGGTTTGATTCCTGTGGGAAACAGAAGTCAGTGTTACCCCTTTGTTAAAAAGTTGACTTCTTTCCATTTGATCTAGCTTTGGAAAGGTATGATGTTTTTAACAGCTAATGATATAGAATGAATTCATGAAACAATCTCCAACTTGCAGACCAAAAGAGCCTCTATATTTGACCTTTACCTTTTATAGAAAGTACTATGTGGAACAGGTAAAAGGGAGGAGGGAGACATTTGTAAGAAGACTCTACATTTATGTACAGACCGGATCAGAAAAGAGGTGAGACAAAATGAAAATTCCTTACAGTTGCCTTAACAACCTGTTGTTGGTTCTTGCCTTTTATCTGCTTTACTTTAAAGTCTTAATTACAACAACAACATTTTAGTTGCATGATTGACAGGAAAGCCTTAACCTCGTTAAATAACAGAGATGTGCCTATAGCATCTTATATAAAATATATAGGGGCACAAATGCCGTGTTTCACTGTGTTGGAAAGTGAAGCCAATGCAGTAGTGCAAAAAAAAAAAAATGCAGTTCCTTAATTGTCCATTTGAGGAAGGCTGCAAAAACCCCGGAAGTCCCGTACACACACGTTCTAAAATGCCCATTTTTACAGCAGAAATAAACCTGTTACCTGCCTGGTCCAAAAACAAATTTGGTCTGAAAAGCTTATTTCCTTATCAGCACACACTGTACGTGGGGTGACATTTTTGATAACTCATCCATTTTGATGTTGTTGAGCTTTGGAGTTATTTATAGTTTGGGGCGTGGCTGATCTGACTGATAGGTGGGCATGTTGTAGCTGTTTTTCTGGAGGATTAAGGCGTACCTTAACTCCATCTCTTTGCTTGTTACTAGGTTCATCGAAAGTTAGTTTGAGACATTTCTTTTATTTTAAAGGAGCAATATGTAAGAAATTCACTGAATTAAATCATTAATTGAACTTAGTATATCATCAGACATTTAGGACACATGATATGTCAAAGTACTGGCTTCTCTGACAACAATGCCGGTATGTGCTCCACCAATTTCTTCTAATTTGTTTTTACCCGAGAAGGTAGGCGGTTTTAAGGCACCCCCACATGGCCGTTTTAGATGCCCCTTCATTTGCCAACCAAACGGCAAACCAACAGGTGTTGCAGCGATGGAAGTTCCAGTTTTAAGCTCCACGACCAGAAACATGGTAAAACTAGGATAAATCTTGGAGATGCTTTAGAAAAATGGAGAGAGGTTAGAACGCAGAAAGGTTTCAAGACCGATGCAGAGCTGGCTAAACACTGAAGCTTCCCACGTGCGCCTTAACTCTATAGGGAGGAGTGGGAGATAGCGCTCTCGTTTTGAATTTGGACTTCAGTACCTATTTTAAACACTACATATAAGTAACATATTGCTCCTTTTCAAAAAATGGTTGCGCTTTTCTAAAGTTATCTGAGAGGACAGTAGTGGGTAGAGAGTGGGAATGCCATGGGGGAAAGGAGCCGTGGGTAGGACTTGCTAGCCTCAGCGTCTCTGTGTCAGCATTTCCAACATGGGGACCGCTATTAATTGGCTTCAAAATAACAGACAGACAGTTGATAACCTGATTGTTCTGTTTGGCTCTTCATGAAGACTATCCCTCTGAGTTTCCATCTGCTGTTCCAAAATACACACCTGGTTAAACTTCTGCTAAAGTCATATTCTTGCCTGAATGGTTTAATTATGATGGAGAGTCAGACAAATATTCTTGGGGGCAAAGAACATCAAATCAATTGAATGTGAAGTTTTACTATTTGGCAAAAACCTACCAGTTCTAAATCCCCTCTGGAGCTCCTCGCAGCTGGAGCCTGTAGATTTAGGAGGCAAGCAATTATTTCTGATTTTGAGAACACACAGTTGTTTGTGTCCACAGTTTAGCCAGTTTCACCAACAACATGTGTGCACGCAGTCGTCCAATACACACTCTTTATCTTCACTTCCTCTTTCACGCATCAGCAACTTCTGGAGTGCCCTCAAATTAATCAGCGTTTTAATGGAAGCTGTTTAAATATTCAAATAGCAAGTTGTTCAACACATCTTCAGATAAACTGTTTATTTCCTCTAAGCTGAAAGCATTTAACACACTTTCTGTCACAACCCAGGCTCAGTGAGCTGGACAAACAGGGAGACCACACAGTTTTTAAGTTATTTAAATTAGTAATTTATTGAACACTAAGGCTAATCATCCAAATCAAAGAATGTGCAGTCTGTAATTTAGTGGTGGTTGCAATGTTGAATGTGTGAAGTGTTGACCAGAGAGCGAGACTCAGAGTGAGAGCCAGCTTAAATACTCAGGCCCAACCTGCCCAGGTGCATGATATCAAATTAACTGGCTCCACCCATTTCTGCCTGAAGGCTACCTGAGTGAGGAGAGATACAAGGCAGCAGGAAGAGCACTGACACAGTCGGGGGTCGTCACACTTCATATTTCAGCAAACATTTTATTAAAGGCAATTTAATGTTGAATTCAACTCCAGTATATTTTATTTAGCCCAAATCCTCTTTTTAGCAGACTGTTACAGTACAGAAAGCTTCTGTATATGAGGGTTATTATTTTATTAAGAAACACAGCACAGACAATATTTCGAGGGTATTCTAATAACCCAGATGCTTGAAAAAATGTATTCTGTATTTTTTCTGTTTATTTAATATAACTGTTTTCGATGGCAATTTAAGCAAAAGGATGCTAACACTGCTAAATGCGCAATCATGAACGCAATGGGAACATTGGGACTATTGACAACACAGCACAAATCCAAATTCATGTACAAAAAATGTATTAAACATAAGTCACAATGACAAAAGTTTTAAATTAACTTGTTTCTAGCTAGCATGATTGTTAACTAGCTTACAAGATTAGCAAGTAGCCTATTTTATATCCTTTTATCCTTCTCTTTTTTCAGCTCAGACTTTTTATTTTTTTCACCAACAAATTCAACTAATTTTGTATTTGAAGATAAAGCTACCTGAAAATAATCAGGTTAGCGCCTACAGCATAAAAAGGTTCCTCTGGATTAAAGGTACACTGTTGAATTGCTGTCAACAAGTAAAGCATATCTCACCCCCTTCTTTTGACCCATCTATTATTGTCACCTCCTCTGCTGTTTTTACACAGTTTGAACCTGTGTCACTTTCTTGCTTGAAGCAAATGATTGATCATATGAAACCCTCAGGTTCCCCTACTGATGTTTCCCCCCCCCACACACCTTTTTAAAGAGGTCTGGGACACAATTGGACCGATTATTCAAATGATAATCAACAGCAGTCTTGTGTCGGCAGGCAGTGGTGCAGCCGTTGATCAAAAAGCCTAATCTATTTACCTCTGTTTTCTCCAATTTTAGACCCATCTCAAAACTCCCTTTTATTTCAAATATCTTGGAGAAAACTGCACTTCTACAACTTCAGTCCTATTTAGATGTACATGGTATTCTTGAGGTCTTCCAGTCTGGTTTTCAAGCCCTACACAGCACGGAATCTGCACTTTTAAGACTTTTTAACAATCTTTTTTTAGCTACTACGACTCGGGAGATTCTGCCATCTGCTTTTAGACCTTACAGCTGCCTTTGACACAATAGACCATGATATCCTCATCGCTCGCCTGGAGCATTGTGTGGGCATCGGTGGTACTGCTCTTGTATGGTTTAGGTCCTACCTGTCCGAAAGAACCTTTTCTGTCAGCCTTGGCGATTGCTTTTCCTTCCATGCACCTCTCCCATGCGGAGTCCCCCAAGGTTCCATTCTTGGGCCTATTCTGTTTTCCCTCTATCTGCTCCCCCTAGGTGCTATTATTAAAAAAAAATATGGCATCTCGTTCCATTTTTATGCAGATGACTCGCAAGTATACCTGCCGATGAAACAAAACAACCCAAACTCTTTAGAACCTCTATCAGAGTGTCTTAAGGACATCAAGGCTTGGATGGCTTTGAACTTTTTTAAATTTTAATGACAGTAAAACTGAGGTCATAATATTTCGACCCAGTGGTGCCTGTCATGCCCCACTGGACCTTGGCCCCCTTGATCCTTATGTAAAACCCACAGTAACCAACCTGGGTGTGAAAATGGACAGTGATTTTAAAATGGACAAACAGATTAATTCTGTTGTTAAATCTAGTTTCTTCCAGCTGAAGCAACTGTCTAAGGTCAAGCCTTTTCTGTCTTTTAATGACTTTGAGAGAGTTATACATGCTTTTATCTCAACTCACCTTGACTATTGAAATGCTCTTTGTGTTGGTGTTAGCCAGGCCTCATTGTCTCGTCTGCTGCTTGTGCAAAATGCTGCGGCTCGGCTCCTTACAGGAACACGCAAGCGAGAGCACATCACTCCTGTCCTGGCCTCCCTTCATTGGCTCCCTGTCAATTTTAGGATCCATTTTAAAATCATGTTGTTTGCTTATAAAGCATTGAACAGGCAGGCTCCTTCCTACCTCTCTGACCTTTTACAACCGTATCTCCCATCACAGTAATTGAGGTCTGCCGATCAGTCACTTCTGGTTGCACCTAACGCTAGGCTGAAAAACAGGGGAGACCGGGCCTTCACAGTTGTAGCCCCAAAACTGTGGAACCAGTTGCCCCCCCAGGTTAGGCTGGCACCCACGTTGCCCGTGTTTAAATCACGCCTAAAAGCCTATCTGTATGCTTTGGCGTTCTTAGACCCAGTATAAGAGTTTGTTTGTTCTGTTTTTGCTCTGTCTATTGTTATTTTTCCTTTTTTCTCTTTTATGCTTTCTATTTTCTTGTAAAGCACGTTGGTCAACTCTGTTGTTTTTAAATGTGCTCTATAAATAAAGTTGGATTGGATTGGATTGGAAAGCAACATGTATTGAGGCTCACTCCTCAAAAAGCCCTTGTTGGTTTGTATTCTCTGCTAGCACATACAGGAGGATGCACATGTGCATACTAAAGACGGGTTGATGCCGTACATCCTAATTCACTGATTAACAGTTTGTGGCGGTAATGAACAAAGAAAGGTTGTTGAGGCAATGCATGAGTTTTTTCCAGTTGTTTTCAATGAGTAGAGAGTGTTCTTAGCAGAAAGTGGCCGCCTGGAGAAAAAGCGCAGCGCCCAGCGTCTTTTCTTCCAAGCACTCTGCTTTTTTTGTGCGTCCGCTCCAACGCTCAAGTTGAAAGTCTTTCAACTTTTTAGAAAGGCACTGTTGACATCACCAAAGCTCTTTTCCAAATGTATGATATCCCCTGTATTTTTGCCGCCTATGGATCGTGTCCTCTTTGCTCCGTGTCTGATCGGGAAACAAGCAACAACATACAGTAAAAAGTAACAGAGCCGTGTCAGTCATACAGCGGCCGTTAACAGACTGTCGTCATAGAGACAGGACAGACGTGCAGCGCTTTTCTTCTCAGTGCACAAACGCTTCATGCAAACACTCCTGAGCATACAGCAAGCGCTATTCTGCCCGGAAAAAATGCTAGGCAGACCTAATATGGCATAAGTGACCATATTTGGACAACATGATTGTCATAATACATCATAGTAACAATGTTTTGTGTCAAAATGACTTGAAAGTTGCGATTGAGACCATAAACTCGTTCAGAAAATGTTTGCTGTGTTAGAAAAAATCCAACTAGGAGTAGAGTAATTTTCTCATCTGGTTTTATATAATCCCAAATCTGTTTGAAACAAGGACAGTTGTCTCCTGCTCGTCATTAGAAGAATACAGGTTTAAGGCACTTTCACTTTCACTTCCCTTTGAGGCTCATTCCAAGTCATAAATACAGTCTTTGGTTTAAGGGGGTGCAATGATCCAAAAGTGCTCAATGAGTAAGTATTCATTTAGTTTGCCATAAAAAGGTGAGCAACTCAGAACTCTTTTCATGTCCCTACTTCATGTTAATTGCATTAAGGCATTTCAAATTCGGTTTTAAAGGTACTATGTGAAGTGTTGGTATGTAATCTTCCAGAATCTTCTAGTTGCCTCTCTGCAAATGCAATCAATAAGAAAGCATAACTTTTCACCAATCCAAATATGGAAAAACTACTTCTCATTTTGGGAAGAGTGACACAAATCTGGAATGAAAGTTTCACTTCCTGCAAAAAAAACCGAGTAGGCTTTATACCTTTTTAACAACATGTAACGCACCGATCACTCCTCTGCTGACCCTGCTGCTGTTGACGTATATGTTGAAATTGCAGTGCTGTTTTTTGGGTCTGCTTTTGCAGCGATGCCAGCTGTCAGTCCCAGTACTCAGTCATTTGATGAGGCTGTGAGGTGCCCGCCTGTCAAATAAACCATGACCGCTGCAACCTGTCATATAGCTCTTTCTCGCTTTTTCCCAGTTAAACGTTACGCTGCGTTGAGAACCCTGTCACTCTAAGAGAAACCCCTACACACACACACACACACACACACACACACACACACACACACACACACACACACACACACACACACACACACACACACACACACACACACACACACACACACAGAAAAACACACACACAGCGCTGCCTCAGCTAACAGCAGCCTGTCTGTTGTGATTGATGGGACTATCAGAGAGTAGTGCTGCTTACAGAGTGAGGCTGCATGTATGTACTCAGGCTGTTAGCATCATGATGTATGGGCAATAATATTATCCATTTTCACACTGAGCATGACATGAATCCTACTTAAAGATATATTGGTGCTCCAAACATAAACATGGCAGAGTAAATAAGCTGAATATAGAAAGTGATCCCTCTCATGTTACCATGCTGATGCATCGTAATTATTCATGTGCTACTTTAAATATGGCTCCTCTTTGAGACTCATCTGAGCTCATAGCCAATTCTAAATGAAGATCTGGAGACATCCAAAAATAGCTTTGCAATAAATCAGAAGTGTGTGGTATATGTGTGTAAGTGTGTGTGCTGTGAGGTGTCTGGTATCTGTTGAAAGCCATTATCTAAAGCTTAAGACTTGGGCCATTGAGTGAGCAAACACTTGTGTGTATGGCAGTGTTCGAACATTTTTAAACTTGTTTGAGAAGTTTCGTGTAGTTCTGTGTATTATATTTAAAGATTTCGTGCTGGCACAATAAAGGCATGGGTAGACATTTACACACTTCCTGCCAGTGAAGAACTTCATTTGTATTTTAAGCACTTGAAATTGGACAACACAGTCCAACGGGTAAAAACAGTTCACTATCTTGATTTGTTTTGCTTGTTTAAATAGGTTCGGCTTGAATTTAAGTACAGAACATTTAATTTCAGCACTAAACACCTGGTAGTTATCAAGCAAATGATGACTATTTTAATAGAGTGTATTAAATGTGAACGTTCTCATTACTATTGAAATATTGAGGTCCTAACTTCAGGGGGCGGGGTGCTCTTGCTGTATTTTCATGTCAGTCCGTGGGTGGCTTAGCTATTTTTAGATAGATAGTTGGTAGTTGGGGGGGGGGGGGGGGTATCCAAGGAAAAATTTTGGGAATTAATCAGTATGTTTACATGCAGTTAGAAAAAGTTGATTTAATGAGCTAAAACTGGACGCTTTAAATGCATGTAAACATGTTAGTCAGGCTGAAATGGTACTGCTCACAAACCAAGATTAGCAGTTTAAATGTTTCTATGTTTCTAAGTGAAGTGTGTAACCGCGCTACTATTTGCTTAGTAGCAAACACAAAGTCTAGCTATGCTTTGTCTAAGTCCCTGTGTTGTTTGTTGGAGCTGTGATTACATTGTGTGAACGGGACAGCCGACTCCTCTCCCTGCGTATACGAGCTGTTTAAGTCAAGGACTAGAGAAAAGAAGAATAACATAGCTTACTCACTGCTTATTTAGATGTCACATAAGCGTTTTTAGATCAAGGTCATTCCGTGTCAATTTATATGCAATGTGAAGCTACGAGCTAACTGAAGTGTGCTAACATTAGCCCGCTAACTAAGGTGACCAGACGTCCCCGATTAGGCCGCCCTGTCCCCGGTTAAAACTGTCCCCGAAAATGTCCCCAATTTGAATGGGAGAGAAAAAAACTAACGTTCTGACGTTACGTCGCGGTACCCGGAAACAGAATACGGAGGCTGAGGCTACTGAGGGAGAGGACTGTGTGGTGGACCTGCTTAACCAGCTGGGTTCATGGATCCAGACATTTAGGACCAGAAACCATAGAGCTTTTGTGTTTGAAAAGTGCAAAACTTCCCAAGAGTGGTGTCAGATATGGTCATAAAATCCATCATCTAAATAATAAATAAGTTAATTAAGCTAAGAATCTGTTTTGTTGTTGTTTTTGTTTTATCTCTGGTTTTTACAGCTCTAATGTCAAATGCTGCAGACATATGATAGAATAAACAACTCATGCAGCCTTAACAGAGGTGGCTATTCTTTAATTATAATACTACCGAACTACTACTACCGGGACTACTAAAACTTCTTATTGGCTACTCATTTGCATTAATACACATTAAAAATACACATTACAATTAAAATTTAAATACATTAACATGTTATTGCCCCTGTTATTTATTTCATAATGATAACATTTGAATTTTGACCACCGCGCTGAAAATGTCCCGGATTTGCATTACAGAAATCTGGTCACCTTACCGATAACACAACAATCAGGCCACAGGCAATTGCAGTTCGAGCCAAGCGGAGAATTTTGTCCGCCACTTGCGCTAAAGTCTTTCTTGCAAAGACGTGAGGTGTGTCACTGGAGGAAAGCGGAGGCTTTTAGTATGGCGGAGGTGGAGCCAAACAGCAGTTGTTATTGTTTAATGCTGGTGCACAAGGGCTTCATCTACTGGATCAAAAAGTCAATCATAGCAATAGGCTCACAACTATTAGCCATAGGATTTATCTTGTGGAAAACAAGAATGTATGTTAGATGGAAAACCATCCAGAATGTTGCAAGAGGACAACCAAAGTAAACACAATATCTCCTCTGGTGACCATGAATATCTGTACTAAATTGTTATCTAAATCCATTCACGTTATTAAAATATTTCAGTCTGGACCACGGTGGTGTAGATATTCTTTGAACATTTTTTGCCCCCAATTAGACGATCCCCTTACAAGAAAACAAGCAATTAAGTACAAATCTCACCTGACATGGTATGGCAACAGAGCTAAAAAGATGCTCTGAATGGTTTTGATGTCCTCCTCCTCCTCCTCCTTTGTTAAGGCGACACCAATGTCAACTCACATTTAGTTCAATACAAATTTAATAACAGGATGGTGTAAAAAGCAGCTTCAGTTTGAACTAAATGAAATGACAGAAAAATTGTGGCTTACCCTTTTATCATCATCCAGCCCTACAGGAACCAAGCAGAGTGCTTTGTGCAGACTCACAGGCTCCAGGATTTAGGGATAGTAGATGAACACAGGCAGACACGAAAAAAAAAAAATAGACACAATGAAATGATATAAGAACATATAATTTCATTGTGTCTCCTTTGTAAAATGTGGTCAGGTGTGTTGGCAGTTTGTCTGAATGACCAGCCATCACCTTGCAATCATAACATTTCCCCTGAACAGTTTGCCCTTGACGTCTCTGGAGGAAAACTTTCAAAGGGTGTGAAGAAACAGGTTCAGGGTGACTGTGGAGTCATTTGGGATCGTGGAAATCTGTGCAAAGGACGAAAAAAAAAAAGGCATCAGCATAAACCGTCAGATCGTGTGTGTTTGTGATGGGTTTAAATGTCTATAAGGTACAGTTAATCGAAGTTTGAGAACGTCTTTTAAAATTGTTACCATTCTTTTCTCTAGTACCCCTGTTACTGTCTGAGTCTGAGAGCTAAAGCTGAGGTGGGTTTAAAGCCTCTTGACAAACCGCTACACCGGGCTCATCTGTCAATCGTGTGTGTTTGCCCATGAGAATAATAACTAATCAGACCTATTTTGGTTTTTGTACCAGGCTGTAAACATGTTTATCTCTACTGTAAAATCTATTTTTTTGGGATGTGGTGTGTATGTGACTTCCGGGACTCCTGGAGGCGGCCTCAAGCGGACAGGATTTTGCACTTCTGCATTGGCTTAATTTTTCAACATCGGAGGTTGCAACTTGATGTACACACCAAATTTCATTCCACCCCCTCATAAGTGGGTGCCACATTTGAGCCACGAGCCACGCTACTTGTAAAAGTCTGGACACGGCCCTGCTAAACAGAGAGTATTACCAATGTCCTCCTACAGCCCTATATTTTCTGTGATTAATAAACATCACACTCTCAATAAAGCATCAAATAACTGACAGTGATGATGTAATTATATACAGTTCTTAAAGATCATAGTAGAGGGACCGAATTGCTTATTAAAGCAATTACATGGCTGAAGATTAATGGGAGGAAATCATGTTTGGCAATGAGCCCAACAACATCTGTGAAAACAAGAAGCCTAATAATCCACGGCCTCTCACTGATCATTACATAAATAAGTGTTATTAAATGCTTTGATACAGTTTCTCGTCGATTTCATTCTCAATGTGTCCATTACTATCAAAAAGGGCAATGCAGGAAATTGATACACACAGATGCACTTTTAACCCCAGCCAGCTATATTCTTCGTCTCATATAAAATTTATCCAGAGCTGCGTTTGGACATTTGCTCTCAATATCTAATGTCAGCGGATTTTCCAGCTGCTGTAGGAAAGAGTCCTTTTGAAAGTCTCAACGCTGACAGCTGCGGTCTTGCAGGGCAGAGAAATCAACCAGCAGCAGCACCCACAGTTTATCTCAGCGGCGCTCTGGCTGTTTCTTCCAAAGTGCTGCAGAGGGAGCTCATTTTTCCTCTCAGTGAATAAGTGTTCCTTTTCTAACCCAATCCTTCAATATGGGGTGGTGAAAAGATGCCCAAATTGTGATTATTTTTTAAAAACTTTTTAGTATATAATGCATCAGCCAACATTTTTTTATATCTCTTGTCCATTTCCAGATGTTAGATATTATCGCCAAATAGAGGAAAATATCTGTTCATTTAATTTTTATTACACAGCTGTTTTTAATACTTCAAAGCATTGGTCTGATATTCCTCAACAGATCACTGTTGCTAAGAATAATTTACCGTTACTAAGAAAAGCAAACGGTTTCTATGGATGGAGCTCTCATCACAGACTCTGGAGGACTAACTGTTGTGATATCAATCCCCGGAAAAAAGCCTTGATTTGATGTCAGTCTGTTTACTGTGGGAGAGAAGAGAAAGGAGAGGATAATAACTGAGGAAAGGGGTTAGACGACGCAAAGACTGCAGGCCATAACAGAAAAATCTTCAAAACAGAAGATGGCACGTAAAGTAAACACACAACATTAGGCAGTGTGAGATACAGAAGTGTTTTAAAGACTGGTGAAATTACAAGAAAATGTCAACAGACTCCTCCAGTGACGAGGCAGAAACCTCATTCCGGGCTGCGCTGATTTATGCCAATGTATTCACCCTGTCACGCTCATAGGGTCTCACTTCACCTTCAGTGGATATGTGCAGAGATAGGCAAGTCATAGTCAAGTCTTAAGTCTTTGAGAGCGAGTCCAAAACAAGTCTTACAGTAGGTCTTTGAGGGCAAGTCCAAGTCTTAAGTCTTTGAGGACGAATCCAAGTCAAGTCTAAAGTCTTTGAGGGCGAGTCCAAGTCAAGTCTTAAATCTTTGAGGACGAGTCCAAGCCAAGTCTTAAGTCTTTGAGGGCAAGTCCAAGCCAAGTCTAAAGTCTTTGAGGACGAGTACAAGCCAAGTCTAAAGTCTTTGAGGGCAAGTCCAAGCCAAGTCTGAAGTCTTTGAAGACAAGTCAAAGTCAAGTCTGAAGTCTTTGAGGATGAGTCCAAGTCAAGTCTTTGAGGGCGAGTCCAAGTCAAGTCTTAAATCTTTGAGGACGAGTCCAAGCCAAGTCTTAAGTCTTTGAGGGTGAGTCCAAGCCAAGTCTAAAGTCTTTGAGGGCGAGTCCAAGCCAAGTCTAAAGTCTTTGAGGGCGAGTCTAAGCCAAGTCTTAAGTCTTTGAGGGCGAGTCCAATTCAAGTCTTAAGTCTTTGAGGGCGAGTCCAAGTCAAGTCTTAAATCTTTAGGGCGAGTCCAAGTCAGTCCAAGTCAAGTCTTAAGTCTTTGAGGACGAGTCCAAGCCAAGTCTTAAGTCTTTGAGGGCGAGTCCAAGTCAAGTCTTAAGTCTTTGAGGGCGAGTCCAAGTCAAGTCTTAAGTCTTTGTGGGCGAGTCCAAGTCAAGTCTTAAGTCTTTGAAGATGAGTCAAAGTTAAGTCTTAAGTCTTTGAGGGCAGCCGCAAGCCCAAGACATCTCTTATGCCTTTAATAAACAATAACGAAGTAAAAATATATTGAAAAATACATTTGTATCTCCCATTTGTATACATTTGTATCATTTGTATTTGAATATAGGCCTAGAGGACTTATGACTACAATAGATATAGACTAACATAACTCAGCATAACAGGGTGAAAACTGCTTCCATTGTTACGTATGCCGAAATAACTGTAAGAGTTTGAGTAGAACTGTACTGTATGATTGCACTGGGTCCCAATCAAAAGTATGGTGGATTCCTATAGTTATCAATCTATGAAAGAAATATTCCCACTGTGTGGTGATTTTGACAAATTGGTTAAGGATAGAGACTCAAAGCCACAGCAGACCTGAAGGTGCATCTGTACAAATGTATCCGTGTGTGTCTGGCCCCAGACCGAATTTAAGTTCAGGGACACTCCTTGGCAATCAGCAGTCTCTAAATAAACAGTGGTACCCCTGTGGTCCTCAGCTTATAACAAAACAAATACCAAGGTGGTTCACATTTTCACAAAATACACATTTCTAGAAAGACAGACACATGCGGGGCAAAAAAATCATACGAAAACTCACAAGTGTATACTAAAGTAATGTGCGTGTGTTCAGCCCCGACTTACACACACATCTTTACACACAGACGAGCTCACACTTTGTCAGCAGTGGGCAGGAGTCCAGCTGCGAGGCGCCCTGCAAATCGCTGGTGATTACAGCGGTTTCATAAAATTCAGTGGAGGAGAGAGGAAAGAAAGAAAGACGGGCAGACAGAAAAAGGAAGGCAATCAATAAATCCTGAGCACAGCGTTGAAGAAACTGACTTTCTAATCCATTTCTTTTCATCCGTCTGTGGTTTGTGTTTTGATCTGGCAGGGCTTTGCTGTGCATGGATGGAGTCAAACATATTTGTTGATAGAGGACATTTTTGAGACACCATTTCATGAAACCGAAGATAAAAAAGGAATCTGATCAATATGACCATTTTTCCCCTTCCAGGCATCTTGTCTGCCAGATTTCCGTGGCCTATACTGTAGCTGTCATTAGGGCCCGAGCACCGACCTGGAAGCGGGCACCCTATAGAAATGTAAGGAATTATTATTATTATTTTGTATTTCTTGTTGGAAAGAATTACAATTTTAGAGGCTTCAATATGCCAACAAAACTCACCCAAATGGTCATGCACATCAGGTGTGGTGAATCTTTTAATATTTTTGTGGTTTCGCAGATGAATTTAGCTAAATGGCTTCATAGCGCCCCCTAGATTTTTGAAATGTTAAACTTTCAGCCCCTTTCACAGGTTTAACTGGTTCATGGTGTAAACCCAACAGGAATCATCTTGATTTGAATGAAAATCAAGATGATTTCATATTTTAATGAACTTGTATGCTATTTATTATTCATAGAAAAAGGGTAGAAGAGGAGTTTAGCAAAAGTGTGGGCGGCTGTGGCTCAGTTGGTAGAGTCGTCGCCTCTCAACCGGAAGGTCGAGGGTTAGCTCCCCAGCTCCTGCAGCAACATGTCTGATGTGTCCTTTGGTAAGACACTTAACCCCAAGATGCTCCTGTTGCTTCGTTGGCAGCGTATGAATGCGTATGAATAGGATTAGTTACTTCTGATGGTCTCATTACATAGCA
This sequence comes from Tautogolabrus adspersus, assembly GCA_020745685.1. NCBI lineage: Eukaryota > Metazoa > Chordata > Actinopteri > Labriformes > Labridae > Tautogolabrus > Tautogolabrus adspersus. Next base: position 8,482,066 of record CM036556.1, on the reverse strand, counting down.
ACCACTGCCATAAGTGTGTAAATGGGTGTGAATGGTGGAATGGAATGGGTGAAGATGTGAGATGCGCTTTTAAAAGTGCTTGATTAGAAAAGTGCCATACAAGCTCAAGTTTGTTTACCATTGATCAAAACTGTCCTTGAACATACATATAGATACCTTAAGCTTATAACTACCTTCTGAATTTCTTTGTTGAATTTTCTTTTGTTTTGACAAATTAAACCTTAAATACTGCTAGAAAGCTAACCTGCTACAATTTTTATTGCTAGCAAAGAATGACCATTCAAGCCGATATAGCAATATCTTAAAAACTACAAGCTTTGGAAGATGTTAAATGACTTTATATATCAAAATAACAATGATAGATCCATCCATTGAAGGATTAAACTAAATACTATCAATGTAGATGGAGACGACAAATAGTTATTTCTTTGATTTGCTTTTTGGTTTTCAGCTCTTCACAGCTTAATTACCATCTGCTTAAAAAAAGAGGGAACAATAACAAAATATATTAATATATTTATTTAAATAAAAATTGCGCTTGTAAGTAACCCATTGGTTACTTTGGGTTTTTGGCCACTGCAGTCATGCTAGCCAAACATACAGCTTTGAGCTTAGCCAGGAAAAATGTGAAATGCCTTTTTTTTCTCCAAACAATTGAACAAACAAACGAAAAGTTCTTAAATGAACTTGAGTTCATCTGGTTAGCAGATTTTAAATATCTGTTTGCTATTTTTTCCCATATTCAAGTCTTTGTGATAAGCTAGGCTAACCAAGGGCTAAATCTGTCTTCATAGATCATAGACTGTAAATATGAATAGACAAAGCCTGCACCTGTTACTGCAGGGCTCATCGGCGTCTCAAAGAACCCCTGCATTAACAGATGTCCTGTCTCAGCATAACTTTCAGTCAACCTAGCGTCAAGCTAAGAGCTGGAGCTGAGGCGGGTTTTAGGCCTCCTGACAAAACCGCTAGACAGCGCCCGCCCACCTGTTAATCAGGTCAGCCTTAAGCCTTAATATGCATAACTCTTATTGTTCATAAAATCAAAACGAATGCGTCATAAAAAATTAACCCCCTGTACATTCTGTGCCAATGAGGACAAGAATTAATCAGACCTCTAACAGATTTTGTACCAGGCTGTAAACATGTTAATTTCTGATGTATAAACGGGCATTTTTGAACGTGGTGTGTATGTGACTTCAGGGGCTCTTGGAACCAGCCTCAAGCGGACACTCACTGAAATGCAGGATTTTGCACTTCCGCATTGGCTTCATTTTACTGTACAGGTTTAAGAATTGTGTGAAAGTTCTGTTACTTCAGATTAAACAGCAAAATCCGCCAATTTCTTGAAACATCAAAAAACTCCTGGATAGTCAGATTATTTTTTAAAGCTCTCTAAAGGAAACACCAAGGCTGGTTGGGGCGTAGGCTAAGATAATGTGAAATACTGAGGCGTAGAAGTTTTTAATCAAAGTCAAACCTCATTTTCATTTCAATTTACACCTTCCAAAGTCATGCGGAGCCCAGCGGATGCCCGAAGGAATCTTCCTGTCTCATTCTCTTCCCCTCGATGCTCCCTCTCTCGTCTCTTGATCTCTCAATAACTCCAATCTCTCTAACCAATTTCTAATAAAAGAGCCTCACGAAGAAGATCTAGGGGAGGAGAGGAAAACCGCCTTCAAGTAAAAAGGGAACTCCACGCTGCCATAAATGTGAAGCGAGATTTTGCTCATCACAGCTGGGCTTGTTTGACACATTGTCATTTATGCTAAAGCGAGGAGATGACAGCAAAAAAATCAAAGGCCATCAGTTCACATTTTTCGCTGGGTCTTTACTTTTTCTGCTGTGTGCACATTCTCTTTTTTTTCTGCTTTCACTTTCTCTTTGTCCTTGTCGCTTTGATTCCTTATCTGTCTTGTTTTAATCTCTATCTCTCTTTGTTGTGTACTTGGTCAAAGGATTCAGCTAGTTTCTCATGGGGCTAGTGTCCACTGCTTCCCACATTTCTTGCTTCCTTTTCCCACTTTTCTCTCTTTGCCATTAAAAGCAGAAATAAACACGTATGTGGTGGTTAAGAGCTCCGTCAGAGCTGTGCATTTCCTCATTTTTCTGTATGTGTAGGTGTGTGTGTGTTTCCTGGAGCGTATGCCCTGAGGCAGGGTGGGGCTGAGCTGCCTGTAACTAGGTATTGATCTGACACACGCACATGTAACGCACACACCATGAGCCGTGCTTTGCTGAAGGGAGGCAATCTGACCCGAGATCAGATCAGACACAGATTCAGCCTCCTCCTGAGATGAACACGCCTTTGATTTTCTGCGAGGCATGTGTATGTGGAGATGTGTGTGTTTCGACTATGATGTGTGTGTGGGAGTAAAGGGACCAAGAGGGATAATGATGGCTGGTGGCTCCGTGTCCCACGTTTGTGTATTTATGAAGGTGTGTGTGGGCAAACACACAAAGCACACAGCATGAACAAATATCAATGCACTGACCTTTCTGCACCAACAAAAGGTAGCCTATAGCAATATTGGACAACTAGCCAATCTGGCCACTGACTACATGGTCAATAAATCACCGGCCCTGATGAATAACAATAAAGTCCCTGTTAATAAGAGAATTTGGTCAAATTCAATCGCAGTTTGTCCTTTTAATACGACATTAGGTAATTGTTGTGGAACTTGGTCTGGTAGCTGGAGAGCTGCACTTCCCAAGTACTGCGTGATGTACCCTTGAGCAAAACACCAAACCCCCCCAACAGCTCTGGCGGCTCCTTTTGTAGCAGTGTGTAGCAGCCTCACTCTGACATCTCTCCACCAATGCATGTCCATAGTACCTGTATGTTCAAGTGTGTATTTTGGGCCTTTGTGTGTGACAAACATTTTTTTCAATAACAGAGCGTAAAGTATGTACAATTAAAAATTAAAAAATGTTGGCATGTTTTCATCGATAATATTACATACAAATGCAAAGACATCTAAAAGTGTGTCTAATATTGTGTCCAAGCTGTAACACTAGCAGGAGCTGTAGCCATATTGGATGTAGCTCCGGTTAATGGGCCTGCTCTCCCTGCACTACCACCTGGATGTAACCAAGCACAGTGAACTGATAGTATCTTGTAAGAAAAGTGCGGTTTGGCAGTATTTTGATCTTGAAAACGGAGATAAAAAAGGATGTAAGCTGTGTCGGCCTAAACGGCTATATTGAGTGCGATGCGTAACCACGATGAGCAGGGGCTGGTGGCTGAAGGGAGGGCAAACAATGCTACCACACTCCGCAAACTAAATGACCTTGTTTACAGACAGTTTTAAATTACTTACTAGGAAATAAGTCGCCTATGCACATCCCTAATCTTGGATTGAAAGAAGAGTTGTATCAATATTTTCTTGGTGGTCTTTGCTTATAACAACGGTTGCAGTGAATTCATGTAGATTTGTATTATGTCGATCTGATTAACGGAACCCGATATTCACTCTCTTTAAGCTCCATTTTTGGTCTACACACTCATAGCTACTAGCTTTACTATGTTCACAAGCTAGCTAAGTGGGTCTGTTTGAATGCTTAGCCTGTTCCCCACATTCAGTGTTGTTGTTGTTGCTGAAAACATATGCCCTTGAACTACAAACCTTTATGATGTCAAGGGTAGGGACACCGTTCCAAGACCTAAAATTAATAATTGAATCATTATTTTTCCTCCACTCAAATTCAAAATCAAAACATTTTTATTGGTCCAAATTCATCATGGTGTCTCGAGACCCTTGCTGGTTCATAAGGATTGGTTTAGAATCTTTGAGGAAAAAATACAACTTAGAGGCCAACCGTTTGGTCATGATAACAAAAAGAAAAAAGGCAAATCATGAAAATATTCTCTTCTTATTCCTGTAGGATCTTGTTTTAGTTCCCATAATTGTATCAGTTAATCATGTGTTCCTCCCCATTTGTTAGATTTATTTTGGTAGTTTTAATTTCTCCTTTCTTCCCTTCCTTGGGCTTGTCTTGACCTTGGACCAGACTCCTTACTGCACACTTTCCAGTCCGCTTGCAAAGCTATCATAAACAATCCTCAACTGCTAATTATGCGCTGACAACAGCGCACCATAAGTCAGAGGCGAGCTAATGAATTCCCACAGATTCTGTGTGTGCGGTAGAAATGGAGAAAGCAGCCTTGTTTTTGCTCCGAGACTCCTTCTGTATTTAACATGTATTGTGCTTAGCCTCACATGGAGAATGGTGGAGAATAAATGAGCGATCATTGCACAGAGAGCGTGCAGTGATTTGTGTCTTGAATGAGGAGAATGGATAAAGGGAGCTATAGTCCATGAAATAGAGATCATTAAACAATGAACAAATTTAATTGGGATTGCTACACTTACAAGAATTGTTAAATATTTAATGAGCAGCATAATTTATACACAAGAACACATTTCACTGAACATTTACTTGAGCTAAAACAACAGCTCTTGTGAAGTAGGTTGTACTAAGTGTAACAAACGCAGTGAAGTTCCATTTTACTCATTTCATCGTTTAAGGAGGCAGTGATTTAATCGAAGCAAAATTCCTTGCTCCCTTTTAATTTCCTACAATGACCATAGATAGGTAAAGTGTAAAATAAGGAGCTACAGAGAAAATCTAGCTTCTTTTTAATGTGTAGACTTAATTCATATTTGTGCAATTAGTCCTTGCAGTGCCTACAGTGTAGCCTATACTTAGGTGGTCTTCGTCATTTATAATGCTCTTGTGTGTCTGGGCTACTCAGTTGATAGGCTACACAGCCAAAACACCAGCTAACAGCATGATCTCTATGCCCATCTTCCCATCCCTTTGTCTACTGCGAAAAAATGGCCAGTGAGAGGATTATGTTGCAGTTTTTTAGACTTTAACTGAAATTGTTGCAACAGAGACATTATGAAGACTCTGTGTGTCCATAGACAATGAGACTGGCAGTCAAATTTCAAGTTTTGACTTTATGTAGAAGTAAACGGGCGGCTAGCTAAAAGCTTGAAACAGGCTTCTTAAATTTTGATGGAAAGCTCTTAAGCACAGTTTATTTGATAAGTGTCGCTCTTATATGCATTACTACGGTGGCCGGTAGGGGTCACACGCTCAGCAAATACAGAAACGCTACAAGTTCAGCCTTAAACGGAAGTGCTCCAGGCCTGACCTACAGCTTTCTGTACCTGTACTTTGATGCTTATGCAGTTGTCTTGCCTATTTGCAGCGCGTTTCTGTCTTTGCAGCACGTTTCAGCCGTTGCATTTCTATTTGGAGTTTGCATTTGCTTTTGAATGTGCAGCATTTTTCTGAATGTTTGTCGTTTCATCAGTTGCTGAGCGTTATATTACACCTGGCAGGGTAACAATACAGCTTACAATGCTGTCTACAGCTAGGCTCCTTGTTTAAGGAGTACCGATGTATGTATAGCCTAAATCAGGCTAAAGGCATAGCACTGGTGAGCTGATAGAGCAGCTAGGCTATTTTCTATACTTAGATAACATTCTTAATATAGCAATTTGAAATGCTAATGTTGACAAATGTTTATTGTTTTATTTCGAGGACAGTGGATAGAGCAGGAAACTGGGGCGAGAGAGTAGGGAATAAAATGCAGCAAAGTGCCAAAGGTCGGAGTTAAGGACTATAGCTTTTGAACATGGGGCGCACGATATATCGGCTAGTCTATTAGTAGCCCCCAAGCAACTGATGTATTTGTTTTGCCACCAATTCAAAATTTGACGAGAGTATGACACTAGAACAAACAATAAGGCATTATCAAAGATATCACAACAGACATGAGTGTCACAAAGACATTTCAGGGCAGAAATTCAAATGATTCTTGATTTTTTATTAGAAAGGTCATGTGGATTATGCTTGCAGAAAGGTCTGGATCCCTTACCCAGAAGCATGAGCATGAGCAGTGTCTTGCCCCAAGGACACCTTGACATAATGTGACTGCAGGAGCTTGGGATCAAACCCCCGAGCTTCTGGTTGAGAGACGACCGACTTGACCACTGAGCCCCAATTTTTGTAAAGTCAGGGCCAATAAATCTTGTATTTGCACCATAAAACCATGCATGGTAATATTCCACATCAGGTATTCATACTGCCTCGTGGTTTGGTTTGATGCATATTGCAACATGTGAAAGGGTAGATGGGTATTGTGTGTCTATGCTAATGGAGATGAGATCATAAAAATAGAGCTGTTGCAGTGCAAAGGATGTCTCATACAATGATTTATTCAGATTAGATATGAGTGAAAACACAGGGGCCATATGGGCGTTTGCAGTACAGATTTAACATGCGACTAGCCTCTTTTTATGCTAGGTGCCTTCACCAAGATATACGATACAGACTACTGTATTTATCTGTTTTCTTCAGTGTGTGTGACCGTCAGGACAGAATTCACCAAACACGCAAAGAAGCCATGTTGTGAGTCGTACTGAGCATTGCTGCGTGTTTAAAGGAAGAAAAGGGCAGTCATCATTTTTATCGTCTGGTTTAGACACAACAATTGCATCCAGGTCGAGCATCCCTGTCTGAATATGATACAATCCAGTGACATTTCTGCAAATGTCATTGAACATAGATATTCTTAAGACACTGGGCTTTTAAAAACACCAGTCACTTACATCTTAAACACGTGAAAGTGCTTCCAAATGCAGCTCTTCTGTTCTTTTTCTTGGTCTCATTTGCTTGTGTCTTTCTGGATTTGACTCCCTTTTCTTGCTCGGACTAGTTTTTATTCCTCTTAAATCACCATCCTTCTTCAGCTCTCCGACCGACAACCTTTCCTCTATCGCTCCCTCCCTCCCTCCTACAGCTCTTGACATGAGTGAAGAGGCCCGCTGAGTTAAAACACAATGTCAGAGCATGCCTCAGCTCTCTCTGCTGAGTGGGAAAATTGACTGGGATTGTCTGTGGCAGTCCCCACTCGCAGCAGTCTGTGGCCCATGATGCTTAAAGTGCTGTGCTAATTAGTTTTCTCTCCATCCCTACCTCCACCCTAACACACACACAAACACACACTCTCTCTCTTGCTCTCGCAATAATCTCCCTCTTTCTTTTGTGCTGCCTTGCTTCTTTGCCTTGCCCTATCTATTATGTAACATTTGTGTGGAAAGCGCGGATGCACCTTCTCAGGGGTTTTCTGTGCGTGGCTTCGCATGTCACACGAGCAAATGTCTCTTTCTATATTTGCCTAAGCAGCACATGAAGGCAGCTGTGGGGGCAGAGGCCAGCACAGCAGAAAGACACAATGAGATAGCACATGACAGGGTGCAGTACTTGTTGGAAGGGGACTTAATGCTAAAGCAAGTGTGAACCTGCTATTCCTGCCTATTTGGTGACCCATAATGTCCTTCAATGCTTTAGCAGCACACCAATTATACAAGAACGAGAAAAGACAAAAGAGGTTTGTAGTACGAACTTCACACAACAAATCTTAAATTTGATTTTAAATGTACACTTTGAATGGTTTTAAGTTTACTACAGCAAGATGTAAACTCAACACTGATGTATCAAAGATGCTAAAGCTAGTGTAGTGCCAGTCCCCACTGGGTTACAAGAGCTAACTCAAAGTTCCTGTTCACAGACTAATACAATGTTAACTTTTGTACTCATTAGCCAGTTCATTTATTCATCTTTTTCTTTGGTTGGTCAGTAGAGCCTCCAACTGTATCGCCTTCCCTTCTTGAATTTATCCTTCATTGCAAGTTTTACCCAGATAGTAGGCTAGTAGACAAAAAGGCTCCTATGCTACAGTTTAGTATAAAATAGCTTTGCATTAGGAGATTCAGTATCCATAAGACTCAGTGGTCGAACAGATTTAAATGCAAGTGCAGTGTTTTGGATCAATATAAGCATAATGCCTCTAAGCTCATTACGAGGCTGTAATGTACTTACCGTTCAATACCTCATGAAGCTGACTGTTAAACACTGCCCCTGCATACAGAATGGGAATATTAACATAATGATTGAGATAACCTGGTGGCATGTATCAATGCATTAAAACATGTAAACCAAATGTCACCCTGGTTATATTTTACATTTCAAATACATTTGAATGATGCTGTCAAAAGTTCAAAAGAGCTTACACTTTGTAGAGTCTGTTTGCTGAAGTGAATACACAGCAGACGCAATCACTAATGTGCTGAATCATGATAGATCTGTGTTGGTGTAAATCAAATTAAACCCACTTCATATCCAAGGGTGAGTTCCAACACATGCAGATAAATTAAGAATTCTACCTCCATTTTTCAGAGTGCAACTTTACAGTAAAGTATGTAGACGTTCTTAGAGTTACGCTGAAGATGTAATAAATCCTCTATCAATCCTTAAAGTTATCTCATTTTACATGAAAAGCAATTCCAGACTGAAAACGTTTTATTAATACTTAAGGAGAAGCTAAATGAATCCACTAATGAGTAACCACCAAGCAAAAGTGACTACAAAAGAATTCCTTTTGACAGGATGCCAACTTTGACAAAACCAAACCGATTGGTGGGCAGCCATCTGCTTGAAAATCAATGAAAACGTAACAATAATGCTTTTACAGTATGTGGGCCTATAATAATGTTGCTTTGCAAGTTTAGGAAAGAATTTAAAGGTACAATACGTAGAATTTTATTAGAATTTTACACTAAAATATCTAAGTTAATTAAAAATTGACTAAAACGATGTGATATTGGCCGCCACGACAGACATGACATGTTTATCGTTGCCGTGGAAACACCTAATGTTACGTCAAAGACGTCATGTAATTTATTCTTGGATACATCGTCAGTAAACATATTCTCTTCCTCAGGTATGTTTCACACGTTTGTTTTGACTATGGTCAACTTGGAGTTCGTTTTCATCGGGGGTGTCATTCCATGATTCCCCCGCCAGGCTCATCTTTTGTTATTGTTTTGAATGAGAGCCCCCTGGTGGCGGAGTTTACTCACTGTGCATTTAAAGAAACCAGGAGGGGTAACAACCATGTTCCCAGAACATAATATTGACACACAATTAGCTTCTAACTGTTAGCAAATACATAAAGAAGTAAACGGTTCCCCTATCAAAACACCTATCAACTTTAATTTACTTTGACTTGAAAATGTGCACATTGCTTAAAAAAAAGGTAAGCCCATTAGACAGTATTGAACTTTGACGGTCGGTACAGACAGCTAGGCTATCATGCTTTATTTGACTGAGTATATTGTCCATATAAGCAATGTACTAAAAGTTCACAGAAATAATTTGATGGCACAAATACACAAAGTTAAAGGCATAATATACAACATTCTGTTTTTTATAATAGTAATAATCAAATATTCACTATGTAAATATATTGTTGAATAATGACTTCCTAAAAAGAGAATGATGTCAAACTCCCTCTGGATTTGTTGATCTGAGTCCTGTGTTCACATGGATGTTATGGCGCTTATTTTACCCTGACTATGTTTTGCTTAGAGGTTCAAACCTCCTTCCTTTTTTTTTGCTTGAACCTATCCCTCGCCCACTGTTGGCCCTGCCACCACCAGGGCGAAGAGAGACAGCCCTGCCCACTCAGGGACGCTCTTTCTAGGAACAGTATGACAGTGTCCCTGCAAGAGTTGAACTGAAGGAGAACAAATAAACTTTATACTTTTTTTGGCCTAAAAAGACACACAGATAACACAAGAAAATCAACTTTGAGATGCATTTCATTACTGAATCTTTTTTTCGTATGTTTAGTAGCATTCATCTGCTTCTCTCTCTGCCTCACAGAACCTAAAGGGAGGGCAGGAGGAAGTGTGGATGGGAGCTGAGGGATGAAGAGCAATTGTCTGGAGAGAGCAATTGTTTTGGTCGGAAAATCTGCTCCAAAAGTCACATAGTAAGCCTTTAACTTAACTATTTAAATTGTAATTTTTCTGACCAAGCTAACAAGCACAGGAACAAAAGCCGCCTGAGCTTTGAAGTGACTTGCAACATTTATGAGCAAGCTAACAAGCTCAGGAATTACAGTTGTCTGCGCTCATAATTTGCTAGCACGGAGAAACTAGTGACTCGTTCTGGCATGCTATCAGCTGGCTGTGAGCAGTTAGCATGCTAGCTAGCTGTTCCACTTGCTCTTCGCCTCTAAAAACACTTAAGAGTGGAGGATATTTTTGCATGAATCATTAATTAAGCTTTTACTAGCTGACATACAATACAAGAAGCCTAAATAAAATCATCAAGCACACTGAGTTTTTACACGATCTCCTCTGAAAGCAACACCTTGGAAACCAATTTGAGAGAGAATAAAGTCATTTGATTTAATTATTAATAAGCAAACACAGCCTGCCATGTAGGAACAGAATGGGCAAAACTGCAATTACCCTTTTAACCCTTCTACACATGCCACTCTGTCCTCTGAAAGCATTTCCCGCCTGTAATCACACCCAAATCTCCAAAGAGCAAGCTGACACATTTCTCCTAACACCCCCCAACCCCCTTCTTTCTCTTTCTTTCTTTCTTGCTGCAAACACACACTTGCCGCTGCGTCAAAGCACTCTGCGTGAACAGGCAGATTGCTGCGAGAGCTAATGAATTGCGCTGTCAGGGAAGTAACAGATTTATTTACATCTAGAAACGGATATCTCTTCCAGCCAATCCTGGGGAGCTGAGCTGGTTTTCTCAATAGGGCTTCTAATGGATCAGGCACTGGGGGGAAAAGAAGAACTCACAAACAAGGAGAAATATCCAGTTTACAGCATAGGGTTGGACAGTGTGCTGTTACGCTGCAGCACTGGAAATTTGAGAGGAAATATTATTGCCAGGGGCAGGGGGTGTGGAGAAGGAAGTTGAAGGGTATTAGTTGAAAATCCACTTTAAGAGGTGTTGCACTGTATAGGGACACACACACATTCTGGCACACACACACACACACAGCCTTGGAGTCGAGTAGGGGGATAACATATCTTGATTGCCTGGCCTTTAATGGTGTTGAAAGTGGAAAGTAATTGTACAAAAAAAGAAAACAAGCACACACTACTTGTCTTCTGTATCACATGTAGTGACATTTAATTCTCTGACTAGCCTTAGTAGTTAATACAGTAATTAGCTCAGTGGTCGGTCCCTTCAAAATATTAATCTGTAGGTACACCTTGCCTTTTTTTTCTGGTTGGTGTCTCCTTGCTAATGGTTTTGTTGTTGCGTTGAAGTAAGGTGGCGTTGCAGGTGGAGCACAAAGAAAGCTTACTGCTTTATTCCACACAGTCCATGCACACTGCGTTCTGTCAGCACTACGGTTTTACGCTGTCGAAAGGCACAAGCCCTGCCCCATTGGGTCTGTTTCTGGAGCGTGAGCGCAGCCATGAGCAGCTGTAACATAAGGGTTCACAAGATCACAGGAGGACTACCAGATCACGCGGGAATAAAGAGAAAAACGTGCAAACAACATGTTGCTTTGTCTTTCCATGGATTTGTTGTTCTTGTTCGTTTGGTGCCCGTTTTGACGAGAAATACTTTTTAATAAAAACACAGAACATAGAGTAATTAAAAGAAGAAACCTTTGGGGGTGGTTGGTGCACGCGCCCCATGTGTGGGGGCTGTGGTAATCTGGCAGGCAGCCCGGGTTCGGATCTGACCTGTGGCTTCATTCCCGCATGTCTTTCCCCACTCTCTCGCCCCCTGATTTCCAACTCTGTCCACTGTCCTATCCCTCCAATAAAGGCACAGAAAGCCCAAAAATAAATCTTAAAAATAAAATAAAAAATGGAAGAAACCTTTGGCATAAAGAGGATCTCTCGGCAGTCGGTGTTTAATGAAAACTGCCACTTACACAAACACAACACACAAGCCAGCAAACAGAAAGAAACACCAGAAATCCAGGTACTGTGACAGAGAGTGGGAGCAGGTAAAAATGAAACACCAGCCAGGGGAGGGATTATCTGTTTTTCATCTCTCTCTCTGGAAATCTCAATCCATCTTTTGAGGTGTTTCTAACATCCTGTCTTTTTCTCTTCCTGCGGTTCTTCGTCACAAGGATTTCAGGTGTTTGTGTGCGGGTGAAAATGAAAGAAAGTCAACTGTGAGTCATGTTTAACAGCATTTTTTGCCTGTTTTTCTTATGCGATGCTGTTGTCTGTCTTTGTGGTTATTTAGAGAGAAGTCTACACACTTCTCACTCTTTTTTTTTTATCTCACGAAGGTGCAGCTCAGTGCTAATCAGGGTGAAATGTAGCATGGTGTAAAATTAAACCATTACAACATAGTGGGAACAGTGTTGGAGAGGGCAGGAAAGGACAAGCCTCTGGCGGGGTGTGTGTGTGTGTCTGTGTGTTGTATGCGAGTGTGTGTTCTGGGATGTTATCAGTCATGTCGGCTGCCGGCCACAGATGAGGTCATTAAGCCCTTTAGCAAGGCAGATTTCATCCCTCCTGTCTGCTTCTGTTAATAAATCTCCTCAGATGCTCTCATTTTGTGGTCAGTTGTGTGTGCACGCAAACACGGGACTTTGTGTATCTGCTGTGTTGATGTAGCCTATGTGTGCACGTCTGTATGTGTGGGGAATCCCTCCTTGTGTGTGTGTGTGTGTGTGTGTTGTATGAGTCATGTGTGTATTCATGAGGCGAGGACTTTGTCTGATTGTGTTTCGGTGAAGCGGCCTGTGGGGAATCTGTGCAGCCATTTCTGTCTCGCTATGGTGATTTGTGTTTGTTTGTTTGTGTGTAAATCAGCATGGAGTCTTGCATTGTTTGCAAATGGCATAAAACACTCAGTAGGCATCTACGGGGGGACGGAATTAGCATGGATTATTTATGGCCAGCTTTTTTGTCCCCATCCATCGTTAGTGTTAGCTAAAATGCATTGTTCTCTGTGCTTGAATGCATTCATCATTGGACCCAAGAGAGGAAAGAATGTTAATTACAAAAAATGGTTTTGAACGGCCATATTGGTTTTCGTTTCATCTGTCCCATTAGAACCCGGCTCGAGTTGAAGGTGGGTAATTAAGGTAGCTCAAATCAGACCCTGAAATATTGGCAAATGTTTTTTTTAAATTGTAACAGAGCTGGGATTGTTTTGTTTAGACATGAATGAAATGACATCATCAGCATACAAAGAAATTCTATGGTCTATCAGCCCACAGAATTGTCGGTGTGAATGAACTCCCGTTGCAAAAGGCTCACTTGCAAAAATAAGGGGGAGAGTGGGCAACTCTGACTTCAACTTTTACACTTTGTTTTTTTCTTTTTTAAATATTCCTATAAGTTAAACATTTGCTGTGTAAAATTATCTGAATCCATAAAAAAAAAATAACGATAACATATCTAATTGTTGTCCTTTCTGTAAGTCTGTATCCTGTGTAAAAAGTTTGTCTGATGATATTCTGCAGGCATAACCTGCAGCCAGAGTTCAAAGAATTAGAGATGAAAAACCTCCTCAATAAGGACTAAGTGCTGTATCTCACAAAGCTGTCAGGCCAAATGAATGAACTCCAATGACTAGGCAGCAACGTGGGGAGGAGAAGAGCGGGAGCGTAGAGGGAGTGCTGATAAGACGAGGGAGGGAAAGAGAAAGAAAGAGAGCGACAGTAAGCAGAAAAAAAAAACAAGTCTGAAAACACGCCAGTGCTCTTCCTCAATATGTCACCTCGTCTCTTTTCCCTCCCTCTACTCTCACGTTTTGGCTTTCATCTTTCACACCTTCTCTCCTGCTTGACTCATTGCTTCTATCAGTACGTCATTAAGCTCTCATTTGCTCCCTACAACTTGTTCTGAAGAGCATCTGTGAGGTTTTTGTTTGTTTGTTAGAGAACATGGATGGTTTGTTTTTGTTTTAATTCTCCCTATTTGTCAAGGAAAAGCACAACTTTTATTTTAAAAAGCATAAAGTCAAGTGGCTCATCAAGAAGATATATTCCGTGGGTTTACAGTGGGAGCACAGGAAAGAGATGACATATTCAAAGTGACAAGAAGGAGGGAAGATAGGACGTTTTTCTTTGTTTTATCAGTCAATTCCCTCAATGACGAAAGCATTAAGAACAGTAGAGCGTCCACCCCAGTAAACACATTATTCCCACACATATCTGACTATGTATTAGCATGAAATTTACGATACGATGATAATGGATAATTGGTATTTCCATCTCACCTTTGAAGATAAAAGAAGTCGTACAGTCCTGCTTCTACATTTCATCTCCAAATCAAACCAATACTTTCCCAATCAGACCTTGAAAAAAATCCTCCGCGCTTTCATCGTCACCAGACTGGATTATTGTAACTCCATCCGTGCTGGCATTAACCATAAACCCCTCTCCAGCCTCCAACTAGATCAGAATGCAGGACCTACTGTACTGTAGGCATCTTACTTGTTTTTACAGACAATATCAGATCACCCAATTAGTTTTAGGATTGATTTGAAGATTTGACTTATTACTTTCAAAGCGCGCATGGGTCTGGCTCCAAGCTACAACAGTGAACTGTTGACCCCCTATGAGCCAGCCCGCAGCCTCACATCCTCAGTTGGGGGCCTCTGGGACGTTCCAAAGTCAAGGCTCAACGGTTACTTGCTTTCACCATCAGGGCCCCTCGACTTTGGAACAAAAAGTAGACGTGTCATAAGCTGGATAAGGTTAAGTGAGCAGGTTGTTATGAAGAGGAACCACTTAAGGGTGAGCAGGACCCCAAAGCCCCTGTTGGGGTTCTATTTTGCAACAACCCACTCACTACATGTACAGTAGCTCTAGCAAAGGTTCAGTCAGGAAGTCTTTATTCTGCATCCTGGCTTAATTGTTTATTCTCATATGTGTCACATTGCTCCTCCACACATGCTCACTCATTGTCTTGTAATTATCAGCTGTTGACATCACCTGGTCACATCTATCCAATGTCACTGCTCCACCCCTCATCATATTGCTGGTGTCTTTTTTAAATATGGCTTTCTCTTCCACTAGTTCATTCATGCCATTTCGTGCAAACCCTCCACTGCCCCATCACCAACAAGCCCTTCGCAGTTTCATTACCTTCTTCATCCCATCAGCCTCAGATCACAGCATCAGCCATCGCCCGGTCAACCCCCAGTCTTCGCAGTTTAGTCAGCCACTTCATCTCATCAGTCTCAGATGACATCATCAACTATCTTCTCATCAACCCTGGTCTTCACAGGTCACACAGCTTCTTCATCCCATACGCCCAGACGACATTATCCGATATCGCCTCCACCTCCACAGTGGGAGAGATCTTGCTGCCGTTCAGGGCAGACCTCTTCCATCACCCTGTAGAGTTCAAGCGCCAAAGATAATCATTCAACATCATGTATGTAAAAAAATATGTATCTTTGATTCATCTACTTGTCTCTCCTGATTGAAATTACATGACCGCTTCATAGCACATGAAGTTCAAGTAAGAACTTAATAGCTTATGTTGTCACATGATTATTTTTTTTACTATCACATCTCAACGTTCGTTAGAAAAAGGAACTTCTCATCTTACAGTGTAATACTTTCATGTTAATTCTGAGATATTCAGATTAATCAAGACTTTTGATGTAAAATCAAGTTAGTTATAATGTGGAACATTTCATGTTAAAACAAGAGAACAAGTTTATCTTGTTCAAGATATCTCGTTATAAGTTGCATTGTTAAAAACTTTTCACTCTCTTCATTATGTTTCACGTCTTGTACTGGTTAAAGATTCGGCATTCATCATTGTGTCCTGTATGAGAAGGTCGGTTGGCCTTCGCTTGAAGAGAGGCGCTACAAATATTGGTTTGTATATAGTTTCAAGGCCCTTATTGGAAAACTTCCACCTTACATCACAGACCTGTAGCAGTGGAATTCGGACAACTACACGACCCATTCTACTGATTGGCTCATTCTTAAAGACCCTCAAGCTCTCACTGAACTCCGTAAAACTGCATTCTCTTTTGATGCCCCAAATTCATTGAACTCCTTCAAGCAAACTCTAAAGATTGGAGTTCTTCCCACCATGACATGTTTATCGTTGCCGTGGAAACACCTGATATTACGTCAAAGACCGCTACATAAGAAAGCGGGAATCGCTACTGAAAGCTGCTGTACTGTTGCTGTGGGTGCTGCTGTGATAACAACGTCATGTAAATTATACTTGGATACATCTTCGGTAAATAAATTATATTCTCTTCAACTCGGAGTTCGTTTTCGTCAGGGGTAGGGTTGGAGTAACAGAGAGAATCACTCCCGTGATTCCCCGGCTTCTGTTATTGTTTTGATTTCGAGCCCCTCATACTGTGTGTTTAACTCTGAGGCAGCACTAGACTTCCATTATACTTCCACTTACTTTCACATCATAACATTAAGCCCGTCTCAAGTCTTATTGAGGTTCAACATTCACTTATTCATAAACTGCCTCTTTCATTTGCTGCATCAGAAAGAGAGAACATGATCTCACTCAGGGTGGGGAATGTTTCACATATTCGTTAGCAGGAACATGTTTTAAAACTGGAAAATGAAGGGGGAAAAAAATGTCTTGAGATTAACATTTTAGTGCAGTGTGGCTTAGACAGTCAGTCCCGTTACAGAGACACACAGGAAGAGAGAGAAAAAAAACTCCAAATGGGACTGTAATCCTTGACGCACGGAGCAGGAGAGCGAGAAATACATTAACGCCTGGGAAAAAAGTGTCTTCAAACTCTGGCTGCTTATACGAAGGCTCATTAACTGTGTGCACTGTGTGTGTATGTGTGCGACATTTTTTTTTGGATCACACATTTTAATTGGATTTAGAGTAAATTATGAAACAGTCGGTGCTCATGTTTAAAACATTTAACCACACTTTAATGATGATGTGTTTTCTGGCTGCTCACATGTACAAATAAAGTGAAACGCTGCGTGTCATGTCCTTCTCTGTCTGTCTAATGAGCTGTAGGCCAATGTGTGTGTGTGTGTGTGTGTTTGTGTGTGTGTGTGTGTCCGTGTGTGTGTGTGTGTGTGTGTGTGTGTGTGTGTGTGTGTGTGTGTGTGTTGAGGATGCAGAGAAGCGACTACTCTGTCAGAATTTAACCGCTCATTCTCATAACACATTTTTTTCCTTTTTTTTGGCGGTTCCGCTCATGGTAATGTTCAGTTTTTATTTAAAAAAAGAAAAAGATTCACATTCCATGTCCGGAGGAGACTGAATGGAGATCAAGGAGACTGAGATCCTCTGAGCTAAAAACAAACAACTTTTGTAAATGTTCTGGTTATACGTTGCTTCTTGCCCTGTATATAACTGGGTGTCCGTAATTTCACAAAATCTCTGAGTTAAATAATTCCTGCTTTGATAAAAGGTCTGTTGGTTTGCAATCTGTAATCCACTTCATGAATGATTGTTATAACAATAGAAGAAATGGTTTTCTGTTTGCTAAATGCCCCAAACTTCCGAAATACTAGCTAAAAAAAGGTCAAGTAAGCAATCAATACAGAATCCTCATCACCTTTTAGTTCAACAGACACATTGCTTTTATCAAAACATATATGTTCATTTTCCTTTTTTTTTTCAATATGAGCTTTCCAAGTTATTTTGTCATCCATAATCACACCTAAAAATCCAAATTTAAAAACTCTCTCAATAAGAACTCCATCTATAAACAGCTAAACCTTTTCATCCTTTTGTTGACGAGTAATAACCATAAACTAAGCTTTGTTCGAATTCAAGGATTACTCACTTTTCATCAAACCCTATCTTAAGCTTGACTGTTTCTCTCTGTGCTTCCTGCAGGAGTTATTGCAAATATCACAAAGAGCAGTAACTTTAAACTTCACTTGTCATTAATACATCAATTAAAAAGTTAAGGCCCCATAACGGAGCCTTGCGGTACTCCACATAAAATGTTCATATACTTGGATGTATTATTATAAAATTGCACATATTGTTGTCTGTTATTGGCACAGACACACCATATGTATGCACTTTTGAAATGAACATCTTATGATCTCGTAACAAACATTTTCTAAATCAATTAATACCCCAATCATGTCTTACTTTTATTGCTGCAGTGATTTTTTCAGTTATTTTTATTAATGATAATTCTGTTGACAAATTGTTACATAGTCCCACTGACTCTCACTTAACGTTTATTCTCTTAAGTAAAATAATTTCATGTATGAGTAGAACATTTTCAAGCACTTTTGAAAATGTTTATATTAAATACCAAATTTCTTCTTTTTTTTTGCCAACACATGCTTTACATGAAAAGTGCTGCTCTGGTTTGCTCCCAGTTTGGCTTTTGTCTGCATAAAGGTCCTCCTTATTTACCAGTATATGCTGACAGTTGAGGGCTTTCAGCACCATGGCCAGCAACAGTCAAAGAAAGTTCATGCCTACAGTATGTATGTTTTTGTCACCTAATGGCTCTCCCAAGAAATGAACAAGCCACAGTGATCATGATACATGAACACCCACGATACGTTGACATTTTTTTCACAAAACAGGTCTACCATGTGGAATGTGAAGCTTGAGTTCAAAGGTTTGCATAAAGTATTCAAATGAACCAGTTAAAGTTATCAGTTTTCTATAGCTGTTAATGCAGGTGTATTCTTAAACCTCTTATAGGCTGACAGCTAATCCCTGCAGGTTAATTGACTTTGCATGTTTTTTTTCTTTCCACCTCTACACTTTTATCTGATTTGTTCACATACCAGTATGCAGTATCATGCATTATCTTTAAAGATGACATATTATCCCCCTTCTTCACCTTTTCAAACAGTCCCCTGTGGTCTAAATGAAACATCTGTGCTGTGCTTTGGTCAAAATATAACATGAATCAAGCACCAGAGGAGGTTTGTGACTCTGTATAAACCAGCTCTCTCAGAACGCTCCGTTTTGGTGTATGTGTCTCTTTAAATGCAATGAGACCCCCCTGAGTTTTCCCGGTAGACATCACTCCTCTGTAGTGAGAATAAAAATGGCGGACCTGTGCAAAAGTTTTGCTCTAGGCTGGGGGTGGAGATACCTGCGGAGGGGAGTTTTTTTTTTTTTTTTTTTACAAGAATCCAACTTGTGATGTCACAAACTGAGAAAATTTGAAACAGAGCATTTTTCTCTGTGTGGTAAGACTTATGCAGACCACAAACAAAGGACTGGATGGATTTATTTCAAATTTTGTGGGTCGATAGACGCTCAGGTTACCCAAATATATGTTCAAAAACCCTGTAAAAGTGGATTTTCATAAGATGCCCCCTTTAAAATACTTGAATAACCACATTGCATGCAACCTACATCTTATCAAATGGCAAACAACCAACAACAACATTTAGCTGCTAAAAAGTGAAGAGTGATTATTGGATCAACATTTAGCATTTGGCCAGAATCAAGACACCAAATAAATGCTAATTAATGCTAATTGTTTGCCAACACACATCATAACAGCATAAAAATAAAGTAGGCTAATTCAATTCATCATGTTCTTATCAGAATTTTTGACACGCTTATCACCATTAATAAAAAAAGGTCAAAGGTCAGTATATGATTAAATATGAATAAATATGGGTATTTCATTGGATTCACCACAGCGCAACCTTAGTCCAAACAATAGACGAATCTGGAGAATAGAGCCAGAAAGATCAGAGCTAAGCAAACAATCAAAGGAGCTGATTTAGCATACACAGTAAGTTGACCACTTGTCCAAACAACACACACGTTTCTCCTCATTGTAAAGACTCTCCGTTCTTTTGGCAAGTCTTTGTCTCAAAGACGCAATGCACTTGTATTTAGTAGGATCTCAGGGATTGCATAATCACCTGTAATGACCCGCACCTGTGTGCCACTCAGCACAGCTGCTGCTCATCAGCATTGTCTCAGCGAGCTCCAAAAAGAGGGAGGACAGTTAAAGGTGAGCATCTGCGGAGCAGGGATTGTTCCAGCTTGCACACTTCTTTTGATTCTCTGCAAAACTGTCCCCCAGAGGATGAATAAACACAGCCAAGGTGACTGCACTGCTAAAACATGTCCCCTTCATCCCAGCCACTGAGTCTGGACTCTGTGCTATCCCTCGCTCTTGTTCACTACACCTTTGTGCACCTAAAGCATTCCTCTTGTTTCCTTACATTTTGCACTTTTGTTTGCATACAGATACAGTAAGGGTTACAGTGTGTACCAAATCTCTAAGACTCCCTTTGCACACAGGGCTTTACTTTCACTCAGGCTTTAGACTTTTAAAAGCTATTGATTGTGATGATTTAGATTTGAATGGATTAACGACCCCTCCTCCAAAGCAAAAGCAACCAAAACTTAATGCAAATGAATATACAAGACATCTACATTTCACACTAGTTTGAAGCAACATTTGCAAAAACACTAAAAGCAAACACTCCTTCCCCAACATCCTCTCTCCATCACTCAGGACCAAGCAATAAACCCGGGGGCCAAAGAGCCTTTTTTTCCATCGCTGCCCTCTCCCTCTGGAACTCTCTGCCCAAACACATCTGTGACTGTACCGACCGGCCACATTTCAAATCCCGGATCATCAGCCACCGTTTCAGACTTGTTTTTAATTGCTAATGATTATTTGTGTGACAATGTTTTTGTTTCCTACGACTTGTTTTGTCTGAATGTAACTCTGCAAAGTGTCTTTAAGTGTTTTGTGAAGCACTATACAAATAAAATGTATTATTATAATAATAGAAAAAAAACTTACGTCACTGTCACGACCCGGCTCTTAAGGCCTGACAAAAACAAGGGAAACGTCTGGTTTTTAACGAAACAGCGTAGAAGTCAACACAACATGGTGACATGAGCAGCTGTGGTGATGCTGGGAGTCAATGAGACGATGAGAGGTTGACTGCCGGATACAAGACTGAACATGACCTATTTTTTGTGATTTCTTCTGCTGTAAGCACCTGACAAATGACCTTTCTATGAAATAAAAACAATCAGGTCAGATTCACAGTACAAACCTAACAAGATAAATGGAGACAATGATGCATGCTGCACAACGGGAACAACATAATCCTCCCTCCTGTTTCCTCCATACAGCGACACCTTGAATCACAAACAGCACATTTGAAACATACTGTGTATTCAAACTTTCAGTTTCTCAGTAAAGACCAAACCTTAAAATGCGGACTCATACATTTTTGGACAGTGAAGTATTTCCCATTGATTTGTCTTTGTGCTCATAAACCTCATAAACAATAGGCTTAAAAAAATAAAACAATGCCTCAGGGGAAAGTGCTGAATTTAGGTTTTAAAATCTTTAAGATCACCATTTTTCACACCCAGCGAATTCACCACTAAACCTGTTCCCCATTCCCTTTCAAGATGATCTTTTAAACATCAAAAGTAAGACAGGCAGGTGTAGCTTTTGAAGCTCCACATGCTGAAATACGTGCATGGGGCTCCTGTACATAAGAATCATAATAAGTGATAGTGTCTCTTCCTGCCTAACCAATGCTAATTGCTCTCAGCTACTAGGGCTGAAGGGACTGTAGGGTTTGGAACCAAAGGGTTTGCAGTTCAAGTCCCCAAGCTGACGAAGCCTGGAAACGATGTGCTATTGAGTGAGGCCCCAAACTGCTCGGGAGCTCTTTCATGTGCAGCCCCTCACTGCGACATCTCTCCATTAGTGCATGTCCATAGGATCCTGTTTGTGCATTTGTGTGTTTGTATTTGAGCCCATGTGTCTTTAGCACATCTCAATAACAGAGTGTAAAAGTAATTTCCCCTCTTAGGACACATAAAGTATATATTCTTCTTCTTCTAAACTGTGAACTTAGCATTCATGGCTAACTAGCTAGCTATCTGCAGTAGCATTCATGTTTCAGAAAAATGCATGGGTTGTGACCAAAGACAGCCTGAGTGATGTCACCCATTGGTTACTGAAAAGGGCTTTGGAAGCCCATCGATGGCAATCGCCATGCTGGAAATGCTGTCTCATCATTACGCCAGGCAAAGAGGTGGAGCTGAGGCGGGTCTTACGCCTCCTGACAAACAGCTACACCACGCCCGCTATTCAGTCAAGTCATCCACGTTCATAATAATGAATAAGAGCAAGTGCGTTCTGATTAAAGACATGAGCTAATCAGACCAGTTGCATTTATTCAACCAGACTGTAAATAAGTTCATTTCTGCTGTAAACACGACATTATTGAATGGGTGTGTATGTGACCTCCGGGACTTCTGCAGCCAGCCTCAAGTGGAAACTCGATGAACTGCAGGTTTTTGTACTTCCTCACTGGCTTCATCTTTTAACACCATAGATTTCAGTTTGGTTGTGACACTAGTAAGCAACATTTTTTGTTAGTTATAAGGTCATGTTAGAGTACCTGCTAACAAAGGGAATACTGTATGAACCCTGTGTAAAAATAAATCATAGCATAATACAGCTAGCTGAAATTTTTTATGCCAAAGTCAGCATTCCTGTCTTGAGTTTTTGTAAGGGAAAGGAAAGGAAAGGTCATGATACATTCCATCAACTTCAGCCAAACTTCTATTTGACTTGTGATATTTTAATCAGTATAATGTATTGTTATAGGTTTCTCAAATCCCTTTAATGTTAAAGTGATGACAGCTTGACATTTAGCCGTAAACATAAATCATTGAATGCAGTGTATTAGTTTCCTTTTCTAGCATTATATCATACATGTAGCCCTCATGTTCACATATAAGATTGTTTTGCAGAGTTGTAGATTTATAATATAAGGCTTTAGTGTTAGCATTAGCTAATGTTACAGCTGATACAATCGAGAGCTGTGAATTCTGACTAATAAGCATGCTGTTTTTGCTAAAAAATCCTGATTGATTTTTTGTCTGCATCTACAGTATGATAAAATGATGATAACAGTAAATTATTTCCAGGAGCAATATGTGACTCTGACACGTAATGTTTAAAATGGGTACTTCAGTCTAAATTCAAAACATTGAAAGCTGTTCTGCCCCGCCCCCCTCCTCCCTAGGGTCTATTCGCATGTGGGATGCCATGTCACAGACACTGAAGCTTCAGTGTTTAGCCAGCTCTCGGTCATGAAACCTTTCTACCTTCTAACCTCTTTCCATATATCGAAACCATCTCCAAAATGTATCCTAATTCCACCACGTTTCTGGTCATGGAGCTAATTAGAAAAATGGCTCAGCTTTTTAGGTCGGGTAGAATCAGTTATATCTGAACCAGTTTGCTTGCTGGCTTCCATTGCTGCAACACCTATTGGTTTGCTGTGATAACTGGTGTCATATCTGGCAAACCAATAGGCGTCCATGTGGGGGGGGGGGGACCTTAAAACTGCCTACCTACTCTGGTCAAAACAAAAACAATTACAGACTATACTGGACTGGAATCCAAACTTAGAAGGAGGACATACCGGCTGCTGCATTGTTGTCAGAGAAGCCAGCACGGGGCGACGGTAGCGTAGTGGTTAGTTCGCACGCCCCATGTATGGAGGAATCTGACCTGTGGCTCCTTTCCAGCATGTCATTCCCCACTATCTCTCTCCCCAATTTCTGACTCCATCCACTGTCATATCTCTAAAATAAAGGCATAAAAAGCCCAAAAATAAACCTTAAAGGTACAGTATGTAAGATTGCATGCTAATGTTTACATTCAAATATCTAACTTAAATAAAAAATGGACTAAACCCATGTTATATATATTTTTTAGTTGAGTACTTACATCACCTCAAATATTTCCAAAAGTTATCAAAGCCAGAGAAATCCGTAATTTTATAGTTGTAACGTGACGTGTCTTGTAGGCGGCCGCCATGATGAGCCGCCATGACAGACACGAAATGTTGATCGTTGTCAAGGAAACACCGGATGTTACGTCAAAGACCGCTGCATAAGCTAGCACTAGCTGCTACTGAAAGCTGCCGTTCTGTCGCTGTATGTGCTGCTGTGATATAAAACGTCATGTAAATTATACTTGAATACATCGTCAGTACACATATTGTCTTTCTCAGGTCGGTTTTGCCCGTTCGTATTGATTCAACACGGAGTTCATTCGTTTTCAAGGGGGGGTTGGTATCCCATGAGACCCTGGGAGGAGCGACGTCATCTCTTTTGTTATTGTTTTGATTGAGAGCCCCCTTGCGGCAGATTTTACATACTGTATGTTTAAAAAAGAAAAAGAAAAAAAAGAAGAAGCCAGCGCTTCAACATAGCTTGTTTCCTTAATGTCTGATGACAGATTTAGTAGATATCTTACATATTGCTCCTTTATTATCAAATGTTCTTAAGAACTTAAAAGCAGAACCCAAATGATTAAGCTTCTAGAAAAGTCCCAGTATGTCTCTTCCAGCTGACTGCCTTAAAAAGCACGCTTAAAAGTAGACACAGCCACACATCATTTCTTTTATTCCTTCCTTCTGCACAAGCATTTTGCCCGGTGAGAATCATTAGAGGTTCATGCGTTCGCATAAATCATCCCTCATCGACCGCGCCGCTCACAGATTCATTTGAAATTGCAGCTAGTCCATATTGACTGAGGCCGACGCAGACAAAAACATGTCATACTCAATCCTGTTTCAATGATGGACTTTTCCGGACCGTAGGAGAGCCTCTTGTCAAGATTATTTCCAATCATGGTGGAGCATTTATTATCGTCAACCTCTTATCTCTCCCTCCCTTTCAGATAAAGACAGTGCTAGAGAAACAACGGGTGACCTCCATTCAAACCCTCCACTGGGGAGACACTGACAAGCATAGAGTTTGCATTCATGACTTTTGATGCATTTGTCTCTCCTGATAGACGCCGGTTGTAATGTAAAAGGAAATCACAGTGTTTTGTTTATTGCAATCATAGCGTTTCCCTTTCTGCTTTATTGCCTCTTTTCACTCCTTTTTCTTTCTCGTCTCTTTTCATCTCCCTATTTCATTTGACATTTCTCAGAGTCAAGCTTTAGATGAACTGCTTCCATTCATTAACAAATCCAATATTTTTAAGCTGAGTGGATTCCCATTATTTATTTCCGGAGACTGAACTCTGCCTTGCATTCATTTAATTCTCCCATGTATGAAATAACATCCTGCCTAACGCAGCCAAGCCATTATGCCTAGTTTTTGTGGCACGATAAGTGGATGTATAAGGAACAATGATTAAATGATCGCGGCAGCCTTCCTCCCACTCCCTCATTAAGGGTTTCCCTTCCTCCTCTCCAATACAATCACACAAGGACCTTTCAACTACAACACTGGGTTGGGATTTTCCATTGATTGTTTGAAAACAAGAGCGAAAGGGGCAGTGATTTCTAAGAACAGTGCTGTAAAGAATTGACATAATTGGCAAGGATGTCTGCAAGGTTTTTGATAGTCCTGGTATTTAAAACAAGCCAGTAAAGCCTGCTTTTGTTTACAGCTTAGCCATTACTGTCTATTGTCAAAACAACTTCTTCTTCTCATATTTCTCAGTCCTCACTGTTGCTCATGATGCCATTTGGTATTCCATATCTGTTGTAAGGATTTTGAAGACATTTAGTCCAGTGAATAGGGAAAAGGAGTTCAAACAATACAATTCAAACCCTACAAGCTAAGACCAGTAGAAAATGAAAAAGCACAAAATCAGACACTACTCACTACAGTATATAGTACAATATAGTGCAAATGCCATTTTGTGTTGTCTGAATTCTGAGTTAGCATTGGCTATGTCCCTATCTCTGTAAGCACACATGCATACGCCGCCAGTGAAGCAGCGGGAGCGACTTGGGGTTAAGTGTCAGTGACATGTGGCTGCAGGAGCTGGGGATCGAACCCCTGACCTTCCGGTTGAGAGATGACGGTTCCCCACATGTAAACAATGAGGTTTTCTCTTTCAAGCACTACACCTTAAATTAATTTGTATTTTTCTAAAATGAAGGTTTGGGGAAATTTGCCTTTTGAAGTTGACAGTCATCAGCGTAAAGATGTATAGAAAACACAAGATGAGAAAGAATTAAGCATTCGTTTTTGAGCATCTGTAGTATTGGGCTTAAATATAAGGCCATGGGTGCCAATACTCCATTTTTGAGGATGATGCAGATTTAATTATTTCAGATATTAAATATTTTAGAGTGTTTGTTTAGGCTGCGATATCCCATATTTAAGATTTAAAATGTCTTGTTCCTTTACAACAACTAATTTTAATTTTTCAATTGGCACAAATATTTTTGATGGGGAAACACTTGAGGTGTGACCAAGATATTTATAATTTGGACACTTTCAAATGATCAAGAATATCTGGTAGAAAATACTGATTTATCCACTGATGATGAAAATGGCACAAATAAGAAAATGTCATTTAAGTTGTCAAGAAAACCAACCAGATTTCTTATTTGTAATGGATAACTAGCTTTCTCAGTCAGTGTCAGCTCATTTTGGGTTGTGGTTGCATATTAAAGTCCATCATGTCTCATCTCCTACTGCCCCTTATTGCATGCAGATTTGTCATTAACCTTTAGCCCAATTAAAATCCTTAATCTCACAAGGCTGGAGGCAAAGCAAACCTCAGGAAGAGCTCTGTCTCTCTGAGATGCTGATTCACTCCTCCGGGACTCAAACCATAGAAGTCGGCGATTTGTAATTCCCATTGATTTCTAAACAGTCGTTATACTACTGACTCTGGAATGATTTACATTATCTCCTCAATTAGCAAATGAGAGGAAAATCTGTTGCATTTTCCTCGTCACCCATCCTGTCCTGACATTCCGTCTGAGTTCGCTTTTACAGTAAACAGAGGCTGAGCCCTACATATGTATTTGAGCTATTTGTAATCACCTTCGATTACACTTTAGCTTTCTAGCTATAATTTCAAAGGATCAGCAGAGTGTTTTTTCTCTCAATGAGGTGCTCATACATCAGTGTCAGACAAGCAGTCGTTCTATCTCTGAAAAATAAATAATGAGGTGACTCGAGGGTAATCTTGAGTGAGTTTGAGAAATGCACCCATCAATACGTCCCCTCTACTATCAGGAAATACATTCACTGAGAAGAGTTTCCCAAACAACTGCAGCTCTTAAACTGTTAGTTTCCCCACATATCTTGTTGTAAACTCCATTACCGGAATTTAAGACACATTGCTGATTAACAGCAAAACATGTATTAAACCTAACACCAGCTTTATGCAAGCATTCGAGTCACTAATTGTGCACATTTCTCAGGCTTACTGAGGCGTACAACATTGGGAAAATCTAATTATCTTGTTTTAAGTGCAAATTTGCAACTCTGTTTGAAACGGCAACAATGAAACCCTAAATGTGGGGATTGTTTTGAGTCTGCTAGACAAGCTCTTTGAAATCTGCCAAACGAAGAAAATGTTTTTCAATGCAGAATTTGGATTTTTTCCAATATACAAGGCAATTTTTAATTTGAAGTTCCACCATTTGAATTTTTAGTTGGAGTTTAAGCTTGGGGATCATTGTTTCTTAAAGCTGCTACCATTCACATGTACAGTCTGTGTCCACTAAAGCTTTTTTTTGCGCTGGTAGCACCCATTTTCAATACAAAACCAATGCAGTTCTGTTCTTAACTCTTAGAGCGCAATAACGCTGTTAGCATTAGCTGTTTTTTTTGTTATGTTTCTGCGCTCTAAATGCGCTCAGTTGAAAAAGGGCCAACTTTTGAAACCTAGCTGCACTAGACAATTTAACTTCGCCCTTTCTGACCAATCATAATTAAGAATGGGTGGGACTTCTGATATCAGCTTTGTTTACAACAATGGCAGAGAATAATTATTTGAATCATTTTTTTAAGCTCACAGTCCTGGCCTAAACCCAGAAAATGTCAAACCTTTATTTCCCATAAGTCGATGTGAAGGGGAGAGCTGTTTACCTGAGCACCAAGCAGTTCTAGTATGTGTTTTTTCTTGTTGTATGGTGACCCCCCCCTCACATGTAAATGCATATCACTGTCAAAGAGATGTGTGTTGACCGCCGGAGAGAATATGTGCGAGAGGGAGAGAAAGCAGGTGTGAGAATGCAGTGGGAGGAAGTCAACACGGAGCTGTAAATGCAAAGGAGACAGGCGTTCTCTGGATTTTTCCATTTATATGTGACACCTTTAAGCTTTTGCAGATTCTGCTTACACCTAGCTTTTTTCCTAAGCCTTGAAAAATTAGCTGAACACATTTAGAGCACTGGCAAATAACAATGCAGGGGTGTTTTTTGTGTGTGAAATATGTATGACTCGCAGTGGCTCCCATGGCTCTCGGCTGTGCCTGAGTGGTTGAGAAATGTCTGGATTTATTCTATTCTAGGGCGAGTGTAGACATCTCCGACTTGTCAAGATAACTGGACCTGTTTCTGCTAATGAGCAGCTGGGACCAGCCAGTTACATCCATCTCCTCTGCTGGTTGACTGGATGTCTTCACTCGCCTGCAGGATCCTATTATACTCAGGTATTTATTCGAAATAGTCTGGCAATCACTGAGAGATGTCAAACTCAGGCTCTAGAGAACATTGGATACCTTATTAGTGATTTAAAAACGCAGTTAGGCAGAATTCAACAAGAAATCGGAGGTGGCTAAGTCAGATAAGAATTATAAACCATTGGATTGTCTGACAACTTCTTCTTTTTGCAGTTTGATGTGTTGTAAGAGCCTCCAGAGGAAAGACTTAGAATTGATTATGCTAATATCATGAGTCACAGCAGGATCTGAACCCCTTTGGTCCGCCCATCTGCGACTGTGACTGTCTCTCCTTTGGGAAAAATTGACCTGAATGCTTCCAGTCTGTCTGACCTGTTGTTATCGATCTGGCCATTGTGTCTCTTTAAGAAACATTTATCGCAGTGCATTATTCCACATTTCTAAAGCTTATTAAAAGAAGAGTTGAAACAGTATGACATGCTACCTTATTAATGATCTGGCTCTTAGAATTCAGGTGTCATCAGTTCAGATCAAGTTTGCTACTAGCTTGTTAAGCTAGTGTTAGCTGTTCAAGAGACAGATGTTTAACGAAACGGAGCAACATGGACAGTTATTATTAGACTTCTATTTCCTGAATGGCAACAAAACGTTTTATAGGCTGTTGAATTCTTTTGTGTATTTTTTTTTATTTTACTAGTATTGTCATGGTTCAGGAAAAACATAGGAGGTGGACCCAATTGCAGAAACTAAGGAGCCACGATGAGTCACAGGAAAAACTTACACAGACTAAACAACTAACAATGAACTGACAACAAGAGGGAAGGAATGCTGAGACTAAATAGACATGGGGTAATCAAACACAGGTGAGACAAACGACACAGGTGAACACAATCAGGGCAATCAAGACTGGAGTGAAAACACACAGAGGCAGGAAGAAATACAAGACAAGAAACACTGAGGACAAGAACTACAAAATAAATCCAGAAACACTAAAGACACAGAGAGTTCACGAATTTAACAATATACACTAGAACAAAGAGAAACATTACGATAAGAAATTACAAATAAAAGCATTATACAAAACGAGGAACATTAAGATAACACACAAGGGAAACAAGCAACACCAGGGAAGAAAGAGAAAAACTAAAAGAAAATCTTAACTCTGAAAATATACAAAACCAAATAAGACCACACATGACAAGTATTTGCATAGGCCTTTTAGTGTGTGTGTGTGTGGCTGTGCCCTGTTATATGCCTCAACCAGCTCAACGTACCGCTGTACTTAAGTAGTCTGCAAACAGGGTGCAGTCTAAAGGTGCATTCACACATACTACGTGCGCGCCGCGGTCCGTCAGCGCCGCGCACTACGCCGTAGTTAGCCGCCACTCTATTCAATCATTGTGTTCACATAGCCGGCGCTGCGGTCCGTCTCCAGAGCGTGCCACCAGCGCCACGTCGCTCTGCTCCGTTTCAAATACGCTGCAGGTCTATTTTAGACGGAGTATGCTGCAGATACGCGTCAAGCTAGACAGAATATCACAACCCGGACAGGAAGTCAGACAAGGAAACGCACAGAGCATCCGGTCAATGTCAAAATAAAACAAAATACACGGGCTCACAATCGTATTTTTCATCACTTTATCAACGTAACGTCAAAACAGGCACCAAACGAACAACAAATCATCCTCAGAAAGACAAAGAGACATGTTGTCTGCACGTTTTTGTCTTTATTCCCGCGTGATCTTGTAGTTCTCCCGTGATGTGTGTACAGCTGATCATGAGTGCGCTTCGCTGCGCTGACGTTCAAGAAACGGATCCAGTGTGAATGGGCGCGCGCCGTCCGACGGAACAAAACCGTGGCGCAGACGGACCGCGGCGCGCACGGAGTATGTGTGAAAGCGCCTTAATTCGGTGGATTGAAACTGTAGGATGTTTTGACCTATTAATCTGGAAAATTACTAGGAAATTGAAACCACTTTTAAGTCTTTACAGTAAATAGAAGACTAGAGTCAGCAGCCAGTAAGCTTACCTTGGCACAAGGACTGGAACTAGAGGGTGAAAACCATTTGTCCTTAGGGTACAAAACCCAACTTAGGCCCCGTGTCCACCTAGCGTTTTTTTCCGGGCAGAAAAGCGCTGGCTGTGCGCTCGGAAGCGCTCGCATGAGTGTTTTGTGCGCTGAGAAGAAATGCGCTGCATGTCAGCCCTGTCTCTATGACAACGGCCGCTGTTTGACCGACACTTCTCCGTTACTTTTCACTGCACGTTTTATTATATCTGAGATCGTTTTTTCCCTTTACCATGAGCATCAATCAGAATATTATTGCCCTCGTACTTTGTCTGGATGATGAGCTTAACAATGACGGCCTCGCTATCACGGCTCCGATCAAACACGGAGCAAGGAGGATGTGGGTACGACACGATCCGTAGGAGACAACAATACGGGGAATATCACCACCTTGTCCAGGAGTTGCTACTGGATGAAGCCCGGTTCCAGTCATATTTCAGGCTTACTAAGGAACAAGGGTTAGGGTTAGGCTTTTCATCCAGGCGGCCGCTTTCTGCTGAAAGATTCTCTGCCCATTGAAAACAACTGAAAAAAGTTGGCTTACTGATTTATATTTTCTATTCAGTTTGTTGAATATGTATAAAAAATTACATTTAAATATTTTGCGGTGCTTCTCAGCATGGGGCAGTTACTTTATTTGACCCTATTCTAAGCAGATCTTGAGTCAATGCATTGCACAAAGAAAATTGGGGCCCGCTCAAAGGTAGATTTAATGCTATTTTTTATTAAAATCTTGCTTATAATTGCTCAATGCACATGCTGCATCACTTTATTCTACTACAACATAACATTGTTTATTGACTTCTGTTAGGGTTTACTGAATGAAAAAGTGGTTGTGCCATTTTTTAAATAAATAAGTAGGATTGGCTCATACGTTGACAACCTGACACCATTTGAAAAACACACACATACGCCATTAACAGCTTGTACATGAACATTTGTCAGCCGTACTGTATGGTCTGCCACCACCAATATCACTACTCATGTCTTTGAATATCCCAAGTTGCCGCCGAGGAGATATGTGGGAGTGAGTCATGGGTGCTGCCATTGGCCCCCCCAACCCCCCCTGCCCTCTCTGTCTGGCAGCGATGACTAAGACGATTCAACTCAATGTATGACACACCCACATGCACATTTCCACACATATTGGAGCTGCGAGGAAAGCCTCATGCATCAAGCAGGGTATGCTTTTGGCTCTTAACAGCAGGATATAAATAATACCCTTTTATTTGAATTTCATATCTCCAATTTTAAGATCCTGAATTTGCCGAGCAATAATTAGCTTTTTTACAATTAGGGAAATTGGAATGAGGACAAGGTGTGCAATAAATTCCTCTGATGAGCTATGATTAAAAATGCATTTAACTGCTACCTCTTCATACAATTTGTATTAATAGGATGATCATAAACCCTTAGGAGGAAGTTCTTATCTGTTGCATTCACTGAGGTCGTTTTTTCTGTGTGTGTAAGAAGTAGCATCATCTTTAGCAGGAAAATCCTTATTGTGTTTCAACAAGATTGATTCAATCTGCCCTTTAGTTCTTGACATAACATTTAAATGGAACATTTAACTCCCCTCGCTCTTCATGGGCATGCATGCACACACATAAACACACAAAGTCCATCCACACAAACCCCTAGAGCAGCAGCTGGAGCTTGTTAATTTAGAGCGCTAAATTCAAATGCTATCCTTATCTTTGTTAGCAGTGGTATTAATATTTATACATCATAAAGAAGAATAAAAAGCTTGCCTAGCCTCATTTGGATTCATATATTTGCAGCTGTTAGCGTCTGTTGGGTTGGAAAGGGACCGTCATTTATTAAAGGAGGGGGTTGAAAGAAAGGAGACCTAACAAAGAGAGCTGAAAATGGCTTGCTATTCAAATACAGAGCACTGAAGGAGGAGGATGCTGTGCAGTTGAGCAAACAGCATCATCCAGGGACTAAATAATCAAAATAACTGATTCAGGACGAAGTGTAGTGAGAACATGTGGAAAAACATCTGCTCTCCGGGAGAAGTTTTGACCCCAATCGATGCACACATACTCCATCATTTCCTGCAAACACACTTGCCCCGTCCTTGGTACTCACCTGTCCAGGGTGCAGCAGACGGTAGAATTGCTGTTGCTTGCTGTTCCTCTCTCTGCCCCGGCCTGGTGTTTGCTGCTTGCAACTTCTGAGAGCCGAGCAGGGATGGCAGGTGTTGACAGGAGTTGCACCTGAAGGGGTTTTATCAGCGTCGCTTTCCAGCTGCTCGCCGCACTGCTTAATCAACGCAGGCATCACAAAGTAAAGAGAAAAGAGACAGGGAAGGTAAAACAAAATATCATTTGTGTGTGAAAATTGAGGGAAAAGGTTTTATAGATGATTGCTTCCCTCCCAAAATAAACACAAACATGATTAGCAGTTGGAAGGCTAATTGGCAGTAACAAACAGACAGGCTACATCAAAACAACAACAGTATGGCATGAGTTGGATTAATATTAACTCTTGAAAAACAAGCAAAATAGGGAAAAATCTTTGCAGCTAATAAGGTTTTAGCAAGCTAAGTAGCTGTAACGGGGAATGTAGACAACTTAAATTCACAGCTAGTAGCTTACAACCCTATTAAAGGTACACACTGTAGCATTGGATGGATTTAACTCCTAAAAACAGGTAAATAAGCACACCAAAAACTAACATTGGTAGCTGCTAATTATCAGTTAGCATGCTAATTAGCTGTGAGGGAGATACAGTGGTGCTTGTTAGCAGGCTAATTAGCTGTTAAAAAAATATGGTAAATGGGATAAATTCATAACAACCATGGAATATGATGGAGTTATGTTTATTAGCTACTTAAAATCATGAGAATTTGTGAAAAATCTTACTGTAGCAGCAGTCAAACAGCCATTAGCAAGCTAATTAGCTGTACCAGAGCTTGTAAACAACACACATTCATATGCTAGTAGGCTACATCACACTAAACACTATGTCAGAAGATGTAGCTATGTTAAATCCTGCAAAAACAATCAAATCAGCTAAAACCCTTGCAGTAGATGCAACAAAGCTAATAAGCCTAGCAGCGGCCACTTGCTTAGCTAATTAGTGTGAAGGCTGAAATATTTATTTATAGCAGTGTATTTCAGACAGAACTTCATCTTTTTGACATGTCACAAGGCTGTGGGAAATGGAGACAAATTATTGCAGCCTTATTGATTGACTGACCGAATGAAATGGAAAAGGCAGACACTGAGAAAATGAGTGGGAGGGAGACACAGGTGAAAAAGTATTAGAGAGAGCAGGAGGAGGTGGAGGAAAGAGGACGGATAAGGGGGGCAGACAGGAGGAATGACTTTAGCTTGCTATATCAGGATCTATTTGTCAGCACAATCTGCTTTAAAGCAATCTGCTAACAAAATGTTCTCCCTTCTTTAAATGTCACATTTGCTGGATCAATTTATATCTTCTTCAATTTGTCACTTAAACTACTCCCAAAATCTAAACAGAAGATTATTAAAACCATAAAATGTACTGGAAAATACTCTACTGGGTTTTTTATCCCATGAAAGGGAGAGTAACCTTTTCCAGGCAGTGGTCTTTGGGTTTGTTTTTTATTAAAGCAGCAATATGTAACTTCTAGTTTTGGTGCGCTTTGGCGCCAACAGCTGGTCTCTGACCGAACTGCACTGTCGTAAAACGGTTACGTCACCCCGTCTGAGACAACGTGCATTTGTTGACAAGCAGAGGGTGAAGAAGCAGGAAAATACGCTGTGAGAAGTTGAAGAACCATGTCGACTGAAAAGGTACAGTAATATTACCAGATTTTGATAAAACCTAAACGTCTGCAGCCCGTTGTTTATTATGTGTATGTGTATTCAACTGTTACCATGATATCTGTAGCCGTGGCTAACTGACTACATGTAAACATGCTAATTGTAGATCGGTTTGTAAGGTTACAAACTTTTTGGAGACAACGTAAGATGGATATATATATTTATATGTTTGCAAACCGGAGACATAACTTGTGATGACTTTCTGCTCCCGGTAAAGCTGCTAAACGTGAGACAACGATGACACCGGTAATGATGCAGCCTAACGCTACATCTCAGTCTATTATGAATAATATCTCCAGGGATGTTTATTGTGCCATCAAATAGCTTTCCCGTTAGCAGTGAAACAGATCATGATACTGACTTGTTGGGCAATATTATAACTAGTTTGCAACCATGTATGTCATAAGTTGCGTTATAATGGTCTGTTTATGTTTTTCAATATCAGTTTTCCTTTTATTCCAGGATTCAACCTCAACTTCAATTGATGATGAAGCAGGTGCCGGGGGGGGGAGCATCGTCAGGAAGATCAGAGAAGCTTTCTCAAGAGGACAGTACCCTGGCTTCAGGGTGCGCTGCCTTGTGTAAAAATGTCTTATAGACGTAAAT
The DNA here is from genome assembly GCA_020745685.1 of Tautogolabrus adspersus. NCBI lineage: Eukaryota > Metazoa > Chordata > Actinopteri > Labriformes > Labridae > Tautogolabrus > Tautogolabrus adspersus. Next base: position 8,447,359 of record CM036556.1, on the reverse strand, counting down.
ACTTGTTTTGGCGTAGCTTTCCGTATTTTTGTGCAATTTCAAGTTGAGTTTGTATGTTGATTTCACTAAAGTTATTTGTTCTGACCATTGTTTGCAAAATAAAACAGACATCTTTTTCTAACTCTGTTGTTATGATTGCATTTAGAAACTATAATTGTTCTGAGCTGGTTGTAACAATTAGTAATTGTGTGCATTGCCCACTGATTTTTAGTTCTGTCTTCTTATTTATATTTACATAATAACAAAAACTTTATCCAGGTTTCAAGATTCAAGAGATTGACATTGGGCAGAACGATCTCCCTGAGCGTTGTCATGCAGAATACACCAAAGGTAACAAGAAAACAGGAGAATGTAATATGAAAGAAAAGCGACCGAGATCAAGATAAAATAGTTATTTATTAGAACAACACTGATTTTCTATATAAATACAATCAAAAGCACTTTTTGGCACTCATTTACACATTCAGCTGCTTGGGGGGGTTCTACACCATCCTGGAGCTTTGTTATGATGGACCTGATCTCTGATGATGCACAGCTGTAAATACAGGCAGGCAGGACGTTTAGGAGCAGCTTGTTCCTGTGAAATGTGAGTAAAGTTCAGCTTTGGGTGGTGTCTGTGCATCATCAGCACCAGACTCTGTCTTCTAGGAAGATTCTCTCTTTTCATCACTGGTCTTAGACTTGTCTTTTTCAAGGCGTTCACACTCCAGCTCTTTGATTTTTATTGCAGCAACTTCAGGACCTTGGACAATGATATCTTTAGTATTAGAGATGTTTCATATTTTCAAAACTGTATAGGTATATATATTATTAGATAACGTGACTCCATGAAAACACACCTGTCGCGGTCTGACTCTGGACTCTGACAGGGATGGAGGTTGCATTTGTCCTTAGCTGGAGATGATGTTGAGCTCCTCTTTAGAAAGCTGGAATAAAGTTTGAAGTCAGTATGTTAGTTTATACAGATGTGCAGAGTATAGTAATGTTAGTTTCTATAGCAACATGAGGGCCAAACTTTTGACCAGCGAGAAAGTTTGCACTTAGCGCTGCTCAGATAAGTAGCAACCGGAGCTAACGATATACTGTTTGTGTTATCATGCTATGGGCTAAACTTCTGCTGACATGGACTGACTTGGCATACGAACAATCGCTAACGGGTCGACATCTCGCCATGCATCAGTCAAAGTCTGCACCAATAACTCCGACAAATAACGTTAGCATGCTAGCGTTGCTAAATCAGGGGACCCTAACGTTCTTCTGCTATTCTGGTCGTTATATGATAACGTCATCTACCTGTCGACATAGACTGAATGTTTTTTGGTGAAACGACTCTATAACTATGATGAAAAGAAACAAGACACAAAGTTTGAAACGAGTTACCCACCAGTTACAAACCCAGCGTCGGACTTGCAGCCCACTGTTTCTTGAAGCTCTCTCCAACGTGTAAAAGCCTGTCCAATATTTCCTCTGGTCCGGTCACGCTCACTTTTTCTCTTCTTATCTTCATCAGTCACTGTACTTATGCTCTTAGCCTCAGCCATTGTTTCAAACAGCACAGACACGGGCTAACTAACTGGCCACTTCATTGCGTAAGCTCTGTTGACTGCAGTAGTGCTGTAAAGCGGTGCGTACTTCTCGCGAGATAACCGCGGCTCGCGGTTACAAAGTTACATACCCCAGTTTTGAGCCAGAGGACCGCTGTGCGGACCTTAGAGAGTCAACATTCTCTCCGCTGAAAGCTGTTGAGCTCTTAGATCGATTTTAAAACGACATATACTATAGGTGGAAAAGTTACATATTGTTGCTTTAACTAATGGGTGAGTAATGTAAAAAAAAATCTTAGACCTCTGATAATACTGGAGATATGACAATGGGCCAACTCAAAGTCTAAGGACAACAAAACTAAACGAACAGACGAGTGAGTATCAGAGTTACATTCACCATGTGGCCGAGAAAACAACCCCAAATGAAAGCTAATGTTGCTCCTTAACTCCTGTTTGCTAACATGTTAGCTAAACTAGCCTTATTAGGCTGAAGAGGTGTATTTTAGAACTCCCTCAAAATGAAATTTCACATTTTGCCAGATGTAGCAGTGCATGCTAAATAAAGATTATAGTTTGGGCTACATTTAACTGTAGGTGTTCTATTATCCCTACATTACAGAATACAGCTTGTTAGATTACAGTTTTGCTGGTTAAACCAAAAAGGGAAATGACTAATGCTGATCGTGCATCAAGCCCTTGCATCCCTTGATATTAAAAAAACATAAATACTGTGTTTGTAGGGGGGTCTTTTTTAAAACATGTTGCTGCACCTGATTAATATGGGGGAAAAAATCATTTTTCAATTGTCCTGTGAACCAAAACCCACAAAAAGCTTCTAATTACATAATCTATGATCGTGTACATTATATCAACTCTCTTTAAGTATTAGAAGTTAGCTTCCAATTTTTGAGATTTTGTCATTTGAGTTTTTAACATTTTCTGATATTGTGTGTGAAGTGGGCGGGGTTAGCTCTAAGATATATTATGCAATACATTTCAAACCAATAATAAAAGATACGCGCATGTCCCAGACAATCAGTTGCAACAAAACTACCCTGCCCCTGTTTGTGTTAGCTGTTCCTGACTGCACATCCTACGATGAAGATGACAGCTTGTCATGCAGCGGATTTGGAGAAACAGAGGGCAGTATGTTGAAGTCGGACAAAAGCACGCCTGCAAATGTTGCGCTCATTACCCCACAAAGACCAGGTTAACCAGTTTTGTCCAGAAAGCTCTGGACTTTGCTAAATGGCTTCGTCTAACACCCGGAGCGTGTTCTTCCTCCCACATGTCAGCCAGCCAACTGAAAGCCAACAGTTTTGCTAGAATAGCGCCTCTCAACTCCCGCTGGACACTTCTTGTGTTGTAAGTTTTTATAAAAACAAACCAACTCTCAACATAGTTCATTTTCAAACAGTATATCACATCTCTCTGTGTGGATGATTTTGACATGACGAAGGAGAAAAGCTGTAAAAAAGTGCTGATGCTAGCTCAGTTAGCTTAGATATCCCAGGATGCTTTGAGCAGTAAATCAGACGGTTGCAATACACAATGAATGGGGGCCAATTTTGATTGACATATGTGAGCTGCCACGCCCACACAGTCCTGATAAATGGTCTACCCTGCAAAAAAACGCTGTTTTCTAATAGTAACGTATGTTTATCTTTACTCCGATTTCTGCGGATGCTCTATGATACTTTAAATATCAATAACACATGCAGATTTTTTATATTTCAAGTCAGGTTTCCAGAGTATATAATATTTCTGATCTTGTTAAGTTAGAAATGGACAATATAAATGCATGGATCTATGAAAACCCTTCAGCTATGATGTTAACTCCTTGTTTCAGGTCAATATTTGCAGAACCTTTAAAAAAAAAGTGGCAATACTTTCAATTTCTGTAGCCAAGAAGCAATGTATTGTATCAACTCTAAATGCATGTTAGTATGTAGCATGTGTACACATGCAGCGTCTCACACTTTAAAGCATTCTTTAATGTGTACACCACATTAGTTTAATTGATTTCTCTGGCAGACGGTGCAGCGTTGTTGCTCACAGTGAGACTTCTTTATTTTATTCCCCTGCTTCTCTTTTCTCTTCAGCACGGTGATTTATTTGTCCTGGGGTTAGAGGCGTCACTGCCTTCACAGGCGTATACTCTCCCAATCAGTCACAGCGCGCTCCAAAGCTCTCAGCTGTCTGACAGGCTTTCTCTTCCGACAGGCCTCATGAAGGTAAACGTGTGTGTTTGTGTATAAATTAAGTCAGAGTTGAAATTTGTTTACAAGGTATTGCCTATGTGTGTGTTTGTGTAGATTCTCATGTGAAAAAGCGCCAGTGTTTCTTGCTTTATTATTGAAGCAGTTTTTCCCTATGCAAGCAGCTTGTTAAGACTAATGTGTTTATCTCATAGCACGGCTGCCACATCACGCAACCCAAAAGCATGCTGGGACACAGACTGAAGTAGCCTTCATGACAGCTTATTCCAAACAAACACGCAAAAACACTCTGGTATGATGCTTTTACATAACCGAAAGTGGGGAGAAAAGAGCGCCAACATGGCATTTATCTCTTAATTAGGCTCTGTTGTTAATGTGTGTGTGTGGAACTCTTTTCCCTTGTCAGCAACTCAAAAGGAATGAGCAATGAAAGAGGGGGCGAGGGATTTTCTAATTGACAAGCGGTCTAATTCACTCTGTCTTCCTGTAGATGCACCGGCACATAAAGCGAATATGCAAAAACCAATTGCCCTCGACAGAAAAGTGCTGGAATTCTGTTACAATAACTTTAGAAAATCCTAATGAGTGTGGCCCTGCCAACGCTGGGCTTTGGTCGCTTTCTTCACCCTTTTATGCTCATGGTAGCATGCAGAAATAATGACACACGAATAATGTGGGTGCAGTGGAAGCACAGGGGATTCTGAGAGGTGTTTTGAAGCGCAAGAGACGGAGAAAATAGGGCTAATTTAAATTGCCAGATGAGATTGGATTCTATTGTGTGGTCGGCGTTTTGCTAATGGGTGGCAGTCAAAGGAAAAGCTGGGGGAAGGATAAAAGAGGGAGGAAAAAAGGGGAGAAAAGCCTTGATGTGCAGAGCTTATTAGGGCAGGGCTGCTGAATTGGACTTGATCACTGGGGGATTCTTCGGCAAAGCCAATATATCAGCTCGCTTCCTCGCTGAAATACTGCAATGTGACTTTCCTGCATATGCGAGTACACAAATACACACTCATACATTCACAAAATGACATACTCACGAGGATTTATATTGAGTTCCCACACAGATTTAATCCAGATAAACACACACACACACACACACACACACACACACACACACACACACACACACACACATCCACTCAGTCAGAAGATTGCATGGTTTCCTCTTAAGCTCAGGGAAACTGAAGTGATGTGTGGGTGGGGGACCCAACTGGGCTCTAAATTAGCCCAGCAGAGCTCCTTCCTTCAACTCTGCTTACTGAGCAGAGAAAAAAATTTATGCATAGCTTTCTTTCAGTGCAATATGTCACACCAACTGGCATCCAATCCAACTTTGTTGTCTCAGTCTGCTTTGCTTAGCGTGAATCCATAACTTTGAAAGCTTTAAAAAAACACAATTTTCATGGACAGCTAACGATGTAATGACATCCTGCTTTGTTTGAATAATTTCAAGGTCTATATGAAGTTGGTAAAAGTACAGGTATAAATGTTCATTTTATATCTGAGGCTTCTAGAAGAACCAATTGACAGGATTTGTAAGACAAAATATGAATGCCAAACAACAAATGACAGACAAATGACAGTTGTGAGATTTTTAGTTTTAGATTATCTGTGATTTGTGAAAATTGCTCAATATGCTGGAAAAGGACCTGTGATAATCCAAGTTTCTGTTAATTGACATAACCAACCACCACAAACAACCCAGTACGTTAGATTCTTACTGTTAATGGGAGTCAGCCACATTCTTCAGTCATATGCCAGCAATTATTTGGCTACCTACAAATGGACCAACACTTACCAAAAAGCCACTACAGGACCTTTAGGATTTGCGACTCCAAAGAATGTAGCATTTCATGTTGATTCCCTTCGTTTCTCAGTTTGCATTTGCCAAGTTTGCATTGGGAAAGTCTTGTCCCCTTGCTTTACAAAAATATTACCCTATACAAGACTAACGCCGAGTTCAGACTGCATGGTATTTATGTCTGTTACAACGGCAGTTGTGTCAGATTGGTGATCACAGACATGACAGACTACACGATGCTACCTGATTTATCACAACAACTGATGTGATGACTTTGGAAGCCAGGTCTCGTCTAGCCTAGGGGGCTGGGCTAGACCTGGAAAGAAGACTGCAACATTTAAAAAAAACTTTTCCTGCCTCATACTTCCATCTCTAATCGTCAGCTTCATCATTCTCCTTTCGCATCGCCATTTTGTTTGTTTACGATCGTAAAAACTGCACGTGCCGACTTCGGCATAAGAATCCACCACCTTTTAAGCAGCTTTGTGGGCTGGCACTGGAGCTTAAAGCTAGTTGCTTAAGTAAGCATGCTAACATACTCAAAGCTAACTGATTAAGGATGTGAGGAACAAAAGCATTAACTGAGTATTGCATTATTTTGTTTGTGATACTGTATCAATTTGCCAAATCCATAGCAATGCAGCTCTCAAGCTTTTGTTTAGTTTAACCATCTGAAATCTGTTAGTCAGAATGTTCTCCAGTACAGTTTTCACCATATTATCCAATATTGTTGCACCAATACACCAACTGTATGATAATTACCTGAACAATACACATAGCAATGTTCCAGATAAAGGACGCTAACAGGAAGTTCCACAATAATTATAATTAAAGAAGACTTGAACAGCTGTTTTGATGCTGATGTTCTGGATCCATTATCCATGTAACTATGATGACCGTAACAAATCAGTCAGCAGTCAACGAAACTTCAATCATAAATCCTAACTGTCTGATGCAATAATGGGCGACACGTAGGAGCTCTGAAGACAACATGCTGTTGATAAGCAAGAAAAGAGACCTCATTTTCCTTTCTCATTCTGTCTCTCTCTCTCTTCCCTCTCCCTTGTATGTGTCCAACAAAGCATCCTTTATTCACTCTGACTTTGAGCACAAGCCCTTAATGGCTCCCAGGGGTTGGTACGGTGGCCATCTTGACAAATTCCTTCTGTCCGGAGTAGAAAGTGATACAATTTTAATAGGAATTATTTTGCTGAGATATCACATGTGGTGATGGAAGAATGATGAAAAACTACATAGTGATAAGAAGCAAGAGTAGACTGTAAAGACTGTATAGATTTTTGTTAGCATGGCTAATTACTCAACTTCTTAGCTCATATTTATACTGTTAAAGGGTTGTAACGTTTATTAAGCAAATTTTGAAGTGACATAATGTTACTGGAGTACATCAAAACCTCTCAGCCCCAATTTCCACATACTCTGTCAGCGCCACGGTTTTGCTCCGTCGGACAACGTCTGCAGCGTGCTCCGTATTTGAAACGGAGCAGAGCGTAGAGGCACTGGTGGCATGCTCCGTCTCCGGACGGCAGCGCTCGCTGTGGAAACACAATGATAGACTAGAGTGGCAGCGAACTATGGCGTAGTGCGTGTCGCTGACGGACCGCGGCGTGCACAGAGTATGTGGGGATTGGGGGTTAAGGGGTGGTTTGGTTGGATGGTGGACAAGATTACTGTTTGGATAACTTCTCCTACAATCATTCCACGTTAGCTTGTTAGAACCTTTTTAACGTCTTTATTTTTACTATGAATGATGATACTTTATAAACTGGCTCCAAGTAATCGTAAACCTTATTTCCACTATAATCTCACTTATTTCCACAGATAGGGATTGATAGCTCACATTCATTGCAACTCTGCATGAATCTGCCATGGCATTGTTTTAACACAACTCTCATCGGAACTCGCTGGATGAACGTGGCAGAGTTTCGTGGTCAGTCTTTGTTTTGACCTGGTACTAACTTTCCCAAATCATGAACCTAAAGACAATGGTTCCAAGCATTTTGCCTTAATTTCACCTCAGCTTTAACACGAAATAATTGATTTCTTAGCCACTTTCGGGAAGTAAAGAACACCAGCTTTAAACACGTAGTAGCATAATAGCATCTTAAGAGTAGATATAGCAAACTTGTAAGCAGACAAAGCAACATTGATTTTAATTTAAAAATGTGCTTCTGGTTCACCAGGACACGCAAAAACAACACAGCTCCCGGGTTCACCAGGACACGCAAACCCCTCCACCACATTAAGGTGGCAATCTTGGAGGAGCCCTCCCCTTTGGAGGTTTTCCGTGCACGCCCAACTGGGAGGAGACCCCGGGGCAGACACAGAGTTCGCTGGAGGGGTTATATATCCCATCTAGCCTGGAAACGCCTCTGAATCCCCCAGGAGGAGCTAGAAAACGTTGCTGAGGAGAGGGAAGTCTGGGTTGACTTATTGCGCCTGCTGCCACCACGACCCGACCTCGGAAGAAAATGGATGGACGGATTGATGGATTTTGTGTGTCTGGCCAACTGGTGGATTTTAGTCTTCTATTTTTTTCAACCAACTCCTAATAAAAGCTCTGCATCTTTAGCCATCAAATGCTATTTCAGGCTAACTTCTAACTTTTCCTTTTTCTGTTGTGCAATTAGAGTACAATTAGGTGTTTAAGCATTCATACTCAAAATTGTTGCTTAGTGTACCTGAAAAGAGGCAGTTGAGAACACTAAGAGGGACCAAAATTGGGTTGTAGACTGTAAAGACAGAACTATGTCAGTAGCTGTAGGACGCAAGAATGCTTCTGTAAATATGATCCAGTGTACAGATCATTTCCTGTTGTTTGTGCGACAAGTTGTTCAGAAACAAGTTGACAGATAAGCCATTGTTAACATAAAATCATTAACTGCTTCAACAATTGAGGTGGAAGTACTGAAAACAGTGATATTGAAAAGCAAATGCCCTCTTTTGTCATCAGAATTAGTCATTAGCAGGTTTTTTGTTCACAATGAATTGACGGAGTGATGAAAAATGCCAAAATGAGTCTCTTTTCATTGTTCTAAATCACATCCTTTCACAACAATATAAGACTGCAAGAAAGAGAGAAAACCCTCCCCTTCGACAGAAGCCACATTGTGTTTTTCTATTCATTGGGACAGTTTAATCATTAGAAGAAAACATCAAGATTCAACGGATGACTTCATTTAGGGTGCGTCAATTGACACAAAAAGAGTGACTAATGCAGTTTTTGATTGAGAAACTGCACCAAATGAGGCATTCTCCCAGCTGTGAACTAAAAATGTCTTCACATCCTGTAAAAACCCAGTGGGTGCTGTCATGGGTCCACTGAGTTGTTCTGCTACTTACTGTCAATGGCTCAGCTCAAGGATTTGTCTCTGAATGACATCATCAACTGTCGTTTTTCCACTGCTTGTATCCATTAGAGTGAAAGTAAGCTGTCCAAAACTATTAGCTTAAATTAATGGGTTGTTATACACTCAGCAAAATACAAAAACTGATGATCCCTCATCCTTACCAATAAATATCTGTGAACTATTGAGAAATATAAACAAATGTTTTTGCATTATTAACATAGAAATAGCAGCACTATATTGGAGGAAATGACACGTAAATAAGCAGGAATACAAACAATGCAACACTTACTTTCAACACCCCCACACTATGCCAGAAATGTCTATCCCTTGACACAGCTGCCACACTACAGGGTGCTGCCTCTGACATGTGCCAATCTGACTTGTTTACACTGGTTAATTGCTTAAAGGCACTTCCTCCAGACACAGCGCACCCATCATGGCAACAAGAGACTATGATTATATGGTCCTTGTTTGTGCTGCTGAAGAAAACACAGGGTTCAGATAGAGAAAGAGGCAATGCAGAGCCCACTAATTATGCCTGTGTGTGAATTCAAGCAATGGACGTTTGCCCCTTAACCACAGGCTAGCATGTAGCTGACATGTAGGAGCATATAGTACTTGTACTGTTTTTCTACTTTATCATAGCAGTGATGATATTTATTCATCATATTTACCTGTATTGTGTGAAAATCTGGTTTAAAAATAGAGTTAACACAAAAATGCATTTTGGGGAGAATCCATTAGCCAACTTGTTGCTGGCCTGGCTTGTTAGCATTCCTGTTTGCCAGCACCCTCGGGGGAAATACTTCCACTGCGAGCTCTCAGGCCTGGTTGTCATCACAAATATAGTCCAAAAAGGCCCCTGGGCTTTGTTAAACTCACATTATTTTTCCTGAAATAAGGCTCAGAAAGGGTAAAATGTCAGTCACAACCAGTGGGGAAAGATAACAGTGCGTCATAGCTAAAATATCTGATTCAATAAATAAAAACATCTATACTTATTGCTTGTTTTTCTGTGCTCATGTCATCAACTTACGGCGCTGAATATACCATCACTATCTCTGGGAAAATGTAATGATGTATAATGGAGACAAAAGGAGTAAATTAGTCATTTGTGAAGAAGTATAGTAATGTTGGGATGCTAAATTGAAGGTCAACTAGCTTAATAGGCTGTAATATTTCACTCTCCAACTGTTATTGAATGTCCCACGAGCTCAGTTTCAACTCAGATAATTCAGAACTGAATTGCTGCTCAGAAGTTGTGTTAATTACTTCTTGAACTGTTTTCCAGCCAACTGAATGTCCTCCAATCATGCACATTGTTGTGGCTAATAGTACAACGCCTCATTGACTGTTTGCTAATCTGCTCTTAAGAGAAACTATAGGACAAGCAATTCCTTCAGTTGGAGGAATTAAGTCAGAGATAAAACCCTCCAAATGTGTGGGAACTTGTTTTCTCATGGTTTCAACATTCAGTGTTAATTAGCATCCTGGGCTATTCTTGCTAGTGGCTCAAAGATACATTAGCCAAAATGAGAAACAATAATTAAATGCTGATGAGTTTTTTACCCCATAATTTCTCTAAAACCACTAATACTCTGCTAGATTCCTGTAGGAGGGAGATTAATAAGTGGCTGAATTATGAGATAAAACCATCCTGACGGAAAATCCTTTTAACTCTCTGATCAAAAGAAGAATATGGCAAAGGGTTTTGCTAGCTTACATTTATCTTTAGCTGCTAGTCAGGAGGAATGTGACATGGATAAAACAGAATCACTTATCAATTTAGAAATATCTGCCCCCCAAAAATGTTTGATATTTTGGGTGGTACTTTTAAGCAGCAACACCTTGTGTAAATGGCAGGAAGTAAAATTTGCTCTTTTACCGTATTAAAAACTACAGATTAAGTTTTAAGGTGTAATTCCATACTTGCAGAGTGAATTTGCATCCTTAGCCATAGACTGATGAAGTCATGGCGTCATTTCATACATAGTTACTTAGCTGATGTCACAGCTTAACATCTTGGCTAGCTTTTCCCGTTCTTGGTCGCGGCGGCTGGAGGAGAGAGGTGGGGTACACCCTGGACTGTTTGCCAGTCAATCACAGGGATGACATATAGAGACAGACAACCAGGCACGCTTATATTCACACTTACGGACAATTTAGAGTCACCAATGAAGCTAACGAGCATGACTTTTGACTGTGGGAAGAAGCTGGAGTACAAGGAGAGAACCCACGCATGCACAGGGAGAACATGTAAACTCCACACAGAGAGGCTCCTGTCGGACGGGGATTCGACGAGGAACCTCCTTGCTGTGAGGTAACGGTGCTAACCACTGCACGACCATGCAGCCCACAATACAGAAGTATTATTTATATTATGTATTTAACCTTTATTTATCCAGGTTGGTCCCATTATCTCAATGCGGGCTCTTTTTCAAGGGAGACCTGGCCAAGAATAGCAACACAGCGTTCCATCACAAAAACACTCAAACTCATACAAGCAAAAGGTGCAGAAAACCTAAAAGCTTCTTTACCATCTCAGTTCTAACTGCAAGCAATAAATGTTGCATATTATTCAACATTTATGACACCACCTTCTTCTTATGCAGCAAACATTTACAGCTAAAAAAACATCCATTACTCCGTGTGGGTGGACTCTCTTAATGAAGAAATAAAATATGTGCCCCTCCATCTTAATGTAAAGTATAGTTGTGCCTTAGGGGGTCATTATAAAACCCTAGATGATGTGCTAATCTTTGGGGCGCAGTGTGTGTAGGGATCGACCACATTGAGATGCAAAGCTGCAATGGAAAGCGCCTCTTTGCCTCTCCGGATGACGCTGGAGCTTTCCTGTTTGACACAGGATTAATAACAACAATGCAGAGATTTATTTGCTGGCGTAAAGCTTGAGGTCTCTCTTGCTTCCTGTCTCTTCAGTGGCTTTAATATTCGCCTAATTCCTGCACACTAGCACAGCATTCAGGCAGGAGATACGGAGAATGTGAGTGCATATTGTAACCTTTTTGAAGTCATTCTTTGCCTCAAGGTCCTTTGATGTCAGGGCGTTGTGCGTGGAAATGGTCTCCATTTGATTCGCACAGAAACAATTCTTCAAACATGTGAAATAAGCAGTCCTCCGATAGGGAACACAATCTCATTGAGATGCATCCTTGTGGACTAATAAAGCAGCGCCTGCAGAGGCTTTTTTTGAAGCTTTTAAGAGCAGGCCACCACTGCTTCTGTTTTGCCTTTGCACAACTTAATCGAATTTGTCAAGAAAACAACAGATGAAAGCTTGTCTGAGGCATTTCCTTTCTGTGTGTGTAGTTCTGTCTCTCTGCTTTTCTGTATGTGTGTGAGCGTGCATCCGTATCAATCCATCCAATCTCCTAGCTGAGCAGCCTCTTGAGAAGTGCTGTGGTGGCTCAATTAGTAAAGCAGCCAGCAAATTAAGGAGCCTCTTTTCCTTCCTTCCTTCCTTCCTTCTCACTTTAATTTTTTTTTTCCTCTCATACTTTTAAAGAGAAAGCCAAATTTGGGGTAATTCAAATATTTAAACTGTTATATATCCGGAGAGTCAAACAGACACCACAACACCTTTTGCCCTCAGCTATCTAAAACATTATGCTGTATTATACTGTGCATCTGCTCAGACTCAATGTCGTGTGAAGTTGAGAGCCAGAGGAGCCAATTAGAGCTCACAAAAACCATCCAGGGCCCCTTTTATTTCTTCTCCACATCAACAAATATCCAGCTTCTTCACTCAGCACCTGCCTCATTAAGAAACCCATTCAGAATCCATCATTTGTTTGCCAAATATGATGGTATATTTTTGATATTGGGGGGTGAGTTTTTGCTTCTCTCCTTTTTTGTGGGCTCTTGATTGGCCACAGTCTCATGGAGGTCAACAACCTTACATCCCAAAAGAAACAGGAAGGTGTGAGTGGTGTCATAGGTGGCTAATCGGTTCTGAGGAGACAATTTTCAGGTGTAATAACTCTTTAGTGCTAACTGAGGGAGCTGTGATGGAACTACTGGCTTCTGGATCACAGTTATTATACAAAACCATCAACGGGTGTCACAATAGTCTTTATTCCTGAGCTTGTCAGTCGTTGTTGATCCAGAAATGTCTTCTTTTATATTGACATAACCGCAGCAAACATCTACATGCTGCTTTTTATAGGTGTATTTGGCTGAAAAAACTATCGCCAAACAAGTGCAAATGTCATGTTTTGAAAACTTTAAACCAGCTTCATGTTTTGGCATATACACCTATTTGCTTTTCTTCTTGACAGTTAGATGAGAGGATTGATACCATACATGCCATGTGTAATGCCATGAAAAGAAAGTTAGCTTAGCTTACCAATCTCTTTCTGCTAAGTCTTAACAAGCATTTTGTGTTCTCGTTTTTGCCTCAGGAGACTCGTTACAAAGCTATTACAAAAGCCCCACTCAAGAGCCAGTGTTGGGTTTGTCCATTCTGGGCTACTGTAGAAACATAATGGTGCAACAAGGCAGACTAAACAGGCGAGGTTTCTCTTTCTCTGTGTGTAGAGCTCTTCCTAAGCTAATAAGAAGTATTTCTATCCAGGTGATTCACTAATGAAAACATACTTGTTAACATTTAATTTGACTTCTGCTAACAACTCTGACGATGTTTTTTGATATTATTGATGATGATAATGGCGATGGTTTTGTTTGATAACGACGATTTTTCTATACTGAGTAGAGCTCTGAAGAACAGCCGTCAATGTTGTGCTTTGCCTGTCAGCACCTGTGTCCGATTTGACTTAAAGGTGTTTGTTTGCACTTACTGACAATGTTTCCTCTTTTCTAGATCCTTGCTTATGTTGCATTAACTCTCGGATGTACGTCACTTTGGACAAAAGCATAATTGTGTAGAACTCTGCTAATAGTTACAATGATTGGACACATTGGACCAATAAAAGCTTTCTAGTGTTTCGTTGATGAAATTAAAACAACTGGAAAAAAATGGAAATAAATACAGTACAGTTCGTCATGATTGGGATGGTGTCTGGATCAAATTTTTTTCCATCAGTGACCTCCCTGGCTGGGTCAGTCCATCTCTCACATGTTCACAGCTTCACGTCTGATAACGGTTTCTGTAAGCAGCGCTTCTGTGTGTGCTTGGATTGAAGTAGGGATGTGAGGCGCTGGATTTCTCTGTGTGATTTTTCATCTGATTTGAGCCGCTCACAGCACTCTCACATTTACCCTCATGAGCGAATAAAACAAACTCCGACCGCTCGCTCACCCTTGCAGCTCTCTGTCCAGCAATCAGCGCGGGCGTACATGAACAGCGGTGGAAAATGAGAGAAACCGCCCGGCATCTTCATGAGGGATATCAGGTCAATCAAGCCCTCGGTAGGCGAAACACTGTAGTGTGGAGCTCAATAAGCGCCTGTTGGCCTCAGGGGCAGCTTACTAAATGAAAGAGGATATTGGGGAGATAGTTTAGTATTATCATCGTTCATCATCACTCCTCAGTTGGCCGTAACAGCATGGTGCTTGGTTATTTTTCTCCCCATGTGGAAGACAAGCAGCTGCCACTGATAAAGATGTATGAGTTGATTGGAGAGATTGAAAGAGGGGGAAAATGTGTATTTTATAATGGAAGTGAATGGGAAGAAGATGGATGTGTTACAGAAAAAAAGCTTGTTGGTGAGTTTCTGTTTTCTCACATTGCCATCCAACGTTTATTTACAGTGTTAGTCAATGGATTAGTTGCGGTTCTTCTTTGCTGGTTGAGGCAAAATAAGGGCTTTGGGTAAATAAAACAAACTGGTGAAAGGGGAATAAATTGGTTTGGTTATGTCTGGACACCCTTGAGGCAGAAGAAGCAGCAGCAGAAGAAGAAGTTTCAAGGATTAAGCTGAACTCAATCCTATACCATCAAAATAATTGCCTCCTATTTTGTAGATTTTTCAGTTTCCATATTAAAAAATGCAAAGAAAGAAAGAAAATCTCCATAGCTATAGTACTCACAAGGTATTTCGAGGGCGGCAGCAATTTCTCTCCACCTTTTTTCCTTTTCCACTATTGCGGTAGAAAGGGTATAACACGCCAAAGAGGCAGTCTTGCTCTCTCAACAGCTCCACCAGTTTCTCCTCCTTTTCCACAGTCCAGGAGAACCACACGTTCCTACGCGTCCCCGCAATGTTTACTACTTTGCAGCTCCCTGTGTGGTGCTGGCGAGGCCGCTCCTATTGGTTGTTGACCATGGTCACGTCATTGTGCAACACAATTTGCAAAGGACAAGACTACAGACCTGCGAAAATATTAAACATGTTTAATTTTATGTTAACACCAAGACGAGAAGTAGACTGCCTTAAAACAGCCCAGATTGAGTTGTTTTTTTTAAGATTAATTTTGGTGCTTTTTGGGCCTTTATTGTAGGGATAGGACAGTGGATATAGAGTCGGAAATCAGGGAGAGAGAGAGAGTGGAGAATGACATGCGTGAAAAGAGCCACAGGTGAGATTTGAACCTGGGAAGCCACTTGGAAGACTATAGCCTCGGTACACTAACCACTGCTCCACCTGCACCCTGCTCAGATTGAGTGTTAAGATCACTTTACACCAAACGACGAGATCACGGGAGTTTGCGCCTACTCCAGCATAACGCTCATGATTTTATTCAGACTTTGGAAATGTGTCTGTGACTTAGACTTGCTTGAAATGTTGTTTTGTGTAAGGCGAGCCAATTCCCCTTGAGAGGCAAACATTTTCATCTTTTACAGTATGTGAAAAAAACAAACACTTTTTAAATAAAAAAAAGAGTTCACATTTTTAAAAATAAATATCAATCTATAACTACAATAATAAAGAAAACAAAAAGAAACATTTTCTCCATAACTGATTCATATCGGACCTTTGAGATGTCACGTCTGTCTTTGATGATGTCAGACTTTAAGCTGGAGGAAAATGACATCATGACAAAAAAGGACCCCACAGTCATTGACATCATCATATCCCTGAGTGATGTCACTGGAGCGAGGTCATACGGTCATTCTTTGCTGCGCTTTAAATAGCCCGCTGTCTTCCTTATCTCTCCTCCCCCCCTCCTCCCCCGTTACTCACGACATCCTCCGCTCATTCTCTCCTCCGCTCATTTGTCCCCTTTGCCTTCTATCCTCAACATTTTTTTTCCTTCAATCGCTTGACAATACAGTAGCAGCTTATCTCACTCTCTCTCTCTCTCTTTCTCCCTCTCTCTTTAACTTCCCCCCTTTCTCCCACGTCTTTTAGCAAAGGGGGGGGGGGGGGGTTTGTACGGTAACATTGCAGGCTCTTTGCTAGATTAATTTGCTGGGGCTGTGGCCTGCGTGGCACTGCTTACTGTACGCAGTGAAAGTCACTCAGGGATTAACGGCAGGCAGAAAGGCAACGGCCCCCACCCACTTGCTGCCTCTGCAGAAACAGACCCCCCCCCCCCCACCCACCCTCCTTCTCCTCCTACATCTCCCTCCCTCCCAAACCTAACCTCCGTCTCTCTTTCCTCTCTCACTCAAAACCACTTTCTCCAGCTCTCATACCTCGTTCTCTACCCCAACCCTCTTTCTTTTCTCCCTTTCCATCCCATCAACCCCCTCTCTAGTTAATTACTGTAATGGGCCAGCTGTCCTTGGGGGGTAGTTGGAGGGCAGGGGGTGGAACCAGTGGAGATGCTGCATGGTTCAGCTCTGTCATGCTTCTTACCTCCAGCACTGACACACAAATAACTGTACACTGTTCCAAAGATTCAGACACATGGTCATATGTACTGTAGACTTACACATACGAGACACAGACAAGTTGCATAAAAAACTACATTCTTCCATCAGGTTATCAAAAATATGAATCTGACTTTATCACGTTTTTTATCTGTCTGCATATTAAAGTTGCAATCCTTAAACCTGTTATTAAATGGGGCACCAGATGGCCTCGAGGTTATGTCGCACGTCCCATGTACAGAGGCTATAGTCCTCATCTCAGCGGCTTTGAGTTCGAATCCAACCTCAGCCACTTTGCTGCATGTCATCCCTCACTCTCTACTCCCAACAGTTCCTGTCTCTCTTAAGCTGTCCTATCCAACAAAGGAGAATATCCTGCTGCATTCTAACATCAGCTCACTTGGAATAGCTGCAGAAAAAATACTCTGGGTCCGGCAGGAGAATCTCCAGGTAACGTCCAAGTGAAAAATGTGTCTGTTAGCTTTCACACAGCTGTTTTGTCAAATATCAGGAGTTTTCCAGGAGTTTTCTGCAAGTGTAAAAGCGAGGTACTTTTTTGAATGTCAATACTTTGAATGCCCGCAGTGCCAAAAAAAATCCCTCCCGCTTGTGTGGTATTGCCCCGAAAATGACTGCCTAAGGATAGTGTTATGTAAATTCTTACTAGGATTCCCTCACTTACTAGGCTAAAGATTTCATTTTTTGATGAGAATTATTTTACATATTAAAGAGTGAATATTAAAAAAGTAGGCAAAAGAAAGAGAAATGGAAACAGTAAAAGGACTAGAGTGGGAACAGAGAGCATGTTTCGTGACAGTAAAAGACGGCATGATGGAGACTGATGTGTTGAGGTCGATGCAGCAATATACCCAAAGTGTCTACGCACGGGGGATCTGGGGTTTTTGTGTGGGAACTTATTGGCCCGGTTTGAGGATCAGTCAGCTGAAACACTTTGGCTGAAGCTGACAGCTGTTTGAGAAATGCCAAATGGTGCTGGCAGAATGCAAGCACACGCACACACTCTTACTCTCCTATCCACACATGCAAACTCCCAGATCACACTTAAATATGAGCAGATATAGTCACAAACAAAAAGTTGATGGCAACATTTGCGAGTGTGTTCAGCGCACATAAGCAAACCTACTGAATCCCCCGACACACATGCAGGATAGTCAACACTGCCAACTGCAGATGAGGCAGCATATGTCTGTGCTTATAAGAGACACTAAGCGGACATGACTTTCCTCAATCAAGCCTGTTTAACTTGATCATCCGTCTGGCTGACTTGAGGAGGAAATCTTCTTAACCCCTTCAGTGTTCAGTGTTGGGACAATTATGGCTTTAAAGCTAGAATCCACAGTTAAGTATTTGTCATTAAAGCACCATGAATTCAGATTGTTTGCCTACGCTGCTTTAATACATAGGAGGGTAATGATGGGAGTCTTTTTTTGGAGTGGTTCCATTTACAACTGAGAGAGACTTGGCCAGGAGGAGGGTGTTTAATTGAGAGATTCAGGGGGTTCACCGAGTGCACCGTCGAGCCGTAATGGGAACACTTCTAGAGGCTGCTGGGTTCATTATACACTATATTGCCAAAAGTATTCACTCACACATCCAAATAATTGAAATCAGTTGTTCCAATCACTTCCATGGCCACAGGTGTATAAAATCAAGCACCAAGGCATGCAGTCTGTTTCTACAAACATTTGTGAAAGACAGGGTCGCTCTCAGGAGCTCAGTGAATTCCAGCGTGGTACTGTGATAGGATGCCACCTGTGCAACAAGTCCAGTCGTGAAATTTCCTCGGTCCTAAATATTCCACAGTCAACTGTCAGTGGTATTATAACAAAGTGGAAGCGATTGGGAACGACAGCAACTCAGCCACGAAGTGGTAAGCCACGTAAAAAGACGGCGCGGGGTCAGGGGATGCTGAGGCGCATAGTGCGCAGAGGTCGACAACTTTCTGCAGAGTCAATCGCTACAGACCTCCAAACTTCATGTTGCCTTCAGATTAGCTCAAGAACAGTGCATAGAGAGCTTCATGGAATGGGTTTCCATGGCCGAGCAGCTGCATCCAAGCCATACATCACCAATTACAAGGCAAAGCGTCAGATGCAGTGGTCTAAAGCACGCTCCCACTGGACTCTAGAGCAGTGGAGACGCGTTCTCTGGAGTGACGAATCGCGCTTCACCATCTGGCGATCTGATGGACGAGTCTGGGTTTGGCAGTTGCCAGGAGAACGGTACTTGTCTGACTCCATTGTGCCAAGTGTAAAGTTTGGTGGAGGGGGGATTATGGTGTGGGCTTGTTTTTCAGGAGCTGGGCTTGGCCCCTTAGTTCCAGTGAAAGGAACTCTGAATGCGTCAGGATACCAAGAGATTTTGGACAATTCCATGCCCCCAACTTTGTGGGATAAGTTTGGGGATGGCCCCTTCCAGTTCCAACATGACTGTGCACCAGTGCACAAAGCAAGGTCCATAAAGACATGGATGAGAGAGTTTGGTGTGGATGGACTTGACTGGCCTGCACAGAGTCCTGACCTCAACCCGATAGAACACCTTTGGGATGAATTAGAGCGGAGGCTTAGAGCCAGTTCTTTTCGTCCAACATCAGTGTGTAACCTCACAAATGCGTTTCTGGAAGAATGGTCAAAAATTCCCATAAACACACTCCTAAACCTTGTGGACAGCCTTCCCAGAAAGTTGAAGCTGTTATAGCTGCAAAGGGGTGACCGACGTCATATTAAACCCTATAGATTAAGAATGGGATGTCACCTAAGTTGATATGCGAGTCAAGGCAGGTGAGCGAATACTTTTGGCAATATAGTGTATATATTTTTTTAGAAATCTCTGCAAATTTTGTCTGTTCGAAACTATAAGTCAAACCGTAACTCTCCTGGTAGCTTTTTAGCTCCAAACAGTGTTCCAGGGATCCATTTTTTCCTTTGAATCAAGTTTGTTTAATTCAGAAAAGATAGCATAGAATTGTTTAATTTCTCCAGCTTTAAAATTTCACTACCAAATCTACATAGTGCACCTTTAAATAAAGAATATCTCTTGAGCGTCACAGCCTTGTGTCACTGTTGCGGGCCAACCATGTAACTTCTCACGTAGCATTTTATCTTCAAATACGGTTCCAGGGATCACATTTTCCTCTGAGGACAGTTTGTGTATAGAGTTATGAACATATACTACAGAATCTGTACATTTCTTCAACTTTCACATTTCTCTACCAAAACTTCGTAGTGCACCTTTAAGAGATACTTTGGATGTCGCCTCAATGGGTCGTCCTTTATGTTCCATCAGGGAAACAGGTGAATCCTGTCAAAAAACAGGTTGTCAATTTTTTTTTAATCAGTAGGTCAGCCAATTTTTTTTTTCAAGCAAACATACGTAACATACGAGAGAACAAAGCTTTTCAAACGTATGGTTTGTTTTCTTATTATTTGTGTTAGCAAATAATTAATAATGCTTTTTGACTGTAATAGCATTGTGAGTTTTGTTAATTTAAAATTTAAATACTTTAAAAAAAAATGAAACAGGCAGGTCATATATTACTGTAAAACCCATCAAACTTCTCTCTGTGTTACAAAACAAAATAAAAAAAGTTGTGGAACAAAAAAAAGTAAAAACAATAAAATTCATTTAAATGAACTGTAAAAGACATTACAATTATTTTCAAAAAGTTTTCAAAATAATATTCAGCGGGTCTTTTTGAGCTAGCCACAAACTGACAATTGAGGAGCTGCATTTTTTTTGCACTTCAGCTCTGGCTTCATTTTAACACAAGAAGTTGCCGCTTGGGCAAGACACTGAACCTTGAATTGCTCCTGCTGCGTTACCAATGGTTTGTGAATGCGTGTGAAGGAAGTTGTATCGTTAGGTGGTCGCAGCCTCTGCCTTCAGTGTGGGTGAATGTCACATGTAGTGTAAGAAGCACTTTCAGTAGTCAGAAGGTGCAAGTCCATTACCATTTACCATAACTTTAGTGGTGACCCTGACACCATCGAAATGATTGTATATTTACTTTTCCAACTCGTTTCATTTTGTCAGCAAATAGTAGTAACAACTAAAGCTCAGAAAAAAATCCATGTGATCATGAATCTAAAAGTCTTTTAGAGCTTCAAAAGGAAGTACTTGTGTGTAAAATAAACCCACTTAAGAACACTGAATGGAGAAAATGAGACTGAAGACACAGTGAAGTACATGAAGTGACCACACTGGCTTGACATTAAACAAGTTGCTGCCGTTATTTTTGCTGATGTTGCGAGTTTACAGAGCAAAATGTAGCTCAATAATGGATATTTATTTTGCACTAAAGGCACAGGAACAGCATTATATGGTTCACTTTTCCGCATAAAAAAAAAAGTTGTACCATCATCATTATAGCGTATGTCAACATGCGCTCACGTACACAAACCGATACAAAAGTCAGGGGGTTAGAATGATGTGGTGGTTTTGACCTTCAGATGACACCATATGCTTCATTTCCTCCTTCAGTGTTTACTCATGAGTGTCAGGCTAGACGTGCGTTCGTGTGTGTGTGTGTGTGTGTGTGTGTGTGTGTGTGTGTGTGTGTGTGTGTGTGTGTGTTTATAGATTTTCTGTTTCTGTCTGTCAACAATAGTAAAGGCCTATGTGTGGCCTTTGATGTATTAAAGAGAAGAGAAATGACAGCTAAGGGATTTGGTAGAGGAAGGGAATGGGGACAAAAACATATGGATACATACACACAGAAACACAAACACACAGATACACACAGAGAAAATATACATGTATGTATGGAAATGTGGAAAGAGTTGTATAAAAATAATAAAATAATCGTCAGGAGGAGAGAGAGACCTCACATCACTTTCAAATTGCTCTAGTGCCCCTGCTTATTAAGTTGATTATGATGTGAATATTTACTGTTACTGCTGCTAGCTTGCTGCGCGATAGCCTGCAGCTATTAACATCTCAACTGAGGCATTTAGTCCCACAAACACACACATCTGTCTTAACAGCCTTCCACGTTTTACATCAAGTACTTAACCCATACTGTATATGCATGAAGCAAATTACCAACACCATACACATTACAGTTACTAACTTATTTATGCCCAAAAGCATAAAATCATTTAATTTAGCCTCTACAAAACTCCTTTGTTTAGCTTCCTTGCTAACATGTTGTTAGCTAGGAATAAGTTGGCTCTGGCACTCGCGCTACCATTTCAAAAATAGTCAAAGAAGAAGCACATTTTGGAATTCGTTAGCCTCAGCTTGGTCTGTAGCTGAGCACAGCCAGGCTAGTAGCATCAATCTTCTCATCTTACTTTGCAAGAGGCATAGTTTCTGAAATATCTCTATTTTCCTTTAATCCTGTGTGTATCAAATACCATTTATGTTATGATTATTCATGTTGTGATTCTGATACTGCTACCTCTCTCCTCTTCTTGTCAACGAAAGGCATTTTGTAAATGACTTCCATTCTCCACTGAAAATCACATTTACTTCCCTCTACTTGATTTAATAGAGACTACATAGAGAATACATTAGCTAGAAGCTTATTTTGATGCAGCTGGATAAGCCAATCCACTGATTAGAGTTCAATAAGTGTTGTTTTCGGTTTGAAAATTAACTCAAGGTTGTTCTCTGCTCACAGATATGACCCGTTCTGGTGCAGACAAAATAGTTACTTGTTACTGACTGAATGTTTGCAGACTTCTGCCATTTCATTTTGCAACCGCTGTGCTGAGCGCTGGCTGAAGGGGTAAAGATCAGAAGCCATGGAGAGGTCAGCCAACCAGACAGACTGTTGGCTCCCACTGGAGAGACTCTAACAAGATGCTCATGTAATGTAGATGGCTATATGAAACAGAGTGGCAGATGCAGACCAGGGTTTTTTCATGGTCATCTGCGTGGTGCTAAAATTTTGTACGCTGCTCTACTCCACCAAAGGGCAAGGGTTGCCATTCTGCGGATGACATGACGACCTTTGTGGAACTCAAAGTAGGTCATCCTACATTATGGGGAGAAATAAAGAATTCCATTTTTTTGACGTGTGTGTATTAATATATAGATTTTTTACAAGTGTATGTGTATATATATCTATATTAGGACTCTCTGCATTAACTAATTAATCAGGATTAATTATGGTCTAAAATGAATGCATACATTTTTTTAACATGTCATGTTGGATATTAAAAATGTAAACGACTAACAGTAGAATCTGGCGGCTCAAACTGACAAATCCATGAATATTCTCTTTTAATCCAATTGTGTGTTACTACTTTGCGGCTCAATCAGAAAATAGCTTTTCTGAACATGGTCAAAGCTGTCAGATGTGCAGATATAATGCACTGTGACTACGAAGACACATTTTTGCCTTGTACTGTTCGAGGAAAGAAGGAAAAATGGTGGAACATCGTCTGCTATGTAGTCATGTCGCATGTTTGCCCTGCATACTGTTTGTGTTCTCGTCTTTTCTCTTCTCTGTCACAATGGGATGCACATTACAGTCAACAGAACCACCAGGGTCACCTTTACAATAAGAGTAAACATACTGCAGACGGTATCTGCTTACACAATACAAATAACTGATATGAGTGTGTGCACTTCTATACTGACTAAGGCAATATCTGCAGTGTATTTACAGATCTGAACATCTTTATAAAGTGTCACAGTAAATCAGTATTAAAGCGGAAAAACAGGATAACGCAAAGAAGATTCGTAGCAGATCTTTTGGAAACGTATCAGTAATTTTTTTTTCGTATCGTCTCCACTTCAGCGGCCTCATGTTGAAGGATTGAAGAGCACTTGACTGTCAGGGTCGTCTGCATTGCAGGACCTAGGGGGCACGGACGGAATTAGAAAGGAGAGAGGGCAGCTGGTTATTAAAGTTAACAAGGGATTCATAAGACCTCCACAGTGCAAATTATCTGACATCATCTGTCAACGACTTTAGAGCTGAATTAAGGCAAAATGAGAGAACTGTGCTACAGTGCATTTCCTTTCAATGAAAATCCTGAAACTTCACTGTAATGTCAAACGCCAACAAGACCTGACGCCTTGATCCAATCGACCATCTGTTCTGTGTGTACAGGTTTGCGATCAGCATCTCTTAGCGTATGCCTGCCCTGAATCACAGAACATAACAAACACGTCAGTCAGTAATGGTGAGAGACCAACAACCTTCGCCTCTTTCTTTTTTACCTATCAGAGATTTTGCCCTCTTAGATAGGAATCAGTACCTCACATCTTTAGGCAAAACAGGACTGAACATACCATTTAAAGCCTATATAGTAAATATATTTACAAAACCAACAGATCAAAAGACAATTAAAAAAGTAGTATTTGTAGTAGCAAACAGACACACTGACTAGTTAATGTCTTTTATCTTATTGTTCTATTTTAAGCCCAATGAGTTTATTGATTGGGTTCATTCTCAACCATTTCCTTGGGGGTTTTTTAATCACCACGATCAGCTTCTGTCAGGAGGTGTGGGGAGTGGGACGCAGGTGCGGACCCAGGGGTGTCTTGAAGTTATCACAGAGGGATAAACCACAAAAACCGCAAGCGATAGATTGGAGAGGGGAAAAAAAATTAAACTGTATGCAGCCCAAACAAGCTTCCTAAACTAAATAATGCCCCAAAAATTATTAACTAAACCACTGCTTCCATGAAGAGTACCAAGCACTGAGGGAATGCTACTTTCAGAGTCATGATAGTTTTCGAAACCCTGCCTTTAACAAAAAGCCAAGGCTTCCAGGGAGACCTTAACAGTTAACACAAAAGGCTGGAGTAGCAACAACACTGTCCAGCACCCCAAGTTATACTCTGGGAGACCGGCAATGGAAATCTAAAACACAAAAAGTTTTTTTTTGCTGTTGTTTATACTACACAACTGTAGACAACTTCAGAAACCGCAGGGAGAACCTCTCACTACCTCTGAAGGTGAGATAATGAGTCAGCACAGAGCACTGGAGACTCAGAGTATATAAAAGCTCCCCACACCTGGGCTTAATCAAAGCCAATCAGTTACACACACACCTGACTGCAGTGAGTTGATTCTCTCACCATTCTCACTGAGCAGAAAGAGTGAGTGCCCTCACAGCTACCTTCATTATAAAACCTCCAATAAACAACACTCCCGTCAAAGCACTGAGGATAGGTATAGGGAAAGTTAGCGACTAGCTAGCAGTGCATTTACAGTAGCAGACATTTGTTTCAGTAGTGTTGAAAATCTCAAGTAAAAATGAACTGTTGTTTGCCGTTTATTTGTTAGGGCGACACAAACATGACCCCAGTGGAATGATAATGTTATTGTGTTTGATGTTTCTCTAAAATAAACAACTGTTTGCTAACTAGTTCGTGAATCAGCTTAAATGAGCTGAGCCAGTTTCCAAAAATGTTTTTAAAAAAGTGTTCCAACCCAACTTCTCTTTGCGGGTTGTTGTGACATCCTAGACCTTTGGTTGTTTTTAGCGGGTTGTAAATGTGTTTCTGGAAAATAAAAGATGTTACAAAAATGTCTATGCTGTGCTTTTATTTTGAAGGGCATGTCTCAGTTTATTTGTTTCGTCAGCTTTTGTCCCATCTTAGGTTCAAACTGCACCATTCTTACTGAAATACCATTTGAGTAGTTTAAAGTGATTTGTCATTAAGGTAGTGGGTCCTGAAGCTAGACCAGTTTAGAACCACTGTCCTTGAAAATACTAGCCTATAAGTTATATCTTTATTTTGAAAATGTGAAGGCTTTTTCCGAGATGTACTTCTGTCAGTGCAGAGCTAAAACACATAGATCCAAAAATTAAAACAGTCTATGGTACTTTCACACTGGCACACAACTCATGAAAACTTCCTGAATGTTTTTGGGGTGGGCTTCATGGGTGAACACAAACAGCTAATTTTTTCATTCTACTTTATCCGTAATTTTTCCTGCCAGTATCAGTGCTTAACGTGGATAAAAATAAGTGCTTTATTCACCTGTTGTCAGTGCGTCACACAAAAAAAGAACCTCTGCATCTCTGCATTCACATTCTCAATATACAATTTTCACAATTCATTAAGATGCTCAGCCTTGTTATCACCAATTGCAGAGATTAAACACCCACTCCAATCACTTGACACCCCGAGTCCCTGCTATGTGAGAAGCTAGTTAGCTGACTTTTAGAAGTACTTATTGCACCCAAGCATTTTGTCTTTGCCAATGAGCCAGTTGATCTGGCAGCAAACATACTGTTCTTAAACCTTAGATCTTGCCTTTCATTTTGAATTAGATTAATGTTGACGTTGAGAGCTGTGTCATCATCCAACTCAGCTGCGGTTTGTGTCTTCTTTGTGACTTTTGGACATCTTGTTATAGTCTCTCCACTGGGAGCCCTTCTGCCAAGCAACAATGCCATTGTGTACGTTTTTACTCCACTTTTCCTCTTATATGACAAAGTAGTGACTGGCGAGTTCATGTAAATTTGATGATCTTGCCTAAACACACCAGTGAGCGTCACGTAATGCCCATAAACAAAGGCGTGGGTCATAGGTGTACAACGTAACCTCCACCTCTTTTTACTTATGGTCCATGGTAAACATCTGGTGCTATCATGAATCGCAAAGTTAAGCTGTAATATGGAGATAACAGGAGAGGGTACTGGCACCTGTTGAGAAGTTTCAGTACTCCAGAAGAAGTCCTGGTACGCCAGGGGGTAAAATGTAAAAGTGGCGGTACTGCGACCTGGAGCCTACCAGCCCATTTACAGTAAAGCACTGGCCAGCACCCTTGTAACTTTCTTATGTATAGTCGAGTTGAGCTGATGAGAACGCAGCAGGAAATATTGAGGAAAATCCATTGTGACTGAGTGGGAAGCTTATTCAGGTTTATCTTTATTAATTTTTGGGAGATAGACTTCTTCTGTGTGCTAGTTCTTTACACTAATTGGTTTGGAAATGGCCTCAGGAAATATGGGAAATGAAGCGCTACTGCATAAAAAGGCTCACTACAAACAGATATTATGTAGCAAACAAAAACCACAGTGTCAGACTGCTTCTACTGCTGTTTTTGATCTTAAGGACATTTGCTGGGTTATTATGGGCCCATTTTGGTTTTCATTCTTTGGCATTTAAAGACAGAATCCATTGGCCCTAATAAATTCAAAATAAAAACAAAGTTACTGGGTGTGAATAATTTGTCAAAGAAAAAAGAAACAACTGTGCTCATGTGGATAAGTTTGCAGTGTCTTACTAATATTAGATTTCAATGTCATATTGTAAGACAATCAGTCCAAATCAATTCTTACATCTTAAGATATTATATACAGGTCAAAGATGCCAGCTTGAGTGTCCACCCTCTGCTCCATTTCAACCAATATGAAGCTATTTTGTGCAGGCAACTGTAAACCATTCAATAAATGTCATATTTCAGAACAGGCAGTCTGACAATGATATCAAACGAGGTATTGAGTTTGCACCCAAATTGAACTGTCTGGAGCTGCAGGGCTCGTCAGTTTTAAACGGCCACAGACACTAGTATTAGTGTGACAAGCAAAATGACTTGCTTCTTTCAGTAGAAAAGACGCACAAACTTTGGTTCAGACCAGACTTCAATTAACAAGAGCCAGATTTGAAAACAAGTGGAGTGCAGTTGTGTTTTCCTTTGTCAGACCTATAATGAATATAAATGTTGTAACACAGCAGGCTCAATTAAGTAAGGGAGTTAGGCTGTTGTTTTATGTAACACTGTATTGACTGTTTATAAAAATAGATGACGAGTCTCAACCTCCTCCTGTTGTACAAAAGTGAAGCCAAAATAACGTACGCAGTGAGTGCTGACATCTTGTGCTGGAGATGCAATTTTGACAGAGAGTCTGCGCACTAGAAACTTGGACTATTGACGTCCCGCCCCATGCGTTTACCAAAACCTGTTAACCTACCATCACCACGACAAAGATCCTCCCCCTCAGGTCAAACCACAGCGGAACAGATTTTTGTGTTGGTTAGAAGCAGACACTCACGGCTATGGAAAGTTTTATGACTTTTGTGTTAGCGTCCGTTCTGTTCCTTCTCTACTCTGCTAACCCGGTGCCCACAGTAAGGCAGGAGCTGCATTTTTCAGTAGATATGTCAATCATGGCTTTAGACTCCTTACAATAGCATCAGATACAAAATTAAAACCAAGCATCTCAGAAAAATGAACACTTGGACATAAATCAGAATTAAATGAACTAACTATAATGACAGAAACCATGTTTGAGAAAAAAATATTTGATTTGAATTTAGATTTTATAGTTTGACCCATGCATGCCCCATCGGTTATCATGGAGGAGGTGAACTTTACTTTATGACCTACACTGCAACCAGTTAGTAGGGGAAGCTTCAAAGGAGTTGACCTCATTTTTAGGGAGCTATCTTGTCATCCTTCTTTTGGTTTTCAAATTTTATGCTAAAAACACTTTACCCGGTTTTTCAAACACTAATATGTCTCTAGTCTGTCTACAAGCACCCTAATTATGAGAAAAGTCCATCCTCTCCGTCTTTTCTCTGCTCCACTAGTCAGAAAATGTGTGCTTAAACAGCCCGTTTTTCCGAGATTTTCTCTTCATGACATCACAAAGGGCAGTAACCCCTCCAAGGAGAACCAATAGATCCTCAAACTCTTGTATCCCTTCAGCTATCAGGCTGTTGAATGCTGAACAATTCTAATTGAATTGACTTGACTGTATTGACTGTTACTGTGTAGTGATGTCACCTGTGAGGTCCATTCATATTGTGTATCTATTTTTTAGATACATTCCTGGCGTTGTATTTATGAATGCTAGATTGCCAGCTCTGGCTTCTCACTTGTCGACCTGTTCGTCTGCTGAATTGTTGTTACTGACATGTGAATGTAACTGAATGCCGCTGTGATGTGTCTGTTTCCTTTGTGTTGTCTTTGCTTCTTTCAATGGCTCGGTAGGCTGTGAAACTGTATTGCCCTTCTGGGATAAATAAAGTTGTCTGAATCTGAATAACCCCTCCCTCAAGTGGGTGACCCTCACAGCTAGGTGTTTGTTCTGCCCCCTGAGTCTGAATTCTCATCATAAGCAATTGGGCATGGTGCGAGAAAGCCAGAGCCACTCAAGCCCTTCCAGAGAGGGGCGTGGTCCAACACAGCTCATTTGCATTTAAAGCTACAGATGCAGAAACAGCCTGTTCTGAGCAGGGCTGAAATAGAGGGCTTATAGGCATAATCAAATACAGGATCTTTGGCTAGAAACTTCACAGACATGTTTTGGGGAGCTCTGAGATTTATTTAAATTTGTTGAAAACAAGGATAATATGTGACCTTTAAATTTGTACTGAAATATATATTGTGCTGACAATGTAGTAGCTTTCTACAGCTGGGTCAACAGTGTGAGATGTGATGTGTCTTAACGGAGAAAAAATGTCTTCTGAGCATATTTTTTAACTCATTATTTTATCTATTTATTTTTTCTAATTCCTGGATTCAGCACATTGGCTGCTGATTCAACAGGTATGCTAAAGGCCCATTACTGGAGATACTGGAAAAAACAAACATTTCTGCTAAAATTTGATATTTTGGAATAGTTAAAAACTTAAATGGTTTATGTTACAAAATTTCCTGAGAAGATATTGTTTTCATTTGTGTGTGCTGTGTCCATGCTTGCAGACAAGGTGTAGTTTAGGTGGATGTGTTATTTGTGCACTGTTTGAGAAACATAGCTGTCATAGGAGGCCAAGTAATGCACTCTTTCTGACCTTCTAACCCTGAAAACATCCCCTCAGACAAACCAGAAGTGTTTGTGTTTTTCGTGCTTGAAGGAGAAATGGAGCCAGTCTCCATGACCCTCCACGCGTTGTGATCACGCTTCCGTACACACAAACACACATTCAAGATGTCAGGCCAGTTTCACACACCAGTGAACACAGTGTTGCTACACCTTCTCTCCCATCGCGTCACACCTTCTCGTGAGCTCTGCCCCTTTTTTATCATCCCTTCTCTTCTGTTTATTCAGTCGTCCATCA
The DNA here is from genome assembly GCA_020745685.1 of Tautogolabrus adspersus. Taxonomy (NCBI): domain Eukaryota; kingdom Metazoa; phylum Chordata; class Actinopteri; order Labriformes; family Labridae; genus Tautogolabrus; species Tautogolabrus adspersus. The sequence continues at coordinate 8,417,696 of CM036556.1, read as the reverse complement.
CTCCTCTTGCACCTCTTCACCCCTGCTGCCGCTCCCTCTGTTTCCCTTTCCATCATCCCAAACCTCTATTCACCTTCTTTTTTTTTTTTACTGGACTGTCTTACCCTTATCTCAGACAATCTTTGAGGATGTTCAGGGTAAACAATCCTGATGTAATTCCATCGAAGATGGTTAGAAAGGACATGGATGTTGCTGGAGCTCTTCCTGCTGCTTTCGTTATGTATCTGTGAGTAAGTCACACATGAAAATCATTCATTACAACAACGAAAAGCAACACACCACATCATACAACTTTTACAATTTTGCAATTCAGCTACAATTTTGCTTATACAGTACATGTCGACACTTTGACCAATCTGAAACCCAAAATGTTTGTTGGAAAAGCACTAGCGTAACTTTGCATTAAAGATCCCATATTATGCCCTTTTTTGGGTTCATATATCTAATTTATGTGCCTACTAAAGTACGTTCACAATCACTAATGTTCGAAAAAAGTGTTTGTTTTCATATACTGCCGATCGATGCAGCCCGTCTCATCTGCCTGTGTTTGTTACGCTCAGAAGTGCCCACATCAGGGTCCCCACGTGTGCCAAGTCTGACCTGATTGGTTGGTCGATCTGCTCTGTTGTAATTGGTCAGTCGTTCGGACAATTCTCGAAAATGTTACGCCCCTTTTACCATATTGGGAAAGCAGCTAATGTGCAGCATGAGCTTGTGCTTGCCACAACGAGCCAATGGGCTTGGATCAGTGACATCATCGCAGTGTGATGTCACTTCAATTTTTCAACGAGGGGGGATAGAACCGAGCGTTACATGCTACTACTGCTACTGCTAACAGGAGGAGGTAGGAGAAGCCGCGTTTCCGCGGACTTTGAATTTTTGCACATAGATGTGCCTAAACATGCACAAGACACCTGGAGAACACACTAAAGAGCATATAAAACCAGAAAAAGCATAATATGGGACCTTTAAACAAGCTGTTTGGGCATTGTACAGCATCCTGACAATATCCTTTATATTTCGTTAACAAGATATTCATTTGCCCAGCTTGCTTGACTCTGTGATCAAAATCCTCAGCAAAAAATCTATTGCGATGTAATAAAAGCTTATTTCTCATGTCACTTAACATTAGCTGATAAGTAGCCTATACGCTACACTGGCTTTTTAGCTAAAATCACTAAATGCTAACATCACTTCAGATTGGTTAGATTACCAAATTTTGGCAAATGCAGACATTCAAATCTACATTTTTAGTCAAGTAAGGCGCAATCATTTTTTTTTTACCATTGTTTAGACAAAATACATAACTCTATTTTAGCTGTTAACTTAACTTTCTTACAGTTTCTTCCAACACAATCACCCTCTTTCATCATGCTGTTGTCTAAATGAGACAGGAATGAATTTACACAGAAATGCAGCTCCTTTTCAAACTTCCACGTGACTACTCTGTTGAAACGACGATAATTTATGGGGAGAAAAATTGAAGAAAGAAGCACCACAGTCATTTCCGTACGTTTTACGTGATGTGGCAGGGAACTTGTTAGCAAGCACGTCCCTATGCATCCAGAGCACACGGCGGAACAATTCTGTTTCCTGTATTCTGTTGTGTGTCTCATAATCAGACTCTATCTCTATTAAAGTATTTCTTTTATTTTGAGGGAAATATCAGGCTGTTAAGGTGCCAATTGCTCCACTAATAATCATCAGCAAGTTGGTAACCGTGGTTGCTCATTGTTTTGTGCTAAGCAATTAGTGTAGGGGCTATTTTTAGACCTTGAAAACCAGACATTACTGCAAAAGTTCAAGAAAAGTCAAAGCAATAACACAAAACGATAAAAAAAAAGACCTCATAAAGCTCTTTAGAACTACAGATTTGGGTGATAATTCCCTTTAGCTTTATTATAATCAACCCTTTTCACATACTGTAGACATAAAAAGAATCACATTATAGAAACACTGATATAGCAGCTTAAAATGTGATTCAGTTTCTGCTGTTCACAATGAAAACTTGAGCCCCTTTAGTCCACAAACATCCAGCCCAGCTGCCCTGTCTGCCACTGAAATGAGGGACAAATGAAGAGTTTGTCACGGACCACTGAACAGTACACCTGAGAGGTTTCTCTCTCTATCTATCCCCCCCCCAACCCAACCCAACCCAACCCCCAACACATATGCACACACACATACACATACAGGGCTAGAGTCAGAGGAACACCCCTGAGATTCGATCCATCCTTGTTTTTGTATGAATGGGCAGGCACACAGGAGCTGTCTCCATTTTTTCACTCATCACAAGATTCAGCTACACACGGTGACCCAGCATCCTTTGGGACCCGAGGTTGTTATAACACTTGTATCTTCCAGGATACCTACATTATAAAAAATGTCCCATGTGATTTAAAGTAGATTTGTTGACAAGAGTAGTGAGCGTTACATTGCTTCTTGTTAACATTCGGTAAACGTAATGTTATTTTGTTGTTATAAACACAAATTGATTCAGGAAATACAAAACTGTAACAGGTAGCCTATGCTAGGAAAAAGGAAATGGCAGTGAAACAAGTTAGAATAAAAGTAGCTGATATCTTGAGCATGAGACGTTGTGCTTCCCTGATAAATATCTCATAATGTCATTTTATGAATCGCCCTGCGATGGACAACTATACCATCGACAGATCACTCAGAGAGGGCGGAAAGTACTTATAATTATTATATTCTTGTCTTGACTCGCATATTAGTCCTCTGCACGGACAGTGAATGTGTTAAGTGTTCGCTCTCATACAGTGTGTGATGTGCACTCCCGGTTTTTTCCAAAAGTTAAAGTTTGTCACCACTGTTAAAGCAGCAGAGGACCCCACAAGGTTCTTCCTGAAGTCCTTTACATTGTTGTAAAAGGTAAAGTTACATAGAAAGACATAATAAAAGTTCAGTTTTTAGGACAGCCCGCATTCAAACCTGCAGCTGTTGAAGGGAGACGCCAATGCAGTAATGGCTGCTTGTCAACTTCCTGTTTTTCATTGGATTTGTCTATAGCTAGCTTACTGGCTGCTAGTCGTAGCTTCATACTTCCTGTATGGAGGTGAGAGGTGTATGGAGTTTTCTTTTTCAAATGGTGCCTGATTTTAAAACTTGTCAGTGGTTTTAGAAATAAAGAAGTGAAGTTACAGAACTTGTAGTCCTTTGAATGCACAGGGACATTTTTATGTTGCTCAGGGACTGAAAGCAGAAGACATCAATCTTTTTTGATGGGTATTTTTTCAGCCACTTGACATCTAATCTTTTTTGAAGATTCATCTGTGCTTAGATCTAAGTGACTGCGAGGCATTTACTGCTTGAATGAGTAAACAAGCGCCTGGATAATTAAACCCCTGATTTAAATATAATTAGCCGTCAAGTTAGCAATGCGCATAGACTTGCATAGCTAATTTAGCCTTCCACTTCTATGCTAACAGCCAATTAAACAACAAATGCCAGGTTGTTGTTTTTTCATGTCTGCTCTTCTTACAGATGTGCACGCTCCAGTCTCATAACTCTGGATGAGCTGTGGCGGTGCATATAGCCCTACGTGACTCTTTCTGCATCTTAATCACACTGGTCTGTTTTACCTTGACAGCTAAAACAGAGCAGGCAGAGACTGATCAAGGCGGTGGAAACATAAATAAAAGTCAGACAGCTCTAAAACAAAGAACAAGGATGATGAAATGAATGATGAAACACACGAGTTTAATCAGAATCTGTCGACGCTGGCACTCAGTGGGAAATCCTCACCTCATCAGCCTCCCCCACTGGACGACGGGCAACCTCCCAGAGTGCCTTGCTGCGTGGCCTTTTCAATAATGTAGAAGGGGAGACGAAATGAGAGGAAATGATTTCCTGGCACCGTAGGAGCCCCTTCTGTGACATTTACCTCTAGCAAAGGCCCTCAACATGTGTGTGTGTGCACGCTTGATGGCCCTGTGCCACACTAATGATACCCCCCTCTGGCACACACACTTTGAGGCACAAAACTCTCCAGCTAGCGATGCCACATGTCCTTTGGATTCACCGCCGAAATAAAGACAGGAGGAAAGTGGGGAGATAATAGCGCAGAAGGATGTAAAGCGATTGAAAGAAAAATATGAGAGCCAAAACTCCCTCTTAAATGTGGAGCTGCGCAACAAAAGACGAGGAAAAGTGGCAGAGATCATCCTGTTTAATTCACCTGTTACCATTTCATGCTTCATTAAGCGTCCCCCCCTCCCTCTATTTCCAGCACATGGTGGTCTCCCTTGTCTCCGCGGGGAGTCCAAAACCCCCCACCTGCACACATGGCATCTATCATTACCTCCCTGCTTCAGCTCAGGGCCTGCAGAATGTCACACAGCTGGAGCGAGAGGCTCTGAAGACGGATGGAAAAGAAAACCTCTGCTGAATGTCGTCAAAAAGACAACAGAGAACACATGTGCTGCTCACTATACAGTTACAGGAGACATTCATTGTAACGCTATTAACCAACGTCGACTTAAAAGTAGATGGAGCATCCTAGTCAGGGAAACTGTGCCATCATTTGTCTTGAATCAAATTACTTAAACTTCAGAACCCATTTTTCAGGGCATTGACACACCTCTCATCAAAGTTAGTTCTAAACCTCGGAAGCAACAATTAAGAAAACAGTTTGTGGGGAGCTGGTAGCCTAGTGGCTAGCCTTGTACTATGGAGGCTATAATCCTCCAAGTGGGCAGCCCCGGTTTAAATCCGACTTGAGGCTCCTTTCTGGCCTGTCATTCTCCACTCCCTCTCTCACCGCTTTCTGACTCTATCCTCTGCCCTTTCTCTAAATCAAAGGCATAAAAAAAGAACAAAATTGGACTTTAAAAAACTCTCAATAAATGATCATAATTTAGCGACAAGGCTGATTAGGCAGGTGTTGTGGAGGTTTTGATATCATGGAGAAAATGGACAAAATAGGTCTTTATAAAGGGTTCAAAAATGTACGTAGGATCATTCTCTGACAGGAAGCATAGCTTGAAGTGATCTGAACCGACGAGCAAGCTAACATCACATCAAATAGGAATCGCTTATCCAAGTGAGGAAGCCATGACCTGATGGAGGGGACAGGGACAAGCTATAAAGAATGTGAAGCATGTTCAGGTTATATTTTCAAAGTTGTGCACCCTTGCATTTTATTTGAAGACCGATCATTTACACCAAAAAATGATCTAATCCCAGCAGTAAGATTGCATTCAGAATCTGAACTATTTATATTAATATTTGCTTTATCTGCAAGAGCTTGCTGGCTGACTGTGGGTTAGAAAGCAGTGTGAGAACAAAGCATGTTTATCTTTTTATTCTGGTGGAGAACATACTGTGTGATGTAACAAAAAGATAAATAAATAAAACATTTTCTTGAGAGGGAAGAACTAAAGCAGAGCTCTCATTTCTGGTTGACCACTGCACATTTTTAAGGTTCATCAGTCTTTGGCAGAGAAGCGCATCCGTCCCACATTTGAATGTTTCTGCCTGATCAGTATTAAAACACTACCCTTAAAGCAGGTCTTATATATAACGTCTGCATGATTTCCTTTCTACCAAATCGTTGAACAGACGCAAAGTTGCAACATGTGACAGGAAAGGTCAGCATGGTTTGAAATGTTTGAACATCATAAGATTTTCACGTCATTCGCCGGTGTCTATCAGCCTCAAGATTCTCCTGATTTTAGCAACAATCAAAAAGGTAAGGATGCATTTTTTTTCGGACCCGTTTGTGGTCTTAAAGCCCCTGGAAAACAAAATCAACAAAAAGCTCCACGTTATTTATGATCGTATGTACATCATATCAACTCTCTTACAGTATTAGAAGTTACCTTCCAGCTGTTTTTGAGATTTTGTCATTTACGTTTTTGAACATTGTATGACATTGAGTGAGCGGGCTTAGCTCTGAGATTTATTACGCTTTTAACTTTCAAACCAATGATAAAAACATACACGCACGTTACGCCCAATCATGTGCAACAAAACTACTCTGCTCCGACCGCTCAGCCTTCATGCCTGTGTGTGCTGTTCCTGACTGCACATCCAGCGGTGAAGATGGCAGCGTGTCTTGCAGTGGATTTGGAGAAACACTGGGCTGCATTTCGGTGAGCCTCGCCCGAGTTGTGCAAAAGCACTCCCACATATGCTGTGCTGGTTCATCCCATCATCCATTAACCAGTTTTGTCTGCAAAGCTCTGGGCTTTGCCAAACGGCTTCATCTTGCACACACAGCAGTGTCACATCTCTGTGCACTTTAGCCTCCCCATGTCTCTCTCACTGAAAGCCAACAGTTCTGCTAGAGTCTCTATCCACCTCGGCTGGTCACTCAACATGATTTTAAGTTTCTTTTCAAATAAACCAACACTCAACAAAGTTTCCAAAAACTATTTTACTGTTTTCTATATGTGGATGATTTTGACACAACGAAGAAGAAAGCTAGTAGAAAGTTAGAAACTAGTTGTGCTAGCTCTGTTAGCATGGCTAGGTATCCCAGGATGCTTTGAGCAGTGAATCAGACAGTTGCAATACACAATGAATGTGGGCGAATTTTGATTGACATATGTGAGCTGCCACGCCCACACAGTCCTGAGAAATGCCCTAACCTGAAAAATAAACTGTTTTGGAACGAGATTTCTAATAGTTATGAATGTTTATTTTTACTCCAATTTTTGTGGATGCCTAATGATACTTTAAATGTTATAATCACATACACATTTTTAATATTACAAGTCAGAGTCTCAGGGGCCTTAAAGGTAGGGTAGGTAATTTCCTCCAGATACACTTTTTAAGATTTTGGTTGAAACTGTCTTTAGGTCCTGACAGAAATTAATAACTCATGTGCTCTGAAAAAGAAACGAAGAAAATCTCATCTCAAAGTCATCTGTAGCAGTTGTAAACACGTAAAAACTTCGACCAATGTCTGCACTCGGTTCGAGTTTTATGAACCAATCATTCCTCCCTGTCTCCCTTCTCGGATGAATGCACAAGCCCACACTCAAAGCATGAGCTGAGGTCCGCTTCTGGACCAATGGCGCTAGTGCATGTAACTGAGGGGCGTGGCTTTTGAGGGAGCACAGAGGGGAGGGGGTGGGTGAAGACGGAGCACGGAGAGAATGCTACTTTCAAAATCATGCTAGTTTTGGAAAATTACCTGCCCTAGCTTTAACTGAACTAAACAGAACCAAAAAAATAGATTGCTTTAAACATAAAAGCTAAGACTTCAGGACAAAGATTCATGAAAAGATTCTGTATTTAAATGGCTGACTAATTACTAATGCTAGCAACTACTTTTTTTTAAAAGATATTCTTTGGGCATTTTTGCCTTCATTTGATAGCAAGACAGGAAAAAAGAGGGAGTGGGGGACAACACACAGCAAAGGGCCGAGGTCGGACCCGAACCCACGGTTGCTATGACGAGGAGCACAGCCTCCGTACATGGAGCGCGCGACATAACCGCTAAGCTATCGGCACGACAATGCTAGCAACTACTCACTATTTAGCCAATTGGATTGAATATTGTTGATTGCAGCTAACAATACAGCACATTAACACACATTTTTATCCATTGTTTTTAGTTCTTTTTCTTATTATCATGTGATATGATGTTTAACTCCAGGATAGCTAACACATGCACATTGTGGTGACATATTTTCTCAGATACAGATGCATATAAGCTGTTTTTTTCTATAGGTATACCTCAATAATAATCATAATAGACACACTAAATATATAGCCTATAACTCCTAAGTTTTCTAAGACATAAATGTACCTCATAACACAGAGAACCAAGTCTTGGTTTTGCAATCAGTTTCCTTCAACACACACTGTCAAGTCTTAAAAATGACGCGGTGTCAGGAGCGCTGAAAAGAGGTCACAGCTCAGTGTCAGCGTCTGTTTACACGGAGAGAAGAGACGGATGACTGGCCGCGTAAATCACCTGCCTGTCTGTGTAAATAAATGACAAAATAAAGTCAGCATGTGACGCCGCTGTCAGAAACGGACGCCTCTGAAAATGTAGACATTAATTAAAAAGTAACCTGAGAAAAAAACCCTGTGTCTTTAAAGAGTGGCAGCACATGAAGACGGAAAACATCATGGATCAGATCAATTAGAGTGATTGTGTAAGAAAGTTGTGTACAACTGAACTTTAATATGACAAACTTCTAAGATGAGGTAGGCCGTTGATTACAGATGTATTTTCTATTTTCAACCTCGATTGTCTTGTAGAATAAGTAGGAGAAGATGCATACTTCTGGCAGCACAAGATTGTATTAAGTCTTAAGGCCTTAAAATATTTAAATGGACTTTATCATGACTCTTAGAAGTAACCCACTCATTTAAGAGAGCGCACTGGATCTCATAGTCCAATGCTGACCCCTGGTGGATCAAACAAAACACTGCCACCCTCTCATGAAGCAGGCACACAATGTCTGACTTACAGCAGCGATTAAAAAGCAGTTTCATTTCTACTTTTTAAGCTTCCCTGTTTCAGTAAACCCGGCCTGGAGGCTTCAGACTGTCTCAGCAGCAGCTCTCGGGCCAGGTCGGGCCTCCCGCTCTTGGCTAAGCAGTGAGCCAGCTGAGAGGCCTTGGGTTTTTGCGTGGCAGCGGGAAGTCCTCTCCTCCACATGGCGAGGATGTGGAAGGCCTGGCTGGACAGACTGTCCCCGGCTCGGAGCTTCACCAGCTGGGCGGCGCTACGGCGGAGACGCAGGGAGAGCACCAGGAGGGAGACTTCCTCCTCTGAGAGCTCCTCGGACAGCCAGAGAAGAAGAGAGTCTGACAGGGAGTCTGCTGGGGGGAAAATAAAAGATGAAGAGAAGGCAGGCACTTCCTGTATTACTCTTTTATTTCAATTATTTAAATGTAAGTGAATTATTATAACAAATAGGTATTTTAATTTGCGATTGGTGGGAGTTGGGCTGTGTAAGGTGTCCCTGTGGGGGGTATCTGGAAGTCTGAACCAGCCTGTGAGCTGTGACTGGACACAGACGGAGCAAACTGTGAGCCGCCTAAATCCTCAGGAAGATGACCTGGGGTGGATTATTCAACAGAGTACACTATTTCGATTAGACGAGACAAACAGGTGAATCTCTGTGGTCAGTGACTTCAGAGCACGCGTGCAGAGCTGATTACTTGAAAAAAATTGAAAAATTATTTACAGAGCCAAGACAATTGTCGAAAATAAATTGGTGTACTGTAGAACTAAAACGACTGTGGGTGGATTTCACCACCACAGCACTCCTGGGTGGACGTCAGAGCCAACATTAGTCATGGTTTAGAGGAAGATCTGGGATAAATGGTAAATGGACTTGAGCTTGTACAGAGCTTTTCTAGTCTTCTGACTACTCAAAGTGCTTCTTACACACCGACCCATTCACACACTGATGGCAGAGGTTGCTATGTAATGAGACCATCAGAAGTAACTAATACCTTTCATACCAATTCTTACGCCGACGACAAAGCAGCGGGAGTAATTCGGGGTTAAGTGTCTTGCCCAAGGATACATCGGACATGTGGCTGCAAGAGCTGGGGATCGAACCCTCGACCTTTCTGTTGAGAGACGACCGACTCTACCAACTGAGCCACAGCCGGGATGTTAATATATAAGGTTAATATCATTTTTATCATTTTAATTGAAGTACTTCCTGACACTGACATAAATCAAATGTGGCAAAATCAATTGAACAAGAAGTTAAACAATCAGAGTAAAGCAATCAATCGTTTTCATGCTTAACTTATTACACTGTTTCCAATTCTTTGGTGATGATGATTTGGTTATATTTATTTACAGCTGATTTTGACATATTCATTTAGATTAGAGCAATGTGGATAAAAGCAGCTTTGTCATGAAAAAAATATTGACCTAAAAGTGTTAGCCACATAGAAGTAGGAGATGTTCAAGAAAGAAAGTACAGAGAGTCAAATGACTTATTTAAGATGTCCTCATTTTTATACAGTAAGAAATGCAGCGACGTAATTTGAACCTGTTTTCCATTTTTAAGGTTACTTTTGGGGCTTTTAATGCCTTTATTTGGGAGACAGGACAGTGGAAAGAGTTGGAAATCTGGGAGGGAGGGAGAGAGAGAGAGAGAGAGAGAGAGAGAGAGAGAGAGAGAGAGAGAGAGAGACAAAGTGGGGAATGACATGCAGGAAAGGAGCCACAGGTCAGATTTGAACCTGGGCTGCTTGCTTCGAGGACAACAGCCTCTGTGCATGGGGCGTGCAAAATAACCACTAGGCCATCGGCGCCCCTTGAACCTCTTTTCAATCCTCTTTTAAAAATGTGCTTTGAAATGTGAGTCTTTATCTTTAAATGCAATTAAATGAATCAGGTATTCACCCGAGAACGCTGAAAAAGTTGATTATCATTTGACATTTTGGAATTAGAATATTTATACGTAGGTTTTCGTGGTAGAATAAAGCCTACAATTCTGGAGAGAAATAAACAGAACATTGACAGGTCTTTCTTCAAATAGACAAAAAAATCTTGTTGGCAAGGGAAAGCTAACCTGCAAAATATGCAAATTAACCAGTAATAAAAGCTTTTTGATACAGCACATGTCGAGGAGAAAACATTATTATATTTACTTCTGAAATCTATAGTAGAGGTGTAAATTATCGTAACTAAAATGGAAATCCTCAACCCAGGAAGCCTTATCCCAGTAGCAGAGGCCGGGCTCTCGAGTAGACAGAGCTCCCTCAACCTGCAGCGCGGGGATCTGGCACTACAACCACCCGACCTCCCTGACGTCCCTGACGCCCAGCCTCCACTATCGGACTGTGTCGTCCCCACAACCACCGGCGTACTCATTCATGCACGGCTTGCTCCGAACTCCACCTCAGCAGCAAGGAAGTTTGGACAACAGGACCACGAGGAATACAAAGGAGAAATCCTTCTTGCATCTTATCCCATCTCCACCTATCCCATATATACTAAAATGAGTATGATCCTTACCCTGCTCTTTTGTAAAGCGTCTCCAGATAACACTTGTTATGAATTGGCGCTACACAAATAATGAGTGATTGATTGAAAGTACAGATACCTGAAAATTGTATAAAAAAACGTGGCCAAAAAGTAAATTAAGTAGTGCAGCGACAATATAACAGCTCTAAATGATATCACTGAAATATCAGTGAGACCTTTAAATGCCAAAGCAAGGAGAAACAGCACAATATTTAACGCTGGATAATTCAAGGGAGTCAAAAAAGATTGTTGTTTTGAATGGCCCTGGAGTACATTTTACTTGAAATAGGTAACATTATTAATGAGAATATATTACTCAGTGTTGTGATTAAGACGCAGAAAATGTCACCCACCCGTCTCCTCGCACAACCTCACCCTCGCCATGATTGGCCGATTGATGGTTCTAGCTTTCTGCAAAAAGAAGCAAAAAGTTAAGAAAACTCTCACAGAGCAGGGTAAGTTTCTAGCACCATGGATAATATAGAAGTCTTTGTAAGTTCTTCTTCACCTTGGGTAAAGTCAGAGACAGCTTACAGACGGGATCTCCCAGGAGCTTTGTGTCCATCGGGACTAGTCTGTCTCCTCGCCACTCCAGCTGACCTCTGGTGACCTTATAAATCACAGCCGTGCCTTTGTAGTGGGGGGAGCTGTAGTTCCCGAACGGGTCCACTTCAGATAGATGCAGGAAGAGGTGATTCTTCTGCTGACTGTGGAAAGTGAGTCTCTGCTCGTCTTTATGACTACCTTTTAAAACATGGACAATAAAAAATCCTTTGATAAGTTATTTCTTGTTTTCTCCTGACTCTTCATATTTCTTACATGTCATATCTTAAACGTCACATTAATCCATCATTTTTCTTTCATTATACTTAAAAATTCAGCCGACACAGTGGTCAAGATACATAATTACACAACAAAGAAGATAAGCTGCTGGCTGCCTGTGAAATCATGTGATTTGTTTCACGTAATGACACAGTCTGGTGCATTCACTTCTGTTACTACAAGCAGCAGGAAGGAAACATGTTTTGACCGAGAAGATAACATTCTTACTTCCCCAAAAACAGCAACAACCGGTGTGACCTATGATGCTGTAACTAACTTTTATAGGCTTAGATTATGTATTTACTGCGTCAGCCTTTAATTAGAAAACATACATGGGGAGAAGGATTGACCTCTAATAAATGGGACAAACATTGGCTTTTTGTAGTGACTGTATACGGATGAAAACTAATAGACTGACTCTAACATGTGACTCTTGTGTTAACATCTTGTATAAGATCCTTCCATAAAGAGCATCTTGAGGTTCTTGTAGAGTCCAGAGAACCCACGTTGTGAGAATACCCACATCCGCCAGCTTTGCATAACTTAGATTTTATCTTTACCTATCACCAACTTGCAAATGTCAGAGCACTTGCTCTCTTGAACCAACACTTAGTTCAGTATGTACAGAAGACTCTATGTTGGATAAAGTAATTACACACTGATAAAAATGTAACTATAATTACGGCTGTCAATCGATACAGTTCTTAATTGGATTAATCGCTGAATGTCAATAGTTCATTGCGATGAATCTCATTTTTAATCGCCTTTTTGAAATTACATTCTTTTGCATTTCAAAAACGCTTTTGTAAGCAGGGACGGCGCCAGGATTTTTTTCTCTCCCAGTGCTGAGGGGGAGCTTGACTACTATGTTGGGGTGCTCAGTGTTTCCCAAAGAATGACACAATACCTGGGCGATGGAGTTCGCTATATCTTGGTGTGTCTCAGCCATAGACTGTAAATATTACAGTTTCAGCGTTTTGTCATAAATCTATTGGGCAGAGGATTTCAGATACGTTTTTTTGGGGTTTCATCTTCTGGAAATGTTTAATGTTGCAACAAAATTGTATGGTAACCCAACAAATAAACATCACTAGCACAAATAATAGAGATTTTAATCCAAGGGACCTAAACATGTACCCAGAATAAATAGAAACTGTCAATCAGGAGAAAAAGCTGTTCAGGTAATTTTCTTTGTGTGCATGTTTGAGCAACTTTCCCCCCAATAATATTCAAATTTTTGTTACATCTTCCCAGCCTCACCTTTGGAGGTGATGTTGCCACTAAAGCGGAGCAGAAGCTGGTCTCCCTCACACATGGAGATCTCCGAGGAGGTCTCCAGCAGGTCGCTGTAGCCCTGGACTTTGAGTTTGGATAGCTCCCAACTGAGGTCTCTGCTGGGCAGAGCGGCCACCAGGACTGCGTGAAGCTCATCTGGTTTGCGCTGGAGGATGACCGTGACCGTGTGGCAGGCAACGGACTCCTCCAGCTCCTCTGCTAAGGAAGTGAGGTGGCAAGGCTGCAGCGGAGAGAGGAGGCGAACCACCAGCAGTCTGATGGGCGAGGTAAGAGAAGCAGAATTAAGACGTAGAGCTCAGCAGAGAGATACGATTATTGGAGAAGAGGGAAGAGACGAGTCTGTTATCATGAGCTTGAATACAGACGTAATACACTTAAAGACACAATAAAGACTTCATATTACCTACTGTACATTTATAACTCCCTGGGAGGCTGTTTAAGATAAGAAAGAATTAATGCCACAGAGAGAAAGAAAAAGAATCCATCCTTATTAAAGGAACAGTTCACAATTTACAACTGGATTAAAATCCGTCCTTAATTTGAATTCAAACCAGAAAGGAAATCTTAATGTTTCCAGTGCTTAGGACGTCTTAAGAGAACTCTTTTAACAATATCATCTGGAATTCGAAGCATGTCAGCCCCCCTTTATCCATCCATACGTCCTTTCTTAAACCCCTTATGTAAAGACAAGCCTACTATAAGTCGGGATACTTAGTAGTAGGGTTACACGTTTCTTTTCTTATCATGCTGCTCTCGTGGACTGAACATTTCCAAAAGAAAGGATTAAGCGCCAGGAGGGAAAAACTATAGATGCAACAGTGGTGAGTATTTTCAATTATCCGCATGTATTTGACTCTTGGTTAAAAAAAGGCAAGAATCAAAACTATCTGCATGTACGTTTTTTTGCTGATGATTTTCTCATTATGAAATGTGTACTGTATAAGCTTGAGTGTTTCTGTTGTTGGAACTGTGTGTTGCTGCTATTCGTGGCCAGGTCTCCCTTGAAAAAGAGATCTTTGATCTCAATGGGACTAACCTGGATAAATAAAGGGAAAAAAAAGGCAGGTCACCCAAGCAGCTCAAGAAAATTACGTGTTGACTAAGTCTAATGTTCTTTTCTATTTTGCATAGCTTTCTTTTACTGTACGTTGTCAAAGTTAAGAGTAGTTGCAAACCTATATATACATATATTCTTCTTCTTCTTCAATCGCTCTAAACATGTTTTGGGAGCGTGCCTATGCTCCCACACCACTATGTTCCCACAGCCCTATGTTCCACATGTTCCCCTAACCCTTACCCTCCACCTAACCTAACCCCTGTGGGAACATAGGGCTGACCCCTATGTTTTAGCATATTTAGCTTCAAGCTAAATCTGCTAATACATCAGATGGTAATCTTTATGGTTAATAATGAACATCACAAAAAAAAAGATTATAATCTATGCAAACATTTTCAGGTATTGTCCACATCCTGAGGCAAGAAATTCAGTTTTCTTCTTGAATTTTATGATTTTTTCTTTTTATGACAAATATGCAAGAGGAGAATCATCCAATGGTCCAAACCTCAAATATTTAAAAATATATATGTTGTAGAAACATCTCAAACTTGTTTCCCACATAAACTTGTTTCCTTTTTCCCCGTCTCCAGAGTTCTTTTGGGTTCTTATGCATCAAACTCTCTCATGTTGAAGTTTCCACCAGAGCTAACTGTCCACAAGTAAGATCCATTATTTTCAGATGGCTTCAAAATGAACTTTTGTCGTGTAATATCTAAACTCACATCAGTACATGTACTCAGTGGTGTAGTTCAGGGTATACGGAGGTATACAGAGTATACCCACTTATTTTTCAGTTTCCATAGGGTATGCCAACTTCTAAATAATAACTGATTACTTGAATTGCAAAACCAATGCATTACGTAACTTCTTGCTAGTGTTGTAGTCAAGACCACACTAATCGAGACTAAGACCAAGACCAAGACCAAGACATTTAGGGTTCAAAACAGAGTCAAGACCAAGGCAGGGCGAGACCGAGACAAGACAAGACCATAAATATCACTGAAAAATCATCAATTTGAGTTGTGTTGCTCACTTAGAACATCGAGTAGGTTGCAGCTGTAACCGGGGGATACAAATGAAGTTATGAATGAATTTGAGTCATTTGTTCTTTCAGAAAATGGTGATTTCCTTCTAATCATAGTAATGACGTTGAAAAATATGACCGGTCTCGATTTAAAATCCAGAGTCAGCCCAGTCTGAGACCAAGACAAGACATGCTTTCGATTCTGAGACGAGACCAAGACCGAGACCTTCAAAAACCAAGGCCGATTTCAAGTACTACAACAGTACTTCTTACACAAAAAAGCAATCACAGTTAGTGCACTAGTGGATTGCTTTGTAACCCATTACCCCCAAAACTGCTTAATAAGGAACAGTTCACTCAAAACACATAACTATGTAGATGTCTTAGCCTTTAGTCTGTTGGCCACTTACAAAATCTGCTCCTCTTCTGTGGCTAATGTTGAATTTCATAACAAGTCCTATTCCCTTAAGTCAAGCAGCAGAAGTTGAGTGTTAATGTGCAAACATTTTGTGTAGTCTTACATGTCACAGGTTTAAAACAGAGGCCGTAAACCCCTGCTGGACCGGCCCCTTAAAAATTGGGGGAACAATGTAGGGTATACCCACTTCTTCATGCATCACTAAACCACTGCATACTGTACCTCTCTCTCTCTCTCTGTCTCTGTGTTTGTGGCCAGGGACAATGTTCTGTACCTCCTCTATGTTGTGGGAGGACTCCTTATGACAGCCACTGCAGGAAGTCAGTGTGTTGATGTAGTTGTGAGGACGGCCCAGAACCCCGCTAACCTGCTGCACCTGTCCAACACACTCATTGGGCTCATGGGCCTCCAATGCAATATACAAGTAAGACACACTTTTTTTTGACATGTTTAAGTGTATCTGCTGTAAGTTTTAACTGCTGCATTTCTCATTAATTTGCAGGCTAAGTCTGCATCACCGAGGAAACGGAAAAGGCTTTATTTCTCTGACAGGTGTGTAAGGAAGTTACATTTTTCTCATTGCTATTATGTCCATTGACTTTTTCTGACTGTAATGTTTTCATCAAAAACTTTTTAATGATGTCAACATCTGTTCCAGTTTTAAGAGTCTTTTTGACATGACAAACACACTGCAAGGACGTCTTCATTTCAAGGTTTTATTCCTGTTCCCGGAGAAGCAAATGAGCCGGGAGTCACCTTCTGCTAATTGTATCTCAGCCAAAAGGTACATCATCCTGCAGTTTTGGTTTCACATGATTTTATCAATGACACTCGTACGTTTTTTTTGTTCTGTGGTCAGATGCAGGATCTATTTTATCCTGCTGTGCGATGTGAGGAGACGGACCATTCTGATTTTGTGCACTGGCAGCAAGAGAAGCGAGCTGAAAACCTTCAAACCAGCGAATTGGTTACAGTGGCTGATTAAGTTTAGCAGCAAGGCACAAGCACGAGGAGATGTGGTGGGAGACAGTCTTGTTTTGCATCACAAAAGAATGCATGTGCTTAAGGAGAGCCCACTGATAATGGTGTTCTTTGACACTATATTTTCTTACTTTTCAGATTTTTCTTTTACTGGGAGCACAAAGTGGACGTATTCGCTCCGGATGTGACACAGATGATGCTACAAATGAACGTCACCCTTTGAGTCTGACCCTGGGATCTCTACTGTTTGTCTTCTTTGTTTGGATGTACTTTCCTCATATCACAGTTTTTGCTTTGATCTGTTTTGCTTTACAAAGAACGGAAAAAAGTTAAGAGTTCTGCAGTTGCACAAATTGCTAAATATCTACAGATACAAACGCAACTTGTCAGAAATGCAGCCAAGGATTCAAACGTGTGTGGCACTGTTTCTATCTTTCCTTTCTCCCTCTGCCTGCTGCGCACCTGAGTGCAATCTACACTCATAGGAGGAGGAGGGGGATGTAGAGGAGCAGGTACAGGAGAAAACTTTGGTACACACACTCTCTAGGCATGTTCTATTTTTTCCCCCAACCCAGTATATATTTCTTTACCTATGCATGTTTAGATTGCTGGGTTTTGTTTTTTTATTTTGGGCTAGTTATCACCTGTAGTTCTTTTTCCGGTCTTTTGTGGTTTAAGCTGGAGGTGCCGAGAGCGACAGACCATTGCAAGGTTGGCTCAGCCCCTTCCTATCTTTTTGTTCTTTTTACCCGTGGTGTCCAGTCCCTTTTGTTTCCTTTGGCAAAGTTTATTCTTTATCTTGTGAGTTTTGTTGGGGTGGAATTTATGTTAAATAAAGCTCTGGGTTTAACTCTCAATATGTGTGGCGTCTCATGTCATGTCATCAAAGTCTCCATGTTTGGAGCCTTGGTTTAATTGGGATTTGTTTTTAAAGAAAATGATCCAGGCTTTCATATCACATCATATTTGGAGCCAAGCCTCTTTTGCAGACGACAAATGGTCTCGAGCACTGCAGCAAGGCTCCTGACAGATCAGATAACTGTATTAACTTCAGTCTCGTCTCCATGCAGTGGCTCCTTTCTTAGATCTACCATTCCTGTGTTTATCTGCAGGGCACTATACGGTCTATATTTTTGACCTCTTCGCATTAAAATATAAATGTGATTAAATCCTGATGTACTCATGCTCAAATTCAAAACATCATGTTTTTATATTTGCTTTTTGGTTTTACTATGCATTGGTTTGTGTTTAAATAAAATGAACCTTTTTATGTTTTTTTTATTGTACACAACACTACTCCCAACTTCCAAATAAAGAAGATGTCAGACCTGTCAAAGTTCTCCGTCAGCTCAAAGGACACCAGTCCGTCTTGCTGGTTCCTCGCTGTGACTTCATCCAGGACGCTCCACTGTTTGTCTCTTGAACCCAGAACGACCAGCAGCTCATTGGACATCTCCTTAGACTTCACAGAGGCACCAAGGATTCTGACAAAAAACCATAAAAACAAAATAGCATTACTACAAGACTTAGGAATTAGCCGCTATGCTAGCCTGAATGTTTATGCACAGCTGCGCTTTGATGCTAAATTCAAATGTTTACAAACACTTTGTTAAAATGCTAAATTAGCATGTTATGCTAATGTTTTGCTTATTATAATAACAGTACAAATGAGGCTTTTGAAACTTCTTTAACTTTGTAGATATTTGGTGATAAACAAAGAACTACAGTATAGAAGAACGATGGAGATGTTCATTTTGGGAACAAGAAAATGTAACCCAAAAAGAAAGAAAATCCATCCAATAGTTCTGAAGTAGTTTCACTCAAAACCACAAATGTCAACCGTACAAATGTTATTTATGTAGGGTTGAACAGATGGACCAAAGCGGCCATCCCTTTAGCTACGTTGCTGTGCTAAATTTAACCCTTTCTTGTCATAGATGGCTTGCACAGGCACAATGAATGTTTGACAGTTATTTCACCTTGGAGCTGTACTCCACATGTCAAGGCTCTTACTTTTGAACAGTGGTGATCTCACATCTTTTATCTCTGTAATATAGTTCAAATTTGAGTTCTCACTCACATCCTTCTGTGGGAAGCAGGCTGTTCCCACATTGGAGAAGCGCTAACAGGCCAGATTTGTTGGTCTTGCTCCTCCAGTTGTCCCCTCCCTTGCCTCTTCTTTTCTGGATTTGGAGGACAGGGAAGGGTCAAAGTGAGGGGTCTTCTCAGGGGCTGCGAGGATGGGTGGGTGAGGTAGAGTATTGGACTTGTAGAGACCACAGAGTGATAGACATCACTTCTGGACTTAATAGCAGCCAGCAGTACTGCGTCTATGGGCTGGATCTGAGGCAGAAAGAAAACAGATGTTCTGCAAAATCTAGGCAGAAGTTTGGACAGAGATTTGATATGAAAATTGTTTTTTTCCACACTTGTGTTTTGATGAGGGCAAGCTGCTTACCAAAACAGATATTTGGAAAGAGGAAACTGTGGGTTTTGCTGTAGGTGGAGTTACTTTAGAGATGACAGGACTCAGAAGTAATTTCAGTTGTTGGATACAGCTGTTAAAGCTTACGGCAAACATCTTTAGACACTGATGTCCTTGTTTACAAGCATCAGACATTTTGTCTTTCCCTTTCCTAACACCTTTTTTTTCCTTTTTGGAACAATTTTAATTTTCCGACAGTGACAAGTTTTCTCATTTACATCAATGTTTTTAACCACTTTTAATTCTCAAACAGCCCTTAAACACTTTTTCAGTTCAGTAAACAGTTCTGTGTTGTTGTGAACACACTTGTATTAAAGCCAAAGTGGGAGACAGATGGTGGTGATAAAAGCATCGTGTCCCTACCATGGTTTGTGCAATTACTGGAGCAGTGAAGGATCCTGGGAGGTAGTTCAGACAGATACGGGGGTCCATGGTAAGTTTGAGTGACAAACCCTTTCTGAGAACGGTATAATTTTCTATCTTGAGACAGGAAACTACTGCAAACAGGCCCAGAGAGTACACTTTCACCTCTGCAAACGAGCCCTGACAAAGACAAAAAAAAGACAACATAAATGAAATCATCTATTTTTGAAAAAGTGTTGAATCAAGTAGCATATCAATATAAAATCAGATTCTGGCAGTATTGACAGAAATGTTCTTGCTGATGTTCATTCTTAATTGAGGCCAGGAAATAGTTTAATTAAAGCAGTGCTATAGTTTTTCCAAAAGGTGCACCACATGGTTCTATGCTAGGTCTTATATAATTTTTCCAAATTTATAAACGACATAGGAATTGTCTTTTATGCAGATGATATGATGATATATAATAAATAATGTTATGACTCTATCATCCATCCATTATCTATACCACTTCTCCTGTTCAGGGTTGCGGGGGGGCTGTCATTGGGCAAGAGGCGGGGTTACACCATGGACTCTTCGCCAGTCAATCACAGGGCTGACATATAGAGATAGACAACCAGCCACACTCACATTCACACCTATGGGGTAATTTACAGTCACCAATTAATCTAACGAATACGTCTTTGGACTGTGGGAGGAAGCCGGAGTACCTGGAGAGAACGCATGCATGCATAGGGAGATCATGTAAACTTCACACAGAAAGGTGCTGTTAGACTGGGATTCGAACCAGGAACTTTCTCGCTGTGAGGCAACAGCTGTAACCACGGCAACACTGTGCAGCCGTATCATTTGACCAATTAAACTATAATCTCTAAATAAACAGTGATTGTTATTGAATTGGAAATGGTCTCATCTTTTGAACTTTTTCAACTAAAGCTGTTTAACCACTAGGGTTTGTTATTTACAGTGATAACCTGATAAAAAAAAAAGGTTTCATTCTAGGCCTTTGTGTCTTTAAAGGACCAGGGAGAGATCAGGGAATGACAGGAAAGGAGCCGAGGGTTGAACATGTGCCGCCAACTTGGAGAACAATAACCTTTGGGGTGTGTGGGTCGTAGGAACTAACCACTAGGCCAGCCCGCACCCATTCAAATTGTTTTAATGTGTTGTTGAGTTTCATTTCATCCTGTAAATGTTTGCACCCTTTTTCATTCATCAGATATAAGTCACAACAAGAGTGTGACAACCCTTGATGTGGTGCTGTTACTAACCCTGTGTTTCTATGTGGCCTGCAGATTGAGTGGAGAAAGGGGTCGTTAGGCCAATCAAGCACACCTGGCTCGTTGGCTCCAATGCATCTAATTCACAAGATGTGACTGCCAACAAGCGTATCAGATCCCTACCCGACACTGTTTTTTGTTTTCAATTTATTTTGACACACACACACACTGTTACACTCATCCATAAATGGTAAATGGACTTGAGCTTGTATAGCACTTTTCTAGTCTTCTGACAACTCAAAGTGCTTTAACATAGCAGATCACACCTACCCATTCACACCCATTCACACACTGATGGCAGAGGTGGCTATGTAAAGTGGCAATCAATATTAGCTATCCCATTCACACTTTCATTCGTGGCAGGCAAAGCAGCGGGACCAATGTAGGGTTAAGTGTCGTGCCAAAGGACACGTCGGACATGTGGCTGCAGGAGCTGGGTCTAGAACCCCGACCTTCCGGTTAAGAGACAACCGACTCTACCAACTGAGCCAAAGCCGCCCCCATACACACATGGACATTGCTGATCTTGCAGATTTACAAATGTACTTTTGTAGAGCACACCCTGGGTTTCGAATAATTAAAGACCAAATTAACCTGGAAACACTGCCCCATACTGAGTACTAATTTTCTATGTAGAATATAACAGTTTTAAATAAGAAAGCTCTCTGTTTCATGCCTTGTGGTTCCGTTTTTACCGTGCCATTAGTAGAATTTGTAAACCTGTTAATATGTTAATTACACTAGGTTGCAATTTGGGCCAGCTCTTGAAAAATGGATAATGTATCTCAGGATACTTCCTGGCTATATGTTGAAGGTTAAAATAATTAAATGAACAATCAGGGCAATGATATAAGGTAGGCAAAAATCAAACTGTACCCTCTGCCCTCCATATGTTCCCTCTGTTGTTACAGGAGTGACATAGCTTGCCCTCCTCTCCCGGTCGACCATCTTGACGGCTACGTCCCTGTAGCTGCCACGATAATGTGCACAGAAAGGCATAACCAGAGTCACGGGGAAACGAAAGTCAGCTCCATTCTGAACTGTGACCCAGATCACTCTGCTGACCAGCTCCTCCGAGCCGGTCACCATCAGGCAGCTCAGGGCGTCTGCCACCTCACATGTGAGGAGATCAGCCACACCCATGGGTGCTTTGATGAAGCATGCATTGGGGACATCTGAATTGCTGCCCACTTGTTGACCGGTGAGCCTGAGAAATCATTAAAAATGGATGAATTCAAAGCATATACAAGGCACATTATGAACAGATGACAAAAACAAAAAACTGAAAATAACAGCTTCATTTACCCAACTGTGATCCATGTGTTTGTTTCATCTTTGCTCTCGTCTTTCACTGGATTCAAGGTCTTTTCTGTCTCATCCTGGCAATCAGTTTGACAATCTAGAGAGACGCAGTCCTCATTACCACTCCCCAGACTTTTGACAGCTAGTTCTCTCACTGTCTCGTCCACTACGATACAGTCCAAACTGCTGACCCTGACGTCTGATTTTTGCACAGCTTCTGGCGATGGCATTGTTTTTCTTTGATCGTCTTCAGCATCCATGTCTTGTTTAGTACCAGAGTCAAGTTCAAGGGCATCCTGGGAGGGATTACTGTCATCTTCAGGTTGCTCTGATGCTTCTGGATCTCTGGTCTCCTGACGTGCTGCATCCTCATCACAGAGGTTAAGGATTTCTTTGTCCAGCTTCATTATGATTGTGTTCAGGTTGTCCATAATGTTCTTTATGTCCTCCTCAACACTCAGAAAAGTATCAGTCAAGGAGTCCGAGCAGAGTGTAACTTCATG
Source organism: Tautogolabrus adspersus (assembly GCA_020745685.1). NCBI lineage: Eukaryota > Metazoa > Chordata > Actinopteri > Labriformes > Labridae > Tautogolabrus > Tautogolabrus adspersus. The sequence continues at coordinate 8,395,193 of CM036556.1, read as the reverse complement.
CTCTGTATCTGAAACAGAATCGATCATAACTCGTTCAATGGTATTGTAGATCAAGACTTGAAAATTGAACGTTTACTCACCACACTGCCAATCTTTAGCCCATTTTTAGATTCTTAAGGTAATTTCTAAGTTTTTAAATACATGGCATATGGTGTTTTCAAACCAAAACTCTGGAAAGTGCTCCTGAATTTTTAGGGGTGATCTGCCCCTGTGAATGTAAGCTGCCAAATTAGTCACCTCGACTAAGTTTCTACCAGGACAGTTTCCTGTCAGCCCAGTGGTGACATTTCTTGTGAAGTCTGGGTGAGCAGATTTATGAACGCAGGGGGTAATATTGCAGAAATACCATGCCGAGCGAGCGGGGGAGGGAGTTTACGAATCATCATTATCATTTAGTGTGTATGGTGTTCATGAAAGAGCTGTGTCTTTAGCTTTTTCTTAAAGGTGCAAAGGGACTCTGCAGATGGAATGGAGTTTGGTAGTTTTTTCCACCACCGGGGGGGCAACAGAGGAGAAAACTCTAGCTAGAGATTAAAGGCCCTGTTGTGAAGGTTGGATCAATTGGCAGAGCATAATGGGCAGGAGGGAGTGCAGACATGGATCAGAGAGTTTAGGTAAGGAGGAGCCGTTTTTGTCGCTGTTGTGAGTTTTAAATTCCATGTGAGCAGTAACTGGGAGCCAGTGGAGGGAGATGAACAAAAGTCCTACAATGTGAATGAACACATCCACTCCTTTGCATTCTAAACTTTGCACATCTGCCAATGCTTTAACTTCTTTCAGTGTTTCAATTGAAGATTTCAAGGGGTCTCCATACACCATTAGACACGCCCCTGCTTTATACGACCTTTCTTGCTTCCAATAAACCAACACTTAGGAATCTCTTTAGTGCTACAATGTTAGCAAAGACAAAACTAGTTAAGAAAGTTTTTTTACTGGTTATCTGTATTTTTTATAAATCATTCAGCTTTCTTTATTTGCCAATAACTTCTAAAAAATGTCAAAGAAAGACCTGAATCACTCAGATGACTTACGTGTTGTAGCTGGATGAAGCTCATCACTGCCCCCTGATGGAGACTTGGTAAACATGTGCACACACTTTCTGAGAATGTCTCTCCATGCTGCCACTCTGTCTGAATGAAAAACACTCAGCGCCCTCAGCACTTCAACAACTTTCTTCTTACACTTTTTCTCCTCCCTCTTTTTTCTTCCTCCTTCTTCTTCTTCTTCTTCTTCATCCTCCACTTCTGGACTGTGCATTCCTCTCTCTACATCCTCTCCTCCTCCGTCGCTACCTGCTTCTACTGTGCTTTTTATTCCACCCACTGCCTCATTACGGGGATCTCTGCAGTGTCTGACAGCTTCCAGCCCCTGAAAAGTTTCTGCCAACATGCTGAGGAGAGTTTCCTCCTCCTTTCTCCTGCCATGGAGAGACTCAGCTTCATCCATCTGTGAATTTAGCTGCCGATTTGTATCCATGCCGAGCTGAAAAACAGAACAGAAAATGGTCAGAAGTGTCTGATTTGGACTGCTTTCTGTCCCTCAAATTGCTCCTTTAACCAAATTAAAATCAAATATTCTCCCAAAAATACCTTTAATTCCCTCGTGTTCCTCCTTGTGTTTTTGAAGCTGAAGCCCCCTCGTCCGCTGTGTCCTTGGCATTGAAATTTGCTGTGTACAGCTTTCCCAGTTTAGGAGCCAATGCTGTATTTCTATGGCTGCCAGCAGTAAAACATGTTGCCAAGGCGAAACCCTGGAGGCGTGGCGGGGAGGGACAAAAGAGGAGCCACAAAAACAAAAGATTCACAGGAAGACAGACGACCCACTATCACTCATTTTACTGCTTGTATGTCCGGACAGTAAAAAAATGCCAGCTCTTAAATTTGGAAACAAGCTGTATGGTTAAAAAAAACATCCACTCTTATGCAAATGTACTGTTAAAAGAGTGATGCAGGTTTAAAAATAACAAGTGCTGTACATTCATAAATCATAAAAAAACAACTCAAGAAAAGACTAAAACCAAAAAAAGGCAGCATAATTAAATTATGCCCTGCTTCCCAAACTTTACCATAACATGACCTCCATATAGCATTCATCTCAGACGGGGACCCCCCTTCTTGCAACAGTTCTTAAATTCCTTGAACCATTAACCTCGAGGCCGAGAACACATTTGGTCACTTCATTTCAATTCTGACTTCATATATTAAAGGCATACTTTTTGTTTGCTCGCTCACAATGACACCTTTGACCTTCTCTAGTTGTGGCTCTTTTGCAGCTTAGTTATGTTCACTCATGTTTCCCGTAGGTCTCATCTTTATAGTCATGTTTTTTTTTCAATAGAATGAGGCGGCAGACGGCTAGTTTTCAGATTACTGATATGTCAGTGTCACTCAGAGCAGCTGCTCCATTCTGATTGGCTGGAGTGGTGTGTGCGTGTTTTGGTTTTTTTTACGTTGAAAGATTGTCATAAAAAAGAAAGCATATTTTAAATATGCATTGATTGGTAACATCCAAAAAGACATATTACTGTTTTACTGTCACAAATACTGTTTTTTATTCTTGTTCCACTTTACTCTTTCTTCCCTCCAAGTTTTCGCGACCCCCCCTGGCACTCTCTGGCGACCGGTTTCTCTCTGAAAAACACTAAAATAGTTATTTAGTTCTCAATGAAGACGTCGACATCATATTTTAAAAATCATTAATGCCACTTTTTGTGAAGGGAGGATGTGGTTATTGACCTACATTTCAGAGGTTTTTCTGGAATTTATGGTTTTATCTTTCCTAAGACACCCATGAAAGAATTACTCAGGACTTTTACTTCCTTACTTACATAACACACTACAGTCTATAACTTATCCATTACATGTAAATATATGTGACTTGTGTTTAAGTTCAGAAATATAAAGGTAAACATACCGTTAAACTTCTAGTCATAGCCCAGGCTCTGACCTAACCTTCATTTGGGACAGGCGTCAATATGAGACGGGCCTTTTACTACTTTCAAACAAAACTGGTGCACGACCATGATGGGAAAGACTATACAAATTACATTTTCACCAGGAAGAATATTTAACTGTGTACAAAATTAGGATATAGATAAACAATTTCAATTACAAATCACTAATTTAATCATGCTTTGTAAATCAGCCCATCTCTGCCAACCTGCTGCACTGTGAGGGAGAGAGAGAGAGAGAGAGAAACCTCTGTTAATATAATCACTAATGAGTGCTTTGCTGGAGCTGTGCAAACACATCAGAATGTTCTTAGCTGTTTAAAGCAGATGTTATAGCATTACAAATTCAGAGATGAAAAAAAGTTGGTTCCATAATGTCATAACATTGATTTCCATCTTTAAAGCCAGCACAAGTTGATTTGTATTTTGTGTGCCTTGCTGCTTTTTCTCCTTATCTGTGATCTGCAGACTATTTCAACACTAAATGCATCGGGGTCTCTCACTGGAGACCTGCCTTTATTTGTCAAAAAGAGCGGCAACACCTGGCTAGTAAAAGGGACGAGGGCCTTAAATTGGGATGGGCCTTCATTTGAAGTTTTATGGTAGCCTACCCTACATCTTATGCAGAAACGTAAGATAAAATGTGTAAATTGTTCTTTTCCATGTGTAGCTAAGCTAGTAGCATCTTAAGTTGCTTTGACGTGCGTTTTCCGACAGTCTGTCTGGCATAATGTGCCGCTGGCATGAGCAGGACATCAGGTGATGATTTGATTGGCAGGTAGAGCCTGGCAGCAGAGTGGAGGGAATGTTGTTGCCTATGTGATGACCATCCTCAGTCATGCCGATGTGATTGGTTGCTCTCGAATCACACACAATGTTTGGTTGAGGGGACATTGAAATGGCAAAATTAACGTACAGTATATTCTGCCTTTTCTGCAATTATTGATCGTTTGTCGTACAGAGGGCAAAATCATGGTACAAATACGATAGTTACCGTACATCTGCCAACACTGGCTCTGAGGTTGTCAAAATTAAATTAGCACATACCAACTCAAATCATGATAGGACACTTACTGGATAGTTTATCCAAAGATCTTTTGGAATGTTTGTCTGGACGTATTCTGTTGGTATCGTATCATTGAAAACTATTCAACTTCCAGCTAAGATTTATGTGAATTTCTGTCTGCCATGTATCCTTTTTTACTTCTGATTGCATCCATTTGGGGTCTCAGCTTTTCCTATAGATACAAGTAGGGGGACTCCAAGGACAAATGGTTAGGAAACACTCAACTAATTTTTGTAAAGATTTAAACACCATGGCTTAATTTGCAATGGATTGGTCAAAGCAGGAAAAGAGCAGGCGATACTTTTATCAATAACAAAGGCTTACCTCTATTTTCAATCAGGAAAGACTTGAATCTTTAAACACTACAGAGTGAGCATGTGTGAAGAAGAGTATGTAAGAATGAGGAAAAGACATTACAATGTATGACCCCAAAACTACCACAATAGATTGGACTCACACTCACGACAGACACAGCCTCTGAGTGAAGTAAACAGTTTTTTGGTTAAAAAAGCAAATGCAAACTCAGAGGCAGACATGTCCAAAAAAGGGAGCAGGCTGAGTCAAAGGCCTGAAACAGCAGAGGCCAAACGTCTGAACACAAGAAACTAAAGGCTGGATTGCTTGACACTGGGTACAAAGACGAACTGGCACAGGAAGAAGGGGAGACACGGACTAAATACTAAAGTGAGGGGAAGACAATGAGACACAGCTGGAGACAATCAAGGCAGAGCAGACAATCAAACAGGGGGGAAACACATGAGGACAGGAAGTGGAGGATCTGAAACCAGAGGAGAGGTAAGGAACACAAAATAAAACAGGAAATAACAAAAAATGAAAACATAACCAAAGAGGCAGAGCTGGACATGACAAACACTAGCATGCAGATTATAGTCTTCCTAATGAACTTTCCCTAGAGCTACATCTTAATGTAGCAGTAAACTATGGAAATAAAAAAGAATAATACCAGGCCCAAAACTGAAGCAGCTTAATAGAATTCAGCCATTATTGTTTTTTATATTTATTTTCACCTGTCTTGTGAGATGTGAACATGTCCTCAGTGAGAGGAGATTATTTCTTCTCTGACATTTCAGCTGCAGCCTCCTAAAGCGACGGTGCTGCAGCGCCATCTTGTGGCAGAGAATGCACACTTCTATTCTATCACTTCATATTATTCTGCACTTCTGTGCAGCTAGGGCAAAAGAGATTTACAACATTAAATAATTGTAGGCTATGTATTCATAGAGACAAAGAAAAGTAAAAACGACAACTAAATACACAACACAAAATAATTGTATTTAAAATATGTAGAGGAAACTGTAAGCTAAATTTACTTTTTGTCTTGAATGTTTTACATGTTTCACTGTCACCTGTTTGACAGGCAGCCTGTTCCCCTGCAGTAACAGATGGGTGATGTCACTCAGGCTTCGTCCATAAATATTCACAGTCTATGGACAGGACAGTGGATAGAATCAGAAATTGGAGAGTGGGGAATGGGCTGTAGTCCCGTGCTGCTCGCTTGGAGGATTACAGCCTCTGTACATGGGGCGCACACAATAACCTCTAGGCTACCGGCACCCCAAATTGAGCCCTAAAGAGTTGTAATCACATACAATGAAACACATGCATGAAATCGAAAGTCAAGTTCAAGTTTGGTACTTGTTAGATTGGGTTAGTAAGTAGCTATTACTTTATCATCTATCATAAAAGATACACTTGTATATTTATATGAAAACAGTGTTTAATCTGTCAACTGCTTGTGCTGACACATAGGCCTATCATCTCACAGTTTCAGGTTTAAAAAAAATAAATCATTTCTGTTAAATTAAATGCAAAGCCTGATGCATTATAATAATACAGACATCCAACAATGCCATACACTATAAACCAAAGTATTCTCAAATAATTCACAATACATTATACTGAGACAAAATGTGCCTTTTTTTTCCCTTAGGTCTGGCCTCATTGAATGTACCTGGCACTCTGCTGCATTCCTGTCTGTGTTGAATGTGTAGCCTGGGGCCTTCAGGATCAAGCTGGGACATGCACGTTTTTCCCAGAAAAAAACATCACAAGTGCTTCCACTTTGCTGTTCTGTGGAGCTATCACATGTCTGCACACATTTTATTACACATTTACTAAGAACTATTGTGGCTCCAATAATTTATATTCGATATACCGAACGTTTCTACTATATTCATTTACTTTTAAAAGGGTCCAACTGATCATTAATACTGTTGTGTTTCATTTTAAAGTAGGTTGAGGACTGGTGCTGAACTCTTGGCACTTCATTGAAGTGGGCGTGGTGTTACTCTCAGCGCGTGAACAAACAGGGAACGGAAACAACAGAGGAGCGTCAAACAGCACGTTGTGTCAGGGGGGCTCGCGACTAATAACACACACACACACAGACACAGAGCGGCAAAATATGACAAACCTGACCCACCGACATCGTGAGGATGTGCTGAGGATGCTTTGCTCCAGTCTTCAACCTGCAGGTAAGCTCTGCCAACCGCACGCACGCACGCACGGCAGCGTGTTGAATACTGAATGTTGTGTTTATCTAAAGTCGACAGAAGTTGGCACGAGACTAACTAGCTAAAAGTAGAATTAGCTTTTTTCATGGGTCACATATCCTGTTTTGAAGTATTAACCAGTAATTCAGGTACTTGGTTAAAAACAGTAACGAGAAGTTGAAGTGAAACTACGTCAGTCACACTTACTTGTGTCTCTTATAAAATTCAGTGATGTAATATCTTCTTCCAGTAAGTGTCAACACAATGAGCACCTGTCGCACGTGCCAACTTCCCTTGCTGCTGCTGCTCTGTGCTTTCAATGAAAACACACTCCTGCCCCAAACAACTTCAAGTTGATGGACAAATGATAGCTTTTATATTCAGTTTTGTAAATGTATCCTCTAAGCGAAATGTGTTACACAAATATCACTTAATTTTCAACTTAAAAATACAAATATTTCAGAATATTAAAGCATGCATGCACAGGTGTTTCGTTTTAAACTAGGAAGGGGACACACATTGGACTTTGTTCAAAGTATGTTGCTGAAGGCTGTGTAGAAGCATGAGGAAGGCGAGGTGTGTTTGTTGATGTGCATGCATGGGCGTGCATACTGTGACTCACTTCTTTTAATATATAACCATACCTGAGTGGTGTGTTAGACCGGGGTGCAGTGGGTGTAACACTATGCTTTCAGCCATAACCTAGTTGTATAGGGGGAGGAATTGCATGAATTGTGCTTTACTATTGTATGTCAGTGACTTGAATTAGCATGGATTACCAAATGAGCCAGTAAAAGTAGCACAAAGAGGCACACAACCACTTCAAAGACAAAAGTAGCCTAACTACAAGGAGATGCAAAGAACTGAACAGATATGCCAAAATTGCATACCCATGCAAAACAAAGGGATGCAAAACAAGTTCACTGATGCAAAACGACTTGACAAAGATATGAAACGACTATAAAGGGATGGAAAACAACAACAAAGATATTCAAAATATCATACAGGGAGGCAAAAAAAACTGCACAGAGATGCAAAACATCCATCCATTCATTATCTTTACTTAGCTTTTTCAGGTTCAGGGTCACGGGGGGGATTTGGGGGGTGGGTGTTGGAGCCGATCCCAGCTGCTGGGCGAGAAAGCTGCAAAACAACTACACACAATTGCAAAGTACTACATGTACATAAGGCATTATTACACAAAGATTCAAAACATCAATTTCTTGATATTCACTTATTTCATTTTTATTTGTATAGGGTCAAGTATGGAGCAAGTACAGTGGCGATTATAGATTCTGTTGGGGCCCTAGGGAAAAATCAATTTGGGGGGCCCTCAAACCAGCGTTCATCACCACTATATCTGCCAGCCAGTGCTTACTCTTCTTCCTCTTTTTTCCTGTTTATTTTCTCTCCTATAGACTCATCTTCATTTTTCTTTGGTGACTTTGACTGACAAACTTCACACCAATAATGTAGGCCAATGGCAACGAGAGTAAGTGCTGTCAGATGGGGCCTCCTGAGGGAGGTTTCCTACTGTCGTTGTTAAATTTGCACATTCTGGGCCACTGCTTTGATGTAACTTTGTGAGCCCTCAGGGGGGCCCCCCCCTACTGGTCTGGGGTCCCCCAGCAGTTGCTTGCCTTGCCTGTTCACAAGGAGCGCCTCTGAGCAAATTAACTGGTGCCACACTATAAAGACACCAAAACAATTACTAAAAGATTAAAGAGACAACACAGGGGTGCAAAAAAAAGAAACAGCTGCAAAGAGAAGCAAAATCACCAGATACAGTATCACAAAGAATATACTAAATGCTAGTCAAGTCTTTCTCCAATGTAAGATGATAAAGGGGGCCTTTTTAAATGTATGCTGGGCCCTTTGTGTCATACTCCCCCTGTGGTTATGTACATACTTTAAGTGTTTGTATGTGTAACCTGCAGTTTTATCTTTACACCTGCTGCCTCATATGTTCCCATGCCTACAGTATGTGGCCTGTGCAAGCTGCTTCCAATGTGAAGTTCTCTTTTTGCTCTCAACTATTGATCCACACACTGTGGGCTCTGACACCAGGCAGCAGCTATGGATCTAAAATCCCATATCCAGCCCTTAATAAATGTTTGCTGAATGTGTGGGCTCTGTGGTGTGTGTGTGTAGCTCGGTACGTGTTGTGTGAGTGGGTGTACAAGCGCTAAAAGGCAGAGATGTGGAGAAGGCCAGGTCAGATGTGTTAGCGAGCTTTGGCGTGTGCCTGCGCTGGCTGTTAGCCAATACAGGTCCCTTCATGCTAACACAGTGCTCAGCTGGGCACTTCTGATAGACTGGATACAGGGTCTATTATGAAGGGCTGGGGCTTTGATTTTTGTTCCCATGTGCTCAGTGCGAAAATTGAAAGCAACTCAAGTGTATTGTATGTGTGCTTGCAAGATGAAAACATCTATTTGAAGAAATGTGCACACATTTCAAACATTCAAAAACATATTTTAAGCTTGCATGCTTTTCATTTTTTTTGCACTAGATTGTTGTGCATAAAATAAACGATAGGACAAAAGGTATTCTAACAAAGTTATAATATAATAAGGTCATTTCGGCCATGTTGAACTGCTGGCACTCAAAGCACTCAAACGAATAACACATGCATACAGTCTGCTGGAGAACTGTGTTTACTTGAAAGCAGAAGTAACACTTTAGATCTCCTGAGTACTGTAGGGTTGTAACCCAAAAGAGAAGTGGACAAGGCAAGATGGTGATGATGTATCTTCCTGCGAGTTTAACGTGTGAGTGTTAGAGATAAAGAAACAGAATCTCGATTGGTTGACTCTAAAAAAGATGATGTGAAAGCATCAGGAAACAGGCATTTCATATCTCTCCATTAGCAGGGTTATTACCTACCTGCACATGTTGCTAGGCAGTTGATCTATAAGCTCTGCTGTTGTAAGTGCTGCAAGGGGGGAACAAAATAAAGGGTTTCTAAAAAAGATAACAGCTAACCTTTCTGGAGGAATTCAGTTTGTCTCTGTGATTTAATCCAAATGTCAGACCAAACTTGAAAATTGAGCCACAGTTTGCTGCTGGTGGTCTATTTCTTCACAGCTATTGCTGTTTCCTGAGTGTTGCAAATTGTTGTCGGCTGGCAGTTTTGCTCTTTTGAATGTACATGTGCATGCTTAATGTTGATCTTTATAGAGTAAGCTCAACGGAAAGGACATGTTGGGAAATGAAGTGTCTTCATTACGTAGAGTACATTAAAGTACCAGGATTTATTTAATGCCTGCAACGCTTGATACAAAGCTAGTACAAAACACTGCTAGTATAGTTTAGCTTAGCTTAGCAGAAAGACTGAAAGCAGGAGGCAAGGCTGACTTGGAAATATCCGAAGATGGAAACAAAAATCAGTCAACCGGCGTCTTTAAATCTACAGTTTGACCCAAAGCTATCTCAAAGTGACACATACAAAGCGGCCCATTGGTGTTTTTTATTGTGGTTTACGTACCAAATCATTTATTGGCTTTACTTTGTGACTTCCTGGAATCTAAAACCACAACTTGTTTTCACACCTTGGTTTTTGCTCACAATACAAAGCCAGACCAGTGCTTAACCCCCTGCTTCACTCCAGGCTCTTATATTCACTGACACCACCAGAGTGGTATCAATCATTTCATGAAATCTTTGTCCAAAAATGAACAAGAATACACTTTCAAAAATGTCAATCTCTTCTGTTAATAAGGTCAGAATCCAATGATGTCTTCAAAGCTATCTTAAAATGCTAATTTCAACGTTAGAATTCTCACAGAGCATCCCTCGGAGACAAAATCAATATCTACATGGATTATTTAAGCTTGTTGGAAAATGCACAAAATCAGAGCCTAACAGCAATTTAGACGATTCCTCAGAGAACATTTCAGGGGTCAGTAATTTTGTCTTTAGTTCATTAATGGAGTCATTCAAAGATTGCTACGACTCTTTCAGCTTCTTAAATTTGTATTGTTTTATTTTCTTCATTACTGACTTGCGTCTTTTTTGTGTCTGCAGTTTAAATCTGGGCTTCGACATCTTCTTGTTCTTCCTGATGTGGCATACTTGATACTAGAACACCATGTTAGAGCCTCCAGAGCTTAACCAGGACATTGTGGAATGGCTAGCCGCCCTCCGTCTTACCCAGTACACCTCCTCTTTCCAGCAAGGAGGGTATCAAAGTCTGAAAGACTGCAAGGACCTCTCAGATGAGCATCTCATGGAGCTGAACGTTCTTCCAACAGGCCATCGTAAGCGCATGCTGCGCAGTTTGGAAGCACTTGGGGTGAAGCAGCTCAGTGGCGAAGAGGAAGATGACGATGAAGAAGGAGGGACGGCAAACGGAAAGAGGTGGAGGAAGCCGGTGCCCCACCCAAGGCATATCTTCCTGAAGGATAAAAAAAGGGGGACTTCTTGTCAGCACCACCAGCCAAAGGAGAGTGGGGAGTATGACTCAGAGGGGAGTCAGACTTTGCCTCCAGGAGCAGGACTTGGAACAGAATTCAAGGGTGTCCAAGAAGGTAGATATCCTCGCTTGCCTCAACCAGCCCCACGAAATCCCCAGAACATTGGCACGTCCTTTCCTGAGCACACCAAAACCCCCCCCATAGCATCTTTTAGCAGCAGTAGCAGCAGTGACTCACTCTCCTTTTCTGAAATACCCTCTGACTGGGAGATTTCTCCAGAAGACCCTTCGCTGTCCAGCACTGACTCAGTGCCCTGCTCTGCTGAAGCCTCCCACTCAGAATTTACTTTTTCTGGTGAAATGGTGGAGAACTCCATCTATGAGGCCCAGCCCAGTTTTAAGGCTCCTGGAGGTCCACGGCTCTCTCGGTCATACCGTCTGAGACACCGGCCGGTTCCTGAAATACCAATTCAGACCATACCAGCACTCCAAGACAGGTAACCAGTCAAACGGAAATGAAGAAGTGTGTAACAGGCTTTTTTTACACTTTACAGAGAGTTCGATAAAAAATGTGAACTTTCCTGTCATCATTTCTGTAGGATAGATAAACGAAAGCTAAGCTTAAACATTTCTGCAGTGTCATTCTAGTTGTTAACTCTATTTCTTGTCTTTGTGACTCGGCTCGACTCGTGTTGAACATGTTGATGTGTGTATTAATGTGGGGTGAAAGGTGAGAGTTTGTATCATGTTTATGTTGTGGGGTAATAGACTGGAAAAGTGATGACGTATTTTTGTAGGCCAACCCGGAAGTAACATCGCCATGGGTTCTAACGAGAATTCGCCTATGATTTTTGCATTGGATTTTGGATGATTGCAGAAAATAAGCTATGTGGCTAACACACGTTTCTGATACATAGGCGTTTTGTTCAGCAGGATAATCTTTACAAATGAACACCACTTTTATGAAGTTTGAAGCGTTAATCCAGCCGAGAGAAGTAAAAAGCTAACGTTATGCTACAAGCGAACTACACCACGGTCGGTTGATTATGACGTCACTACCGTTATGCTTCATCGATCTAATCAGCGGTTTTGACAAGCTAGCGAAATCGTAGCTTAATAAGTTGTTTATTATCTAATATTTGCAAGAGCACTGAAAAACAAGACTAGAGGCTGTAAGGCGGATTAGTGACAGAGTTCCTGGCGTGATGACGTTTAATGTCTCCGACAACCACTGTAGTCTCATTTAGCCACTTGTTAGCAACCGCCGTTTTTAGTACGCGTAAAAACTTTAAAATTCACAAGTTGGGGTCTTATCTAACGTAGTTTATCTCGTCTAACAAAACGCCCAACATCTCTTAAGCTTGTGTTAACCACAGACCTTATTTCAGGCGTCTAACCACAAACCCATTCAAAATCCCCATTGACTTTTAGAGTTAGGAACCCATGGCGCTAAAATGCTAACTCACTTCCGGGTTTTAGGACTCATTCCTGCGGCAGTCTATGGACTGCGGCCGGGGTTTTGGGGTCAAAGGTCAACTGCCGTTGATTTGAGGACAGGATGGAGGGAGAGGGTGATGCTATTATTTTCGGTCGGGTCCTGTAACAGCAGCCGCCAGACCCTTAGGAGGAGACTTGCCACTTGCAGGGGGGAGGGGCCATCAGACCCAGAGGAGGGAGTGGGGGGGGGGCCCCCCCCCGCCCCCCCAATGCAGCAGCCTGTATTGTTTAAAAATTCAAATACTGGTATCTTTTTTTGTTTTGTAATTTTTTTTGCATTGTCCTGCTGCTGCTTATTTTCTCAAAATGCCCAAATAAGAATTTTCAAACACGTCTACAAAACCAGGCTAGTTGATTCCCAAGGCTTTGTGCTATGCTAACTGGCTACAGATAGCTTCCTATTTAGTTTACAGACATGACAGTGCCACAAATCTACTCAAGTAATTCAGGAACAAACAAACAAACATAAACATTGAGCTATACCTTTACACATAGTTTGACTCGGTGAAAGTTTTAAAGCAGTTTTTAAAAAAACAAGTCAGAAGAGCAAGGTGAGCTGCACCTGTAGTGCAAACTACCTCAGCATCAATGAATTGTTACCTATTTAACCAACGTGCTGATGATTCTATACGCTGATTTTTCTTCCTCCTCAGGAGCGCTCCATCGGCGCAAACAACCAGCCCTGAACACCTAACCGGCTGCGAGGGTCCCATCGGTGCAAACGGCATACAGAGAGGTACACAGTCTTTTCAGCTGCATCTGCTTCATCTCTGCCATGAATATTTCATTCGGCAGTAGAGTCAGCACTGCTGTTGTTTGCCCGGATGAAAGAAGGCAGAGGGGATGAGGGTAGTGCGTGGGTGGGTGTGTGGTGTGTTCGGCGGCTGTTGTGGGAAAAAGGCATCGCCCCCGTTTCAAGCGCACATCTCACAGGGAATACGCGCTCTCACATCTTGTCCCCTCAGTGAGACCCTGGTGTGTATTCCTGTCGGTTTGGCTTTCCGAAGTTTTTTAAGAAGTTGTTTAACTTTGCTAACAAAACCGGGGCTTGTAGAACAACCAGAACAAATATGTTTTGAAATTTCTTTTCCTTCCCCCCCTTTCCCTCGCCGTATTTATTGAGTTAGTCGACCCTCATGTCTCAGCTGATACTATGTGAGCTGCTTTCCGTGCTGGAGTAGATGTGTTCTCCTCGGATTTTACGACGCCTTTCTGAAAGAATAGTCTGTATGAACGTGTGTTTAACACTTGTAAACATGTCAGTCTTTTCGGGACCATATCTGACCATGCTGTTACACGTTCTCTCGTAGTCATCTGTTGAACATCAAAAGCTTTCTGTCCATTTTTCTCCCCTCACGCTCCTTTTCTTTGGGCTTCCTCTTCCATCCTTTTCCATGTACCTTCACTGCATCCGTCTCTTGGTAGGCCTTGATTTTTTGTGCAACTTTTTCCTCTGTATGTAACAAGACGGGGAGTGAGTCGAGAGAGAAAAGACGAGACAGTGAAAGTCAGTTGGGAGGAAGGAAGAGGAGATGGATGCAAAACAGGCAGATAGACGGAGGAAGAGAGGGAGCCAACACGGTCCCAGAGCAGGGGAACGAGGAGCTCGACTAGCAAGCTAAATCTCCCCCTCGCAGCAAGGTCTAGCACGCCGTTATTTGACATATTTCACACAAGCATAAACATGAGGAGTTTATTCTGAGATACAAAGCACAACTTGTATCCTACAACAATAATGATGTATAATCAGCAGGCTGATAGACCTCAACACATCCTTTTTAATAGGTTTGTTTCACTGGGAAAACCTCCTTGATAAATCGCATCAACCGCTACAACACAGCAGGCGAGGACAATCATTTAGTTAAAAAAAAAAAAAGAAAGGTCAAACAGTTGAAGTGTTATGTCTGCTTTGAAGGGTTTGTTCACACAATGACTAAAGTGTTTCTGTTCCTGTGACATTGCTATGATGCTGACAGGCCCGACTTTACTTGAAGTGCAAGGTCACACCTAAGAATAAACGGAGGGTTTTGCTGAGACGATGTGTCATATGAAAGATGATGAACCAACTAGCTAACTGTACAAACAGGTGCATTTGGCGACTAGGTTAAAACGAAGTGAGGATTAATTAAGAGTCTTTAATTCAACCAAAAGTCACTAAGGACACTTAATACAAATCATATAACGTTAAATAGACTTGAGCTTGTATAGCACTTTTCTAGTCCTCTGACTACTCAAAGCTGCAGGTCACACCCATTCACACACTGATGGATGACGAACCAGCAACTTTGGGTTAGGTGTCTTGCTCTAGCTCATATTAGACATGTGGCTGCAGGAGCTGGGGATCAAACCCCAGACTCTACCACTGATCTACAACCGCCCCAATAATCCACCTTGCTCTCTGTTTTAAGCTTCTGGGGGGGGGGAAAAAATGCCACTTCACTATGACTTTTCAGAAACAGCTGTTCCAGTTTGTGATCATCTTTACCCCGAAATGATTAAGAGATTAACGGTTGGAGTGAGAGAGAAGTACATCGAATAAATAGAAAACAGACTCTTAAAAACATCTGAGTTTGTTCAAAATGTTGAAAAATGGAACCCCCTTCTCACGTCTTCTTTATTCTCATAGTGCAATGTGCCAACCACACCAGCAGAAGTGAAAAAAGTACCAGCTCTCTAACATTCAGCTGAAGAATCTTTACTCAACATGGATGGAAACATGCCTTCTAAAAATGTGCACGTTGGTGGAAAATGATTTATTTAAACAATTTCCAAAGCAAAACCATTAAAACTCTAGCTGCTATGAGAATTGATTTCATTTGTTAAATTGACAGAGACTATGCAATCCACCTAGCCCTAACCCTTTGAGATATGATGCAATGCAAACAGGTTTCTAGCTGAAGCTAATTTCTAACCCCTGTCCCTGACTGTGCTTTTAAGATTCAAACGGAGGCATTAGACTTGAAGAAACACAGGAACATTATAATACAACACAAATGCAGACATTATGATTAGCCGCACGTCTGCGCCCTTGTGAACGTCTCATTTAAATAAGTCCCAGACGGAGTTAAAGTAACACACACCATGTGACATTGAACATTTCACCTTTTAACATCCTCTTTAGCTGTTTTCATTTACTTCTGGTACTGTGACAAGTTCCTTTTTTTTTTTTTTTCGTGGTTAAGTCAATTCTGTAACCTTTGGTCTGCCACAAGTTCCTTTTTTTTCTATCAAAATAAAAGCAGGCTTGTATCCAAACAGGAAGTAGAGTACCCTTAGCTGTAGGCAGTACAAAAATACAAAATAAAGGCTTTTTTTTTATATAAAAGGTAACGACTTGCTTCAGTTTGAAGTGTCTTACAAACATTGAGCTCTCGTCAGGTTTTATATTTCAGATGGTAATGCAGTTGTGTTCCTCGTACTGAGAAGGATGACTGACCAGACGTGGGTCTGCGTTTTGGTGCTTTAAAGTTTCCACCTTGTTCCGCTTTCACCGCTTGGTTAGTTTATTTACTCGTTGAACATTTATAAGATGAGTATCTCCTTGTGGGAAACTCTGTGAAGTTGCCTTTGGCAGAGTTGAGCTAAACGGCAACATTAGCATGCTAACACCATCTCATTGACGATGCTAATGTTTCAAGGATCAAGGAATATTTACTTAAAAGGGGAATTTTATTGTGCAGACGGAAACTTCAGAATTCCAAAGATAAAAATAAACATGCATGATATTTGCACGTGCTGTGTGTTTTTATTGTTGGGTTTAATATCCTTATTTTGAGTGTTAGCATGCTAAGGTAATTAAAATAAAAGTACAGCTGACACTGATGGTAATTCTACACTTAGAGGTCGACTTTTAATATCACCACTGGATCAAGTTGGACATGTTGTAAAGATAATTGTGGCTGTCTTATGGGGTTATTGTGCTCTGAACACACCAGAGACGATAAGCCAAAAAAGGTAAATATGATGAAAATATAAAGACCCTCATTACTTTCGTTATTAGCCTCATTACAAGAGTTATTAAAGAACTCTCTTGACTGTGTTGTTCTCAGTCCATTCTCAAGTAAATCGAGGGAACCAGTGACTGAAATAATAAATAGTTCAGAGGGCTCATTTGAATTCACATGGTGGCACTTGTGTGTCCTCGAGGCTCAGTGTGGGAGTGATAATAACAAACTGACCTGTAACTCTCCGACTTAAAAGAACAGACGCTTCATTCAGAACAAAATCAATGTCTTCGCTCGCTCCGAACTGATGGCGGCATCTAGGTCGTTTCCCCGACTGTGACTTGACGGAGCGTCTGGTCAGGAGCAGATAAAGAAGCGACGTGGTCGACTGAGAGAAACAAAAGCAGAGGCTGGAAACGGAGCAAGCGAGGGAGAAAGAATGGAGAGAATCAGACAGGAATTGAGTACAGTAGAGTCCGGCGGCCCTCAGAGAGAATCATGAATGGCCTGAAGGTCAGGTGATAGATGATGATGGATGGTTGCTATCTTCCCAACGAGACAGATCTGCTATCATCGAGTACACTGACCCCTTCATACAGCCCAGTCCAGGCCTTTGGTACTCTTCTGTAATGGCCTGAATTATTTGGAAGTGTGTGTCTGGGAAGCTTTAGAAATCAGTATCGGTATGTGAGTGTTCTCATTTCACTGCCCATCCTTTTTCGTCTAACTTTGTCTCAAGGCGTGTTTATGTGTCTGAAGGTGTTTCGATCTTTTAATGCCGCTGTCTGCGTGCATATCTTCCTCTCCACCGGTGTCTATGTGTGTGTCTAGCCCCCGCAGCGACGTCTTCTGGCCCTCACGGTCCTCAGGAGAGGGTGGTGTCATTTTTCACAGTGACAGGCAGTGGCCCACGCAGGGTGGCCCCCGGGTCTCCAGACTAATAGTGTCTGGCCAGGGTCGCTCTTTTTCTTCTTCTTCTTCTTCTTTTGCTTCCACCGAACACAGAGCAGGAGTGAAGACAGAGAAATGGCCTTGGCAGCAGTTTGAGACAAACTGAGGGGGATTGTAATCCCAGTCCAGCAGAGGGAAGGCAGAAGCAGACAGCGGGCTATCGAGAATTTTTGGCAGGCGTGGCCCAACTTGGGCACACAAATAGCATTCATCTACTTTAATGATCACACTGATGTTAGATTCTGATCAATAGGTTATTTGTCAGATTTATTCAGAAAGGACAGTTGATAGTCAGGAAATCAGAGAGGGAGAGAGAGCGGGGGATGATACGCAGGAAGGAAGCCACAGGTCGTAGCTGACCCCATCGACCACCCACTTTGAGGACAACTGCCCCTGTTTACGAAGCATGCCAACTAACCGCAATGATGATGGTTTTGTTTGATAATGACAATATTTAGGATGGTTTTAATGCTGATTAGAACTCTCAAAGACAGCTGTGGATGTCGTGCTTTGCCTCTGTGCACTTCCTGTCAGCACTTGTGTTACCAATCAGACTTAAAGCTTTTCGTTTGCTCTTACTGATGTTGTTTCCTCCTAACTAGTTGTGTTGTTCTTACTTTCTCTACTTCTAAATCTATCCATCTAATCCATCTAAATACTTAAAACCATTCCATTTCATCAAAATAAGGTGAAATAGTCAATAACTTCAGCTCCTACAGCCCCTTGTTCTGAACCCTGGAGTTCTTAAAAATGTTCAACATAGAAAAACCTTCAGAAAACCGCTTTTGTATTTCAATTTCACTCACTATTTCCAATTTTTTCGAGAGATTTCTTGTATCAAGGTCTCAGATCTGCCGTTTTCACATCAGATCTGTGGATCTATGATTTAGTCTTTTCTACAGAACCGGTCCAGGTCCTGTCTTTTTGAAAAGCTTCTCAGTTCTACTTTAAGGTTCTGCCTTATCTGATTTTTTTTAAGTTGTATCTGAAACAGGTTCTTCATTAAGAATACAGTAGTATGTGAATGAAGTTGGCAATATGGCATGTTTGTAAAGGGTTTTTCTCCCCTCTTTAAGACATGCTATATAAAACTTCAACTTCTTTCAAATCTATGGCAAGAAATGTTTTGAGTTTTAAATGTCAAGGGGGTTCTTTTTGTGTAGCGACTGCATGTCACACCTACGCATTCACACACTGATGGCAGAGGTTGCTGTGTAAAGTGTCCATCAGAAGTAATTAATCCCATTCATACACACTGACACGCCGCTGATGAAGCAGCAGGAGCAACTTGGGTCTTGCCCAAGGACACATCGGACATGTGGCTGCAGGAGCTGGGGATTGAATCCCTGACATTACGATGGATAGACAACCGACTACCACTGTTCCACAGCGAAGCTCCTTCCCACCCGAGCCTTTTAAATGTTACTGTTTCTGTAATATTGATTTATTTCTGTATTTCTTGCACACATTGAGAACTACAGACTAAAAGCTTTCACACTGTTTTCTGAAAGTTTCCACCCCTTGACGTAACCACTCCGTGTCCTTTTTTTTTAGCTCCACTTCAAAGAACCTTGACGCCGATCGCTCCCTACGGAGAAATGTTCCTGTACAACAACCCTGAAAGCACTCCGGTAAGACGGCGTACACTCCCACTAGTGGACAGTGAGTAGCAGTTTAGCAAAGAGGAACAGACATTTCTCACATGTTCAACACTATCGGCGCCGGTTCAGCCACACTCTGCACACCAAACTTCCCTCTGTCTGTGTTTTAGTGAAGTCACAGTGGAAACACAATAGAGGGGGGGGAAATGTGCTTGTTTCAGTCTGCCCCCTGAGGTTAATAGAAATGTCACCTAGCCACTAAAGTTAACATAGCTTAGTGCTGCAACAAGATAACAAGTGTCTGTCTGAAAGATGGACGCTGTCTTTTTCTCTGATGCTAATCTCTGCTGTGCTCTACAGGACCAAGGCGCTAAAGAAGGGCTGCAGAAGGGTTTGAAGGACAAAATAAAACAGAAGAAACACAGGTATGGTTTACTTAAGTCTCACACTTTGTGTGTGTGAAAATACAAATGTTTTGGTAAGAGGAACCACTGACCACAGATAAAGTTCTTGTGGTTACTAGTCTGTGTGAAGCACACTGGAGACACAACCATGCTCTGCAGTCTTTTGTTAAAGTGTGCATGCAATAATGGTCATTCTTATTTTAAAGATTTTTTTTGGGGGGGGGGCATTTTTGCCTTTATTGTAGAGATAGTACAGTGGACATAGTTGGAAATCAGGGAGAGAGAGAGAGAGAGAGCAGGGAATGACATGCGGGAAATGAGCAACATGTTAGATTCAAATCTGGGTCGCGTTTTGTTTTGTTTGACCACTTTTCAAATCAAATTCCTTTTCACCAACAAGTCCTTACTTATCTGCGTCATACAGAGATACGTGACCAGACGCTTTCACCACAGTCTCAAAGGGAAAGTTTCACATTTAGGTAACATGCTTATTCCCTCTTATGGCAAACAGATGAGAGTTGAGTCTAAAGTTCAGCGTTTACACTGGAGGACAGTTCACCTTTTTGTGTGTCTGTTTGGTTTCGATTGTACACACAACTATTTAAAACTGAGTGTGTGGAGTCTTAGGGTGAAGCGTGTGCAGACAAGTTGTACCTTGTCATGAGGTTACTGTAAGCCAAGACACATTAACAGCTGTAAAAATGAAACTTGTGTTTTTTTTTTTTTTTCTGTTTGTGTGTCAATTACAACAAGATACAACATGTGAGCTTTAGAGATGCTGGTTTCAAGCTCTGGACTAAGAAAGGTGCGCCCTGTTTTCCTGCGCTACTTGTCGATATGCTGAGCTCGGCTAAAGGCCCCGTGCTTGACTGTAGCTCTACACTGTGTACAGTGAAGAAGGGGGGGAACAGTTGTCATGTAACTCTCCCCACAAAAACTCATATGTGTATAATCATAAATGTGAAGCTGTCCCTTTAAAAATCCAAATGTTGCATTCAATACTTGTGATTTAAATGGGAATAGTTTTCTTTTTATTCAAGTCTAGTCCATCTGAATGTTGCTTTATTCATCATTGATGAATGACCCTTAAGAGGTCATCAGCAACTTTTACTAAGAGGCTATTTTCTCTGAATTATTTTATAACAGGTGCCTGGAAAAAATGGCAATTTAATAGCATTTTTAAAAAGAAAGTAACAAGTTTAAATTATGAGTAGTTAAATTAACCAACAAGAGTTATGGTTAGATTTTTTTGGGAAACTTAAGTACTTAATTTTTAGCCAAGGGTTAGATAAAATCCAGATGTATGTCTGAAAGGTAAGTGTTAACAAGGGGACAGGAGACTGTTAGCTTAGCTTAGCATAAATACTGGATGCTAGGGATGGGAATTTACAGTAGTCTAAACACTCCAGTACTCTGATGGCCTTATGAACAAGTACTCAGATACGCGCTGGTTTTGTACACACATCTGTAACAACCTCATACCTCCACGATGTTCCGATGGTCCTTT
This sequence comes from Tautogolabrus adspersus, assembly GCA_020745685.1. Taxonomy (NCBI): domain Eukaryota; kingdom Metazoa; phylum Chordata; class Actinopteri; order Labriformes; family Labridae; genus Tautogolabrus; species Tautogolabrus adspersus. The sequence goes on along the minus strand of CM036556.1, from coordinate 8,374,346 downwards.
GTTTTCTGCTGTGTGGCGCTCATCGGTGCTGTGTGTCTGTAGGACAGCTGCCTTCAAATCCCAGTTCTGAATGAAATGACAAGTGATAGTAACATATGACTCTGGTTAGTATCTGTAGTCAGAGGAGAGGAAAGTGGAGAGGCAAAGTAGTGGTTAGATGCTGTAGTTTTTAATCTGTAGTAACACTTTACTGTTTAGCACAATTCTGCTGCATCTTTTCCACTCGTAGCTGTCGTTAGCCGTGATGGAGGCTCGTACTCGAGCTCGACAAACGCCAGCAGCTCGCGGAAGCTTTTCCCTTCCACAAAACTCAATGGGAGAATATCTCCAGTCACCTTTATTTCATTCATAGCTTAGCTAAACATAACATACTCTGGTATCATCACAACAACTGATGCTAACAGTGTTAGCAAACGAAGTGAGACTGCCTGCTGTCTGTCTCCGCTGGTTCCTCCTTGTGCTTGAAACTCATGTGGTTGATGTGGTTAAACATCAAACTAGTATTTCTATGCTATGCAAGTTTAACCCCACATATCTTGCTTGCACTTTATTGTCGTCTTTTTTTCTTTTTTTTTTAAATTTGCTCTCACCTTTGGAGTGTTGTGTCCATTGGGCAGCTGTGGACATGTGCTTATGCTGGAGAAGTTACACCTCTGTGGTCCGTTTTTATTATTTTCTTACTAAGAATATAGTTAGGTGAACCCAGAGCTTGCTTTCACATGTAATGCTAAGTTGAACTATTGTAGCCTATAACAACGCGTGCACGGCTGCAGGAGTATTGAAACATTACTCAAGTAATAATGTCAACAAGGAGTACTCGAGTGCTCGACCCATCCCTACTGGAAGCCAGGGGAAAAAAGCTAGCTTGGCCCATTCTACGATTAACATGAAAAAAGCCATTTGGAACCTTGACCTTATGTTACGTTTAAGTTGTGCGCGAATACAAACGTAAAAACAAAAATAAATGTTCTTGGCTTTATCCATTTATTAACAAAATTAAGTAGAAAGTGTTGTTTATGTCTGCTCACAGACTTTTTAACAATCCTAGCTAAACTAAGTTATCTAAGCTAAGCTAAGCTAATCACCTCCAGTATCAGGCTTCACACTGACTTTCCACACTAGTATGTCTTCATCTGACTCAGCAAGAAAACAATTAAACACTTTTCTTAAAATGTCAACAAGATTCTTTTAACACCTTTAAATGCCTTTCAGGAAAAAGATGCCTAAAAAGAAAGACTTCAAGGAAAAAGGGCCCCCTCCTCCTTCTATCCCAGACCCCTACCAGGACGAATACTCCACAGTGGACGAGTGTGCCAGCATTTTGCCCCAAGCTGCTTTGGACCCAAGTTTTGTGTTGACCTCTGAGGCTCTGGCTGCTAGACCGGCTGGCTCAGGCCTTGAGGATGGCTCTTTAATCATGGTGGAGTGTGACCTCTACTCCGAGCCTACCGACGCTCTGGGGGATGTGAGCAGAAACGCTCTGCCTGATATTTCTCCATACGCGTGCTTCTATGGAGCCCCCAAACACCAGGTGCTCAAAGTGGGCTGGCTGGACAAACTGTCGCCTCAGGGGTAGGTTACAGTACTGCTGCAGATGATGAATACAGATTATTTAACCACAACTCTTTTTGCAGAGCCCTTTCCTTTCTGTACTTTTTTGGCTTCTCTGTGTTTCTCCTAGATTTGATGACTTTTTAAAACGTAGATTGATGGACGACATGACAGCGCCACAAACATTTGGAGCTCCTCATTCTTGCCGGCTATAGTCACAGTCATAAGCTCCGCGTCCTCCATGTTAACAGATGGGACATGTGTCAAACTTTTAAACCAAAATACATAGCCATGAAAATGTTCTTAAACACGGTTTCTGTCTTTATCGTAAGTTCGTATTGTGCTGAGTCATGTCCAAGTGATATATTTTCTGAGAGGTTAAGTTTAAATGCGTTATTTGATGCCTTTAAAAGGCATAAAATGCCTTGATTGACAGCTCTGTTGATAAATGTGGCTCCTGCTGGGCTTTGTGCACCGGCGAGAGGGAACGTAACAAACACTAACAGAGTCATTGAACTTTCTACTACCTTGAATATCTGCTCCAAACCACCATAAGTATCTGTTCAGCTGTGGACTGTACTGACCTGAGGGATCTTGGACGTTTTATCTGTCAGTCAATTTGAGTTTTTTTGGTTAGCGCAAGCGGCGTTACTTCAAAACTGCGTAAGGGATTACTTGGCTGATATCACCAGCGCAGCATGTCTGTTTCTGTCTTTTGGCTTCACTTTTGGACAGCAGGAGGAGGTGGAGATGTGTCGCTCATCTTTATATACAGCTGCTTTCAAGAAAAGGAAAATAAAACCGAAGATAAACTTTCAGTGTTGTACTGAACTGTCACTAAATGTAGTTTATGCCACATCCTCCACCGCTGAGCCATCACTCATTCTCTTCCTTTTAAGATTCTCCTTCACTGCCTGATATGCAAAGTTGCAAACTACCGTTGGACTGCTGAATATTCAAATAGAAATTGGCCATTTGTTCTGATCACGCTAATTGACAGCTGTTGATACAAGTCTTGACATAAATGAATCAATTGCACTCTTGATGAAATATGAGTACCTGCTCACAGCAGATTTGTCTCTTTTTGTGTCTGTGGCTGATTTCACTTAAAGCTGATTTAGTTTAACGGAGGAGCCAGATGGATTGAATATGTCGACTTTTTCTCTTTGCAGAAAATGCGTTTTTCAAAGGAGGTGGGTGAGATTTGACGGAGAGAGCCTGGCTTACTACAACAACGAAAAGGTAAAAAAAAAAAAAACGTGAGCGTGTACACTAATGGCTGCTAAAGCTTTCGAAGTTTTCCGTGTCCACACATTCGAAATCTATTCAACGGGCAGCTGCGCCAACTTCTGAGTGTTCCCCTCTGTTTCTCCTCCTCTTCTTTCTCATTGTCATCATCATTAGCCGGGCAGGCTAAAGAATAGGGGCAAGGACAGAGCGACATTACGCCATGCGTGACAGGCCAGCACTCTCTGTGCCCGCCCAGCCAGGGAGTAAAGTACATTGATGTTGGCACCTGACCAGTGCCCCGAGAAAGAAAGAAAAGCAAGGAGGTGGGGGAAAGTGAAGGGAGAGGGGAAAAAGACACTTCTCTTTTTGCCTCCGTCAGCATTTCTCCCTCTCTGTGCCTCTCCTCTGTCTCCTTCTGACAGTTGAATTTGAAATTTCGCTTAGTGTTGCCTGAGTTATCATCAAAGAGGTTGAAGGGTGGAGGACAGAGAAAGGGTTTGGGTGACACTTGAGAGGAGGCAGACAGAGAGTGCAGTTTAACTATCTCTTGTTCTGGTCTGGACTCTGTTACACGGTAGTCTCAAACTTTTTGCCCTGGGCACGCGTTTTTAAAATGTGGTTTGCCGCATGTTTGACTCAAAATAAAGCTGTTTCTTTACCAACTTGTTATGGCGTTTCTGTGCCTATAGCTTTAAATCCAAATGAGCTGTGTTTGACCACGCCCCTCTCTGGAAGGGCTTGGGTGACTTTGGCATTCTCGCACCATGCCCAAATGTTTACGGTGAGAAGGCAGACTCAGAGGGCAGAACAACCACCTAGCTGCGAGAGAGTCACCCACCTGGGGGAGGGGTTTCTGCCCTTTGTGATGTCACGGAGGGAAAATCTCCAAACAGCCTGTTTGAGCACACATTTTCTGAAAAGTGGAGCAGGCAAAAGACGGAGAGGATGGACTTTTCTCATCATTGGGGGGTTTGTAGACAGACTAGGGACACATATTAGTGTTTAAAAAAACATGGTGAAGTGTATTTTACATAATATGTGACCTTTAACACTAATGAGGTAAGTTGAGAATATTTCATTTTTTGTTTGGTGCTTTTGCAACTCTGTGGATATAATATCAATAAGTCAATATCTCAAGAAGACAACTGGAAATGACATCATCAACGGAGTAAATATAATGTATGGATCCATGTTAGCGTAGGGCATCGGTAGTACAGGGCATTACAACTCGTTTTTATTTGATTTGATTCTTTCTTTTGAAAAATGTCTTCGCGCACATAAGTGTTGTTTCCTGTTTTATTTTGGTGCTTCCTCTGGTGACTCGGTGCTGATTTCACCTGGTAGACATCCCCTGTGGACAATTCGACCGAGTCTATTTAGGCAAGGCCTTCTAATTAGTTCACTCTCTCTCCCAGCTTCACAGCAGCAACACCTCCGTGGTTTGTTCCCAGGTTTTCAGCTACTTTCTGTTTCAGTTTCAATAAAGCAAATAAAACATCTTAAAAAAACGAAAACCGAAGGATTTGACATAACCAACAAGACAACACGCAATCCCGGACTTAGCGGCTTTGGAGTGGCTACCTCTGCGTGTTGCCTCCCAGTCAGGGATTGTGTGTTGTCTTGTTGGTTCAGTCCTTTTGTTAACTATTAAGTTATTTTTGTGCCTTATTAAAATCCCTTCATTTTGACTTTAATGTGTTTTATGTGCTTTATAGGGTCAATCTGCGGGTTGCCCTCCGTATTTAACCTGCCATAGACTTCACTCCAAACAGCCGAGTTCTTACGTCCAGACAGCTGCTTTCTAAAATAGATTCTTGATTCTACTAGAATAGTTTTGCTTGTGATTGACTGTGTTTGATATTCTACCACCACGAGCCCCTGTAGAATATCGAGGGCATGGTGATAGAGAAATAAGCCTTTAAAAAAACTGAGCCACAGCCACCCCACATCACGACAGGGATGTAACACTGACAAACACTTATAATCAATATGAGTGCAAACAGGATTTAGTTTGGATAAACATAACAGCACATGTCAGAACTCTGCTAACTAATGTCATTAAAAATAGCTCTCTTTGTCTTTCTGGAAAGGAAAAATACTATGTTAAAAAACAAACTTAAGAAATGTAAATCATTTCGTTCAAGCGGCTAAGAATTCAGTGTTTCCAAGTGAGGTTTAATCGGCTAACCTATCTGACATCATGTGCTTTACCTTCATGTTGCTGCTAATGACCATTGGATGCACTACGAACACACACATTTCTGTTTGTGTTTGTGACCTCGGCGGCCCCTTTCCCCGAGCCGGCTCGTTTTCTCTGCAGCAGCGTTGCACAACATCACAATCAATGATGTGGGACGTGTCGGAGGCCTGCTCGTTAATCACTTACTAATTATAGCCCTCCATGCTCTCTCGCTCCCTCTCCCCCCCTCTCTCTCTCTCATTCCCTCTTTTTTTTCCGTTGCATTTGTTGCTTTATTTATCGGGATACGCTCTGTCGGTGGCAGAGCTGGAAATCGGCAGGGAGGCTGGCGACTCAGCACTTTTTGCTCCGTGTCACTGTCAGCGAATGCACAATCGTTTTTTTTTTTTTTTTTTTTTCATGGAGAGATGAAAAGTTTGCATTGTAGTTTTGACTTTCTTAAAGTCATCCTGCCTCTGACAAAGTAGAGGACTTCATCATGTTTCGGTTGAGCAGAGAGGTCGAGCACAATCTCCTTGTCACCGCTGCTTCATGGGGCCAGCTGAGGCTCTGTAAAAACCCTGCGTGCCGCCCAGCGCCACCTCTGCACGGTGACCACGGGGGAAGAAGACCCTGCATGAACATCGAGGATGTCTTTTACTGTCAGAAGTTAAAAACACAAGTTGGCATCCTAGTTCACCTCACTGTGCAAAGAGAGTGTGTGCTTCTCAGACTGCTTCTTTTGAGTGTTTATATTAATTATTCTACATAATTTCACACATTTCCAGGAGTCATTGTCATATAAAGACCACAGCAGTTTATAAAGAGAGATGTTAAAGAATACATATTCTTTGAATTCACATCTCAATTAGATTCACTACCTTGAATTAAATGCAAAAATAGTAGAAAAGACAATTAGCATTTTTCCATAAAGTTTTACTTAGCTGTAGCGGCTGTGGCTCAGTTGGTAGAGTCGATCGTGGGTTCGATCCCCAGCTCCTGCAGCTACATGTCCAATGTGTCCTTTGGCAAGACACACACTGCTTCGCCGGCGGCGTATGAATGTGTGAGAAAGGGATTAGTTAACACTGATGGTCACTTTACATAGAAACCTCTGCTCTCAGTGTGTGAATGTGTAGGTGTGACCTGCAGTGTAAAAGCGCTTTGAGTAGTCAGAAGACTAGAAAAGCGCTTTACAAGCTCAAGTCCTTTACCACTTATTAGTTTAAAAAAAAGACTTAATTACGATGTTTAGGTAAGGTGTTTCTTGAATTTATTTTGAAGGGACAGAGCTTGAGCGAACACTACAAAAATCAAGGATTTACCCATGCTATATTTAGCAAGAATGCTAATCAGCAATTGTAGTCCCTTTAGGCCGAAACTTGACATGGAGAAGTATGCATGACTGATCATTTGAAATCAATAAAGCCTCAAGTGCACCCTGTTATTCTCAAATTACCCTCTAGGGGCATCGAATACAATTTAAGCGGTAACCTCAGGTGTTGAAAAGCGAATGCAAAAGTGCAAAATCCTGCAGTTTCTTCGTGTGTCCACTTGAGGCTGGCTGCAGGAACACAAAAAGCCGTTTTTACAGCATAAAGAAACATGTTTACAGCCTGGTACAAAAAAAACGATATAGGTCTGATTAGTTATTGTCATCACTGGCACACAATGTATGCAGGGGGAAGACATTTTTTTAAACGACTCCGTACGGTTTTTCAAGAGGCTTCAAACTCGCCTCAGCTCCAGCTCTCAGCCTGTCGTTAGGTTGACTGAAAGTTCGGTTGAGACAGCATTTCCAGCATGGCGGCGGCTGCTGCCGATGAGCCTCCGGAGCCCCCTGCAGTAACAGAGGGGTGACATCAATCAGGCTTTGTCCATTAATATTTACAGTCTGTGGTACAACTGCATCCTTTTTTGCTTCTCTTTAATCGACCACCAAAAAGTTTTTATTGTGACTCGTATGATACAAAAATATTGTGGGCTTTAACGTATCTTATTCAGATTAACCTTGCAATACCCACCCCTTAAAAAAATAGAGTAAGCTCAAGGCCACAAATGAAAGTCTTTGGAACTTCAAGTCTTTAGCTTTAAATCCCACCCTTGTGCAGTCTGCCCGAGGCTTTAGTTTGGACTCTTCGTTAAATGTAAGACTTATATGAACATGGCTGTATCAGTTTAACACGACCCATAAATAAAAACATGAAGTTCCTACATACCGAGTCATTCCTGTGCTTGTTCTTTTTCTTAAACTTTCAACATAAGAAACATCTCTTGTAGTTTACAATACCCCGGGATCTGTCAGCCCCAGACAGAACTAATCGCACTTAATCGCCGTCGCAGCTTGAAGGTCTCTGTCCGCCGTGATGTCATCATCAGGCTAGTGGAGGTGGCGTGGGAGAGTACCAAGATCCTCAGTCTCACTTTTCCCTCTCTGCAGCACCGCATCCGATCCGTCTCATCAATCACTCCTTTCGGCTGATTTCGTCAACGCGGGGATTGACTCGGGAGAACGCTTTTGTCCTGAGATGTAGTCTTCAGGGTCCGATGTGGTCTCTTGTGTGTGTCTGTGAGTGTGTGTGAGTGTGTGTGTGTGTGTGTGTGTTTTGTGAAAACAGTCCAAAGCCTGGCTTCAGGGGAGCGAGGGGGAAGAAGCGAGGAGGGATGGCTGGGAGGGATGAAGGCATGAGAGGAGAAGGAGGGGAGGAGTGGGTGGGTGAGGCTGAACAGAAGGCCAAAGGGGAGATGAGGTTTTAGGATCGGGGATCAGTCTTTGAGACCATCAGTCTTACTGCTTGTCTGTCTGTCAGTCTTCCCTGCCAAGCCTGAAATCTCCTCTTGCTTCCTCCCTCCTGTGTCTCCCCGATGCCTCAGCTGACGCTTGTACACTGTAACACCCAGAGTCTTTCTCTCTTTTCATCGTCTTTTATTTATGCTCAGTTTCATTTTTATAACAAGAGCTGAGCTCAGAGTGTGTGATGTGCTCAGTTAAAATCTCTAGAATCCCTACATCTTTCAGACATTTCCAGGTTTTTTTATTTAACAACACACTCCAAAGCTTGGTCCTCCATTTATATACAAGAGTTGTTTTTGAAATAAATTAAATATACATAAGTGCTTCACTTTAAGTTTAGTACAGCTGGCTCAAATTTCAGGGAAAATGTGAGCGTATTTGTTTAATTTCCCTTCAAGCTGCAGTTATCAGTAGTACTTTTGCTTAAAGGGAATTTTTTATCCTTGATTTTTTTTTATAAGGAAAGATTTACTTCTAAAGCTGGCCAACACTAAATGATTTTAGGTCTGATTTTGGGCCTGATTCGCACAATGATCATGATTATTTTACTGCTCCCGATCAAGTCTGAGTCTGTCCGCTCTGAAATACGGAATCTACAATTCGTGGTTTGACCAGCCGCGACGTAATACCCAGAGCAACCAATGAAGAGCAAGAAGACTTGGAATTGCACCAACCAGATTTTGTGTACTCTGACTGACAACTCACCCTCAGCTCTCGCTGCAGATTGTATAAAGCCGCACATAATTTCTCTTCTCAACCAGGTTTTCATCATGATTTTTTTTGTTCCTGTTTCTGTCGTTTTTGCCGCAAAATAAAACAAACAGCAGGAAGGCAAGCTGACAATGTCGATCGTCCTCCATATTTGTTTTTCTTCTGAAGTCACGTTGGATCACGCGAGTTTCTGTGAGATCTCGTGTTTCTTAAATTATTATGGCAGTTGTGTGGCCTGGCTGAGTCGTCTAGTGTGCGCTTTCGGAGGATTAAAAAACTAAAAATCGGTTGAAACTGTCCTCATGTCTGTGGTCTCCCACCTTTTTAAAATCGGTTCATATTTGAAAATCATCCTGTTAATTGCCAGTTTAAGAGTTCCCTTTTAGAGTCATTCAGCTCTTTGTTTCTGTTTTATGACCTGCAACTTTACTGTCATTCACTTATCTCAAAAGCGTTGTTGTCAGCCTTAGCAGGCAAACGTTTCAGCAAAACAACTCAAAAACCAACGACACACTTGAATGAACTGAATTTAGCTATGAGTGAACATGTAAGAGCACATACTAAGGAGCTGGTGAGGTGCTGAACTCTGCTAAAAGGAGAGCGAAAATTGGGCTTCATTAATAGAGGGAATGAAAACGTGTTACACATTTATCACTTGAAGGCTGTGTTTACAAGGGGCAACCTCAAGTGTTAAAAAAAATGAAGCAAAAAGCTGCACTTCCTCGAGTGTCCACTTGAGGCTGGATTCAACAGCCCAAATAAATCTCCATTAAGAGCCCCATGTTTGGATACACATTTTTACAGCAGATACAAACACATGTCCAACCTGCGACCAAAAACAACAACGACTGTTTCTGTCTTTGTGGCTCATTTCTCTTTTCATGACGACTGTACGGTTGTCCAGCAACAATCTCTCCTCCAAATATGGCAACGTCTGGCTCCAGATGTGGCGATGGAGAAATTAAAGCCTCATTTAAAGAAGTGAGAATCCACCGGAAAATCAAAAATCAAAAAATATCCTGTCTGCTTTAAATATCAACCAAAACCAAATACTTGGATCTTGGACTTAAGTACCAAGCTACTCTTCTTGGAGTCGACAAATCCGATCATGAAAATGATGTCATTAAAAAAACAATTCCAGGGCATAAAAGCAATTAAACAACTAAAGACAATAAAAAAGACCTGTGATTCAATGTCTGTCAACTTAATGAACCCATTTCAAATCTACAAACTCATCTCTCAAAGTACCTGCTTCATATCTAATTAGTCAATAAAGCATTTGACGCAGGTTAAAGTTAGCTGAGAATTTGACCTGGTCAAAACCCCCCAATAATTGTAATCATTAAGTAAAAACCAGAATCACATTGCAACAGAAACCTTCCATATTTGACGGTGAAACTTGGTCTCAAGAATATCCATTACATTGAATTGTGTCATTTAAAGGGTCAGAACTTGTCAGGATAATTTTATAAATGTATGTTACCTGATCTGGACTTCCTCCATAACAGCTCTGCCTTCACGCAGCATCTTTTCAAAAACCTCACTGCTGGGTAAAGGAGACACTTTTGGCCGTGATCTTTCTCTTAAAGCTGCAGTTCCCACTCCCGTCCAGTTGGTGTCCTCATCCCTCCACTAAAAAACATCCCCTTTGGAGAAGCCTGAACCCTCAACTTCCATGCTGGTGGTAAAACTCTGCCCCCCCCCCCCCCCCCCCCTACCCTCATCTTCCTTCTTCCTCCACACGTTGCCTCCATTATTGTGGGCTTTAGCTCCACTGCTCTGCCTTAATTGTTTCCTGAAGTTTAGAGGGGTTGTTTTTGAAAAGAAAAGAGAGAGAGAGAGACATAGTTATCCACGCAGGATAGGCGGTGAGTGACAAATGCTGGGAGGGCAGAGAGATACGGGACGAACGAGAGGACGTGGGAGGGAGGTGAAGGAAGGAGGCCGGAGGGAGGGCGAGTCAGGTGTGTCTGTTATTGGAGAAAGCGAGATAGTTAGGCCTCATTGCATCTTTGGCAGTCCATCCTCTTGAGATTAGTCTATAAACATTGAAGGTGTGTGTTTGTGTGTGTGTGTGTGGGCGTTGTGTGTCTACCGCTGACCGCTTTCTTTTTCATCATCCCTCCATCACGCCGGCTCCACTGTCGGAGTATTTACAGATGCACAAATCGCAATTAAACAAGCCTCTCCTGCATGACCCCAAAACTGGAATTAAAACAATTAATTACCCATACTGGAGTGTAATTATCAGCAACACAGCCACCAAGCTAATTCATCCACACACACGCACACACACTTTTTGTTTCTCCTTTCCTCACCTCCCTCTAACTTCTGTCTAAATTTAGAGCGAGTAAAAAAAAGGGAGATATCGGTGTGAAACTCCCAGGGAGAGAATTGCACACAAGGATGTCTGTCGGTAATTAGGTTGAGCCACTTCTCGCCATTGTTAACAACCTGCTTTAATATGAGAAAGACCCCTCCCTGACCCTCTTAGGTGTCTTCATTTCCACATGATGTCTATGGTCCACACACACCCCTTCTTCTTTTCCTCTCCTTCTTCTTGCCGCATCCCTCTCTCCTTTTTTAATACTGTATTCCTCCGTTGCCGTTTTTCCCTCTTCATTGTCCCTACGCTCTTTCCCATTTTCTTTCCTCTCCTTGGCCTTTCACACAAACCTAATTTCTTTCTTTCCCTTTTTTGTGTGTTTCATGCTCCCTCCCTCCCTCCCTCCCTCCCTCTCTGCTCCCTGACTGACTGTATCGGCTGGTATATTTTTGGACATACAGTCTCTAGAAATAGGCTTTTGAGGATGTGCAAGGTCATCAGCTTAATTAAGAATGGCAAAAGGAGTCAGAAGTTCAATTCTCTTTTCACCCTGAATTCAACCTGTGATTACTTCTATCGCTTACTTTTTTAAAATGCTGGGCCTCCCCAGGGTGTAAAGCTTTTGATTTTCTATGCAGATGACTGTCAATCTTATACATCAGATCATGTGGTGTAGTTCAACTCATTTCTTACGAACCTACAGATAAATATCCCCAGGCTCTTTAGCTACACCTTTTCTTCCAACCTGCTAAAGTATAGGTTTGATTCACTGCTTTGTTTGTATCTATCTATTTCCAGTAAAAAACCTCAACACACATCTGAACACACGACCACGTGTCCAGCACCAAGTTGTTAACATTTAGCCAACATTCATGGCTTGTACTGTAGTACAGTACCACCACATGGTGCGAGCTTTTGAATTACTTCCAAGTCAAAACTGCTTCACCAAATCAAAATCTGTTCAACGAGTGTCAGCCAGCCACTTGAGAAACTCAGAACCAGCCTCCAGTTTATCCATGTTGGTGGCCATCAGCAGTGTCAGCCATCCAAACTATCCTCTGAAAGTAAATATTTACCTTATAGAGATGGTTTGATACCATATACTCCTCTCCAAAACCAATTTCCGATAATAACATTTGAGTATTAGCCGATACTAAATACCCCTTGTACTACCAGTAAGATACTAGTGTATTTAAAAGTACATAATATCGGTGACTTTGGCATCTTATTAAGACACACAAATGACGTTATTGTCTGTTACAGACCGACACACGGGAGAGACAGCGATGCCACACTATGTTTTTATTTCCCGTCTGCTGTGAGCTCTACACCACTGCTCGATGATTACCACACAGACGTGTCAACGTGATGAGAAACCCCCCGAAATACAGACACAGACTAGATCTATATGCAGATACAAACAACACCACATGCTTCAACTTTATATGAGTGATAACAAAGATATTTTTGTGAAATCCTCCTCATTATGCCGTGTGTTACTGTTGAGAGTGTTTCAAATGAGTTGGTGTTTTTTTCTGTACGAGCTTTGTGCGCAGGATGGGAATTAAAAACGAGTAAATTCACAAGTTTGGGTGCCAAGGGTCTTTTTTTTGTGTTGCCGTGGTAATAACATTTTTAGTTTTTTCTTACAGGAGGTTAAAATGCTGATGTTGTGAAAACCCTGTGTTCTGATAATTGGAATGGAAATACTGATTTAAGTTGTTTTGACTCAATAACACAGCAAAATGTATCCTCAGCTCCACTATCAAATTTTCTGCAGACCAAGAAGAGTAAGACAAAGTACCGGGATATGTATCGTGCCGTGCAGTGTCATATCAAGTCGTATCGTGTCCTGTTATATCGTATCGTGCCGTGCCATATCATATCATATCGTATCCTGTCGTGTCGTGCCGTATTGTATCGTATTGTACCCTATCATGTCGTATCATACTGTATCGTGTCGTGTTGTATCGTATTGTACCGAGTCGTGTCGTGTTGTATCGTATCGTGTCGTGTCGTATCGCATCGTATCGAGTCGTGTCGTGTTGTATCGTATCGTGTCGTGTTGTATCGTATCGTACCGAGTCGTGTCGTGTTGTATCGTATCGTGTTGTATCGTATCGTGTCATGTCGTGTTTTATTGTATCGTACCGAGTCGTGTTGTGTCAGGTCGTGTTGTATCGTATCGTACCGTGTCGTATCGTGTTGTATCGTATTGTACCGTGTCATGTCGTATCGTATCATACCGTATGGTTTCGTACCGTATGGTGTCGTATCGTATGGTGTTGTGTCGTGTCGTGTTGTACCGTGTCGTATCGTACCGTATCGTGTCGTATCGTACTGTACCGTGAGGTCCTTGCCAATACCCAGCCGTTTACATACCAATTGATTTACCCTGGCCTAATTCTTGATGCTATTTGCTATATCAGTCTATTAACTGGCATTAATACCTCATATCCAATTTTAGTCTGAATTGGAGTCGATACAGGTATCTATCTGTATCGTACCATTATGAGACAGGTATAGGAGTCTTAAATTATTACCATCATCTGGTTTCACAGTTGTATTATGTCAGACTGAGAAACTCTTTTTTTACTCGAGTCAATCCTTATATTAAAGAAAAAGCTTAATCACAGATCCAAAGCATATAGAATGGCCTTTAATTGTTAACCTTTTTTTTTTCTTTCATTTCGACAGAGAAAAAATGAGAAAAATTGCAGTAATGTGCACGACTGTCATCACAAGTCATTCCACTGTGCACAGGCATGCAGAGAATATCAGGTCAGGCCAGTTGAAGAGCGACAGGGAGAAAGTAGAAAGAGTATTTTCTTTCATACTTTGCAATCATAATGACATTATTGACATGAATAATGCAAAGTCTGCTGCGACCCTTTTTTTTCTCTCCACACCGATAGAGAAACATAACGTACCATCCTCCCGTTTGCTACATTACAGTCTGAGCTGCTTTTTTTCCCCATACTTCCTTTAAGGACATTTTTCTCGTATATTCGCCACATTTTCTGTTTGAATACTGATTAGACAGCACTACCAGTCTGTCCTTGCTTCTTTAGCAGTGATCATATCAATGTTTGATTCCTCTTTCTTGCCCTGTCTATCTCCTTTTGGTATTGACAATGACCCACTACTTTAATTGCCATTGTCGGGGGACACTGTAAAAAGGGGGTCATGAAGCCTCCAGTGCGTCATGCTCCTTATTTGGATGCCTCCAGTAGCGCTGCAGAGGAGGGAGGGGAGAGGGACGCATCGGGGGGTAATGAAACAATACACACACAACCCAATCCTGCTTTACTCAACAAGCACTTCCTGTGCCCCCCTTCCCCCTCCCCTCCCTCAAATCCCCCGTTCAGCCTGCTTTGCTTCTTTTTAAATATTTGAGAAGTTTGTTTTCAGCTTGTAGATTTGTTTTGTGATGTCTCCTAACACCCAGATGACACCGCTCTGTGTGTTTATTCTTGTTTCTGTGCTTCTTTAATGCAACCTAATTCACTGTTAGGGGGCCGCTCCCAGCACCTCAATTTCAACTTACACACATCCCATGCATAGAATTTGACATATTTGCGTTCAAAGGAAAAAAAGAGGGCATCAATGCAAAATAAGCCCTTGCCTTTAAAACACATCACATGAGCTTCCTGCTTCTCTCCTCGCAGCAGCGTTTTTGATTCAGATGATTCTTGTCCGAGAGCCGTGTGCCGCTTATCAAAGTTACTGCTTGAAAGGGAACGGGGAAGCTATTTTCTGCAGATGAATTTGACGCTGCATTGATGGCTTATGGCTCCTGATTGACAAGGGTGTCTGTAAGCAGTGTTTAAATTTGAATGCGACTGTAATACAACACAGAATTACACATCTATTTATGCACACGATGCGCTGGAAAACAGTAATTGTGTGTCTTCAGATCCAGATAATAGGAATAAAGCAACATTTCTCCATCGTATTATTAGCATGCATGAAGCTGCGTGTGCCTCTTGCTCTTGTTTAAACACAGTTTTTTTTCTTCTTCCTGTTTAGGAGATGTACTCTAAAGGTATGATCCTGGCCACCGCCATCAGACAGGTGCGAGGACTGGGCGACAACAAGTTCGAGGTGGTCACATCCCTGCGGACCTTCATATTCCGGGCTGAAAGAGAAGGTACACAGAGTGCATCCTTTTACTTTCCTTTTGTTCTGCTTCTTGCGGTCGACTATAAGCCACTCACTCTCTGCTTTGTCAGTCTGCCTCTGCCATCGGCTCTGACCGTCTGATTCCCCGTCTCGCCTTGTTTTTCTCTCTCTCTCTCTCTCCTTCTTGCCTTACTCCCTCTAAATGCCTCTGTGGTAATCTTCTGTCTCACCTGTTTCACTCTTTATGTCTCTCTTTCTCTTCGTCTCTGGCATTTCTTTTTTTTTCTTTTACCGCTGCTCTCTCTGTAAGGACACACATTGCAGTGTGATTTGAGCTTTTATCTCACTCTGAATCATTTTAAAGATTACCTATATAAAAAAAAAACAGCTCTGCATTATGGGAAAATGTGCTTACACTGTCATGTTGAAACCATGATGGTATAATATCTAAGATATCTGCATTTATTGTTGTGTTTTGTTACATACATGGTTGAAATATACTCTTATAGTATCCCACATTTTTTAAACAATGTAAAAAAACAGAGAAATCCAGTATGTTGTAATGGCTAGTAATGGTGGATCTTATTTATTTATCCCCCCTAATCTCCCAGAATGTGAACATGGTGACTACATTACAATTACCTCAACTCAAACGTTATTAATCCCTCTATGGGCAATTGTTTTGGAGCAGCTACAACAATAAATACTCGTATGAGCTCAAAGAACGACGCTTCATGAACATTATATCTGCCAAAGTAACCTCTACTTGATGGTCATTTGCAATGGTGGCCTTTGTTATATCCCATATCATGTTGAATTGTGTTCCATCATCCAATGACAAAAAGGAACAACTGTGAGGAAACGACTTTTTTTGTTATGTTTTTATAGAATTTAATAGCTAGAGAGGCAGAAATAAGACCAATTAGCCTAGCTTAGCATTATACTTGGAAGTAAAGTGGAATAGCTTCCTGGGCTTGGTCCAAAAGATTAAAAAAAAGGAGTGAATGATTTTTCAAATCTTTTTCCATCTTGTTTTGTCGACTTTCATACGTTTTTTTTTTTGCCAGTATACCAACGAATATGGCGACTAACCTGCTTAGTATTGAGCTCGGTTGTGATTTTTAGTGGGAATGTACTAACCTGCATCATCTGGGAACAGTGAATGTGCGTCGAATGTGACATTTGAGGGCGACTGTGGGTCAGTTGGTAGATTTGGTCGTCTCTCAACCGGAAGGTCAGGGGTTCGATCCCCAGCTCCTGAAGCCACAAGTCCAGTGTGTCCTTGGGAAAGACACCTAACCCCAAGTTGCTCCTGCTGAATGAACGAGATTAGTTACTTCTAATGGACACTTTACATAGCAGCCTCTACCATCAGTGTGTGAATGTGTAGGTATGTTCTGCAGTGTTAAAGCGCTTTGAGTAGTCAGAGGACTAAAAAAAGCGCTTTACAAGCTCAAGTCCATTTACAATTTTGGTTGCCTTATTGCACCACATTCATCTCTGTATTTTCAAATGTTAGCTCGTTTTTGTATTACAACTGCAGAATGGGGATCAGCTAGCTTAGCTGTAAAGCTAGCACCTTTAAAGGCTTGATAATCAACAAACTATGTCGCTTACTGTCCAAGAAGAGTGTACGGATATCTTTAAACTTAACTATTCCACTGTTGAGGCAGGGAATGAGAAAAACTGAGAACTGCCAACAAAGATCACAGATTATTTTCTTATGGATCTTTTCCGTGTTGTCGTCAAAGAAACTGTGTATACTTTGTGCAGAGCAGGCTAGATACAATATATGTACAGTGGTGCTGAGGGAGATCTCGATGGCAGTAATGACCTCGTGTCCTCGTCTGAACCTTTTGTTATTAAGCCAATCTAAAGGGGCAAAATGTGTAACAAAAAAAGAACAAATTCTCAAATCTCCCAGGACCTGTCTTTTTAATAGTCTCGTTTATCCCTCCTCGCTTCATCCCTCTGTCAGACAAAAGAGTTGTCTCTTTCTATCGTCTTCGGGCTGGAAGCTTTGTCCGTGTCGGCCATAATGAGAGGGGAAAAGAGACACTTTCCGCTCCTTACCTCCTGCCTGCTGGACGGAAGTCTATTAGACGGCTCGGGTCAAACTGCTCGTTCGCTAATCGAGGGTGCGTTTCTCGGGTCAAATGCCGGCCGCCCTTTGATTCATGTGGACGAGTGAGATTGGAGAAACGGGGAGATTTGCATGGTTATGACTCGAGGGAACCTTTGACTTCTTCTGTGGTACGGTAACAGCGTGAATATCTGGGAGCAGAGTGGAACTGAAAAGGTCTGTATCGAGCGGATCCTCGAAGACCTCAACGCTTAGATGACATATTGATATCTGTCTAATTTTGAAAAGATGTATCAATATCTGACCTGCTCATTATTAGTATTGATCGTCTGCTTATTGGTCCTAATGAGTTCAGCTGTTTTTTGACTGCTTAATGTTCATCTATTTGTCATTAAACAATGAAGTAGTTCTAATTCCTCAAACAGTGTTCAGGCTTTGAGTTAATCCAAAACCTTTTCTAAACTGTACTCCTGCAAAAAGTGGATCATACCCACACAGGAGACTATTACATTTCTTTCTTTTTTTATGATGTTTGATGGACTCATCAGTAAATTAACTTAATTTAAGATAAATCAAAGAAGTCATTTGTGACGCTAAAGTGTTTGCTTGGTTCTACTACTCAGCAGCACTTGATCACCTTAAAGGAGATCTATTATGCTGATCCATGTTTCAATACATGCATACAGTGTTACGATGTTGGATGTGGTTTCTGCTGCGCTTAAACGAGACGTTACGAGACTTGGCCAAAAATCCTGAGGTCAAGTTCTGCAGACGTATTAGAGCAAAGCATGGAGCAAAGTAGTAGGAACACGCCCACCCTGGCAGCTCTTTCAAGGACACGCCCATCTGGAAGCTCACTCAAATTTTCCCTGCAATTGCAAACACAGCTGGCCAATCGGAGGAAAGTGGGCACATGTAGAGGGCGGGCATTAAAGAGACAGCAGCTTGAAATGAACCGTTTCATGCAGAGGCTGAAATGAGGGGTTTTACTGACGCCAGTATAAGATCAATAAGGAGGTTTTTGAGCTACACATCTTGTAAGGCTGCTCAATAGGTGTCCCAGACTGACATAATGAACGGTGAAAGTGAATATTAGCCACCAGCGACACTGACTACTTACAACGTTAAATCTTTTTTAAGTTAATAGCAAAAACACAACATGATTTTATATCCGTGCTCCACCTGTTTTTTCAAAAAAAGACCAACCTAGTCCTTCACTTCATCTTTTTTTTTTCCAACACACTGAACACCTCCGCTCTCTCCCTTCCTGCCAAATCAGTACATCATCATATTCCTGACTGCCAGCTTTTTTTGTCCGTTTATGAGGCGCAGCTCCTCGGCTGTGTCATCCATCACACTGTCTGCCAGTTAATCGTCAAACGTCACGCTCAGCCGTCCTGACGAGAAGGCCGTCTGATTTTTGGGATGCCCTCTGACCCCCTTGGGGATGGGAGGGAAGACTCTCGCCGAGGTGGCTGCCGCCGTCAAAAAAGAAAGAGTTGGAAGGAGAAGAGAGAGAGGGAGAAGTCGGAAGAAAACTTGGCCTCATCACCTCATGCATCTTTAAACAGGCCTACTCGCCTCGTGGCGGAGAGTCATCAATCTTAGGGGGAAACACACGAGAAAGAGAGAGACACGAGGAGACAGAGGGAAAGAAGGAGTAGGTTAGTGAAGTGGAGGTAAAGGATGGGGAGAAAATGGTGGAGTGATGGTCAGAGTGGTGTGCGAGAGAGTTGAAGGCATCCTCCGGGAGGGATGTTTAAAAGAAGGGAAGAGGTAGAGCTTTAATGAAGGGATGGAGAGAGGAAGACACGCAATCTGGGTGTGAAAAAAAAAAAAAACTCGCAACAGAGAGGTAGAGACGGCAGTGGGAGATGAAAAGGGCAGAGTGAAGATGGAGGGAGGGAGGGAGGGAGGGGAGGGAGGAGTGAGTGAATAATTGAAGGCCACCGGAGAGAGTGTGCACACAGCTGTCGGCTGATTCTCCACTTGGTCCGCAGGTGGCCTCTTCCCTCAGGTACTGTCAGCTCGAGAGAGAGAGAGAGAGAGAGAGAGAGAGAGGAGAGATGGAAGGAAGGCAGGCAGGCAGGAAAGCAAAGGGAGAAAAGAAGAAGAAAAAAAAAGGAGGGGAGGGAGTGAAGCGGAGAGCATTGGCAGCGATGGGGGGAGAAGAAAGCGAGAGGAAAGCCGAGTTTGGCAGGAGGAGGTTGATGGAAAACGGTCCGGACAAGAAGGTGTGGAGGGGATGCAGACAAATGCGCTACAAGAGAGAAGACGGTGTAAGAAATGTTGATGAGTTGTATTCTGATGCTTTTTCCACAAGTCTGTTGGTTTCTGTTTGAGATGTCAGGAAAGAGAGGAAGGTAGAAAGTGTGGAGAATAAATAAAGAGAACAAGAGAATGGTGGCAGAAATATAAACTCAGGAGGACACAGAGTGGGAGGGAAGTTGCAGAAACAGTATCTAGCTTTGCTTTATTTCACATTTTACAACCCTTTGGCTGGTTCTCGTTTTCCCTCCTTACTGTAACATGGAAGCACAAGACACAGTATCCTCCCTAAATGTTGTCAACATGTTTTTTTGTGTGCCTTTTTTGTTCAAGGTAAGTTTGTTTTCATGTCTGGTTTGATCTACACTAAGCTCTATTTACAGATTCTACATAGAAATGTTTGTTTTGTTTCTTTGTTTCGTTAGCAAAGGCAGCAATTTTACATTTAAACATATAGCATGAGAAGAAAAGCTGTATCTTATTGTGCTAAAGTTTGAATAAGAATACAAAGAAATGTAGAGTCTGTACACAGAGGTCAGGATTTTCAGCATGGGAAGTGTTTCTGTTTGTACTCCGCGTTGTATTGACCAATCATGTATGGCTTTGGTGTGTGCAGGATAAACAAAAAATACAGACGTGACATTTGACAAACGACCTCCCGCCAGCTGTATTTTAACGATGATTTTTTCAAAATCTCTACAAACAGATATCTGCATAAAGTGCAGCTAACAATCCGTTATAGATCAAACATTTCAAGTTGAGCCACAAATCTGCTAGACGCTGTGTCGAGGAGATTTTTTCCATTTTCTAAACTTTAAAACAGTGGATAGAGTCAGAAACTAGGGTGAGAGAAAGTGGGGACAATGAGCCACAGGTCGGATTTGAACCCAGGACACCCGCTTGGAGGACTATGGCCTCCATACATGGGGCGCACACACTAACCACTAAGTTACCGGCGTCCCGATGTTTCCTCTTTTGACATTAGCTTCTTGGCTAAAGCTTAGCATATATATTTTAAAGGTTTATTTTGGGGCTGATTGTAGAGACAGGACAGTGGATAGAGTCAGAAACTACAGAGAGGGAGAGAGTAGGGACTGTCATGTGGAAAAAGAGCCACAGGTCAGTTTTGAACCTGGGCCGTCTGCTTCTGGGATTTTATAACCTCTGTTCATGGGCTGTTCACTAACCACTAGGCGACCTCTGCCCAATGCTTAGCATATTTTACCAAGCAATAAAAAAAGCTTCTCTACAGGTCCACAATGCCAAGTTGGCAAAGTTTCCCCCCCATAATAAATAAAGCTGTTCTAATATTCAGTATAACAGCACACCCTCTTGTGTGATACACCTCAATTAGAAATGAACAGATCCCAAGTGATCATTTTGTATTTTTTTGTCTTATATTATGTCAATTTGGACAATAACATGTCAGTGTCCTCTGTTGAACAAACCATGTTATAAAATGGAATTGGAGCCTGATAAATCGGCCAGCCGATAATATCGGCCGAGAAAAACAGATCTCAGAAAGATTTCAGCCGATTGACGGTATAGGCCTGGGCGATATGAAAAATGTTATCACGATACAAATGTCATATCAGTCGATATCGATAATTATCACGATAAATGTTAAATCATTACTTCTTTCAAATTTAAAATCTGATTTTTGCTCCTGAGTGAAATTTGAAGAAACCAGATGGTTAATTATGGTTTTATTATTCTCTATTGTCAGAACATGACAAACTATAGTTAAACAGGAACATTTCACCATCATAAGCTCAGTGCACGGAGCTGGAAACGCTGATATGACAGTTAGCTTCTGGGCTGTAACACTTAGCCTACTGGCCCGCTGCTTACTGAGGGTCCACACCATACACTGTTTATATTATTTACAATACGGTCCACACTAACACTGGTTTGGGACGTTTGGTCATTTCTTTCCTTCAGTGTGTTTTTAACGGGTCATATTGTGTCAAACAGTGAAGGGTCTGTATGTTGCACGTTTTAGCTTCACTCGTCTTCGGCACAGTTAACAGAGCATGTTACTCGTTTTTTGTCGGACTGTAAATATCCAAAATGTCTCCAGACTCCTGAAGCTGAGCGTCCTCTCTTGTCGTGTATTGTCGACGATGTTTCCTCCGTGCTTTGAGCTGGAAGGCTCAACGCTTTCCTCTGTGTCGCTAGCGCTAATTTCGGCTGTGTTTTCATTCCGCTCCGATTGTCTGTAAGCCCGCCTACCCATATCCCTGCGACATGATTGGCTGTTCGTCATCTTTTTCTTCTTCTCTTTAATGTCGGGTGGCAGCTAGCGTTCATTGCGCATTAGCGCCCCCTCCCCCCCCCGTTTCCCAGTGGTTGGGTGGTGTAATTACAGGTTAAATTCTATCGAACATTTTTTACATTTATTGTAAGAAAAATTATATTGCGATAATTATCGTTATCGTTTTATTGCCCAGGCCTATATCGGTATCTGATTTTTCTTCCTCCCCAATGGATATGGGCCCCTAAAATCCCATATCGGTCAGGCCCTAATCTACCAAAGAAATAGTTATTAACTGAGATATAAGGAGATACCATTATATCAATGGTAAGCGTATATTAGCTGATGAAATTGCCAGGATAATATAATGGCTAAGCTCATATTTGAAGACTGGTCATAGAGGAATATATGGTGACTATTCAGTAGATCAAACATTGAAGGGTAGTAATGTAAATGTCTGTTTTGTGCATGTATGATGGAGTTTTCAAATGAAAGAAAAACAAAGCAAACAGCCACAATCCCTCTGCTTTGTGTATTTTTTTTTCTCTTTCTTTTTTTTTTTTTTCAAATTCCTGTTGATGGAGACTGCGTGGGTGTCTTCTAAGATCTCTGCTGAGCGCTGAGTGGACCTGGCTCTCATCTCATCCACTTTCACTAAGGATTATCTCCGTCTCTCCTCGTCTCTTTCACTTCCTCCACGCACGGGGAAATAGTCTTTCAAAACACATGGCTAAACATACATCCTTGAACAAGCGATGGAGCTAGATGTGACTGTCGGGTTTTTAGTGTAGGAGAGTACAGCCCATGCGTTCTTTTTATATGCATGCCAAGGTGAGGCCATGTTTGCACACAAAGCGAAAATAAATTTGGCAAGCGCTCCGGAGGTTCATGTGCGAGACTGTGTGCACAAACAAACAAAAACTCAATCATATGCAAGACACATCCGATGCACGCACGAGTCAGATGCACATATGCTACAGAAACACGCGGGCGTACAGGGCTGCCACGGTCTCGCTGTTTCTCTCAAGTTTCTCTCCATCCTCCCACCTCCTTACCCGCTCCAGCCTTACCTCCTGCCCTCGGACTGACAGCCTGGGTGAAGGAGAGAGCGCAGGGAGCGCGGAAGGGCCCTGAATAAATGAACAGGCAAATAAGTGTGGCGCAGGACAGGTAATGGAACTCAGAAAAGCAGGGTGGGAACGGAACAGTAAAACCTAGTGATGTAAAGAGCAGTCAATAATTGAGTAGGACATTCATTTTTTATTACTGCTCTTTGTGAATTCATTAGATTGTGGAGGGGGATGAGGGGTGACGGGGGCAGGCTAAAGCTGAGTTTGGGACCAGGAAGTGGGTACAGTATTTGGGAGTTCAGGGGGTTTGGTGTGTGTAGGAACTTGAGAGTAAAAAAAAACAACTTTTGTTCAGAAGTTTGGATGTTGGTGGATATGTTGTTATATAAGATGTGAGGTGGGCAGTAAAATGTGAGGTTGAAAGTGGTCAATGATTGACATGTCAGTGAGAGGCCTCCCTAACTTTAAAAATATCATGCACAGAGTTGTTACAGCTGCACTAACAAGAAGATTGCCTACCCTTACTATACAATACAATTTGATATGTTGACATGACAGTGTTGTAGTCAAGACCACACTAACCGAGACCAAGACATACAAGAGAGCTAAGAGACCGAGACAAGACCAAGACATTTAGGTATTGAGACCAAGTCAAGACCAAGACAGGGCGAGACCTAGACAAGACCAAGACCATAAATAAATAAAAAACTGAAAATCATCAGCTTGTGTGCAGGGGGCGTGTCACTCATTTAGACCGTAACACCAGGAAGGTGGTGGCCGTGACCTTTCAGTGGTGGTCCAAATCGTGAGTCCGCCCAGTCTGAGACCGAGACAAGACCGAGTCAAAATGCTTTTGATTCTGAGATAAGACAGAGACCTTCAAAAAGTGGTCTCGAGATCCGTCTTGAGACCAAGACCGATTTTGAGTACTACAACACTGACATGACATAACGATATATGATTCGATAAAATAAGATAAGAAAACATAAGGCATTAAAAATGATACCTTCTAGTACAATACAATCCAACATGATACAATACCATACAATATGTTAAGATAGAGTGAGACCAATACCGAAGCAGACGAGTAGTACGATTTGATACAATACGAATACACAGATACCAATAAGGTATCAGCACTAGTATTGGTATCAGCCTCCGATGCCTACAATGGAGAATCCATGTCCTTTAAAATGTACTTGGTTTCAAGTGCATTAAAATGTGACAAAATCAAACGTCCACAGTGCCAGCAGATTAATGCAAGTCAAAGCAAAATGTCAATATTCAGTGTTTTCCATCAATACTATGTATATATTTTAAACTTGCTTGTTTCAGCCAGGCACTTAGTATTCACAAAATCATTTAGGTATGGGGACAGAAGTTTCTAAATGGCGGTTTTACAAGTCCAAATTTGACTCTGCAATGACCTGTTGAAATCCAACCTGGTGCCCTGCATAAATCAACTTTAAAAAAAGAGTCCAGAGGACAGTCAGACTTAATCCTAGTAGACCTGAGGATAATTAAACTGGATCCAAGATGTGCTCAACCCAAACAGACCTGAATTGAGAGATAACACCAACACAAAATGCAGCATGATGAGCCACCCATTGACAAAGTAACATGTGAAATCTTTGCTAGCAATGAGCTATTATTTTATGCATCAATCTGCTGATTTACTTTCTTGAGGAGTCAATATGTCGTTATCAAAGTCTACCAAAATATGAGAAAGCAGCGGAAATCATTTAAAATTAGAATACTCCTGAGTGAAGATTTCAGAAGTCTTACTTTGTCCAACAGAACAGTAAAATAAATAAAATACAATAAAAAAGCATGAATGGTCTTTTCTGAGAAGCCAAAACGAGCTAATTGTTTGACATGGTTGCTCCAAGATATTGCTTGAATAATTATTTGCTTATCAGAAAGTTGTCAATTCACTTTTTCGGTCGATCAAAACATCAATTAATCAATCTATGATTGCGGTTCTAGTACAGGCCAAGAAAACATTAACAATATTTGATGGACCTGACTGCTCTCAATACGATTTGAGTTGCAGAACTCTGGGGAGGGCGCCTTGATACGAAGTGGACTCTTGAAACCTAAAAAGTTTTAGGTTGCCATGACAATCCATTGGTTTTGAAATCAAATTTGGAGCCCTATATATTGAAAATGTTGCCATAAATACATGTCACAAGATGCTGTAGTTTCATTGTTTTTTCTTGGTATAATTCCACCATATTGGTATATTTCAGAATAACATTGGATATCAACACCACTAGCATCTATAGTTTATATCAAAAAAGATCATGTTGTACATTTAAAGCAGATAACTAATCAAAGCAAACTTTTACAGTATATGTTTGGCTAGGAATTATTTATCAACCACTTTTAAAGGTCACGTGAAAAATGCAACATGGTTTTCTAACGTGTCCCTAGTCTGTTTACAAACCCCCCAGTTATGAGAAAAGTCCATCCTCTCCGTCTTTTGCCTGCTACACTTTTCAGAAAATGTGTGCTTCCCTTTGTGACATCACAAAGGGAAGTAACCCCTCCCCCTAGCTGGGTGACACTCCCACAGCTAGGTGTTTGTTCTGCCCTCCCAGTCTGCAAACAATTGGGCATGGAGCAAGAAAGCCCAAGCCTCATCCTCTTCCAGAGAGGGGCGTGGTTGATAATCTATAATCCTACAATTGATACAGATTTAAAAGGCAGCAAAGAATGCTGGCAAACTGGGGAAGAATGTCCTATTAATCTGTTATGTAGACGTCCTGAAGGTTCTTTTAGGCTCTAAACTAAATAGGTGTTAAATGTTATTCAACCATTCAGGAAATCAGATGTAAATCTCTTTGTCAGCAGTGTCATTGAATTCTTCTTTGGATCACTCTGACGTAAGGCTTTGAGCAAGTCAGACAGTCTCTATCATCTCCAAGGCCTTTTTGTTCTTTTGACGAGCTGAAGCAAGAAAGAGAAAATACTTTTTCTTTTCCATCTTGGAGGTCAATAATTCTTCAAATAACAGTAATTCTCTCTTTTCTTAAATTGGCAAGATTCATCATTACAACTTCCCAACCTCTAACAAACATTTCCTCAAGCTTCTTTTAGCCTACTCACTTAGCTAATAGTACAATTGATTTGGGTGACATGATTAGTGTGTTGATAGTCTTTCCTCTTTTGGGAGAAAACTGGTCCAAAATAAGCATTATATTGGAGGTAAAAGGAAGCAGAAAAATCCTAACACCAAGTTAATGCTTCTTCACATGCTGAACATGTACATAAAATGCACAAGAATCATTGGGAATAAAGATCTTAGTTTGGGAAACATTCACAAAAAGACCATGTTGTGTGATGACTCTCAGAGGTATCCAAAATTACCACTTTGAATGTAGTCAACTTGTTCTGCAGAAATAGAACCCATGTCTCTTATCGTTAATGATGAGTCATTAATCCAAACAGGGTTGAAATGAAGTATGTTTCAATTTTAAGAATGGTCTCTTTTCTTTCCCTTTTTTATCTTTAGCTGGATTGTATTTAATTTTCAGGTCCATCCTAGCTGATTTCTAAGCTAAAATATCAGCCTGTGCGGACTTGATTTCCTTTTCTTATTTTTCTCTGTCTTGTATTGAACAGTTACCACAGCGGGTGCTGCTTTGGACCTGTGATGTGCGTGTTAGTGCTTGTGTTTACAATCCTTTGGTATCTCTTCTGTTTCCACTTTGCTGGCTTTGATAGTCACCGTGTCTTGGGTGGTGAGGGAATGGGCTTTACGGTGCTGGTTTTCATGTCTGCTTTTATGTCTGTTTGAAAAGTGTTAGAGGAAGATATGTGAGGGGCCTTTTAGGTGAACGTCCCTGAATGTAAACATTGGATGGAACATGATTCACCGAACCACGTTTAGCTCCCGGGTGATTGATGAAAAAGCAAGAGATTCAGTGTCCTGTTCAAGGACAAGTCATTTTGAAGATGCCAGACATGTGAAGTTAGAGCACAGCCCCCTGAAGAGATCATCTCTTAACAATCAAAACTAGGCACTGCAGGCTAGTCAAGCATTTTGATTTCTCTGTATACATTGGGCTGTAGTTGATAATACAGTACGAACAGTAAGAGGTTTGGATTGTGGCGCCTGTTTTGGGCCTTCACAAAACCAGAAATAGATCAGAAATATAAAGTTTGTATATTTAAAGTTAGTGTGCTCAAACATAAGCTAAAGACGTTAGCATACACAGTTTGGCTAACTAGCTTACTGCCTGCTGTAGCAAACCTAGCGTTTCTTCCACGACCAAGAATTAGCATTTCTTTAATACGACTATAAACATTAGTTTGTGGTTTTACTTACAGCTTATTTTTATAACACCCACTGTGCAGAGGCCGGTGCTGGACGCTCTCAGAACTAGAGCTAACATTAGCAGCTTTATACTGCAAATAATTTGATTGGCTTTAAGGTAGACTCTAGCAACCTTAGCGTATACATTAGCCTTGCTAACAGTACGGTTATCTCAAAGTTAAACCTCAGTTTTCCCCCTAAAAAAGCCATCTGTATTTAAATGTTTAACACAAAAACAAGTAGTTTGCTAATGGATATTAGCAAAGCAGCCTAAGAGGGTTGTAACATTTTGAGCAAACATGTTTTACTTTAATACTTGTAATGATAGCTGTAGACTGCAAAACAAGAACAATGTTGTCTATAGATAGATAGATACTTTATTGAACCCGAGGGAAATTAAATTATTATATTATCTTATATATCAAATATTATATTATATATTGTACTTTGCACGGTTAAAAAGCGGTTGAACAATGTTAGCTTTAGCCTTTTAGCATGATATCATGAACTGTTAGCATGATATTATGGCGCTATCAATTACTTTACATGTCTTAAAATAATATAGAGTATAATCCACACATTGATTCAGTCAATTTATAGAACTAGTCATAATCTAATTTGTTAGCTAGCTACCATTGATAAGATCTAACTGTGATATTTGTCATTTTTAGCCATTTTGGACAAAAATGGAAAGAGATGATTTTTTTTTTAAATGTTTGTAATTTAGGTTGTTTTTCAAAAATGACTCGCAGTAAATCCTCCAGTTATTCTAGTATACTGTGTATCTGCTGTCTGAGAATGAAACCTTCATGAGGCTTAGCGAACAGTTATTTTCTGTAACCACAAAACAAAAAGCCAGCTGCCGTTTTTATCACAACAATTCAAAGTGATTACTCCTTCACACCTGAAATAATCTGCTCTATGAAAAGCATTCACACCTTTCTTTGCCTTTTTCCAACATTGTTTCCCTGCAGACTCACAGAATGAACAGATTCACAGAGCTGTGGCTGACTCTCATTAGAAGCCGTATTTTTTAATGTTATCTTTAATTAAGTGGCGTGTTGGAGTCTTGCCAAATTTAGCTTGAAGCTCGCAAATCTCAGTGTGGCAGCTATCTATATCCGTAGTTCTAGACTTTGCACTTTTCAGCTTTGCAGGATATTTTTTTTCCAGGGGCGAAGTTAATTTTCACCAATCATAGCTCATACAGTGTTTCAATTACTTATCCTTAAGACTGGAATGTTCTGTATCAGTTTGACATGGAGGTTCAGCAGCCAAAAGCCAGTGTGGTGAAGTAAAAAATGATGAATTAAGGCTATGGTTCAAAGACTTCAAGATGCCCTGATATCTCTTTGTGTCGTTCTGTGTCTGGCCTTCTTCATTTTTGTGTCTCTTCATTGAACTTTCTGTTCACATGCACCACATTCACCATCTATCTCTTTTTTTTCTAACGTTTCTGTCTCTCACTCGTGCACGTGTCCACAGGGGAACGCCAGGAGTGGATGGAAACTCTTCTGACGGCCACGCGCCCCCCCCCCTTGCGGCTCCCAGAAGCGCTCCGACAGCCTCCCCCACCCCTCCTCTACAAACAAGCGAGGCCTGCTGGAGCTCCGCGGTTACAAAGGCAGAGTGCTGGTGTCCCTGGCGGGGAGTAAAGTCAGGCTCTGCAAAACAGAACAGGTACTTCCAACACCGCTGGGACTTCCTCTCTAAAGAATGACAGCTTCCTGTTTGAAAAAGGAAGATGATAATCACAGCATATTTGAAGCAGATGAGGCAGAGATGGAGATATTCATGAAAGACATCGAGAAGTTCATGAATGTATGCAAAAACTAAATATATATTTTAAAATGCTGCTCTATTTTTGGTGGTACAAGCTCATGCTAGCACACAGGAAGGACTGGGTGTAGCCGACTCCGTTCATTAGACACACATGTACAACTCCAAACTTTCTGAATAATCTTAAAAACATCTGGAAAACGGTGGTAAAGTTATTTATTACACAGCTTTGTTAAATACTCGAAACCCTAACCCTAACCGGCCAATCACAACATTCTGAGTTCTGCTATTTCTCTTTAGTATAAGATCATTAAAAAAAGACATTAAGCTCAAATTAGACATTAAAAGATAAAATGTGTGCTCCTGCAGCAACATGTCTGATGTGTCCTTGGGCAAGACACTTAACCCTAAGTTGCTCCCGCTGCTTCGTCGGCAGTGTATGAATGTGTATGAATGGGATTAGTTACTTCTAATGGTCTCACTATATAGCAACCTGCTAAAACTGCTTTGAGTAGTCAGAAAACTAGAAAAGCGCTATACAAGTTCAAATCCATTTACCATTCAACGGAAAAAAATAATAATCAATAACGTAATTTCGGAATTAAAAAGTTTGTGTATAATGATTGATGTCTTGATTAAGTGATCGTATAATAAGCTGGATAATGTGCAGTTAGCAGGTTGGTAGTGTCGAAGGGAAACCCCAACAGGGTGACAAAGCAGAACCCTGATGCAAAGCGCTATAACATCCCGCTAACTAACTACACATGATTCCATATTTGGTAATACAAAGAAAAGATTAAAGACAAACAGAATGAGGAACAATCTCCACAAATCAACCAGTTCATGGTTAGATTAACCGATTTGGAGTTTAGAAATATATAAGTGTTCAATGCACATCTTTCACGTCAGGTTGTCCTTTATTTGACACAGATTGACATGACAGGTAATGATCAAGGCCCTTATATTGGGGCAGATAGTGCGCTTAAGTGGCAGATATTTAAAAAAAATCACCACTTACCACTGACTCATAATGACTATGAGGACAGTTGTCTGCTTTGCTTCTCTCATCAACAGGAACAAAGTTCAGTACAGTCTAGTGTTGCAGGAGCTTTCAGTGGTCTCTTTTTAATTCTGTGCAATTCACCCTTTGTTCAGTTTGAATGTTTGTGCTCTGAAGAGACACTCCCAAGCATCATCCAAAAACCTCTCAGGTCCAACCAAGTGATCCTCTGATGCGCTGAGTACCTCTTTTGGTTCAACCGCTTGTCGTTTTTTGGGGCATAAGTCTCCCCTAAATGGCTGAAGTGGTCCTCTGGTTTGACCAGGTGTGGCCTTTAGGGACAATCCAAACCCAAACACTACCTAGAGGGCTTGTTTAACTCTTTTCTCTTTTAATTCATCTCAAATATTGGGATTTTTAATTCCTGTGTCAGGAAGGAAGAACATATTTATTTATATCCATACCTGTTAGGTTTCAAAGAGAAGAGTGTAGGATTAGGAGATATAATGGCCACAGGAGAGAAATGGAGTTGTGTTGTGACGAGATCCAGAGGAGACTAGGGCAGGTGTCGGGGTGAGTGACTGGGGGGTTGGGTTAGTAAGCATAGCTGTTTCTGTCCACCATTCATTTTTTATACTCAGCTAACGTAGCTTGCTAACTGTTGTTGCTAAGAGTTAGTTGAAGACAATTAACTTAAAAAAAGTCTTTAATGTTTACTTACCTGATCTTGAGTGTTCTGAACAGACTGCACATCCACCTCACACGGTCCAGAACTCCATCATATCCCCAGGAACATCGTCCTCCTGTTGAAAACAAGCGCCATGGACAACAGCATTTGGCATTGAATTGTTTCAAAATGACGTGAGCCAATCAAAAGGAATCACCACAGCCATGTAGGTTGCTGCTGAAAAGTGTGTTTCATTGGTCATTGCGCATGTAATAGCATATCAACACTACGCTACAATAAGAGCTTTACTGAAAACAGCCTTTTTTCCTCTACACATGTGCTCTTTTGTGTTTTAAAACATATCAAATCAAGGATTAACTTACTCTACAGCCATTATCAGACCCATTATGTAACCCGCAAGGTTTTTTTTTATGTTTTACATGCGGCCACATAAAGGTTAGTTGTGTCTGTACCTCAGATCTCTGGCTGTTCTCTGAATGTGGGTTGGAAACCGGAGCTTCACCTGCAGCAAATATCGACAGTATTGATTGCATGATGAAATCAACCGAGCAGAG
This sequence comes from Tautogolabrus adspersus, assembly GCA_020745685.1. Classification (NCBI taxonomy): domain Eukaryota; kingdom Metazoa; phylum Chordata; class Actinopteri; order Labriformes; family Labridae; genus Tautogolabrus; species Tautogolabrus adspersus. The sequence goes on along the minus strand of CM036556.1, from coordinate 8,343,419 downwards.
CATGAGATATCCAGACTTTTAGACTAGTTTTAGTCAAACATTGTAAAAGCACAGGTTACTTCCTGATAAAAAAAAAACGCTGGAGTTTTGAAATGAAATAAATCGTTGCCAAGTTGAGATCCCCAAGAGATATCACTAAAAGGAAACCTTAAAAAAACTTACAGGTTATACTTTTTTAGCTTTTGGCATCGTTGGATAAGATGGTGAAGACCACGCTCAAGCACAGTGTACAAAAAACAGAGGACCAAGCTACGATTAGCTTAGCTTCCTACACAAAAGTAAATGACGTGTAGAAATGGCTAGTTGTTGGCTCATGAAGTTGCTGTGGATCTGGATTGAGATCATGTTTGTTAGTGATGTTTCATGGTGAAGGAAAATGTATTTCAAAATGTTTTTTTGAGTAGGCATAGCTGTTTCTGTTTAGCCTGAGTTTTTTTATGCTCAGCTAACTTAGCTTGCTAACTGTTGTTGCTAAGAAAAAAAATGAGCTTTGGAGATGCTGTAGAACAAATTTGTATTAATTTGTAACGAGCTGAGCTAGCTGTGTCTTCCTAATGTTTATACCAACTAAGCTAACAGCCTCACACTCCGCACTTAGCTGCACTTAGCTTAACTAATCTCAGTATTATGCTGAACTATTCCTTACAACTAATCCATAGAACATGTTAAATGCTGGTATTTGCTAACTTTCAAAATAGCCATACTTCCTGTTTTCTTTCTTTGTGCTGGCTAAGCTAACAGCCTCATGCCATACTAAGCCATACTTGGCTCGGGTTACCCTCAGCATTATTTTAAACTATTCCTTATATGTATTCCCTTGACTTGTTTCACAGGTTAATTTTGACTTACGGATAGTAAACTGATATTGATTAGTTAAATGAGAAGAAGACATGCTGCTAAAGTATTAGCATTAGCATACTAAGTCAAAGTGCTTTATATTCTTTTCAGAGGGAACTGAAGGCGCTTTGTTACACATGACCAAAGAATCCAAGAAGTCCTACTTTTTAAGTTTTATTGTGCACTTGGGATGTATGATTTTACAGATATACACTTTTTTGATAACTTACATCTCCCTTAAACTGCAGAATAAAGAAAAGATAAGTTTTCTCTTACCCACAGTTTCTCTTTGAGTCTCTCTTATTTGATGTGAATCCAATTAGGCCCCGATAGTCCCGGCTCACGTACAGAGACTCTTTTCTTTGCCTCTTCCTGTCCCGGCAGTAAGATACCCTATCTGAGATGGAGAGATAGTCACAAACTCAGTGATACAGTTTCTTAAAGTGCCTCACACGTACTTGTGTGCATATTTGATAATGCAGCACGCATCCAACTCATTTCCATCCCCCCTTGCCTCTCATTTTGTTTCGCTCGCTCTTTTAGTTTTGTTGTTTGCCTTTCATTATTTTCTTCATTAGCGTGAACAAACATCTTTGTTAGAATTCTCTTTTGGGTTTCACTCCTTGTCAGCACATTTCCACTTCCTTGATCTGAGACAGCGGGAGAAACGGAGGGAAAGAGAGAATCAGAGAGAGAGCAAATTAATTGTATTATTTCAGCTTACAAACTAAATCCCCGGCATAAATGCAACAGCAAGCAGCGACTGGATTTTTTTTGCAGAAAGGAAGGGAGCCGGAAAATGAGCTCCGAGAGAATAAGAGACGGACACAAAGAGATAGAAGTGGAAAAGATGAAGTGAAAGGGATGGAAGGAGCACGACAGTGCAGAGGTCAGGAGTGTGAGAAATGAGCGTCGGCGGTTTGGAAGAAAAAAGGAGAGAGTGATGGAGAGCAAGAGAGCAGAGAGGGAGGTAGACCGTTGCCCTGTTCAAGTTCAGTGGAGTGGAGTATTTCATCTAACATGATGAACGAGCTATTGGGAACATCATCCTCCCAGCTCCTCCTTCAACACCCTTACACCATCCCTCATGGAGCCAAATTCCTGTGATGAAGCTGTGTTTAAGGTCATTTAAACACAACGGTTTAGAAAGTCAGACCATGCAAAAAGTGTGTCACACACGCACACACACAAGTTTCCTCTTGAGGAGGATCTCCCTGCTATTGGCTGCATACTGTAGGTAACAACCTGAGCACCTTGTTCACTGTCATTTCATCTCTCAAAAGTGTTACATCCAGTAGTTTTTTTCAGAAGTGGAAGTAGCTACAGACATTTGTATAACAAAACTGTAACATTAGTAAAAAAAATAAAATAAATACAGGCTCTAAAATGAACTCAAATTACACAAAAATCTGCAAAGTTTAAGTTAACTGCAGTGGCGTTGATCTTTACATCTACGCCTTTGATGGTAAGCTGTCCTTAGAAGGGACTAATTTTCTACTTTTTCCTTGACGTTTTATGTAATTTTACTTCACTTCAGTGTCCCGCACACTTCACAACGTAGATTTACTGACCACACAGAGTACTTTTCTACAGGTGTGTGTTTAGGAAATTTTAATATTTAGACATTTTGGCCTCCTTTTTTTTGTTTGACACATGAATTACCTGCTCTTACAACGCTACAAAATCCTGTAAGCAAGGTAGTTATTGTCCCATTCATCTATGTTGTAATCATTCGACGAGTTGGGGAGGTGGCACGCACAATACAAATTATAAGTAAGGGATCAATCCTTGAAAGCAATGAAAGTAAGTCAGCCTGTGTCCGCCTAGAGTCCTTTTCTGAGCGCCAATGTCTTTTTTCAACTGTTTCTAATGAGACAGCGTATGCAGCAGCAGGCAGCCGCCCGGACAACAAGAGCTGTGCCCAGTGGTCTGTGTTTTGTTTGGTCGCTCCCAGTGCTTCTGGTTGAAAATCTTTTAACTTTTCAGGAAGGCGCTGTTGAGTCACCGGCGCTCATTCAAAATATAAGATACAGTATTCCCCATACTTTTGCCTCCTACAGATCGTGTCTTGTACCCTAATTTTCTGGGTTAAAGAAAAACTTCTTTGGAAAACATATTCTTGTAGAGTACCTTTACCTAAAGATGTGACTGCGTTTACTAATCTGTCGGTCTTTCTTTGTTTTATTTTTTCACTCTATCGCTGAGGGATTATTGAATCATTGGATGATCACATTTCTTATTGTCATCTTGTTTGTAATGAAGCCTCCTAGCGTCTTCGAACCCAGCTTTGCCATCGGGGTCTTGCCGGCTTAAAAATCCTTATCAGATATGTTTGTGTGGCTTAACTTTCTACTTAGCAAAAGTTCCACATATAGGCTTCGCTTGTGTGAAGGTACTCTCAGTATACAATAACAGTGTGACAGAGGATTTAATTAATCTCTACTTTAATTAAATCTCTTTCTCGTTTGCTGCTCACAAGATCTTCCTTGTTACAATTAACAACATCCCAAGACTTCAAGGCCATTTTGCAGAGTTTGTGACACAAGAGCGAGTCATCGAGGCCCTCAGCTTGTGATGAGATTTGTTTCTGTTCAGAATGACTGATTGCTGAAAGAAAATCTGTGGATTTCAAGTACTAGTGCTATACTGCTATATGTGATAAGTGCCTCAAGTCATTGCTTTGACTATGTATTGGTAGTTTTTCTGCTTCCTGGGGAAAACCAACAAGTTCAAAACAAAACACATGCATATTAAAGCTGATATGTGTTAGCTAAAAGCTGCTCAGCCATCAGACACAGAAGAACATTAGCATTAGTTATAGTGGTGTTTCTGTTCATTATTGAACATAGGCGCTTATTTACACTTCCTTTACCTTTCTGTGGGTTTCCGACAACTCCTGAACAAAATGCGTGACTCGTGCTGCTTAATAGTACATTGTGTTTATTAGCAGCTAAATTTGTTGTAGCCTTCTGGCTAAAACCGCGACCTGGATGCCGCAGAAAAGCGTGCTAATAAGAGTGTTAACAGTAAGGTTTTTGGGCTAGAAAAAAACTTTAAGAAAAGAGTTTTAAAACAAGTCGGTTAATGTTTCAAACAGCAACGTTTTAGGCTTCATCCTATTCTCTTTATGCTAACATTGACAAAATACAGTAACATGCAGATTTTAAGCAAGTTGACTATGCTGCCATCCAGGTTTAGCATGATTGCATGCTAACGTTAGTTAATTATCATGGCAGAGGTTATGGCGCGTTCCATTTACACCTCGGAATTTGGAGCTGGGAATGGCGTCACACCTGAGTTGACCACATTCCTGTTGCAAGATGAAAGCATCCAGGAGTACCTTTTGTTTTGTTAGCTAATACCAGGCGATAACAACACACTACTTCATAGTTTGCGCACGAAAATAACATGAAAACATGTCTACAGTAATTGATTTAATTATTCAGAAAGATCATTAAGTTGCTAATCAACTATAGTTATAGCTTAAACGTTCCTTTTGATGCACGTAGCGGCCATGTTGGATTTCTAAATTGGGCTACTGGAGGTTAGTTTCCATGTCGGAATTCCGAGGGGCGTTCCTCATGACCTATTAGACCGGCATCATGACCTATTAGACCGGCATCTCAGAATTTCCGACTTCCAAGATCAAATGGAACACACCATTAATCCATTAGTTTAGTAGATTTTTGGACCTTATCTGAACGTAATTTAAAATGAGAGAGTTACCTGGTGTTTGAGCTGGGAGAAAAGTCATACATTCCACATGGTCAAAGGGGTTTAGCTTCTGTTGATCTTTAAGGTCTTACAATGTTTAATGTCAATCAATGTGTGGCTGCTAATACATTTCAGTTTGGACAAAAAATGTGACCCATACAGTCCTCCTTAAATCAGACCCACTAACAAAAACTTAGATGAATAAAAAAAGAACAAGATCCATGACAATGACAGTTCAAAACAGGACACATGACAGAATGACAAACACAGACCTAGTGTCTTAAGATCAGGTTTTAAGGTCATTCATTATTTTTCTCTTCATCTCTTTTTCATCCAATAAAGTCAACTGAGTTATTTGTCTTCTTCTGCTTCTTTTCATCCTCCTAAAATGGTCACTACCTTCCCCTGACCTCACAGATCCTCTGCCTGATTTTCAAAATAATCAAAAGTCTTTTGTCTCCATTGAGTGTGTGCTCTTTAAACCGCTCATACCTCCAGGTGTTGCTCTTCTTCTTTTTTTTTTTTTTTCTATCCTGCATGCTTTTAGAGTACCTTAAGCTGCTGAGTGGACATGGAATTGGAAGTAGAGGTAGAGGCCACCTTTTTACTCATCTGGCTTCTTTGTGTCAGCGCTGCGGAGTGACTGACTCATACAATAAGAGGTTGGGGAGCTTTGAATGAAATTATAATTGGACGCATGGCTTGAATATTCAGAGTGGGCCTTTTTGCTCAGCTCTTACAGGGTTACGGTTATTCATTTTAAGGTGTGAGAGAAAATCCATTTTCTTTCTCACACTGGTGTGTTTTTTTCGATTGAACTCCATTTTTGGTCTCTTTGAATTGAAATAGCTCTTTGATGATGTGTGGACTTCAAGTACATAAAATCACATATTCGTACTCATTTTCGCCCTGGGACATTTCCCCCTCTCCCCTTTAAATAAGCACCATTATTACCACCTACCCCTCGGCTGTTGTAATTGGGTGAGTTATTTTTACCTCTAAATACCTCTCCAACCTCTCCCCATCTCTCCTCCTCCCCCCCCATCCTTGGTGAATTAATTGGAGAGGGCAGGAGGCCACAGCACATATTGGGTAGGTAACGAGAGGCGAGGGCTGGACGCCCGTTAACACCTAGAGCTCTAATTGGCTGCCTGAGAGGGATGAGGGTCATTAGGTATAGGTGACTGCTTTGCCCTCTCAGTGTAAGAGAGCCAGACGGGTGGAAAAAATCTCATGAATGTATGCGCACATACAGTACAGATGCCATCCTCCCCTGTTCATGTACATTTAGTGTAAAAAGGGACTATTAGTTTACAGTTGCATTTAATCAATCAATCAATCCTTTAATATCAGCACCAAAAGGCAAAAAAAGTAATCTCGCTTCCCTTTGGAAAAGAGTCTACACCATTTTCTTGTATATCTTACCAAACAGTAATCCACCATGGAAGGAGTGGCAAGAAAATTCTTTATTTTAACCGGCAGAAACCCCAAGCAGGAAGCGCCTGTTGGTGGATAGCCAATATTTTAGCTATTATTTTCAAACAAATCAATCAATCAAATCAATCACAATCGGTTCCCAGCACTGGATCACGGCAAGAATTTAGACGAAGAAAATAAACGTTCTGACTCAGAAATGGAGGAGCTTGTGAATGAAGTGAAGGTAAGAAAGCACGAACAAATCAATCGCAACCAAACAACTTAAAGACAATGCCAACAAATAGAGGAGCTCTAGACCTTATTCGTGTACGATTCACAGAGACCCAACATTGATGAGCAGGCCCTTTGTAACAGTTGTAAGGAAAACTGTCGCAGTAGAGAGACGAACAAACAACAGAGACCGACAGAGAGATCCCCAGTTGATCTTATTTCTTGGTTTAAACTCCCTGCAATCTCATTGGTCTTAAAAAACGTTTGAACTCGCTTAATTTAAGAAGATTAAAGGGGCCATAACTGTAGGTAGTTATAATTGATAGGGTAGAAAGTTGAGCTCATGCTGCTTCCGAGCCCTCACATCAAAACTTTTAGCTCAATTAGGACCTGGCCGTACGATGGATTTCACTTGTCTCACTCTACCGCTCTCTCGCCTTTTCTATATCTTCCTCTGTCTGTCTCTTCTGTCGTCCTCTTCTGAGCTCAGATGGTCTTAATTACTCAAAAAGGCTTCACAGAATCTTGAGTTCCCGACGCTGTAGCCTGCCGTTAGGTTTCGGATCCACTCTCTTGACTTGATGGTATGAGCAGAACTGCTGGGAAAAGGAGAATAATTGCTTGAATCTTCTCACCACAGTCCTCTAAATTAGTTTGAAGTAGTCTAATTGGGGCTAATGACGGTTAAAATGAAGATTTTGACGACATTAGCCCCAATTGAACCGACCAGCACAGTACTGAAAGATCAGGTTGGAAATCCTGCAGCATGCTAATGTTTATTTGACTTCCTCCATGTGTTTCAATCTGCGAAATTTGGCTGCTCTGACGAGTTTGTAGCTAATTAGATGAAGAATTCTGCAAGAGACGTACATACACATCTTTGCTCTGCTGGGCCATGTATTCCCAAAAAGCGCCTAATCAACAAAGATGGTGTCGATTCATTTTCTTCTCTTTGTTTGGTGTAATTAGTGTAAATTGTTTTGCTGGTGAAGAACAGTTCCCTCTGAAAAAAAAAGAAAGCACACATGCTTTATAGCTGGCACAGCATGGCAGCGTTTAGCGTGCCTCGTTTTTTTTTTTGTAATTCGCTGTTGAGTATTGGCGCCGATCCTGCTTTGTTTTTGCTCTTTCTACACTCACACACTTACTTTTCTTTCTGTAAACTGCTCAGCTGACCCCCTCACCAGTCTCACCCACTCTCAGTGAGGATTACTTACTTTTTTCCGCGTATGCTTCTCCCTCCTTCCCCTTCCTTTGTGTTCCTTTCTCTCCCCCATCTTTTGACTCACGCTTTTGGCTCAGCGATGGAGGAAAAAGTGTGTTTTTCTGTGCTGTGATATTGTGTTTTCTTGTTTCCGTTGTGTCTATTCGTGTGTGGGTGTAGGTGCACTTCCTTTGTCTTGCTGTCTGTTTTTTTTTTCTGGCACTGGTAGAGCTCAAGGCTATAGAAAACGGTCTAAACAGCAGTGAGTGTTGAGGGTGAAGCGAGGGGTGCGCTGTGATGCAGAGTTATAGAGGAGCTTATGAAAACTGTGCCTCTGCTCTAACCCCTATTTCTGAAATGGGCCTTAGAAAACATCGAAGCTGAAAGCTTGGGGTTGGCTCTGATTCCCCAGATGGACCTTCCGCAAAGCTTTGCTGTTTTCACACAGGTGTACACACACAACAGCACACACTGTATCCTCTCTTTCTTTTACAAAAAAAAAACACACACACATCTCACACTGACTTTGGTTTGTGCGTCATTTGTGAGAAGGAGAAAACCCAATGAATGTTTGCTGCATTATTGGCCTGTCACAAACTATTTTCAGCAGCCCTTTCACATTTATCCCTGGCATTTCCTGAAAAAAATAAAACACCGTCAACAGGAAGCAGTGAAGCCGAGAGTGAGAGTGGCGCTGCAGTGTTTGTTAGTTTTCATTACACCGAATGACATTCAAGGCCCTATGCGAAAAACCAGTTTGGACTTTAATGAGGTGACCTGTTGATCCCACCTTATTAGGGATGGCCTCTAATTTTGCCAAAAGGGCCTTGAGCTGGTGTCTTGTGAAGGACCATGACACTCACAAGGCGAAGAGTTTCTCTTGTTGGAGGGTTTGAATAGTTCATTAACATTTTTTAACATACAGTACAGTACATTGATTTTATGTTTTCTTTGAATTAAAGCAAATATTAAGCACAGGGAGCAATCTAAAAACGCACCTAACAGACTTTACCAAGTCAACTTATGTAACCTACAGTAGCAACAATGAGCGCTGGTGAGAAGCGCTCTGAAACTGAAGTCTTCAGGGAGAAGTGACATTGACGAGCGTGGCGCTGTGACAAAAAGTTGAACCCAGAAAGCGCCGTCTGTGGACACAGGTCATAACAACACGGTACATTGATCCCAATGTTTATCTGGTGGTTGTTTTTTAAGGCAGTTGTCTGGCTACTTGTGGTTACCTGAGTTCTGGTTTTGTATTGGTAGTGTGAGGGTGCTGGCTTTAATTCCTGCGTACCACACTTTATGTTCTTTATGAGACTTGATTTGATACTTTTGTGTATTTAGGAACAATACAACATGCACAGTTTTGATTAAAGAGCATTACATTGTTTTTGTGATTGTTTGAATTTGAATGTTGAATAAAGTTTGGTTTGAAAAAAACCCAACCTGTCATCAAAGCGTTCAGGACGAATTCCAGAACCGGGTCTTTGATGACATCAGAACATTCTGACACACAGTTAGTAAGCCTTAATCTCACAACTTAAAATCAGTACACCTCTGACTGCCTTCCTGAGCACTCGTGATTATTACTGTTAGCATTGATATTCACAAAACCCAAGAATACATCAGAGATCTGCATTATTATAATATCTGTCTGTACCAGAGACCAACATGGTTCTCCTGTTGAACGTCATCTTGAGGCGAAGCCGCCAACTGACAACTGTACCAACAAAGTACATCTACATCACTTTCTCTGGACCTGAGGAGGAGCCACTGCCAGAGACTCCTGAACCAGAAGAGCTCGCTCTCAGCCCTCCAGAAGAGATCACCATGATGAACAATGACCCTGATCCACACCGGACTGGGTTTCCATTATTGGATGACCTAGAGAAGGATTTGTCATCCATGCACATAAGGGACAGGCCTTGGGCAATCCCACCTTCTACCCCAGATCAGAGTGAGGACTGTAATGTGCCGTGCCTGTTTCCGGCTTTAGAAGATGAAGGTCCTGAACTGATGTCCCTTAATGTGCTGGCAAACATTCCACTGCCACAGACTCCTCCACCTGAAGTCGATGTGCACGATAAGGCAAGGTCATCGTGTCTGAAGCAAAGAGGATTTCCCTATGAGGAAATTCTTCTGAAGCTTCGCAAGCTAAATCTGCAGGAGGATCCCCAACCAACAAGTCCTGCAATTGATGTCATCAAGCTGGACATGGGGTCCGATGAGGCGAAATACCAAAGTGTGAACAACACTGGGTTTCCTTCTCTTGGAGATCCAAAGCTTTTGCCTGAAGAACCACATCTTCCGAGTCCAATGGATGTGTCTAACATGCATGAGGCAAAGTCTGCGTGTTTAAAAAGAAGAGGGTTTCCGTCACCTGACCATGACATTACTCTGAAGATTCAAAAGATAAATCTGCAGGAGGATCCACAACCGACAAGTACTTCAATTGATGTCATCATGCTGGACATGGGGTCCGATGAGAGGAAACACCAAATGAACAACACTGGGTTTCCTTCTCTTGGAGATCCAAAGCTTTTACCTAAAGAACCACATCTTTCGAGTCTGATGGATGTGTCTAACATGCATGAGGCAAAGTCTGCATGTTTAAAAAGAAGAGGGTTTCCGTCACCTGACCATGAAAATCCTCAGAAGATTCAAAAGCTAATGCCTCAGGAGGAACTATCATCTTCAAGTCCTCCACCTGCTGACAAGATGTACCCAGATATGGGACATCCTGTAAGTCTGAGGGATGTGTCTAACATGCATGAGGCAAAGTCCTCGTGTTTAAAAAGAAGACGGTTTCCGTCACCTGACCATGAAAGTCCTCAGAAGATTCAAAAGCTAATGCCTCAGGAGGAACTGTCACTTCCAAGTCCTCCACCTGCTGACATGATGGAATGGGAAACATCAGATTGCCAAGTGACAAAGAGCAGGTTCCACACCTGCTCCCAAATGAACCCTGTGATCCCGAAGAGGTGCAGGAGGATAATCCCGCCCGGCTGTAGAATGGATTGTGACTGACTCCTCCTCACGCTGACTCCCAGGAGAGGAAGTACCCTGAGACCATCAGGACTCGACTACCTGAGGAGGAAAGCGATGGAGAGCATGATGACGATGTCATACATCCTGCCTGGCTGGATGCTCCTTTGATTGATGTGTTTTAATGTTAAATTTTCCATGTGCACATATCTGTCACATCCAAATACAACAAAAAAAAAGATAATAAATATCATACCTTTGTTTGTACCCTTGTTTTAGTGGACATTAAAAAAAGACTAAATATAAAAAGTAAGTATGGGATGCATGTCATTAAACTCAATGTGATTAGAATATATAAGAAACAACTGTATGTTTCTCTTACATTTGTTTTGCTAACTGCTGCTAATTCATTTCAAACTCAGAAGCAACTGCTTACACTTTATTTTAAGCACAGATATAACAAATACTCAAGGTTGAAACTCTCCACCATAACACAAAGCATGGTGACCCACAGCTCTGCAGCAGGTTTAAAGGTTGATCACTTCTATGCAAAACAAGTTTGAACACAGTCTAGGCCTTCATCGGGTCTCAAAAAAGGTCAACTCCAGCATCCAGAAGAACTCATGCCATCGAGCAACAACAAAGAGCTGCACTTACCAAACATCACAGCAAGGAGGCAAACGTGTTCTTAAAACTTGAAGCATCACCAAATAAAATCAATTCTAGATCATCTAGAAAACACAAGTCTAAGGATTCACTTCTTGTGCAGCGTGCCAGCTGAGAAGGAGAAGGAGGAGCCTTTCATAGCTTTGCCAGGTGCCACTAATCGTTTAGGAGTAAGGCCTTTGAAAACAAGGAAAAAAGACCAGACAGGCCTCGAAACAGACTTTACAAGACAAAACAAATGATCAATTTTTAAGAATATTTGCATGACATGCAAAAAGCATGCTATCTATCAGGAGTACGCAGACTTAGACAAGAAAAGGAGAAAAGTTTGCATTATATTTGAAGGAGAAACAAGAGCTCAAGAGCTCAATGTGCCGTGTCACTCCTCTTGAACATTACGTTTCCAGTATGCAGGCATGCTTGTGGTACCTACAGTCTCTAAAAGTACTATTGGAGGTAGAGCCTTCAATTATCAGGCCCTACTCCTTTGAATTAAAGTCCGTGTCCGGGAGGCAGACATCCTCTTACCGTTAAGAGTAAGCTTTTTGGGCTCGTTCAGGCTTGGACCAGCTCCTTATTATGCTGCTATAGGCTTACAGTGGACTGCAGGGGGGGCCTGGAACACTCTGGCCAGCTAATGCAAAATTATGCAGAAGGTTTTCAAAGTCATGTACAATCACAATATCAAGAAGAGTATTCAGACTGCACACAGACTTGTCAAGGGAAGTACATGCACTCTCAGTGTCATTTATCCTGAGCAACTCTCCATAATGCAGTGTGATGTGAGAAGTATTAAATAAAGTGGAAGAGTGTGAATGATCCCAGAGCCGAGAAAGATTAGGAGGAGGAGGCACCTTCCTGCACGAGTAACTCTGCATCCAGGCTGACTTCCGCGTGGGCTTCATGGGGACGCTGCCATGGAGCAGGGTGTCAATTTTTAAAGAGCATCTCTCTCCTCTGGGCTGAGGGGTGACGGATAATTCTTTTGTGCATTAGTGAGAGGGGAAGGCCATCCATCATGGCTGCATTGTGTGTGAACATGTCAAGTTCTTTGGGTTGTCAGTTTAAAGGAACTTGAAAAGAACAGATATGAAGCACTAATCAACTCCTTGTTCCTCCGTTAAACAGTTTTTTTATTTACACTTATCAAGATGTCCAACTTTGTATCAAGTGCAGTTTTACTTAGGTCTTTGTCTTTGTTATTTTGCTAGTCCTTCTGGTACTCTGTGTGAACGCCCAGGGCGCTGAGCTAAAACGCCCTCGGCAACAGCAGTCGTCAATGTCACTTCTCCCTCACAAACCAATCAGAAATCAAGACGGGGTGGGACTTATGACATCAGGCTTTATCAACAACAATGGCGGAAGAGACGCTAGTCTGACGGGTGTTTTCGAGAGTACAATTTCCAGGTGTAGAGCGGCTGCTGATGTCAGCTCATGACTCATATACTGTATACATATTTTGAGGCTGATTCAGGAACACTTCCTCAAGACCCTGCTGGAGATTTTGTAGGTGTTCCTTGGTCAGTTTGATAATGTAACCTCAGTTTTGGGTTTGTCCCTGGGTCTATTTCCAGTGGCAACCTCTGGAGGAAAGCCTCTTCAGAAACCATTGGGTTACGTCACCGAGACTATCCATGTTTTACACAGTCAATGCTTGATTACCTCCACAGGGCGTTGGTAATGATGCTAACTGAAATTGCACTTTTTAAGGGAATTGTCTGACAGTTTTGGAATGATTCTTACTTGCTTTTGTTTCTAAGATTTACATGAGAACGCGGTTGGTCCGTGTGCTAAGTGAGAAAGTTGAGCTGACAGCCGTTAAGCTTAACAGACTGGAAATTGGGAAATGGCTTGACTGGTACGTTACTGGGAGAACAGGTCAGTGGGTAGAGTTAGAAACAGGGATGAATAGCTGGTGAATTGCCGAGGGTGAGAGTGGAATCTGGGGTTGCTGCTTCGAGGGCTATACACCCAAAAATAGGCCGTAGCTTCTTCACGGATGAGCGATTTAGCCAGTGAGCTAAACCGGCAGCCCATGTCTCTAAAAAAGCCCATTTAGCCATCATTCATCAGACAGCAGGTCCTAAAACAACTAATCACCATTTTTCTCCTTTGTGTAATAAGTAAATAAACAAGATAAAACAAACCATTTGACTTTAGCTGGTTCATACAGGTCAATTTTGTTAGCTGTCAACAACAAGCTAGCTAGCTTACCTCCTGCTTCCTATCATTATGATAACATAGTAGAAATGACTGTGGCTCGTGTGAGTGAAACGGCTCCAAAATCTGTTTCAACAGCGTAAAAGGTTATACTTAATGAATAATTTAAAGCAACGATAACATTATTGTTATTAGCTTATGACTAAAACTACAACATGATTGGCTTATTTTAGGAAGAGGGTTAACAGCTTGAAATGTTATAATTGGCTACCATGAAGGAGAGCTAAAACATGTAACGTTTATACTCAATAAATAAGAAGGAGCGTAAAAAGTGTTTTGCCAAACAATGTATGCTAGCTAGCTGTTTGCTAGGCTATGCTAGGCTATTTGTCTTGTGGATGTTAGCCTACTCCATACTTAGGGTTCAGATACAACAGTGGTATCAACCTTCTTATCAAACTTTGTCGATGACGTCGAGGGGGACTCCCTTGACTCCCTCGATGTCATCTTTTGTTATTCTAGTATTGATTGAGAGCCCCCTGGTGGCGGAATCTACATATATATATATATATAAATATTTAAAATATCCAAATAGAAAGCTATAAGTAAGTAAACTTTATGAAACACTTTTCACAGACAAAGTGCTTTATATCAACAAATTACAATGTACATTTAATAAAAACGGGAACAAAGGAGTACAACGACCTCTTATGTTTACTCATTTTAAATCTTTTGTTCACATGTCTGTCTGTTTGTGCTTTTCAGGACTATAAAGCAGGCCTTGCTATTGCTGAGGTGGAACTGACTGCTGCCAATATTAGAGAAGTTGACCGCAGGGGCTTTGAAATCAACACACCCTTCAAAAGCTTTTGGTAAGTCCAGACTCTTATTTGTGTCCATATAAGCGTGGAGTGTGCACTTCAGCCAATATGCTCGCCTAAGTTTGTCTTTTACCTTTTCAGTGTCTGTTCATGGGTTTGTGTGTAAAGAAAAGAGGCTGTTTGATCTCGAGGCTCTTACCTTTACAGGTGTGCCATTTCTCTGCATTTTTCATCATCCATAAAAGGAGAATGTTAAGTGTAGGAATCTCTCCTTGAGTACATTCCCCTTAGAATGATGTATTCAACAGGTCGACACTCAATTCACTACATCTTCAACATTTTTTTAAAAAGCTGCAGGATATCGTCTTTATTTAAAGTCCTTCTTTAGATAAATCTCACTACATTTCAGCTCATTTCTAGCACGTAGTCTAAGAAATACCCTTCGCATTCATTAAGCCTCTTGTACTTTTATCTCAGTAATCATATCTCATGTAGCATCAATATTCAGGGCTAAAAGCGAGGGCTAGAGTTTTGGTTAATCTGCTCTTTTTTATTTAAGGTATTAAGATTCTCATATTGGGATAAGAGTCAAGGGTACTTTGGGAGAACGAATATCAAACTGCTCTTTTTAAACATTTTTTGGACCGTCAGTGTTATACTTGTGTGGATAGTTGGAGAATTCATTCAGACAAGAGTATTTTCAAGGAAACTGGAGAGTGCCAAAACACGGCATAGGACACAAACACAAAACACCTCAAGTTAAAATAGCAATATGAAAGAAATCTACTGAACTAAATCAGAAAACAACCTTACTATATCATCAGACATTGAGGAAACATGCTATGTTGAAGTGCTGGCTTCACAACGCAGCAGCCAGTATGTCCTCCTTAGTTTTGATTCTGTCGCGGAATTGCTTGTTTTTGTTTTGACCAGAGATGGTAGGCGGTTGTAAGGCACCCCGACACGGCTGTTTGGACGCCCCTTGGATAGCCAGGCAAATGGCAAACCAACAGGTGTTGCAGTGATGGAAGCGGGCAAGCGAACTGGTTCAGATAGAACTGATTCTACCGACCCAAAAATATTTTTTAATAAGCTCCACGACCAGAAACATTTGAAAAAATGGAGAGAGGTTAGGACGCAGAAAGGTTTCAAGACCGATACAGGGCTGGCTGAACAATGAAGCTTTCGTGTCTGCGTCACGGCAACTTGTGTGCACATCAGCTATAGGGAGGAGGGGACGAGGGGAGACAGCTCTCTCCAGCTCTTGAATTTGGACTGCAGTACCCATTTTAAACACTAGGTGTCAGAGTTACATATTGCTCCTTTAACCATTTATACAAATAACTTGAGAGATTGATTTATGATCAGCAGATGGATTTAAATGTTGGTTATTATTGCATGAATCTCTATGTGGCCTTCGGAAAATTTGGTTTCACTTTAAAGCAAAAAAGTTACCTTATCAGGCTACGTCTCTCCTAGGGGTTCGAACCTGTTTGCCCCTGTGGATTAGTGGTATAGTCGGTCCATTTGCAGGTTTCACTGAGGCCTTTCCTCAACCCATACTCGTCATTCTGGTTTTAAATCTGTGGAGAAAAAGAACAAAAGAATTAACTTTGAACTTGAATATGTTTGTTTTTAAGCCATGCTATCTACTCTGTCCTTGGAAAAGACACTTAACCCTGAATTGCTTACACTGCTTCGTCGGCGTATGAATGTGTATCAATGGGATGAGTTACTTCTGATGGACACTTTACATAGCAACTGTTACGTTTTTATTCACTTCCTGCTTTAGGACTCAACTTGTCTTTATTCCTTTTTGTTAGACGTATTTTTATATAGTCATTTTTTAGTCCACGAATTGTTAAAGTTCCGTCAAATCTTTTTCTTAGCACTTTAGCTTATTTCTCTGCTGATGAAGAAAACGAGACGTTTCTTATGACATCAGCTCGTTACCTCACTCTGTTCTCCTGACTTATCGAACCACAGCACCCACCACACACACGGCAGACTCCACGGTCATACAACAAACGCACAACATGAAAACAGGCCCCTTTACAAAAGTCACTCATCATCGATCAGAGTCTCTTTTTTTTAATGAAACCTCCTGCTTCATGCAGGTATCTCCACCTCTGGAGGGGCACAAAGCCTTTTCAGGTGACTCCTCTCCCTAGGGGCCTACAATCAATGAGCCCGCTGCTTGTTTGTGCTGTAATGGCCCATTTAGAATACACCCGTCACAGCTGCCTGGACAAAGCATGCCTTGTTTGTCTGTTTGTGTTTGCTTGTTCACTCTTTTCTCTCCTTCTTTTTTTTTTTACCCTTCTCCTTTTTTACCCGTTGCCTTCTGTAAAGATTTTTTTCCCCCCTTTCTCATCCCTCTACCTGTCTGATGCATGTCCGATCGATCTGTTTGTGTCAGCGCCTTTAATGGTCCCTTCGTTTGGCAGCTTCGTTAATACGCTGGACGTAATTGCCATTTTTTGTGAAACAAAAAGAAAAAAAGAGGTGGAGTTAAAATGAGCTCAGGTCTCTTGAATTGTTTTGATGAGGCGATGGCTGAACAGGTTTGATAGTGCGAGTGTGTGTGTGTGCGTCTGCGTGTGTGTGTGTATCCAATCGATTGGTAGCCCTGGGAGCGTTCTCCTACCTGCTCAAGGTGGGGATTAGTGAGAAACTCATCTAATCACTTTAAGCTGTGGAGACTCACTTTGGCTTTCCCATTGTTTTCGCTGCCGTTAAATGGACGGAGCGTTCAGCCCCGCTGTGGTAGATGCTGTAGCCGACTTTTTATGAGTAGAGAGAATGACAATGAGGCGGAGAGGAGAGGGGGAAGTTAGCGAGGCAAAGACACCCAAGTTTAGAGGAAAGAAAAGTTTGTTCTTGCGGTCAGAAAGCAATTCTACTAAAGTCAAGCTTTAGAAAAACACCTGGATCAAGACAATATTGGAGAAAATCCTTGTCTTCTCAGTGTTTCTCCAATGTCTCAAGGGTTGCAACTGAAAACACCAAATCTACTGTATTTAGTTTCAATTGCAAATGTCACTTGGGAGAGTCTTAACTCAAAGTCCACAAACTATGTTGAAAAACAAGTCACTCTGTGCCGAAGGCTGAAGCTACAGAAAGTGGGTGTTAGGGATGGTCATTTTCAGTAGTAGCGATATTGGAGCACTCTCATTACCTTATTAACGAGTAATCGATTACTGTCTTAGGTATTTTTTTACTGTAAAAAAATACAGTAAGATAAAGACATCCTGGACACAACCATGTTTTCTGTGGTGTGCCGCTCATCTGTACCAAAGTTATAACTAAAATGTAAAAACTATTTAAATAGGGGGACCATATAGCTTATGTTGTGTACAGAGGCAATAGATTTCATCGCAGTGGCCGAGGGTTCGAATCCGACCGTTGCCATTTTTTTCTCCTCCCAACATTTCTCTCATCAGCTGTCCTATCCAATAACGGCAAAAATGGCCCAAAAAAAACATCTAAAAAGAAAGTAAAATAAAAAACGAGACTGCACAAAAAGACGATAACTTAATGAAACTGGATTGTGTGTTTACAAAAACAAAAGTTTTCGACTTTTACACCAGCACACAGACGGACACGTCCTACGTTGTTTGTCTCACGCACAGAGATTTTTTATTTTGGATGAGCTTGTTAACTGCAGGAATCAACTAGCTCATCCAAACTATTTCATTTCTTAGGCCTATATTCTTTAGAGTCTGAATTCACCTATACGAGCCTATACACTCGATCTCTTTCTCTGAAACATAAATACCAAAACAGCTTTTTATTCACAGGCACACATATAGATAAACAATTTGATTTAACACACGTGAGTTACGCATGATAATATCCTGTTTATTTATTGCTAAGGATAGTGAAGACCAGTGCACCCATTTTACAGAACACTGTCACTTTCATTCTGCGTAGGAAAATCCCCTCTCTTTGATTATCTGGATGGATTATTATCTCTTTATGTTGATAGCTGGGACGGTGAGATATCACTACTGGTCGAGCTGCACGCAGTCTGTTTATTATCTTAACAGAAACAGTGTGTGTGTACCTTTAAGACAACCAGGAGACCATCAGACCAGACAGGGTCGGTCAGCTGTACGTCCTGTCTTTACTCGACATGTATTAATTAAACCAAAAAAAGCTTCTCTTTACAAAAATGAAGAGAATTTCATGACAAATCGGTGCACATAAGTACACCAGAATATATGAAATAAATAGTTTGACCCTCAAAATGTTCTTTTCAAGGACCACCAGACCGGCCCCCCCAAAACCCTAATTAAATATTAAACCCAGCAAAGGTTCAAACAAAGTCCTTCAAAATCCAAACACAGGGAACAAAACACAGAAGTTCACAGGAATCCACTAGAGAGGCTCAGGTGCACAAGGTAGGTATAGACATGTGACAACTGACAACAAGAGGGAAGGAACACTGAGACTAAAAAGACACAGGTGAAGACAATCAGGGCAATTAAACATGGAGGGAAACCAGACAAAGGGAAGAAGTAAAGGCGCATTCACACATACTCCGTGCGCGCCGCGGTCCGTCTGCGCCACGGTTTTGTTCCGTCGGACGGCGCGCGCCCATTCACACTGGATCCGTTTCTGGAACGTCAGCGCAGCGAAGCGCACTCATGATCAGCTGTACACACATCACGGGAGAACTACAAGATCACGCGGGAATAAAGAGAAAAACGTGCAGACAACATGTTGCTTTGTCTTTCTGAGGATGATTTGTTGTTCGTTTGGTGCCTGTTTTGACGTTACGTTGATAAAGTGATAAAAAATACGATCGCGAGTCCGTATATTGTGTTTTATTTTGAAATTGACCGGATGCTCTGTGCGTTTCCTTGTCTGACTTCCTGTCCGGGTTGTGATATTCTGTCTAGCTTGACGCGTGTCTGCAGCGTACTCCGTCGAAAATAGACCTGCAGCGTATTTGAAACGGAGCAGAGCGACTTGGCGCTGGTGGCACGCTCCGGAGACGGACCGCAGCGCCCGCTGTGTGAACACAGTGATTGACTAGAGTGGCGGCTAACTACCGCGTAGTGCGCGGCGCTGACGGACCGCGGCGCGCACGGAGTATGTGTGAATGCACCTTAAGACAAGACAAGAAATCCCGGGGACAAGAACTACAAAGTAAAACAGGAGACACTAAAGGCTAGGGACATGCCACACACACAGGGCTAATGGAAACACGAGGAAACAACTAATGTGAAAATAAAACAGGAAGCACTAGAAACTTTACACCAGAGATTAAAGCAACACGAGGGATGAAAAAATAATTAAACAGGAAATGATTTCTAAACACTGAAATTAACCAAATATGAAACCAATCATGACAATACCTATGCTAAGCTAAGCTAACAGCTCCTGTTCTATTCTCAATGGATGGACATAAGAAAAAAATCTAATCAAACTAAAATAAGCACATCTCTTCAAATTTCAAACTCTTCTTAGAAGGAACCAATAAATGTTTGTGACTATGTCGAACAAACAATGTTCAATCAAAAAGACACGAGAGGATAGTAGACGTCGAGTTTCTATGCAGAACACAGAGCCGATCTCAGTTTTACTTCCAGCTTTGATAACTTTCCAGATAATTACATAGAAGCAGCGCTGCTTAACACAAGAGCTCTATGATTGCAGTTTGTGGTTGAGAGGGAGATGATGGAAGTCTGAAGCTTGTGTTTGACTAAGTGATTGACGTTTCATCAACAACACATGAGATTGCTTGAAAGTTGTAATTTCAAAGTAACACGGCTCGCGAACAGCTTAGTTAGAACTGAATGTACAGTAAGGGCAAAGGCAACAATTTTATTGTTAGCTTGTAAAGCAGTGATTCAACTCCCACTCCTCCTCTTATATATTTCTGTTATGTCTGATCTCAGGCGTTTCTTTTATACTCTTTATTATTGAGTATTTTCCGTCTGTACCAGCTGTTGTTCTTAGAGCTGTAGTTAATTCTGCGGCCTCTTCTGAGACCAGCCTTCACTTCATATCTTCAACTCTGTGGCTTTGGGGCCTCCACGCACTCCTTCCTCCTGTCTCTTTCTTCACTCCTCTGTGGGTTTTCTTTTTTCGGAGGCCGTGATGCCGTTCAGCATGCGATGTGAGCAGCCATCTCTTTAGACGGGCCCATGGGCAGACACACCGGCGGGCACAGAACGGCTGAACCCAATCAACCTATCGATCTCTGCCGGGGCTTCTTGGGCGAGCCTGGCCCCGGCGTGCATCCTCTGCTACAGGCGAAAGCTTCCCCTCCCCATCGCCTCCTTTACCCCTCATCTTCTGTCTTACTCTATACTGGTCGCCATGTTGCCATGGAGACCAATGGTCCCATTTCTCCTCTCTTAAGTGCTTCTTTCAGTCAAGCTAGGACGCACGCTCCCCCCCCTCTTTCCTCTTGTTGAGTTGTGTCTACTTTTCTCATCCTTGTTCTTACTTAAGCTCATTGCATGCTTACGACGTACACTTTTAATACATTCGGCTGATTTAAGTTACTCAGCATGGAGAACAAGTTGCCGAATGTACGCTCTGTCCCTGTGAGGTGTCTTTATAAGTGCTCGTTAGACAGTTCTCGACATGTCTCATCATTTCCCATCATTCCTGAGTGGGCGCATGAGTGTGTGGTTTCCAAAAAAAGATCTCCTCATTCTGCAGAACTAATGAGTGACACAGGGATGTATTGACAGACAAGTGAATGACTGTCCATGAAAGATGCTTTATTTAGAAACTTGAGCAGTTCAGGTAGTTCTCGCATTTATGAAGAGTACATATTTATGTCGAATGCTGGATTTCTTTTTCTCTTCTAATTTCTTCTTCCCCTTTAACCAAACATCCCCAATGACTTGGTCCAGGTTATTTCAGTACTAATGATCAATTCCATCACCATCAGTGATGCTTCTCATTGAGCCACTAGAGAAGAAGTAAGTAGGGCTGCAGAGAGTTTTTTGTCATTATCAATGTATTTGCCTTTCATCAGTCTAACACTTTCAGAATAAATTAGTGAAATAGTTCATTTAAAAAAAGTTTAAAAAAATCAGAAATTCTGCAATTTCCCAAAGCCGTAAGTAGCATTATTAAATCGTTTTTTAGTACAGATAGTACAACAAACTTAATTGAATTTAATTAATTTAAAGGAGTAATATATCATTCTGACACCTAGTGTTTAAAAATGGGTACTGCAGTCCGAATTCAAAACATCAGAGAGAGCTGCTCCGCCCGCTCACTCCTCCATAGAGTTGATGCGCATGCGGGTTGCCTTGCCGCCGACACTGAGGCTTCAATGTTCCCTGTACTGGTTGTCAAGCTTTCTAGAAAAATGCCAACGCTTTTTAGGTCGGGTAGAATCAGTTCTATCTGAACCAGTTTCTCTTGCCCGCTTCCATCGCTGCAACACTTGTTGGTTTGCTGTGATGACTGGTTTCGTCTGGCAAACCGAGGGGCGTCCAAAACAGCTGTGTGTGTGTTCATTAAAACCGCCTACCATCTTTTGTAAAAAAAAAAAAAAATACAGACCATTCTGGATCGCAATCTGAACTTAGAAGGAGGACATACTGGCTGCTGCATTTTTTGTCAGAGAAGCCAGCACTTCAACATAACTGTTTCCTTAATCTCTGATTCAAATAAAAAAGTCGATGTCTTAAAATCAATCCGGTGTTTACAGGCACTTTTAGTAACTGAGATAGCTGTCTACAATAACCTGATTTATAGAATTACATGTTAAATAAAAAAAGTGTTTTGTTCTGTAGAAACCTGATTTCCATGAGCAAATATGACCTGAGAGAAGTGTATTTCCTTGGAATTCTATTTCTCCTTTTTTTGGATTGGCTTCTTCTTGGCCTTTTTACTTGAAAAGCAAAGAAACAAAGAGCCAAAGTTTTGTGACAGTGGCATATGTGACATCACAAAGGGCAATAACCCCTCCCCCAGGTGGTTGACACTCCTACAGCTAGGTGTTGGTTCTGCCCTCTGAGTCTGCCTTCTCCCTGTAGATGTGCTTTTTAATGCCTGTAAGTGCTGCCACAGGGTAGGTGTCAGACTGGATGATTTACAGCCTTCTGGAGAAATAGAAATAGCCTTTTTTCAATTTTTCTTGCGATAGAGATTCACTACGAGTGATACATTAGACTGTTGGATTCAGCACGGTACGACACTCCTTATACTTATGAAGGAAATGATCAGCCAAGAGAGCAGATGCACAGCTTTGTCCACAGGGGGCGCCAAAATCAACACAAACCAAACGTTTCTCACAGGAGCTTTAAAAATATTCTATACTACGAATATTAGAATCCTTTAAGTCTTTAAATGCAGATTTGAAACTTAAAAGGCTGCAAAAACACAATCAACAATTATCTCTTTGCTTGCTCTGTTTTATCCGCTTGTAATTGTTAGACAGTCAAGGGGGTGGGTTTGAAAATGTGAAATGTTTAGATCATTTTTGTCTCCAATGTCTCAGCAGTCCTAATATAGCAACAATATCCTGTAGAAATATCCTGCTTTCAAATCTTTATAGATTTTAGTGGTGCAGGTGAGACGGATTGATTTACCTGCCCTGTCACCCCCTGTTCCCGCTCCCCTATCAATATCACCCAATCCATTACAATCACACGTAGGCATACACGCTGAGCAAACCCCCCTAAACTGCTCCAAATACTGCAGCCCCCCCCCTTCCTAACCCTGCCGGGCTATACTGTGCTGTTTAATTGCTCTCTCAAATCAAATCAATAACAGTGAGCCATGATGTTGGGGTGGGGGGCAAAAAATCGATTGTTGCAGCTTCACGGCAGAGTCCGAACGGGAGAAGGAGGAGTGGATTGAAGCAGTCCAGGAATCGATCGCCGAGACGCTCTCCGACTATGAAGTGGCAGAGAAGATCTGGTTCAACGAGGCCAACAGGAGCTGCGCCGACTGCCACGCCCCCCAGCCGGAGTGGGCGTCCGTCAATCTGGGCGTGGTCATCTGTAAGAAGTGTGCAGGTAAAGGACTATCTTAAACACCACCTTTCTTCCGGCCTTGTGATCCACAAACACATACAAGAGCTGAATGAACCCTAACCCTAGGATAAACAACACACTGTACATACAGTACAAACCCTCCACATGTACACACTCGCCTACACACACGGTTGTGTGAGTGAGGCAAGCAGCTTTTCAGAATAAAATGTAACATTGGATTAAAAAAGAAAATCAATGGTTCCTCGTGTGTGGGTTGTTCTGGGGGGTTTACAATGATAAGCACGATGGTGATCTGCAATTTCCTTAAAAGTTCTTGTGAAGTTTTTTGGGGACAAAATAAATATTTTGGTGCAAAAATTCTGGACTGTTTTGTTTGTTTGGAGTTTTAAATCAGTTTTGAATCTTAAGAAAATTCATCAATTTTTAATTGGAAACATCAGAATTCATTATTTGAACTGTGCCAGTTGAAAAATATGCTTATCAAGCTCTTTTTTTTTTATTACAGTTTTTTTCTGCAGACTTCCCTAATAGTGTCACAATCGTAAATGAAACCATTTTATGAAAAAGAAAAAAAAAACTTCCCCTAAATTATGTTAATTTTTTTAACTTTTCTGAAATCTTTGAATCTTAATTTTAGAAGTTTTTATTTTAAAAAGAGAATTATTTAAGAAGAAGAGAACAGTTTTGGTCTGAATTATTCACAACTGTCAGACAAGCAGGAACCAAAAGCCAAAACAGCCGGGAACCAGTTATTAAGACAGACCCACAGCATTTTCTTTCCCAAAAGAATCCATCTTTTTCTTGCTTGTATTTAAAGCGGTAGTTACAAAAATAGAACCAAAAAGTGAGACATTGCTGCAAACAAACAATTATGAATCAACTCCAAAAGCTGCTCAAATATCACAAGCTTGTCAGTACTCAATCGTGAATCCTCGCTGTGTGGTCTGGTGTTTGTGTTTGTGAGCATGCACCTTCACCCTGAGGCTCTCCTGGAGAAACTTCTCAGGTGATAAGCCCCTAATGGGAGTGTGGCATCTGGCCTCTGGACACTCTAATCTATTTGGCAATGCTGGATGGCTCAGATGAAATGACAACAAAGATTAAGCTGCAGGCGAGAAGTTGGGGGATCCCAAACTGCTTCTTGACCCTCTAAACATGATTAGAGAGGGGCATGCTTGATCTACAGAGAGATCTCTATGGTGTGTTTTTTTTTTCCTTCCTTTCCTTTTCTCCCTCTAGATCTTCTCCAGGCCGGAGATTTCTCCCAGAGTCATCATTTTTAATGCGATCCTTCCCCTCACCTCTGCAAAAGCCCGTGTAATTGGAGCGCATCAGATATCCAACTTCCCTTTTCAAACAGCCTTAAATGATTTCATTTGCAGGGGTGTTTAATATTACATTCTGTCGACATGTCGGGAAAGAGAGGGTGAATATCTTGCAACGACGAAGCTGTCCTCACACTGTGCTTTTCCTTAAATGAGGTGGTGGTCCGTTTGGAATACCAATCGCTGCTCACGCTTTTAATTAGCGCTCTCATGTCATGGACAATAAAGAGAAATGCTGAACAAGAGGAAGAGGGAAGAAGTAATGAGAAGGCTAATGGTGAAAATGATCCCACATTGGCTTTTCCTCTTTCCGTGCCAAGACCGAATGAATTTTAATAGTCTGTAGCTTCCCTCTTTGATGTGAAGCTATAGGCTATTAATAATTTTTTTTCTTTGTTTCCATTGAGTTGGAGCGCTCTAAAGCTCTGCTTTTTCCATTTTATGAAAATACACGTAATTAATGAAACAGGTCAATCTTTGTAAAAATACACTCATTTAAAAATGCTAGCAAACACTGTAAACGTGTTTTAAATCACTTCCAGAAAAATCCTTATTACATTCTTATTTGTGTTAGAATTGTGTCAATTCTTTATTTTAAATAGAGTTATTGGAAAAAACTAAGATCACAATTTCATTTCTTTCTGCAATTTATATTTTGATCAAAAAAAAACTATACCAGGTGAACGCAATGTCTTTTTACGTACATCATTTAAAATATAAATCAAACAAAAATCACTTTGAAACCCCCCTTCCACTTTCAGCACACACCGGGTCAAGCCCTCTGGTCCCACAGGTGTTTTAAAGTTAACATCTAGTGGCATATCTCCACCATTAACGGTCTGTATATGTTAGCCACATGTGGTTTTGGTTTGCATCAAAAGTGGAATGACATGCCTCCGGTCGCTTGACTGACATTACAGGTCCTGCGATGTGACTACTGTACTGTGCATGCATGTAACTCGGCATCATTGTAAATGAGGGAAACCTCAATGATTTCCGAGGCTTACATAAAGGTTTGAAATGAAATGCACACATCACGATTGCAACAATCCATTAAGTTGATCTTACCAACGTGTTATTACATTGTCTATTTACACAGCCAGCACCCATACAGCAGCATCAGCATTCAATTTGAGAAAAGTTTCTCACCACAAAGTCTGGTCTGTCTGTTTGAATGATTTGAATGTTTAGCAGGTAATTGCTCTACAGTTTACTAGCTAGCTGCGAAATGTCTTTATCCTAATATGTTCAGAGCAGGTGATGAACAATGGCTTTTTACTACTGAAAATAGCTTCCATGGTAAAACCTAGTCAACGCTAATTTTTATTCGCAAAGAGCATTAGCTGTCACTGTTTCTACCCTTTTACTTTTGTTCCATCTCTTTGCCTTTTCTCCCACTGTGCAACTCAGCCAACAGGAGGAAATGAAATTACTCCCTTGATTTGGAGGCCCATCTTTACCCACGTAATTGGAATGAACTCCTTTCAACAAGGATTGCAACTTGTAGACTTGTCTGCTGGCAACAGTTTCCATAGCAACAAAAAAATACGGCACTTATTACTCTGCTTTGTTTCCTTTTTACTCGTCATTGAGGGGAAAATGGCACAAAAGTACGGGGGAGTAGGGAAAGGGCTCCGTAAACTGTCGCTGGAAAAGTTTTTAATTGGGTCTGAAATCTTTGTTGGGCAGGGCAATTTTTTTCTGAAAGCTGCTGTGATGGGAATGCCCTTTTGCGTGTTGTTTTGGTTCCATCGGAGAGATGAAGACATTTACAACAGACCATTATGTGGGGGGATCTCAACATGTACCCAGTGGCACATGCACAGGCATACTTCTTTCAGCTTCATTACCTTTACACAAGTGAAAATGGTCCTGTGGTGTTGGTATGGCTCAGCTGATGAAGCATGGTGGTAAAAATGCAGCAGGCGCCAAGAGTAAAATATTTTCACGGCTTCACAGGCGAGAGTGACAGCGTTGCCTGCATTTGTTGAGCTGAACTAGAAAAGTCTCAAGACAGAGATTATTCCTGTTTTCAGTTTGACTGAAAATGGAAAAGCCAGATTTGAACACAAGTCTGACCACATTGATGCATCTTTACTTGACACTTTCCACAAATATTTATAATAACCTTTCAGAAGAAGAAACCCCCCCTCTGTTTACATTTGCAGTGCCAGAGTGTAGATCGGACCAGCATAAAAAAAGAACAATACATCACCAATGTTGGTGAGTCGTAATCAGAAATCCTGCATTTAAAAATTTCAGCAAGACAGAACTAACAAACTTAGTTGCTCCGAATCATAAGTTGATATTTTAAATTGATATTTCGGGAACAGACCTCAAATTGTCCAATCCCAGTTAAATTAAAAGGGACATGTCTTTTTGGTATACACTTTGGACGTATTCCAATTCCCATCTCTCGTCCATATTTTTTTCTTGGCCAGGTCACCCTTGTGAAAGAGATCTTGTTCTCAATTTGTTCATGTCATGGTTAAATAAAGGCTATATAGACAAAAACAATGGTATTCCACAGGGTTCAATACTTGGTCCCTTCTTTTTTCATTAGACACTCATCTAAATAATGTAGAACAGAATACAAATCTTTGCAAGCCTGCAAATTTGCATTACTGTACATGTTCATGTTCAGAATGAATACAAAGTCCAACATTAGAAGAGCACAAAACAGGTATTTTAGCTTTTGGTGTTGAACAAACAACATTAAACATGTAAGCCAGAAGTTAAAAGAGGCAATAGTGCAGCAAAATGTCATTGTGAAAGCCTTGGAGAGAATGATATGGGTTCAGAACTGTTGCGGCAAGACTGCTGGGACTGGCCTTTGTCCTTAATGTGTCCAGCATTTGATCTCATCAAGTCTGACTGCAGTGGGATATGGCCAGGCATATCAGATTCAAATGAATTCTGGGAGCAATTAGACAAGTCAGTTAATGCCTCTTGGTGTCAGGTTTAAAAGTCACTACAAATCAGGAAGTTTGCAAAGAGCTCACAGCTTTTACATAAGAACACACGAGGGAAAGTGTGTTAGCCGCTGAAGGAAATTAAACTTGCAAAGTCACTAAATATGTAATATTTGATGTTCATTTGGATAAATCCACTTCTTTCTCAAAGACTCCAGTGTTATTGTAAGTTCTGCTTAAAGGGATACTTCACCCATTTGCATTAAGCTTTGTATCAGTAGTAAACTTGTGTTTTTATTGAATGGTCTTGCATCCAGCCCTCATTTCCCTGGTGCTGCTCGGGTGGTCCAAGTTTCCGAGTTGGGAAGTCGTTCTTCCGACTTCCCAACTCGGAGAAATCTTATTGTCAAAAGATATATTTAAGCAAAAAGTTGATGTGCAGTACGTGCATATAAAAAGTATGTTAACAAAACACAAAACCGACTTGATCAGGTGTTTCATGTGCATTTTACAACTCGGAATCTCATTTTTCAGATACCACATGAATGTACCTCTCCTTCAGCGGGCGTGTCCTGCGGTGCTGTGCATTCTGGGTGTTGTTGTCTTTGCCGAGAAAAGGCAAAAATACACTTTTTGCCTTTTCTCGGTCAAGAAGGCAGCAATTTCAAAATGTATTTCACATTTCTACTACATATATGACCCAATGTCAATACAGATTCATGTATCAACGGGTGAAGTATCCCTTTAACAAAATGATGAAACGTGGCAGTTTGTAAACTAGGTACAATGATAATTATCACTAGATATCAAAAATCATTTCCTAGTTACTTTCACTTTTAAATGTCTTGGTTGATTAAAAATTCATTGATTTCTGGTGTCTGAAGATCTGTGTCAAAGTGGCTGTCATCGCTCCACATGGCCCCACATATTCATTTACAACTGCTCTACTTGAGCATAGATGACACTAATGAGATCTGGCCAAATCTAAATCTAAAATTATCCGCCTTTACATGCAGAACAATGATTATCATTCCCATATACAGCCAGTTTTCTACCAGATGTATTATGCATGTATGCTCTGTCTTTGGCCATAAGCAACCCCACAAGCCTCTCGTTCACCCAAATAAACAGGCCGACCCACAAACACAATGAATTACTCATGATTCATTAGCAATTAATGGATCTCGTTCTGTGCTTTCATTTCCAATTAGGAGTGCTGAAGGGACTAAATATGTCTGTTGTGAGTGAGAGAACCAGCTTCCAGTCACGCTCCGTTTCTCCATCTTGTAACCGCCTGTTTATTGTTTACTCCACTGCTCAGTTGTGGGTGTTTGTGTGCATACTCTGGAGTTCCATGTGCATATATGTACATAGCTTTTTAGGAAATAAAAACGTAACCAGACAGTCCTTAAATTTTGAATATAAGTTATCGGAAATGGTTCACAACCCCAAGAGTGTTATGTATTTCAAAGTGTTAGATTTTGTATCAATACACTCACTTCTCTGACTTCTTGTTTTCTTGTGTACCAGGGCAGCACCGCTCTCTTGGCACAAATATCTCGAAAGTGCGAAGCTTGAAGTTGGACAGCAGTATCTGGAGCAATGCGCTGGTAGAGGTACGCACTGTTTCCTGAGTGAGAACGGAAAACTGTTCTTATTTCACAATATAATTCAATGCAGTCTCTAAAGGGTTTAACAGCACTCCTTTTGAACTTTGATGGACATTTGAGCTATTTTTCTACTCGCTCTCTTGTCATTGTCTTACCATCACCTTCTGTCTTTGCTTACCTTTACATTTATTATAAAGATATTTATAAAAGCAAAGTTTTGAAAGTGGTTGTCAAAGATATGTTTTTAATTTAAGGACCGAGTATGCATGAATTTTAAAATATACTCTTTGAACTATGCTTAATAATCAATTTAAAATAATTGTTCATCTTAATACAGAAGGTGAAGAAGAATAAAAGGTGACTCTTTAAAAGCTGTGAACCTGCTTATAAAGTAAATCAAAATACGAATGAATTTCAACAAGAGAAATGTTAAATATGTAAGTTAGTCCATTTGGTGCATTTCATTACACACACGTTAGCAAAAAGATACTCCTCATATGATTCTTTATTTAAGTGAATTGTCGCTTGTTTATATGTATACACCTTCCTCTAATAAAGGAATTATTCAGCAAATACAAGCTATTTGTGCGGCTGTTACAGTCCAACCAAACTCTAAAAGTGACTCACCTGTGTTTGTCCGTTCTCCGTCTTCTTAAACCCTTCAGCTCTTTCTGGAGGTGGGAAACAAGCATGCTAACACTTTCTGGGCTGCTAACCTTCCACTGGAGGAGGGGCTTTTCAGTGGAGCTTCAACGGAGCAACGTGCCACGTTCATTCGCAGGAAGTACAGGGAGAGAAAGTACCGGAAGGTCCTGGAGGGATTCGATGACCTGGAGCAGCTCAACCAGGTACAACTTCTATAAAGAGCAGAAAGTGGAACACTTAAAAACGGGTTTTATTCGTAACTATGGTTTGAGATATAGTAGCCTATGCTGCTAACACATTCATTTTGGAACATGTTGGCGACCATATTTAGTTTAAAAAAAGGGAAGCTTACATTCATGTTTCAACATTTTTTCCAACAGGTTAGAAAACATGTTCCTTACATTAATTTCAGAAAATGTGACCCAATATAATCCTTTTTAATTAGTTAGCTAACATTATATGTTCTTTTTTAAAGATTTTTGGGGGACATTTTTTGCCTTTATTTTAGTGATAGGTCAGATAGAGTCATAACTTGTGAGAGAGAAAGTTGGGAACAACAAGAAAAGGAGCCACAGGTCGGATTCGAACGTGAGCTGCCCACTCTCGAGGACTGAGCCTCTGTAAATGGGGCCCGCGCACTGAGTGCAAGGCTACCAGCGCCACAGCTAACATTAGTATTTTAACATGTTGCCCTTGCTAATATTTTAATTTGTGAATATGGAAGCTGACATCTTTTTTCAACATGTAAGCAAACATTCATTTTTGAAGTTGTAAGCTAACAAATTACATTTTTGAACTTGTAGCTAATAAAATGCATTTTTGAATATGTATGATATTTTTCAGAACAAATAAGCTAACATTCAAATTTTGAATATTTTGCTCACATTAAAGAGGACATATTATAGCTTTTTTTCCCCTTCTCAAACAGTCCCCTGTGGTCTGAATGAAACATCTGTGCTTTGGTCAAAATATAACATGAATCAAGCACCAGAGGAGGTTTGTGACCCTGTATAAACCAGCTCTCTCAGAACGCTCCGTTTTGGTGTGTGTGTCTCTTTAAATGCAATGAGCCCCCCCTGAGTTTTCTTGGTAGACATCACTCCTTCGCTTGCGAGAATAAAAATGGCGGACCTGTGCAAAAGTTGTGCTCTCGGCTGGGGGTGGAGTCCATGGGTGGAGATACCAGGGGAGGGGAGGTTGTGTTTTTTTACCAGAATCCCACTGTGACATCACAAGGAGAGCAAATTTGAAACAGAGCATTTTTCTCTCTGTTGTAAGACTTATGCAGACCACAAACAAAGCACTGGATGGGTTTATTTCACATGTTGTGGGTCAATAGACACTCAGGTTACCCAAATATATGTTCAAAAACACTGTCAAAGTGGATTTTTCAGAATATGTCCCCTTTCATGTTTGAATATAGCCTACTAGCTAAAGTTCTAAAGCCCATTGAATATTCCTTCTTCTTCAGCAGTAGCCTATTGGGCATTGTATTGAAGATTTTTTTCAAAACAATCCATTTTTGCTAGCAGTGTTAGCTAGCATGAATGTGATTGCAACAAATGACGAGCACATCTTACATCTTCAAAGTGTCTGGTGGTTTTGGCCTGTGACACTAAGTTACACATCAAGAACTAGATCCATTTTAGACCTCCAATGGGCTTTTTTTTCCTTCTGTGATTGCTAAACCATCTTCCTGCTAAGGTTATAGCTAAATGTTAGAGAAGTTCACAAGACTGCGAGTGATAAGTGTTTATCCAAATTACAGTTACAATTCAATCTATACTTCCAGGATGCGTGGTGCCTAACATACTGTATTAACAAAGCCAGCTGAACCTGAAAAAGCCCATATATCCCTGACCTTCTGGCTCTATATGTCTAAAAATGCCAAAGGGGAAGTCTTTATCGATCTGAAGTGTAAGCAGGTTGGTGCTAAGGCCTTCTCTGCCAGTTTGTGGTTTCGGGTTTACTGCTCTGGCAAAAGAAATAAGTACCTTTTTTTGTTGGCTTCCTTTTAAAGAGAAGGTCTTTAAAGCCAAGGAAGTGAGTTTCCAACTGCGTCAGCATTTACGCAGATCAGCTGCCTTGTATTGTTTTCCTGAGGAGAAAAGAGAGGGATGGAGATGTAGAGAGAAAGAAGGGAAGGGTGGAGGAAGGAAGGAGGGAGGGGAGGGTGGTGTGGAAGAGTTATACTAGCTAGCTAAGTGGAAAAGTGGATTAGGATCCTCAACAGAAACGCTTGGGTTGGTTTTATTGCGGCTTTGCTGGCTTTTCGTGTGCGTGTGTGTGTGTGG
Organism: Tautogolabrus adspersus; assembly: GCA_020745685.1. Lineage (NCBI taxonomy): Eukaryota > Metazoa > Chordata > Actinopteri > Labriformes > Labridae > Tautogolabrus > Tautogolabrus adspersus. Next base: position 8,311,624 of record CM036556.1, on the reverse strand, counting down.
GGGAGTGTGAGGCGTGGACATGCGTGTGAACATGTGTGCTGCTCTACTAAGGATGTGTGAATTTGCTGTTAGAGTGGGTGTTTTATTTTTTTATTTTATTTTTGCAAGGGCGCAAGTGTGGCAGATATAGAGTGTGGCTAGCTAAAAGGGTTTTGCCAGTGGAGAAGTGTGTGTGTGCGTGTGTGTGTGTGTGTGTGTGAGAGTGAGAAAAAGAAAGGTAAAAGACGAAAGTGGCTGTTTGCTGTCTCTCTGTCTAGTCTACCTTTTTGAATTGCTAGGGATCAATGTGTCATAGAATCACCATACAAACCTCGTGTGCTTAAAAAACAACTTTTAAAAACAGGTCACATTATCTGAGCGTAAAGCAAAAAAATCACAAACAATCCTACGAGAAAAACACAAATAAGGGTGTTTTTTTACCGTAAACAAGGACACTGACTCTAATCTCATTGGACGCCTTCTTCCTCCTCTGTGTCACACTTGCTTACTGTAACACAAGCCTGAATATTAAGAAATAAAAGCTATATAAAACCTATTCCTTTGGGAGCCCTCCCTGGAACAAAGACAATAATACAAGCAATTTCCTCATCGACATTCATGCGAGTTTAGAAATCACACGACGGCATTTTAACAAGTTTTACAAGCCCGAGGGTCGTGAAACTCCCCCAACAGATGCAGTAAATTAGCCTTTAAAGTGTCAAATCATATAATGAAATAAGAATATAAAAGCTACTGATGTGGTTTAAACCTGCCTGAATCAATTACATAATCCAAACTGTGTATGCTTATTCTGTTTTTTTCCCCTCATATGCCCTCTCTCTAACCCCCCCCCCCCCCCCCCCCCCCCATCTCTCTCGTTTCTTAGTCCCTTGTTCCCCATTAGAAGCGCATATCCCAGTGACCTCCACCGAGTCTCCGCAGGCCACATGACCTAGAGATGGGGGGGTGTCAAAGGACCTTCTAATATCATTACGCACACACTCGCACACGCACATAAACCCTCCAGTGGCGGCAGTAATTGCTATGACACGGAAGGTCATTTCCGGAGACGATACAGAATAAGGCCAGGTTGCTTGGGACTATTTTGCCCTAATCTGACCCCGTATTGTGTGTGTGTGTGTGTGTGTGTGTGTGTGTGTGTGTGTGTGCGTGGGTGTGTGAAGACAAAGAGGGCGAGTGAATAAACGAGTGACATCATTGTGTGATGTTTTCTGTTGATAAAGATGAAACTGTGTGCATTGGAATACATTTGTTTGCTTGGTACACATAGTTAAATATCTATATGTCAATGCTGGTGCTCTGTGTAGGCGGATTGGTCATATTGACAGGTACTTTGTTTGTGTGTGTGTGTGTGTGTGTGTGTGTGTGTGTGTGTGTGTGTGTGTGTGTGTGTGTGTGTGTGTGTGTGTGTGTGTGTGTGTGAGTGTGTTTACCAAGCTGCACTTTCAGACAGATCTTGCTTGTTTGTGGCGGATCAATGCAGCTTACTGACTCGTTCCTAGTCCGATGAAAGGAAGGGGTTGCTCGTTGAAATTCCGCCCATTTGCCACTCGACTCCTCGATTGATCCACTTTGTCGCGGGTCATCGTGCACAATGTCGCGTCAATCGACCGCACTGATGGGAAGAGACATACGAAGCCAGACGGTGTTCTTCCGCCTCTTTTATGTCTTCTCTCTGCAGGTTCACAGGTGGATAGTTTTAACAAAGCGCGTCTGCACGGCTGGATATCACACGTATACGTTTGACTTCCTGCCCCCATGAAAGGTGAAACGCATCATCCTGTATTTATAGAAGCAGAAGTTTGTCTAAGAGGACCTACAGGTGCTGAAGAGCTTACCTGCATGGGGGAATGCTGAAGGCAAGAGGAGCCTCAGGCCGCAGTTCCTCTTAACACCAGTGGATGCCGTCACCAAAAAGCATTCAGTCCTCGAGCTATCGACAGAATTGAAGGAGTAAATGATGAATATATAGAAATGAAAAGTCCAAAAACACCACGTTTATCATCCCTTTAATTTTTATGTCTCTATGGCTGTTTTAAATCATTTCATCTGTTACGGGGGTATAAAGAAAGTTAATTTTGAACTATTCAAGATCCCTTTGACTGGCAGGTGTCTCAGCCTAAAGAGCCTTTCAGGTAGGACGCGGTGCGCGCTGAGCTTGCCGCGTATCGGCGCAGAGCAAAAGGGGAGGGTGCACTCGAGCAAAAAGCAACAGTGCGCGACAACAGCTCGGGAAAGTAGCTTCTGCCACAGCGCTATGTTGGCCTATGTGTCCACTATTGAGAAAAAAAGCCCCAACTTTTCTTCTGCTACGGAGAGGGAGACGAGCAGCAACCAAAAAAAAAAAAGAGGGTCCAGGAGCTGCAGCGCTAAAACAACCGCTCGGCCCTATGATGCATGTTGTCACTCGACTCTCTCCTCCCAACATTTCCTGTCGCTCTTCAACTGACCTAGCCAGTAAAAGCAGAAATGCCTCCCCCCGAAAAATTAATTTAAGGTTTATTAATTTAAGATTCTGAACTAAAAAAGTATGGAACCGTTTATTTTGGAAGCTTGACTTAATTAAAGGGAATTAAAACGTGTCAGCAAAGAGAGTTGACCGCTTTGACCACAGGGGGGCGCCAAAATTGACGCAAATTCGAAGTTCCTTGAAGAAGCTTTAAAGAGTTATCATGACTTATGTCAGAGATGACTTTGGGCACTAAAACTTCATTGAACTTGTATATAACAATACAACATGTAACAGTTTTCCTTTAAAAAAAAAGATAAAGATATATATAGTTTTAGACGCCTATTCAAACCCTTTAGCATGTCATTTGTCTTCTATATTTCAGTTAGCATGTCTTTTATTCCTGTTTGAAATAACAAACTTCTCTGTGTATTCACCCCATGTGTTCCCCTGCCTCAGCATGCTCTCCTCTTTGCTATTCATGCCTTTATCCTTAGAAATGGTTAGTTTCATTATAGTTAATATGGCCCATTTGTCCTGTTCTTATTTGCAATATTACTTTTTTTTTTCACAGGGATTTAGAGATTTAATGATTCCCACAGGGAAGTATTAAAGTTTGATCTTATTTTAACTTCTCTTTTGAGATCAGAGGGTGGAACTCAATTCTCAACTTTATATGGTTTTCTGACGTCGCTTTATAGACTCCTTGTCCTCTATCAAGCTGGCACGCACACACACAGACACACAGAGCGACGCTAAGCTGCTACACACACCATGCTACCATTTCAAGGGATTTTCACTGGTGCATTGTCTGCGGTGTGACATTTTTAAAGGCATTAATCCGGCTATAGAATGCCATGTAGAAACCCAATGAGCTGTGATTGCACTTTTCAGTATTTAATTAGTTTATCATATTGAGATAGATTAACGGACAGGTGGACCTGCATTCACAAGATTGCAACAACTTAAAGAATATAAGTGGAACAAATGTCAAAATTACAGTTACAATATTTAACTTTTTCATTAAAAAAATGATTGAAGCTTGATCCAAAGGCAACTGGACTTACTGTAGATGAAGACCTTGAAGACGTTTCCCCTCTTCTCCACCTCGAAAAGCTTCTTCACTTCTAAGCTAACTGGAGGACAGAGCTAAAAATGTAAGCCTCTGTTGATCATTAGCATGCTAATGATCATGTATGGTCACATGAGATTTGTTGTCGGGCGCACTCACACTAGGCCCCCTCCCCATTCTCCTGCTGGCCTGCACTCATACTGCTCCAGGACTAACCGGACCTGAGCACAGTTACCTCTTGTACATAACGTCGTAATACAACACATGCATGCCATTACATAATTATGAAGCGTGCTTAGTTTAAAAGACAGGCAGATTCGGAAACAAAAAATACAAGAGATGCACGGTCGAGTCCGCACATCAGAGAACAACACAGAAAACATGACCGCTACTTCACTGTCTGTGTGGCTTATTTTGAGTAATTTTAGTCAGATAGAGCCAGAACACTCAGAGATTTCTCCATAATGAAGGCTGTCCATGTTGTGTAACCATGCTTGTGCTCGTGCATGAACTGTACCGTGCCAAAGCACATCTCTTCCAATCATGCTAGGGCCAAGGAAGTGTACCGTACAAAGGAACTGGACTTTGGGGGCTTAGATTCCCTAGTGTGAGTGCGCCCCAACACTCCGGGTCGTCTGTGAGACGTTGGGGACGCAAGTTCAAAAGTGGGACTGGGGCTTCAGTTGTTTTGAGAGATAAATCAAAACAGCATTGGAGGTTGGTTATAAATGGTGTCTCAGACCACCACCTCTGTTAAGGGACGGTTTTTCCCCTTTAACCCGCGTGAAATATCCTCTTAAAAAATGACAACAAGATTGACAGAAACAGCGCAGCCACAGTATAGAGAAACTCTTAATGTGCTCTATTGTTCTGTTTTACGTGTGCGCAGGCTCTGTGTGCAGCTGTGGTGTTGCCTGACATGCTGAAAACCATGGAGCTGTTGTTCAGTGGGGCAGATGTTATGTGCGCCACTGGGGATCCAACCTACTCCACCCCGTATCTCCTGGCCCAACGTGCTGGACAGAGACTACAGATGGAGTTCCTGCACCAAAACAAACTCTCAGGTAAGCAATTTTGGATGCCTCTTTTAGTTACTGATGCATTTACCGTCATAGAATAGGGAAGTTCACAGTTTCTAATGTGTTTAAAAAAAAGTGCTTTCCTAGATTTCCCACATTAAACTTTTGTTTAATTTCTAGTCAATAACTGGCAGCTTTTTTAACATTAAATTTCAAACATAAACATTTTTTATTGCTAGCTAGCATTTAATGCTAATACTATGAGTTGGCATTTCTATGTTTTCTGCTGACTAACATTGAAATAAGAATGTCTAAGACCAGTCTGAATTTGCACCTCATGTCTACATAGATATCACAAAACACTGAGGCTTAGGCTGCGTGTTACCTTGAAGAAGCTAGCATCCTCAACATTTGCTAAGATGTCAATAAAACAGCAGGACAGTACTTGCATATGTCTGCTAGTTAGCAGTGGTATCATGATACTGTGGTTTAATTATTCATGTAATTAAAGTTATTTTCTTTGTATTAAAGTAGAAACAAATATATTCAAATTTCAAATAGTTTTTCACAGGGTGATGGGAGATATAACCCCGGTGTTTAAACTGATGCTGTCGGTGTTTTCTGCTCTCTCTCGGTTTTAAAAAGTTACTAACTAGCCTCTCCACTCGAAGCTCACCTGTAACTGAACCTATAGGGATTGAGCTAAATGGCGTTTTGGAACGGAGGGAGGCGATCATACCAGCTGGGTCTGGACCTTGGCTGTTATTTTTTTTAACATTAGGCCTACAATCACTTCTTTCTATACATTGATTTCCATGAATGCTGCTTGAAGTGATGTCAGTCAGCAGCTCTTTCTCCTCTTGTTCAGTGTGCAGCAGGCAGGTGAGAGTGAGTAACCATGGTGACTGACTGACTGACTGACTGTCAGTCAACGATGTCCCGCCCCTTCTATGAATACAACTTACTTTGATCATGTGTCACAGAATGAACACCTTCTGTATTATGTTTGATTATATATAAACTAAACTAAAGGCTGCAGAGCCTATGAAGCTACAGCTGGAGGAATTCTGCAGGCGAAATAGAACAGAAACACAAGAACTTGAAGTCTACAAAGATGTGTTTCTTTCAAATAGACTAAACTTACCAGCGCAGTTTCTGTGCATTTAAAAAATATTATACAGGGAAATAAGTTTGGTTGAACTGGTCAGTAACTTGAAAATTAGTCTTTAAGATTAGTATGAAAAAAATCGTGATAAAATCATGATCGTGATTTTGCCATAAACAAATAGTGATATGATATTTTTTCCATATCGCCCACCTCTACTTCAGAACAAACGTACTTTCACACATGCACGCAAGTTTTCTTAGAATATGATTTTTGTGTTTACAAGACTGTATAATGACCATTGTTTGTTAAAAAAAAAAGAAGCAGTGAAAGGGGTGAGTATTATGAGAAAAAAATCTAAAAAAAGAGTTTAAAGTTGTAAATTTGTCAGAAAAAACACTAAAAAAAATAAACACCTGGCTCCCTGATTTTATTTAAGGCCCCGTTAGTCCATAAGAATTTAGAGCCCAACCGATAAATCGGCCAGCCGATAATACCAGCCGATATTAGCATTTCATGTGCTATCGGTATTGGTTTATTTAATCTCTGATATGCTGATATAACTAGATTTATTCAATTTAAGTCTGTTATTCATTTATATACAGTTTTATATATAATTGTTCATTTCTATGTTAACATTAGTGTTTCAGAGCATGTGTTATTCTGGCCAGTAAAGGCTTTTGATGAACTGTAAATCAAATCTGTCTTCATTATAAAGTGTTGTATAACAGCACTTGAGGGATCAACACAATAAATGTGGGTGTATATTTGTAACTATCCATCTATCTATCTATCCATGAAGATTGAAGAACGATCTAAGAAAGATATCCGCCGATATATCCATATCAAACTTTATTTCTTCTCCCTAAAATCGGTATCGACCAAAGAAATCCAATATCGGTCGGGCCCTACTTCGAAAAATGATGCCAACACACCCTCTGTGTTTGTCGAAAGCACATGACTGTATTCTATTTTGGAAAAAAATAGATCTATTTGGCATAGAGGGTGTGTTTCCATGGCTGGTGTTCTACACAGGGAAGCTGCTGGATCACAGAAAGAATCTGTAAAACTGAACACCACATCAATTCTCCTGGTCAGACTTTAAACTAAAACAGACTAACTCATTAATCTGTAGAAGGGCCTTTAAACTAGGTGAGCGAGTTGGACTTTAACAACCACCGGCGCCACATATATTCAGCTCATTTGTACTTTAATAAGCCAATCATGTTTAAAACTCACACTCTGAGCTGTGCTGCCATGTTTATTAAAACACAGTGGAAGTTTCTTCACTGCCGTGAATATGAAATGAAGGCAGAAAAACACAGATTTGTAGCCAGCATATTAAGTTAAACAATTTCGTCTCTCTTTTTCTATTTTTTTCTCTCCTTTCCTCCAACTTTCCTCCAACTCTCTTTTGTATTACCCACATCATGTTCCTTAGCGTCGGAGGTACGGCGCAGATGTGCTGTGTTCTGCGGCCTCCTCATGACCGCTGTGTTTTGTTTATGTGGTTCCACGCGGGGCTGATGATAGAAATGTATTAGATTAAAGGAGCGGGAGAGGCCGCTGGCTTGGGCCGCGGGGAGACTTTCTCGGGGACTGTATTTTACATAATGTATGCGCCGCATCTGTGCACAATCGCCTGCATCGAGCCTGTTACGGAGTCCTAATTGCTAGCATGGGTCACCCGGTCGCCATGGTGATGGCAATTACCTTAAAGGTGTGCGAGAAGACACACATCCAGTCAGACACACGGGCACGCACATACACATTGACACGTCTTGTATTGTCTATCTAAAAAAAAACAAAGGTACATCGACGCAGTGTGTATGCTCATTAGGTGTCTGGGAGTTGTACTGCTTCATCATTAACAAACACACAAACATGGAGCCAACCAGACTCCTCCTGTAGAGTCGGGTGTCCAACTAAACTGACCAACTACTGCAAGTAAGACACACCCAGGTCCAGGAGGTTACCTGACAGGCTGACAGGGTTCTTCAGACACAATAGAGATCTGGCCTCAAAGTCAACAGTCCTGACTATACGGCAGAGATGGTGTTGGAAGTGGTAACCTTTTCTGTTTAGCTCCTGAAATTCCTGAAGAGGTATCATAGTGATTCCTTTCTAAAGCCCTATTCGCACGGGATTCGTGTTACCTGGGGACCTCTGATAATTTGGGAATTACCCCCCGATGTCAGTGTTTGATGCGGCGACTCCACACGGGACAAATGAAGCATGTACTCTACTCCCATTTAGCGACGTTTCTGATTGAAAACGTTGAGGCGCTGAATGATAACCACCTTGTCTCTGTGGGGAGCATCACACTTTTTACTGCCTGCCGAAAACATTCATTCATACGGCTACACTACCACCTCTACAAACAACCAAACAACAAGCTGTATATATTGAACACCATATATCCAAACTGTGTAGCAAGACCAGCCAGCTGAATTTGCACCTACAATGCTGTCAAAACCTTCGTTCACAATGTCCAGCACAGCGTCCATTATTCTCAAGCAGAAAAATGGACAGAACAAGCTGTGGAAACCTTCTTAAAGAAAAAAAAAGGTACAGCCAGAAACGACTGAGATGCTGATTCGGACGGAATTACTATTATCAGAGGACCTCTGTGTGTGCTGATTATATGGTAGGTAAATTGCCCTGGAATTTTTACTTTACAAATTACAGACATGGTCGATTCACGCGGGATTCAAAACACAGACGTCCTCTGAAATCCTTACAAATGACCAGAAGTCCCCAGGTTATACTAATTCCAGGCCTATAGGGATTTATTTGACGTTGTGTAACAAATCACTTAAATGCTCATTTAAAATTCCCGTTATATTCCCTTATCCGCAAACACACCGGCAAATCAAGTGACCCGCGTGTGTGGAGGCTTAATGATGATGACGTGTTTCACAAGCATCATTCTACACCAAGAGTGCAGGACAGCATTGGCAGCAAGCATCTGCAGAAAAAATACTGAAACGAAGGCCTCAGAAGGCATCAAGAAGCTTCAGATTTGACATGAACACTGCATCTCAAGTGGTGTATTTACAGGAGGCACGTTACGGACAGCCAACATCTCTCTCTTTCCCTCTCTCTATCTGTCTCTCTCTGCTGCTGCTGATGTGATTGTGCTCTGTCTTGGTTTTGCTATCACTTGATCACAAGCCTCACCTGTGGCGAAAACTTTTCAAAACGGGAGTTTTGTTTTGGCGCGGATCCCCGAAGGCTCGGTTAAGAAAAAAATAAACTGTGCGAAGTGCGCACTGATCTCCAATGCAAATCTGTGCGCACGGTTTACAAATCCACACGCTCAGTGAGGTCCAGACATTTTCAATTTCCAAGCAGCAGATTAGCGCTCTCTCTCCTCCCCTCTCTCTCTCTCATGAGCGCAGCAATTTTACAGTATGAATAGCCTAAATGAAAAAGGTTTGGAAATAAACCTGGGTTTATTCGTGCATATGTGGGAAACATTAAGTTTCACTGCCAATGCAGAAAGCTGCATGTCTTTTATTTAGCTTAGCCGAAAGAAACTGTGTTTTAACGACGTTGGTGTTGCCCACTTTGACCAAGTGTTGACATGTTTGGTCAAATTACAAATAAGTCTTGTTTTAATCAATGAGCATCTAGGGTTAGCCAGATCATCTAATACATTATGGATGTCCTGACTGTCTAATTGTAATTCTGAATTATGTTTGCAAACATGGTTCATTTTAAAACACTCAATCCATGCACCAGCAATAGTCTGTATGAACATTTGTTGGAACTCCAGCAACCAGCTGTCTAAAGAAATGATGTACACATATTTTTAAATTGTTCTTAATATTGTTAAAAAAAAAAATCCAAGGATTCAATTTTTCTTGTCAAAAGTCGGAACTGACAGTTTAGGGGCTGAGAGTCACTTGGAAAGCATTCATGGTTAGTTTGTGTGTGCAGCATGTTTGTATGGTCACATGACCTTTGATTGGTAGAGCGCAGAATGACCAACATGGCCGCCGACGAGTAGCACCATGACAAGCAAGCGGACGCTGAACTGGTGGCGAGAAAAAAAAAGCAACATCTGCTATATCGGAATATTTTGGATTCAGTTCTGGTGATGTTGAACAGACAGAAGTGCTGTGCAAAACTTGCTAAATTAAAGTTGCTATGTTGCATGAAAACACCTGAGACTACATGTTATATGATGATCAAGCTAGTAGACTCATAACATCATTTATTATATTGCAATCGCAATTCTTAATTTCTACCGTTCTGAATTGTTTGAAAACATCGGTTTTTAAAAACATACTTTCTTTCCTCCATCTCTCCACCGAGCAGCCAAGTTGAGCACAGCAACCCGCTGTTGGTATTTTCTTCCGTGCACCCGCTCCACTTTCATCAGCGGCCAACAACACCTCACCAACACTCACTGCCCCACTTTAACAATCTTCCTGCCAATTCTGAACAGACCATAAAAACAACAAGATCCATCATCTGTTTCGTTTAAAAGAAACCTGCAGCCCCTACAGCCTCGTCGACAATGAAGGCTTTTGATTTTTAATCGGCTGATTTTTTCACTGGAGAGTTTCTGATAAATACATAATTAGCTAGCTTAAGCCAACAAATTGTTTTCATATTGAAGGATTTCTCCAAGTGAAGAAGTAATAAATGTTGTTAAGCAAACGGCTCTGACCATCCTTTTTTCTCCTTCCTTTGGGGCTACAAATCCAGTTGTTGAATGTATACAAACACTTTTCTATACATTAAGTATGTGTAACTACAGTGTACAACAATGTTTGCTCTTGTGGCTCCAGACAAAAGACTGTCCAAACTCCCTATTTGAGGTTGTCCTACTGTTGAGCACATTGTTACAACACACACACTGTGTGGGAAAAAAAAGGCGCCTGCATTGTTTGTAGTGCATGCAGCCCCGAGAGTTCGCAGAGAAAGACATTTTGATTAAACCGAACTTTCGAACTTGTTCAGTTGTTGTGCACAGAGTTATGTCTGACAGAGAGCGGGAACAATTCAATACCCATATGACACCATTCCTACTGCAGAGTGCTGAGTTGACAGAGGGAGGAATAAAAGGAGCCAGACAGCGGCCAGTGCTGAGGACAAAACAGAGTTCATCATTTGTTTTTAGAGCTTGAAAGACCACAAGTCTGGGGTTGAAGTTCAGGTCGCTCACACGCAGGGTAACAAATACAGACACATGTTGTTTAATGTAGGTGATGCAGGGTATCCTAATGAATTGAGTTGCATCTTGTCCTACTGTGTTGTGTTGTTTTATCTTATCTTATTTTGAATGATATTGTACCATACCAACAACTGGCAGCCCGAGGGCCACATCCGCCCCCCCGCCCCCCCCCCCTCCTAAGCTTCCCATCAGCCCCCCAGAATGTACAAAATCCTGTGATTAAACAATAAACATACAAATGAAATCACAAGGCTGAAATACTGGCATTAGGTACATGAGAGAAATGACATCTCCCCTCTGACACTAACATCTTCACATCGGGCTCGACAGCTGTCAGGCTTATGTGCAATCATATTTAAAGTGCGCCCTCGCACTAATACTCCTGATCAAACGCTACTAACACAAAGAATACAACAGCCTAAAAACCATACCATTATTTGATATAGTAATCTCTTGTAAGAAGGCTAGATCATACCAGGAATCTCCATCTATAAACTTTAGCACCGAGTAGACATATAAAATAGGACTGTCACTTTTTCAATACAACAACTTGGAACGCATTTCGAACGTGACGGGGTAATGCTCGAACATTATCCCACGCTGACTTCTTAAGACAGCCTGTTTCGAATTTGGACAGCTCATTGCATTTCATATGTGAACTTTCCCCTCCAGGTTGGAATGAATGTTCAAACTTCAAATTAAAAAGTGACAGCCCTGATACAAAATATTATGAGTTGGAAGGCATGTCGCGACCCCCCCTCTTGGTGGCTAGCGACCCCCCCTGGAGTGTATTAAGCCCCTTTAGATGTAGCATGTCATTTTCAAAGGGGGTCCTAACAGAAGACAATTCACAACATGCCACGAGGACGACATTTTCAAAAGAGAAAAAAGAACAGCAAAAAAGGCAAGACAAAACAATACACAAACCGACAACAGAAAGCAACCCACTAATATAAAACAGAGCAGTAGATGAAAAACCAAATGCTGGCCAGAATGGCATTGTGTCATTTGTTTCATGGCTTTGCGTTCCTGTGTGGTAGCTGTGTGCTTACTGCTTCTCCATTTATTCACCCAACTACCACATGGGGCTTTCAATCCAGAAACTTTATTGAATGAAATGATGTCAAACACGAAAATTCACCATCCCCTTGGTGAAGGACTGGAATAAGTCAGCAATAAACAACCGTCAGACACCTTGAACAGTTCTCCCTCTAAACGACTGAACTCTAAATTGGAGTATCTCTACAGTGAAAGAGAAACATTGCAGCCTCAAAGGGTGAATTGTGCTCCCAGTTTGTAGAAATAAAAAATAGGGAAACCATCCAGTTCCCCTGGATATAGTGCATCAAAACAAAGCTGTCAGCGTGTCCCTACCCTCCACACCAGCTCATTTGTAGTTCCAGCGTCAGGATATATTCACTGATGGTGGAGCATTGCCTCTTCATTAGCTCCTTACTCTCTGCGTGCATAGATGTGGGCCTCAACGGACCTCGCTCTCCCTCATACACCTGCTCGCCCCAAAAGCAACCTGGGATGCCGCTGGAGCAGCTTCATTTACATATCCGTATTCCAGATTCCATTAAAAAGAAATCCAATGGCATGTCTAGGAGGTAGTGTTTCTTTGCTTTTTGGCGACCCCTGAGGGCAGCCTCAATGATGGATGCATCCCTTATAGTCAAAGGCTTCCACTGTGGAGGTTTCTTGTATATTTTAGTGTCTTTTATCAATTTATATGCCCAGTGTATCCCCTGGTGCGAGACAGAACTGGCATAAATAAAAACCACGCCATGAAAAATCTACCTGCAGTCAAAGGTCCAGCTTCAAATTGAGTTTTGGACCAAAAATACTTTTTTCATTGATTTTAATGGCACAGCGTTAATGTCAAAGATGATGTTTTTGGCGCTGTTTAATGGACACACCTCCAAAGTCGAATCATAATCGATTTTGGCACAACCCATGTTTAAATGTGCAATCACTCATTTCTTTCCTGTTATTTGCAAGTGCTGACATTGTGATGGATTTAGCACCAGACACAAAATACTTAAGGGACTGCACTTTGAGATGTATTTATATATGTTTTACAGTTTTAGTGGTTAAGAAACAAATTTGGGTCAACTCCAACTTCCTTCCATAATTAGGGTCTCCACAGAGCCTACTACATTGAAATAGCTCAAGGTAAAAGCATTCGCTATGGGACTAAAACTGTAAATGTAAATTCTCTTATTACCCAAATTAGCCTTTAAATTCAAAAATGTGTCAGTTTCCTGTTATAGAACCCTTTTGTTGGCAGTATTGCTGTGTCATCCAGGTTTTCGCTTAAATAGAAGACGGCCACCGAGAAGCCAAATAACACACAAGAGAAGTTCCAGTCCTTGGAATGGTCATTCTCTGTGATGGTGCCACTGGTCCCTGCCCGATTGGACCGACAAGTTGGTAATTGGTTCTTAAATGCTGCAGGTGCCCAACATTAATAACTGAGCTCCACCTGCCACTTGGCCTCACTACCAATACCCCAACACATTGGACGTGTTTGTGCCAGTTCCTTGTTCACATTATCAAACATTGAGAATCAGATAAATTCAGTGCATGAAGAAAACGTGTGGACCCTTATATACTAACACATTCTTTGTAATCATGCGGATTGATGTAACATTTTATTAATTGTTCCATTCGACAAAAATGGAAAATACCTCAGTGACATAAAAATAACATGAAGGCACAATGTGAAAGCAGTCCACTTGGGGCAGTGCAACAAACTTTAGACAAATCATTTTCTTATTATCAACTTACTTATTTCCTACTGTGAATGTTCTTGCAAAATGTTGAGTTTTTTACATGCAAAATATTTTTTTTTTGCACAAATCTTGAAAATCTGATCCTATGTTTTAGTCCTGTTTTGGCCCACCAACCGCTGAAGGATGTGTCTTGCGATTTAGCTGCTATCTGCTACACTTAATTAATTAGCAAGCTGCTAACTTTGTTTCCTGTTGGCAGGTTTATCAGTTAATCAGACTTTTTAAGTGAATAGCAAAATACCTGCTACAGCCTGATTGGAAGATTGAAACTAAACCAAAAGCTATTGGTTTTAAAAACCAAAACAATGTGCTGTAAGATGCGCTAAAGGCTTTGAAGAGTAACTGAATAACTGTGGAGGGAGCCAGATCTTAATCTGTGTTTATCTTGGGAGCCATTAAAATGGGCTGAACTGTATAAGTCTAACTTTGGCTCCTCTGGCTCAGTGGTTTTCACTGTAAGCATTCACAAAAGGTTATTTACAAGTAAACCAACCTAGAGGTGGATTACATCACCACATGTAGATTTGGTAAGGGACCCTGGTGATGGATTGTTGGACACATTGGTTAAAAAAACAGCTCGGTTGTATTCGTTTATACCAAAGAAATGGTTCCAGCCATTCCAATTGTTAGCAAATGTAAATTCACATCAATAAAGCTGAATGTACTTTCTAACTTGAGTTATACTTCTCTATGGTATTGTCCAAATTTGAGACAATTACTTTTAAACAGTCATTTAACCTGTTGAAGTGCAAATGAATGAAGCTGTGTGTAGAATGTAACATTTTCTAAACACACAAACTGTGAGAAAGCACTGGCAATGTTCCCTGGGACTGTAATACTACTCTGCAAACAAAAAAACTTAGGCCATTAAAACTCTTTGCAAGAATCTGAACTCATAAAAAATCTACTAAATACAGCTCTACGGTTGCAATTTTGAATTCTAAACCAAACAACTTGTATGTCTCTCAGCGAGACTGTAAACCCCTGCCAGCTCTTTGAAAGTAAATCTCCGGATGAAAGCATCAGCTAATGCTTAAACTGTAAACAAAGCTATGCAAACATGTAAATTGTGTTTTACGGCGGCTCTCCACTCCACCCAGGAGGCCCTCTCACTGTAAAAACTAAAAAAGCTAAACAGCGATGCCTCTCACTGTTGACATCATTCAGCTCCTTCTTAAATGACACACCACGGATTTGGAGGCAGAGAAGTTTTATTGTCGACGGCTTCCCTGACGCCTCGGATCTCTGAATCTAGCGGCACATTAAAAATGTATCCAGCCGGCTTTCTGTGCGGATAATAAAAAGACAAACGCATACACACAAACACTAAATCAGACGCCCTGTTTCATCTGGAGCCTCCATTGCAGCATTGCATGGCGCTGGCAGATTTCGCTGGGCTTGTTGGAGATGCTTTTTAACCAAAACACTCTACACTGGACTGTTAGGGCGTCAAGAGGTCAGGAGCAAGATTTTTAATGAAGGCACTTTCCCACTTTTGCTGGAGTGTGTATGTCGATGTTTTTGCTTTGACTAAAAAGAGTTTGTGTTTTTTTTTAAGCTAACTTTTTTACATCTGCTTTATTGTTATTACAACTCGAACAACCGTCTATTTTTGCATTTTTTAATCTTAAAATGTCTTGTATACTTTATGCTTGACTTGCATATGTTAGCTATTTGTCTTGTCAATTACAATGTGTGCCTGTACTGTGTGCGTGTGTGTGTGTGTGTGTGTGTGTGTGTGTGTGTGTGTGTGTGTGTGTGTGTGTGTCTGTGTGTGAACGAGTGCCTCTGATTACCCCACTGTCCACCGCTTTGTCGGGGACCACTTTGCGACCGTTGCCGTGGGCGACCAGATGGCTAATTGAGCACTCTGTCATGTCACCTCCCTTCGCTGGGGACCGAGCCAATCAGCACAGGCCAGACTTTTCAACTGCCGCCCCCACAGACATCACAGTCCCATCTTTACAGAGTCCAGCTTTAGGGGCCCAGAGGGACCGTTTCTAAGGCTCACAGAGAGAGAGAGAGAAAGCCTTGTTACAACTGATACAGCATCAAGCCACTCGCTTATTTACATTCTCACAACCTGAGTGCTGTGAATAAATGTGTCTGTGTGTGTGTGTGTGTGTGTGTGTGTGTGTGTGTGTGTGTGTGTGTGTGTGTGTGTGTGTGTGCCTGTGTGTGTCTGTGTGTGTGTGTGTTGGACCCACTTGCCTGCAGTTGGCTGATTAAATTCTGTCAGATTCCATGTATTTATGATGCTGCTATTGGCAGATACAAACTCCATGTTAGATTCAAAGCAAGATTACAGATGTTACTAACGAAAGTCACCCAGGCTCCCGATTGGCTCAGAGTCCCTGGCAACTCATCAAAAAACAATTCAACTTGTTAGAAATGGCTGCTGAGCTTGAAAATGCCTGCATCATGCCCGGTATGTTTTTGTTGTCGGGGTTGGGTTGAATGCTATTTGCTTCTAGATAGAGTGCTCATGGATGAAGGCGCATTTGTTGGGTGGTTTTTAATTTACTGTCCTCGTTTTTTAACAAGCGTGTTGGAGAGCAATTCTCATCTAGTGATTTAATTTGAAATTCTAAGTGATTCCAAGATGTATTTACACAACAGAGTCCTGAGAACAAATTACATTAACAGCATTCCAACATGGCGGTGCAGGACCACAAATCTGTCGTCAAACACAGACCTTGTTCAGACATGTTGTCAAATAGGGAGGTGTGCGATTGGACGACTAAACGGTCAAACATCATCACCCCTGCTTTTCGGCAGTAGAATTAGTAGTCGGTTTAACACATTTTCACACGGGTAATTCTGGTTGTATGATGTACATACGATTCATTAACTACTTCTTTCTAACTTAGATTTTTTTTCAGTTTAATTCCAACTCATTTATCTACATGAAGTAACCATGTTTGAATAAATCTCTTCGGGAATGAGCGAGTCAACGCGAGCAGGCAGGAAAAACCTGACACGAACTCATCTCGAAAACAATTTCATATGTTGGCCCCTCAATGGCGGTAAATGTTATACTCAAACTGCAACGCAGCCACTAGCCTTCCTGCAGCCGCAGACTGTCTGTAGCTCTGGTTAGTGGGCTCACTCCTCCCGCTCTACTACCTGGATGTAAACAAGCACAGTGATACGACACATTAAACGAAACAATATCTTGTCAAACTCAACAAGTAGAGCTTAGAGGAATAGAAAGTCTCAAACAGTTTGGCAGATTGCTCCGGGAAGGGGCAAAAAATGTCCTCTCCGATTCAGCTGGTACGACTTTTTAAGCTTTTTTTTTTTAACGCCAAACTAAAATGATTTGATAAAGGTTTGTCAATGCAATAAAAGAATGTATGTGTAAGATGAAAAAAAAGAATGATTTAAAGGTGTATCACTCTGCAGCCAGAAAGAGTGGATATATTGTTTTAAATATGTCTACCCTCAGGGTATTTCCTTTAGTGTAGTGGTAATATTTATGTGTAAGACTCTCATAGCAGTAGATCTATATTTGGATAGGAGCCAAGTGTATTTTGTGAGCTGAAAATGAAACATGATTTGTAGGGCCAGACCGATTTGAGATTTTTGGGCCGTTATCGATTTAGGGTAACACAAAAGATGTGTACATCTTGTCTTAATTATATATCTTTTCCACAAGTGTTTGATAACTGCATTTGAGGGACCAACACAATAAATGTGTACATCTATCTAACTCCACAGATCTAAGAACACAGATCTAAGAAAGATATCGGCCAATACATCAGTATAAACATTTTTTTCTTCCCCAATATCGTTATCTGTATCGGCCCCAAAAAATCCCATAGCGGTCGGGCCCTACTCTTGTTACATGATTGATTTAGAAAGAATTATTTTCTATCCCGCAGACTGATTCAACAATATGCCAATGTACTTGTAGTATTTCAATGTAATCCAAAACTCTGAGATGAGACGCCGGTGGTGTCAGTAAAGAGGGCAAATGTGGCTTCAATTAAAAGTGGTTTCAATTAAAGTTGTTTTACCTTGTTTGATGAGAGAGCTGGAGGTAGTGAAGATAAAAATCGGAGAGATATTGCCGGGGCTCTGGCAGAAAATTGAACCTCAGAATTGAAGCTAATTGAATTTGAGAACGATAAGGTTGATTGTGGGGAGCTCTTAAAGCTTGCAAGAAAGGACGGGTACAAGGAGTCAAGGGAAGAAGGCTTCTAATTTAAATGGACAAAGATGAAGAGAGCACAGAGTGTAAATCTCATTTTTAATGGATACTGTACATGGAGGCTTGGGCCTTGAAATGCTCTCAGAACACCTTATCTTTGACTTTTGCAAGAGAGAAAAAAAAAACATCTGACAGAGTCCTGACTTACTAAATGTATAATCTTGTTTTCCCCCCCCCGCTTGTGGGAAGGTCAAAACTCAGGTTCAAGAACAGCAACCACAATGTGGGAAGGGATTTTGTGTGTTGCTTGGGGACACTTTTACAAAGTAAACAAACATTTGCGGTTGAAGGACATCTCGTTTTGGGGGGGTTGTTGGAAGATGTGGAGTGGGATAAAAAACATGGAGCAGCATCTGGGATTAGTGGTATCTAAACAGTCCCACATTCCAAATCCAGACCTGTGTTTTGGACGATCACTGGTGATAAAAACTATGACGGAAATGTCTTTTGGAAGCTTGAAATCTTGACCGATGATATCTGGACATGTATGCTGTTGAAGCAGGGTTAAAGTAAACGGTAGGGTTGCACATTTGATTCACTAACATGGTTTTTATTCAATATTCCTTTTAGAATGGATTAAACCTGGTCATTATGTTGCTTACATTGGCTTTACTATAACATACATTTATTAGTGATGTGTGAGAATAGCCGACTAATCATTTAAACTTCATCAACCTCCCTTGTCGCCACAAGATTTGCTAGTCAGTTAAAGAAATGGCCAGCAATGCAGGATACAGTTGTGTCTAAGCTATAAGACAAACCACCCGCCACTACCTGGGGCTGTGTCGCCTCGTAACGGCTAACGCAACAATGCCCGGCTACCCAGATGTAAAACAGCAAGGAGAACGAATTGCATCTGGTCGCGCTGAGTGGTAAATGGCAACAGTTTGACAAAGGAAAGAGATGAAGATCTATGGTGACTCTGACTGTTCTCTTACCTTTAGAGTTGTCGACTACTGTGGATTTTAATTTGCATTTAATCGACTGGGGAATTAGCCGCTATGGACATCAGTTGTCTTGTAATTAAATTATGTTTGTTTTTTTAAAGGTTGATTTTTGGGCTTTTTGGGCCTTTACTTATAGATAGGACAGTGGATAGAGTCAGAAAACAGGGAGAGAGATAGAGAGAGAGAGAGAGAGAGGGAGAGTGGGGAACGAAACATGGGAAAGGAGCCACAGGCCGGACCCGAATCCCGGGCCGCCCGCCCGGTGGACCACAGCCTCCGTATATGGGGCGCGCACTAGGCTACCAGCGCCCCCAAAATAAGGTTTTAAACATTACAGTTGTATTTTAAGCTATGTCCTCAAGTCCCATACAAAACCTTTCTCATTGCTTGTACTATACAGTTCTGTTTTTACAGTCAAGTTAAGTCTGTTTTTTCTTTATTTTTGTACCTATCCGTTTCTAACTTGGTTTTCAAAATGTTTTATCAAGCATGGAAAGTATTCAACTGTCCTCAACCATTGTTGGACAGCTAAATTATGAGTTTAACTGAAATAATCAAAATGACTCTTTTTTCAATCTCTTAGATGCTTACCAAAGATTTGATGGAGTCACCTTCAATAAATTGTTAAATTTGAGTTTTAATATAAGGAGTGGAGGTGAAATAGTGAAAAAGAAAGTGATCTGAAGTTCATTGGGAAAACCATTCCCCTGATTGTCTACTGTCCCCTCCCCCTGTAGATTTCCCCATACTGGAGCAGTGGTCTGATAACACCTCGCTGTCAGACGCTTCCCTCTTCATGGATGGCTTCCTCTACATCTCCTCTGGCCCTGTCAAGACAACACCGGACCGCCGTGGAAGAGATGGTGAGTGTAATTTGCCGTTTTGCAAAAAACCAGCGGCAAGGCCAATCAATCCATCAATCCATTTGTAAGCAATGTAAACTGCACGTTTGTCAGAAGGTCTACTCCAGTTAAGCACTGATCGATCAATCAGTGTCAGTCTGTCAGCTGTCAAACTGCCAATCGTTTAATCCGTACACCAAACAGTCCCGTCAAAACGATCAATGAATCTGTCTTTCAAACGCGTTCCTCATCCATCCTCTGGGAGTACTTGTCAGTCGGACGTTTGTTCTTGAACAACCCAGCAGTGAATCCTCTACGGAAGTACAAGGTGAATTAGGGCCAGGTCAAATAAATTTACATAAAAAGGAATAAAATAACTTCTCAATTTGTCTCCAAAGCTACCTGGAAGATGCTTCTTCCAAAAACTTCTGAATTCTTCGTCCTTTGTCTTCGAAGGCATTTTAAAACTTTTAATCAGGCTCCATTTCACACCAAACCTCCTGCTCTGCAATGGTCCCACTTCTCCCAACAGCTGGAGCGTTACTTGGGCCCATGGGTAATTAGGAGAAGGAGCCGGCTTTGGATGCTGCCCCTAGGGAAGGGGGTTATCAGGAAAGGTGGAGGAGTGGGATGGAGAACAGGGGAAGGGGGGGTTGGTAGAGGAGAAATCAGGGGGAAAGAAGGTGCGAGACAGCTTGCAGCTACCTGCCACTGGAACGAGCTGAATCTGTTACGTTTTGGGCAAGACATCCATCTCTATTTCCGTCACCCCACAAATGCTCAGCTCTCATTGGTGGGTGTACATGGCGGCTAATGAACAGGGCTGAGGTCTGGGAAATTGCCCCTTAGAGGAGACTGGGGAAAATTCTTACCAGTGTCTATTGAAATTGTCATTATTTATAGAAGTGGAATTCATTTCCATTTCATTTACTGAGGGACGACTTCAATGTGAATTTGAGCTTTAATGTCATAGTTGCTGGCCACCATTAGACTGCTTATGATAATAATAAAGTCATCAATGTAATTTACTTTACTTAATCCTGAGGAACCCCTTATCCAGATAAAAAAAAAAACAGTTTTTTAGGTGTGGGACCCTATGTAGAAAAAAAAAAAAGAGATGTATGAGAATGAACTAAAAACAGTTAATTTGTCGACAGTGAAAGCTAACTATGCTACCTCCCACAGAGTCTGGGTAAACTGTAGAATGTGTGTGTCTTGGTTCATCACCTTCAACAAGTTCTTTTCCATTGAGAGAAATGTTTCAAAAAATTGTGTACATAAAGATGTTTAGGAGGGTTTGTGCTTCAGAGTAATTCCCACATTAAAGTAATTGCAGAAAAGGTCCTTTATAGCCTAGTGGTCATGTTGCGTGCCCCGTGTAAAGAGGCTGTAGTCAATCGCCGCAGCGACCGTGGGTTTGAATCCGAAAACCACGGCCCTTTGCTGCATGTCACCCCCACTCTCTCCTCCTGACGTTTACTGTCTCTCTTCAGCTGTCCTATCCAATAAAGGCAAAAAATGGCCCCAGAAATATCAACAAAAAAACAGAAAAGGACCTTTCTTGGCTGTTTATTTTCAAAATGGTTTAGCAATGTAAAGTTTGTTTTCCCAGCCTCAGTTACATGAACTCCTTTTTCGGGTTATGTTGACGCTACAGGTGTCCCTTTTGCCGCAGTCCATATTAGATGCTGCTTTCTCGTTCTGTAGCACTTTTAGACACTGCACCATAACAGAGATGTCTCCCTTCAGATAAGTGCGCGTAATATTTCAGCCGATAAACACCTTGTTATTCCATCTATTATGCAGAGACGTACAAGTTCGGCTTGTGTTGCTCTTACGGCGCTTCAACGGCGACTGCAGCTGTTGAAAAATTCAAGAAGGGGTCTAAAACTCCCAAGTTCTTCAATCAAGGAGGAAGCACTTGTCAGGACTTTGTGAGCACGGGTGGGATGAGGTATTTTTGAATGTACTCCTGGATGCCTTTAGCTCCCAGGCTAATGGTTTGATGGTCTATAGATACACCCAAGCAATTAATAATTCATAGCTTGTGCTCAAGGCTTCATAAAAGCACTCCTCTACAGCATCTTAAACTTCGACTTCTTTTTTTTTTTGTTTCACACGAGCTTTCATACTTCCACAAATTCAGAATACAACTTAAATTAATTTGGCACAGTATGTTTGGTAATCACAGAGAGTGAGGTGGTATGAGGGATCAATGTGCCAGTCAAGCATAATGAAATCAAACGTTGTGCTGGTTAGCATTTAGCACACAGAAAAGTACACCTAGATGCTGCTGGGAACATTGATCAGAATTTGGAAAACATGATTCCTTGTTGTTTTATTTGTGCCTAAATCAAGATAAATGTGTTTCTCCTCCAGTATGGCAGTACTTTATTAGCTGCTATTTGCTTTTGCAGTTGATTTTAGCACAAATGAAGTCTCCCCTCTACGACAAGCAGAAGATGTGTTCTCTATTAGCGGCCAGTTTGTTTGAGCCTGTGTGCTTGTGGAAGGAAAAGAGAGACAGTAGGCAGTTACTGTGGGAAGGGGTGAGTGGCAGCAGGGAAATGGCAGTCCTGATTTCTGATTAGTTGAGCCTTTTTGCTCGTCAGCTGCGCTCCGCATTTGCCTGCGACTGTTACTCACAACTGCTGAAGAGAAAGAGAGTGAAGCCACAAGAAGCCTTAACGTAAGGGTTTTTATTGAGGACACATCTGAGCCCGTGGAGTCAAGCTTTTGATCATAAACCTAATCCTTTGTTTTTCTATTTTAAATAGTTTTCAAAGCATGCTAAATATCGGTATTTCTAATATGTATTTCTGACTCTACAGAACCATTTTTAAACTGTTAATTATCTTTGGACTATCCTTACTCATATTACTGTGCCTCTACTTCCCAAAATGAGTGAGCAGTGCCGTGTCTACGACCAGAAATACATGACAGAAGTGTTTTTTCTTTCTTTATCTTGTGCCATATCCATCCATTCCTCCCCGTAATGAAGTGGGCTGTAATTCTGGCACAGACAGATCGTTCAGATCCCTTCAGTTTCTCGATTTCCATTTCCAGCCCCCTGACAAGCTGTCCAGCAGATGTCTTCATCACAGATATTTTAGTCTGATGGTGAGATAGGCAGTGGATTGGCGGAGGAGGGTGGGAAGATGTGGGGGGGGGGGGCGGGGGAGGAAAGAAGCTGATTCAGTAGAAAGGGGTAAGGCCTGCTTTTTCTCTGGGTGTCTGTGCAGTGCCGATAAAAAAAAGTTTTTCGGGGTAAATCTGTAGGACTGCAGAGAAAAAATGAAGCTCGAGACAAAATCCGAATCAAACTTTTAAGTGAATCTGTGATTGTGCTATATTCATTCAGTCAAGAAACAATAAGACTCTAATTGCCACATTGATGACTAGATTAGCCTAATCAACCTTCTCATCTTGGAGTTGGACCATTTAGTGAATTTTTGAGTTGTGGCAGGGAGATAGGAGTTTGAAAATAAAGCATAAGAAAATAGAAAAGAGAAAGATTCCACGCTTCACATTTCCTCTGGAAAATGCAATACAGGGAGCACTTTTGGCGTACAGGCTAATTGGCCCAATTTATCCGGTGGAGGCACGTACCACGGTTGGCTTCCGCTTGCGTTGTCTCTAGTGGCTGGATACGGACTCCCGCGGCGAACGGCTGGGCCACGGGGCCATTTCTGTGTTCGTGTAGGGAACATCTGGCAATGGACGCAGCTGCTTGATTGTAAATCAAGCACTATTGTTTCCTCCCATAGCGCTTGGTGCTTATGTAGAAAAGCCAGTGGTATCCCACCCGCTAAGGAAATTCTGAACCACAAACAAAGACGGAAGAAGGAAGCTTACAAATTGGTTATGTGCAGGTTTTTGTAAAAGCCAGTTTCCTGGTGGAATATCTTAAAGGGATCCAAAGGCTTTCACTGGAAGGAAGCTTGGCTTGTGCACAAATTCCAACATAGCAGAAAAAAGTTACATTCAGCACAGTGAAACTCAATACTGCTGTTCCACATTGGTATTCATCACCGGTACATAGGGTTATATCTTGGGTCATATCCGTACAACTTTCTGCTAGTTCGAGATATTCTACTTTCAGGCCTCTGTGAAAATGTCTAATTCCCTGTCATTTAATGCGTCTTCTGTCTTGTCCTTGGTCCACCAAATCCCTTATATTCATTCCCAATTCACACCAAAAAGAGATAACTCTATCTGAAATTACATTTGTCAAACATTTGTAGTCTCTTCACACCTTCTACCCTCCCCTTTAATCCCTCTACTTTCCCAACCCGCTGTTCCTCAGTATTCTTAGACCTTATGTGGTCATCTGGCCTTGTACTGGCCGTCATTAAGCTGATTCTTCAGGAACTGCTTGGCCGAATTTGGCGTGCTCAGTCATGTGTCCACACCGTGTTGACCGGTGCTCCCATTCAATTTTCTTCTAGGACTCACAGTTGGATATTTAATGATTTTTCTCCTTGAAAGTGAGAGGAAATTAAAAACATTTGTCCCCTTTTTACAGCAAGGATAAACGATAATGTCAGATATTGTCTGTTCAAGGAGACAGGATCTGGAGGCCACATGGGCCAATATAACTACGAGATCTATTAATATTTCTGACGTGTTAGGACAATTGAGTCATCTCATATACATATTTTAGATTTTCTACCCTTTGGGATTTTGAATGCCCTTGACTAGAAATTCCCAACGGTCTTGACTTGTGAACTCTCATATTGTAGCAATGCCCTCCGTGACCCCTCTTCTGGAATGGATGAATACTGCTTGTGATTTTTTTTGTGGCCTTGTCTTATATGAACAATTTTAGAGGCCTTAAGAGGTAATAACCAGTCATTTCTAAAAAGAAAAAAAAAGATAGATGTGAAAGTAACTAAAACTTGAAATGTTATTCAAATGTTTTTGTGCTTTCCTATTACAGTAATTTCATCCCCTCAAAATTTTACCGTACTACCCAAGGTTTCGAAAATAACCATTCTGGAGCGGATCTTTACAATCTTTGAATCTTTGAACTATCAAACACTTCACCCCAAAAACAAAAGATTTCAACCGGCCAATGTTGCATAAATGGGCGTACCAAAATGTGTGCCAATCAGTCTTGTAGATCTTGAGATACAAGTAAAGCAAGGAGAGGCAGCTTTTTTTTTTTACATTTTGAACCCAGAGGCAATTAAAAGCGCTCTAAGGATTTCTGTTCAAAATTTTAAACAAACATCATTGTTGAAATAATATAGAATGAAGCTGCAATGCAGTTATAAGCTGTTTGTCGTCCCAAATTCAACAAAGAAAGTAAAAGTACAGTTAAGGAATACAAATCCATCAAAAGGCAAAAGGCCTACACAACAATAGCTGAAAATAAGTTACCCTGTATGGATCTGACTCGAGGTACTTCCGGCTGACTGGACTTGAGCTTGTATAGCACTTTTCTAGTCTTCTGATTACTCAAAGCGCTTTTACACCGCATGTCAAAACTACCCATTCACACACTGATGGCAGAGGTTGCTATGTAAAATGACCATTCGTACGCATTCACACGCCACCGACGAATCAGTGGGAGCTATTCAGGGTTAAGTGTCTTGCCCAAGGACACATCGGACATGTTGCTGCAGGAGCTGGGGATCGCACCCTCGACCTTCCAGTAACGAGACTACGACTCTACCAACTGAGCCACAGCCAGCTATGGCAATCCATCCGACAGCCATTGAGATATTTCACTAAAGAAAAAAAATGTTAACTTACTTCAGGAATAGGAAACGGATTATCAAACTTAGATATCTGCAATCCTCTGGGAATCATGAATTTCTGTGTAAAGGCAGTGGACATACCCACTGTGACGTCACCCATTGGTTTATGAACCCCTTTGGTGGTCAACATGTTGGTGTTTTGGAACCAGAGGTCACCATATTTCAAGGACTGGAAGGATTTGCATTGCTATGTCTGTATTTTGGTTCATAGATCACTGTTGGAGCAACTTGCCCATAAGAGGTAGCCCTGCCCTTATAGCACAGTCTGCTTAATGGTCTATTTTACTGTAAATGGGGCGTTTATTTACCTCAAGTTGTAATAAAGAAGACTTGAAACCACTGATGACACCATAAACTCATCAGGAAAACTTTTACTGGGGTAATAAATCAACTAATAAATTGGCTAATTTCCCCATCGTTGTCATACAATCCAGTGGAGTGGCTGTTAGAAAGAAAACAGGTTTAAGGCACTTACACATTTGTGTCACAGAAACCAAGAGGCCGTGTTCACCTCCATTACCGAGTTGATGATATGTCCAAATGCCATGGTATTTTTCTGATAGAGGTTGGGGTATTCATTCTGGACCAAACATCTTGGGATGTGACCTTGCACAGTTGCAGATATATTTTGTGGGCCAAGGTTGAGGCTCATTCACCTAAAAAATACATTTGTTTTAGCTTGCACATCACTTTGTACATAACCTCAACTCCCTAATAACATCTGCAACCAAGGCAACCGTGTCTAAATAATCCATTGTGTTACAGCTTTCTAGCAGCTAATGATAGTGATTGACTTTGGCTAGTAAATCAAGTGTGTCTCTTAAGAAGTGGACCTTTCGAGCCTTTCAGACCGCACAACTGAAATTATTCAGTTATTACCCCATTAATGGAGGGACAGAGGGATGGAGAATTGTAGGAAAAATACAGCACAAAACAAACCAATCTCTGGGGAAAATGATGGACATGACATTTTCTGCCCAAGCCTTCGCAATCCAGAGACACATTTGCAACGTAAGTGAAGTGCATTACGATCTTTTCCGTCACCAAGACAACAGCAGCTCCTGTCAGACAGATTGGATTGGGTAATGACTTTAAATATCAGAGTAAGTCCCTCTCTCTCCCTCCAACACACACTGCTACATGCACTGTTAGTTTCCGATAGAAATGATGATTCCTCAGCTGCAGGAATTAATTTTTTTCTCTTGAAGCAAAGTGGGGTCAGAGGAAGAGTACTTTTTAAATGCCACAGTAAAGCAACAAAATATTTTGCAGTTTTAAAGGGGTTTGGGGAAAAAAAACGTGTCCAAATTGTTTTTTGAGACAAAAGAGACGAAGAAAAAGTCAGAAAGAGCCATACAGAGAGACAGCGCAAGGGTGAATAGAGCAAATCTGACATCCTCCTTTCCTCTCTATGCTTATCACATCCTATTGCTTTTAACAGCCAGTTGTAGACACTTCCTTTTTTATTGGAACTATATCTGTTCCTTCAGAAACATCACACACAGTTGGCAGAGGAATGCACAATTAGCATATTCATGAGATGAATACAGTGGAAACTTTGGAGTCGCAAGCGACAGGGGGTGGAGGGGTTTGTTGGTTAGCAGGGGGCTGTTTATGTGTGTGTGTGGCGGAATGAAAAGCAGATGGCACGGTGACTTTGAAAATCCAAAATTAGGTATGTTTTCATGAACTTCATGCTCATTGGCTATGTAAATCGCAGAGTCAGACAATCATGAAAGACAATGTTGTGTGTTTTCCTGCTTTTCCACTGAGAGCATGTTTGTTGATTGAAATCTGCTACACAGTTGGAGTGTCTAAACTCTTTTCATTCCGTGTGTGCGTGTCATCACATGTTGCGTACAATATGCTAGAGTTAAGTTTTCCCTAAGGGACAGTCTCGAACGTATGTTATTTGATTGAAATCAAGTTCAAAACGTAGTTGTTGATTTTTAAATGAAACTAAACTTAGCTTAAAAAAAGTATTTTGCTTAGTAGACTGTATTCACGAGGCTCAAATTCTGTTTCAGAAATTTTGTACTGATTTGACTGATTTAAAAAACATATTTACGATACCTTTAGCTGTTGTCAGACGACAGCAATGTTAGCATTCGACCACTTTATCAAAGAAGTGACTGAATGCTAACATTACTGTTTGATAGAGTTATATAATACAATAGTTATTAAGTTTGTAGCTAATGGCTAGCTAGAAATTGTTAGAATTCTTATAATACTGTATGATAGAGTTGCATGATTGGATAAAAGCATACAGTAAGTTCAGAAATAATGGTTATGCTAGCTGGAAGTGGTTGAATGCTAACATTACTGGTTGGTAGAGTTAAGAAAAAAAAGCTATAAAATTGAGCTAATGGTAAATGCCATAGACTGTATATAAATATGGGCGTAGTCTCTGTGACGTCAAATTGGTTTTCTGAAGTGGACTTTGAAGCCTATGGGTGGAGGTCACTATTTTGGAAATGTTGTCTCAAACTAACCTTTGGGTAACCTAGCTAACAGACAAAGAACTCAAGCCTTAAGCCTCCTGACAAACAGCTCAACGCGCCCACCTGTCAGATCAGCCAAGCCCCTAATTATGAATAACCCTTAGCCTTCATAAAATCAAATAGATGAGTTAAAAAAAAAATCCCCCCTGTACTGTGTGTGCTGATGAAGAAATAAGCTATTTCGATCAAACTTGTTTTTTGACCCAGGCTCAAAATATGTTTGTTTTTGCTGTAAAAACAGATACTTTTGAATGGATGTGTATGTGACTTCCGGGGCTTTTGCAGCCAGCCTCAAATGGACAGTTGAGGAACTGCAGGTTTTAGCACTTCTGCATTGGCTTCATATTTCAATACAAGGGGTGGCACCTAGTAAATGCTAACATTAACTACTGTCTGATGGTAGGTAATAAGTTATAAAATATGTTGTATCTATAAAAAATATGGCTTAATTTCGCTCAAGGTCTTCACTTGCATTCAAATTCTTGTTAATCTTGAAGTGATGTAATGATAACTACAGCATTTGTCAGACTCTATGTTTGTAATTAAAATTCTTCACTTGAGCATCACACCTGAAACATGACTTTGAGGAAAATTGCTGCCTCCAATGCTTCTTTTGTAGAATTGTGCATGAAGGCCACAGTCTACAAGTTGTTCTGAGCCTGTGCTTTCACTTATCTCTTTGTTGTTGTTGTTTTTCCATTAGCTCTGAATCTTGGATGTTTTTTTTCTGGGAGAATGTTAGCTTGAAATCCCGACCTTCAGGTGGTGAGATCTCATCATGTCTGAAGGGTTTAGCTATGGACAAAAACAACTCAGTGTGTAAGTAAACTGCCCACTTCAGAAGAAGATGAGTGGCGTTCTATGACACCAAAACCTCTCCATACATACATCCATGTACGAAAGCTAAATGCACGGTGTCTTATCTCCCAATGATTTCTTGGTATTGCCGTCTCATCTTGTAGAGAGTCATGAGCTGTGTTAAACCGGATTGGAGTGCTGCTAATTGTTCACAAACTAATCACTTACAATGCAGGATTTTATTTATTTATTTGTTTGACTCTACAAACAATGGCCAATTAGTTACATTTTATCAGTATGAAATAATCCAATAATGGCACCTGACATATTGGATGGGTTTTTTGATGCATAGGAATGGAGCTATAAGCCTTTTGTTAGCATCTGATGGTAAATACTCAAAGCTCTTTTACAACACAGGTCACACCTACCCATTCACACACTGATAGCAGAGGCTGCTATGTATAGTGACCATCAGAATTAACAAATCCCATTCATACACATTCATACGCCACCGCAGCGGATACACTTGGGGTTAAGTGTCTTGCCCAAGGAAACTGAATAGAACCGTATAGAACTGAATGGAAATTGAACATCCCCTTAGGCTGTATTTACAACTTGTAGCCACATGGGGCTCTCTATAGTTATGTATTTGTCTTGCTTAAAAATCTGGATTAAAATGAAGACAGGAAGATTCCAAATGTGAAGGGTTTTGGATATTTTTAAGTTAAAGGATTTAGCAGAAATGAACATGACACTTTTCAGAAAAAATTTTTTTAATCACTTTGGAATGCACTGAAAATGACTGATTAGGTGTTTCTAGGAGATTAGTTGTAGTAATTAGAACACAATGTGTAACGTCTTTGGTTTAAAGATGTGTGTGAATATTTTAACGCATATGTGATTGTGTCTCTATTTCAGACATGACGCGTCGTTGGTGCACATTGGAGGGGGGCTTCCTGAGTTACTACGAGAGCGAGCGAAGCCCGGCGGCCATCGGCAGGGTGGACGTCACTGATGTGGTTAGCTTGGCTGTCAGCAACACAGAGACGATGACTGGAGCTGGGTATGAACACACACTTACACGCACTACGGCACTGTGACACTACTGCTGCTCTCGAGTGGAAACGTAACAGTTTCAAAATCTTTTGAAAACTTTGAGGAAAGTTAGTAGTTGTAGTTTTTGCTCACTATATTTCATGGTGTTGATTTAGTACTATACCCCCCCCCCCCCCCATTTAAAAAGAAAATACCACAGCTGTTGTTTATTGGAAAAACAAAAACAAACACCCAATTGGACTTACTGTGTTCATAACATTCTTAATATTAAAATGCCCAGTATTCCTACTGTAAATACTGTGTGTGAAGTGGTAACTTACACCTTTGCATCTTTTACAACTTACACACACAACATATTGATTAAAGATTATAGGGCCCTCATTAACCCTCAACATTAACATTTGCTCCCAACACACACCCCTTACTCAGGTACCCATACACATTTACAGTCAAACCCATTTGGAATCCCTAATTTGCATCTCGCCTATAAACCATAATTTATGATCGCTCGGCCTCTTTTAAGGGTACACATGCCGTAAACATTCAAAAAGCTTTATAAATGATTCATTTCCATTCATTTGCCTGTATTACAATTTACTGCACTGGTTCTATGCAGAGACATCTTACGGAAACACATGTGTAAACACAGGCATCTGCGTAGTCTCTCTCCCTCTACACATGTCTCATTAGCATAATCTCAGCTTGAGCATTATTCAATTTAACAGGACCCATCAGGGCTTTATGAGCGCTATATTTCCTGTTTACTCTGGCGGAGATGGAGGCGGGCGGCGTAGCTTTAACTGCCCTCCCTCCATCACTTCCCTCAGCCCCTTTCTCACATGATTAGGATTCAAAGTTGCTCTGACAACAAACTTTTCTATATTTCTTCTGGAAAGAAAGAGGAAACAGATGTCTCAATCCTTTCTTGCTCACCCTTTTAGCGCTCCCATTTGGTTGCACTATATGTGTGTTCGAGTCTGAAAGCGTGACTGTATGTGTGTGTGTGTGTGTGTGTGTGTGTGTGTGTGTGTGTGTGTGTGTGTGTGTGCTCTGGTTACCAAACAACAAGTCTGATAATGGCGTATGATTAAAGCATAAGCCAGGCCCTTAATGACAGCAGCAGATGTTATGAAGAGGGAACAATGCTTTTATTTGTAAAGGTTATTTATACAGCCATTAGAAACACATCTGGCTGACTAAAACTCTAACCTTTTTAACGATGTGGACACATATAAAAAGTCATGACAGGTTGCATTGATGATAATAAAGAGTGAACAGACTCTCCAAACCAAAAGTGACACGCGCCGGTTTTTTAGATTAGCACATACATCCCGGTTACAGGTCACGGCTTTGCCTCCGGAAAAGACTATTATTTCTCCGTCGCTAACACTCGTAATGACTGCATGTTTCACTAGATTAAACTCCCTCCCTCTCACTTTCTGCAACTTCCAGCGTTTCCCAGCATGCCTGCATGCGCCGACCGAGCGAGGACGCCTCACCTCTTTGACTGTCTGCTGCTCATGAATATTAACATATGCAGATGACACCCTTCTATCCGCAGCCTATCGCCGCGCCACAGGAGGCCGTAGGTGTCGCTTCCATTAAGCACGGCATTTTTGGTAATTTCAGCGTGGAAGAGGACACCGTGAATTATAGCCCGGCACCCGACACATGTGTCTGCTGAAGTGGTATGGATATTACAAACCCCGCTCTGAAAGAATTAAAGCAAAAAGGAGTATGTTGGCTGGTGATAAGTCGCCGTTTTCTGGGGACTTTTTTTTGACTCATCTGCCTGTTTCGACAAGAACATTTCTAAGTCAGTTCTGACCTTCAAGTCCAACTAAAAACCAAGGAAAGAAACCTTCCTGCTCTTTTCCTGTTTGTAACTTCTTTTTCGTTGCTTCTACACCACTTCAATCTCTTTTCACACCTTCTTCCTTCCTTACAAACACACACACCACAAAAATAGAGTTTTTAAAGACTTTTAGAAGGGTTTAGTTGCCAAGTTTGCAAGCGAGATGGGTTATATGTATATGTGAGGGATGGGGAATTAAGTCTTTCTCAGAGCACACAAAAGCCTTAAGGAGAAAATAAAAGGCTACAGAAATACATATAGATAACTCTTTGCATGTTGAAAGTGCAGGGAAATCCTGTGCAGCAGGCTCCTCAGCACAGAGAAGCTTTTGTAAGCTCTGTCAAACTTCAATCAAAAACAGAGCGTAGTTTCTACTACTGCATTCTGAAATCAGCACATGCGCTTGCCTTTTGTGATTAAATTCAAAATTAACGTGTATCAATCTTTAACTCATTCCAAACCCTAAAAATTGACCCATAGACAATCTTGATGTAAAATCAGGACTTTGCTAATATTAGCAATGTTAGCATGACAACATTGTTGGAACAGTCTGTCTCTTTAAAGGTCACATATTATGTAAAATACACTTTACCATGTTTTTCAAACACTAATATGTGTCTCTACACTATCTTTTACCTGCTCCACTTTTCAGAAAATGTGTGCTCAAATGGGCCGTTTAGAGATTTTGACTTTGTGACATCACAAAGGGCACTAACCCCTCCCCCAGCTGGTTGACACTCCCACAGCTAGGTGTTTGTTCTGCCCTCTTCTCACTGTAAACAATAGGGCATGGTGCGAGAAAGCAAGAGCTACCCAAGCCTTTCCAGAGAGGGGCGTGGTCAAACACAGCTCATTTGCATTTAAAGCTACAGACACAGAAACAGCCTGTTCTGAGCAGGGCTGCAATAGAGGGGTTTAACAGCATGATAAAATACAGGATCAGAGTGGATTTTTGGCAATAAACTTCACAGACATGTTTTGGGGAGCTCTGAGACTCATGTTAACGCTTCAAAACTTCAGATTAAAACAGCAGTTAACTGTCTGTGTGCAGAGGTGTATGACAAACACTTCAGCAGAGCAAGTATTGCTGCTGATGGAACGGAAGGATCAATACAGTGCTTATCTAAGATAATTGTTCGGACAAGTCAATGTGCCTCCCTTTACCTACATTAGTTGTCTATTTCCTGTTTTCTCTTTCTGATTTAACTACACTTCACTTGTACATATAGTTTCTATTTTTGGCTCTAAAGCTGCAGCGTTGTCCTTTAAAAATGTGTTTAATTGTGTTTCAGTGTGTGTGTCCCTTTGTCTTTAAGTTGGTGTCTGCTACCTGTGTCTCTTTCATAACACGCATTGTTCCCCTCTGTCGATGCATTGAGTTATTCTATCTTTAAAAATGAATGCATGCATGCAGGAGGGGAACTAGTGTGCTGCCTCACTACAATGTCTGCAAATACGAATGTTGTTGACACGTAAAACAAACTATATGACATAAACTTTTTATATGCTGCTTCAGTCTAACACAATATACGGAGGAGGGATTTTTAATGAATGGAAATGTTTAGTACAGTGCTTCTCAAACTGTTAGATGCTGGTGGCCCAGGCAGGGGCGTGGCTGAATGGGTCACCAGGGCCCCCCCCCCCCCTAAGGAACTGATTGTCCACCCTGAGTGCCAAACTAAAAATCATCAAAATCAATCAATCAATCAGTATTTGAATAGCGCAAATACAAAACAAGTGTTATCTCGAGATGCTTTACAAGAGAGCAGGTTATAGACCATACTCATAATCCTTAACTATGATTGGCTATTTGCCTTTTCGGAGGCGGAATTTCTGTTAAAATTATTTGGGACTTGTTGCAACAGGATGAAAGTAGCTTTCCTTGTTTTTTTTTTAATGTGTCACATTTCCTTTTGTTAGAACTTCAAAGTTGTGACTTTGGACAAACATCTTCTCTATGAGCCTAGAAGGTTTTAAAGGTTGCCTGTGAAGTAAAATATATATCTACACATGCACGGGAATTTCAAATATTTGAGATGTTTTTATAGATGTAGATATGATCAGTGGCGATGCTAGACTCTGTTGGCCCCCAGGAAAAACTCACCGGTGGCCCCTCCAACCAGCGTCATTGCCATTATGTCGTAAATAAAATGACACCAATGGTGACTTTAATTTGAAAACTTAAGTTTACACAGGAATATTGTGATAGAAAAAGCTTTAGAACCACTGGTTTAGTCCATGACTGCCTGTGCTAACCGGGCTCATCTCTACAATCTAGTTTCTTGTGGGCATGTGATATGGCTATGATATGAACACAGTATTTTGAGAAAAAGAGCGTGAATTCAGACTAAATTAAATAAAGAAAATAAGGAAAAACAGTGCAGGGGAAAAACAACAAACTAAAGAAATATACGAGACAAACAATTTAAAATTCAAGACACATTCAGAAAAAAAGAATGTGTCTCTTTTATCTCAATTTCTTCTGTTATTTCAACACCTTTGATTCTTTATATTTCTTGCTTGCTTTCCCTCTATCTCTCTCTCTCTCTCCCTCCCTAGCCTCTCCTTCCCTCTGGGACTCCCATAATGCAGCGTTCATCTCTCTACTCTCTCTATCCTTTCTTCACGAGACCATTTGCCCGGCATATCACCGCACTTCCTCTGCCACTTTCTTTCCTCCTTCACTCGCCCTCCCTTTGGGACCTCCTTTAACAAGCGTCTGTACACCTGCCTGCAAGAGAAGGAAAGGCGGGGGGAGGAGTGGGCGGGGTCACAGGAGGGCACACAAACACCCATGTCTCGCCTGTTCCCCCTACACGCGTGAGAGGAGAGCGACTCAGCGTTGCCTAGCCATCCCCCCCCCCCAACCCCCACAACCCCCTTGACACGTCACCTTAAACACCCATCGGTGTAGCATTTAGAGGCTCCCTTGCTGAAATTGGCAGCGTGTTTTAACCATTAAGAAAGTGATACTCTAACCTCTGTACCTCTACTGAGCAAGAGAGACACAGAAACAGAGAGAGAGAGCGAGAGAGCGCAGGAGGGAAAAGAGATGACAGAGGGGAGAGAGAGCAACAAAGATTAATAGCTTCCTTTTTGCTTCCGACAGCAGAGGTTTTGCCTGCGAGTGTGAGTGAATGCATGGAGCATTATATATGTGGTGAGTATCATCATATGTACCCAGGAGGCTGAACGTTCCTCACTTACTGACACACATCGTATGAAAGACGCATACATGACTGTTTCAAGTCACAATGTGAATATCTGAACTACAAAACAATGAAGCTGCTTTACATTTCTGTTACAGAATGATTGACAGTTTGGTTTCTCACGCGTCCACAGCATGTTGGGTCCACGTGTTCTTCGACCTTTTTTTGTTGGTTGTCAGTCCAAAACTGAAACAAAGTCAAAGGCAGTTGCTTTGTAGGTTAAAGTCGCCCCTGTGTCAGATCTCTCGCTCTCAAATCTCTACAGAGCTAAAATAACTTCTATGACGCTGCTACCCGGAAGTCCTGCACACCCAGGTCAAAAGGGTTAATTGATAAGCCCCGCCCACCAGGAGCCGGCACAAAAAAAAGGAGGGACGCTTTCAAACAACAATGTTACGCATCAATGTTTAGACTGTAGCCAGAAAGTATCAAATGAAATCGTTTGCATATTACAACTTTCCTTTTTGTCACTAAATGAGAAAGTTCAACCAACACCTTGGTAACAGATTCAAGTTTATTCTGATACATTTTAATTCTGTGTGGGTTTATACACTAAACATTAGCTGAAAACTGATAAAGCTGGTCAAAGCTCAGCTATTCAGTGCTGCAGTCTTGTTGTTTTTAATGGTAGGTGTGAAAATGTCCTCAAATAAGGGTGTTTCTACGCCTGATTCCTGCATGCATTTAAGTGTGTATGTATGCGTGTGTGTGTGAGGACGTTTTCATTCCCTCATCTCAAATACTGAGCCCGTGTGTCTCTGGCAGGGCCGTGTTTTCGGTGGAGCTGTACCTGCAGACTGAGCGAGCGCTGATTGTCGGAGCTGAGACACAGGAAACACGACACGACTGGGTCCAGGCGCTAACGAAGGTGACACACCTCGAGTGTAACACACATTTCCTTTGCATCTTTTACAACTTAGCATTTGGCTTCAAAGTTTCAAAGTTACCTGTACTTTGAGCACACCTTGTCCTCAGTGTGCCCCGTGTTGCTCTTTTTGGGAAACAAGTGGTCTTACTATGTCTTCCTCAACCTGCCAACCAGATCTTGTAATAAAAGAAATATGTCCCCTCTTCTCCTCTTTTGTCTACTTTAATCCCAGCACACTCTTTCCTAGCTAGTAGGAGGTATAGCTGCATTAGTCCATATGCCTCTCCATCTGTAACATAGTTCTCCACACCTCCATGTTTCAATTTGAATCGCAGAACAATGGCCAGACGGAGCCTCGCGGGAGGGAGGAATATGTTTTTGGAAAAAGGCTTTATCCTTACACGAAGGAGGAGGAAGACTGCACCTGTTGTGTTGTATGGTTAAAAAAAAGAAAAAGTTTCACACTGTTAAATGTTAAACAAAAATCCTGTGTGAATCGCAGTGTTTCGTCCCGTGTAAAGTCGAGGGACTGGTGCAGAGGGACAGCGAGCTGATTGGCAGGCTGCAGTACAAAGAGGGCCACGACCTGTACCACTGGAGGACGGGCTGGTTTATGCTGGAAGGCTCAACGCTGCACTTCAGCTCGGGAGATGAGGACGGAGAGGAGGAAGTCCTTCAACTCAAACAGCTGCAGGAGCTCAGTAAGCACACTGCTTCTTCTTTTGTCTCCTCTCTCACTCTTTTTTCTTACTGCCCTCTTTAACCAGACCATATGCTAGCTGGGTTCAATTAGTGGCGTGTTCCCTGTCAAATGGAAAGGTGTGAATGTGCTAATGCATTAGCTTCCTCCATTTTTAATGTTCTACTGTATCTCTCTTCTCTAGAAGGTCAGCACTGTCAACAAAGTTAGCAAAGGGACAGTTGTGCACATTAGGTGGTTAAAGTTCACCAAAGTTTAAAACTCTGAAGGAGCAAATTTGCTATATTCCTAGAAAAAAAGTTCTTATCTACAAAGCCTTGTTTTTTTCTTGCACAAGCATAACAGAAACCCATTTGTGTAACCTGCTGCTAATTTTTCATTGTGTTGATCACACACACATGCTGACTCTCCTGTCAGCCTCTTGAAAGAAGTTAAAAATGCTCCTCTTTAGCTGTTTGCGTCATTTCTGTCTGCGGTGACATTTTGTGACAGCAGCTATTCTCGGCTGCTTGACACGAGGTTCCGATTCTAAGTCTGTCTTTCTGTAAAGTGCATCCAGATTCTCGTCACTGTTCTCTCCCTTCAGGGATTGATTGTCTTTGTGGAAGCAGCAAATGGTACATGAGCCATCAGAAACTCAAGACAGGAAAAGATTTCATACAAGTTTTTAGGGCTTATTAACTTTTATAAACACTTCTGGTGAAACCTGCTAGCCTAGCAAGATCAAAGGTGCAATGAAGCGGCTAGCAGAGCGCTAAGTTATAGACATGGAAGTAGTCTTAGTGACGTCACCCAATGGTTTCTGGAGAGAGACACATTGTCCCCATGTTGCAAATGCTTTATGTGAGAGACTCGTAGCATTTCCAATGTGGGGACAATGACGGTGCACATGTAGGACACACATGCAGGCAAACATGTAGAGCTAAGGAGAGCTTGTAGCCTCCTGGCAAACAGCTACAAAACGTCCACTCATCAGTCAACCCGTAGCCATGCCCCTAATTGTGCACATTTATGCATACCCTGTAGCCATGACATTATCAACCTGTACAGTTTGTTAAGCAATAAAGACATCAGCTATTGAGACAAATCTTCTTATTTTTTTAAACCAGGCTGCAAACATGTTTTGCTGTTGTAAAAAATTGCTCCCATGGGGAAGGTGTTGGACAAAGTGATTAATAGCACGTTGTGGAAACAGCCTGTTTTTAAATTCTCTGCAGTAAAGATGCTACTTACACATGTACAGGACAAAATCAGCAACGAGAAAAGAGGTTACGCTCTGTGCAAAGGGGTCGCAAGAAATTCACACTAACTCAAAGTTCCCCCGCAGGAGTAGAAAAATAAGGAACTTTCAGTCTACAAATACTTGTAAGTGCAAGAAGCTGTAAATGTAACAAGAGCACAAAGTCTAGGAGAACATGTACTGTTCTGCAGGTTTAAAAGTCAAGTTCTTGACTGAAAATAGTTGGAGTGCCACTGAAATGAATGTATTGTGCTCTGAAATTGAGGGAAAAAATGAGATTAGTTTATTTATCAGGAAGAAACACTAAAGTTTTGGTGAATCTATCTGCCTCTAATAGTTACAACAAGGCCTGCCCGCAGAAATGGCTTGACCCCTGAAAGGCCCAGTGAATGTAATCCATGATTTAAATCAATGTTCGACATTCGATCAGTAGCGTTAGCTAGCACTAGCCTCCTGGCTAACGTTAGCTCCCTCTGCCTGGTTGCCATCAGCCTTTTGAGCCGACTTCTTTTCTGGCATCGTAAATTTTTGCAGGTGCTTGAATGGCCATACTGATTCCATCATAACTAGTATCACAGTTAAATTCACTGGGCCTGCTTACGTCAGAAACATCACACCAAAAAAAGTCTCATATCATTTTAAGAAGAGGTTGAAACAGGCTACATTTTACTGAAGCAACACTACATAAAAAGTGTGTTTTTGTACTGTAGGAGGAAACGGTGAGTATTAAGGTGTAGAATAACATTTGGTTAGGGCGCCGGGGGAGTTATGGTTTGTGCGCGCGCACCATGTACGGCGGCTGTGGTCCGAATCCGACCCGTGGCTACTTTCCGCGTATCATTACCCGCTGTCTCTCTCCCTGATTTCCAGCTCTATTCACTTTCCTATCTCTATAAAAAAAAAAGGCAAAGGAAGCCCAAAAGTAAATCTTGGAAAAAAAATCAAATAATACAATGTTGTCATTGTTACTTAAAATTAGGATGGACCATGTTTTTTTTTGTTAACCTTTATGGGCCCTCCCGATGTGACTGGGCCCCAGAAAGCTTTCCCCCTTATGGACGGCCTTGGTCACTCACAACTCACATAAACTGACTTGGAAAATTGTGCCGCTGGGCATTTGAAAAACTCAGTGATGAGTTTACTGCAATCTTTAACTTTTTACATTTCTTTCTTTCCATTTGATAAACTGTATAATGTCCAAAAAAAACCTAATTATCCATCACACCTTCCCACCACTTGCGTTTATGACTACTTAAAGATGTCAGTGGACGCCTGCAATCCGCCAGCATCGGGAGACACTTCTTGTTTTCACACCATTACACTTGACTGTTGGATCGGCGCTTTAACTGGCCATGCTTCGTCTCCAGTTATAAAATCCTCCTTTAAGGGGACGGGAGGAAAGTGAGAAGATGTCACAGAAGATGTTCTGTTAAAATGAGGGCAGGAAGGTCAGTGTTATATAATGCATCATCAAGCCAGAAGACATTTCCCTGAGCTGTTCTGACACAAAATCTGGAAGAAAAAAAAAAAAAAGTCTTGTTTGCTTTGAGCCTCATAATAATCAAAAATATTCACAGCATGATGGTGTCATGGTGGCATTCGTTCCACTGCCCACAAACATGAGTTTCGCCAACATCTCTACATAACTGGCAAACAGGAGTTACATAAAGGACAGTCTGTTCACACGTACTCTGGCAGATTGATCGATTTCAGCGGTGTGATGTGCGAACAGAAGGAGCGGAGAATCAGTGGATCTTTTTTTCTTAATCCATTTTACTTTCCCGACGCGGATCAAATCGCGCAGAGGGCCGACCCGTCTCTTCATCTTGGGCGGGGTAAAGAACCCGCAGTGGTGCTCGTTTTTTTTTTTCCCCCCTCCTGCTCTCCCAAAACCATATTTGTCACAGTCGGGGAGCCGCTAGCGCCAGAAGGGACTATTTTAATGTCAGGGGATGGAAGGTTCAGGAGCATTGAAGTGGATTTCTTTAGGAATCACAGTGTATGACATGGGATTAACTGTTATTCTCTCTGCAGTGACACCAAACGCATGAAAGGGGCCACAGTGCAACAATGACGGGTTTAATAAATACACTTTTTTTTCAATTAAAATCTCTCCATGTATCCATCTTACAGCTTCAGGGGTTCAAAGCAAAGGGTGATGCAGTCTGCTCCTGGATGTTATGTCTGGAGGCTGTACATATATTATAATAGTTTGAATACTTTAGAGGAGCAAACAAAAGGCTCTACTAAAATAAACTTAAAAAGATGAATGAACACATTGTTTGAAAGGCACACCTGCGAAGAATCCAGCGAAGGGTCGGTTATGGAATGTCCACTCAGGAGGCAAACACTGAGAAACGTGTTGGCTCACATATGAGAAAACATTTTGACACTTTGGCTTCGTCAGATGTATTCATTTAGAATAATCAGTTCAAGGGAAGTGGTTTTCTATGCCAAGAATGCGAGTAGTGTTTTTTTCTTATGTTCTGACTCCTTTTGAAAGGCTCCACATGCCACAAATTTAGGAAATAATTCAAATTGAAGTTGTGTATTTTTGAATAAAAGCTACCCGTGATTTCCAATATCTATTTTTTTCTTGAGATATTTCAAAAATGATTCAGTTTGTCACAACCCTATCATAGGAAAAGTTCATTTCATTTCCCTATTGCTCAAATATTTTCTGAGCTTTGTCATGTAGTCAGAATACTTTTGTGTCAATTTGAAAGCCCTTTAATAACCTACAAATGATATGTAGAGAAATAAAATGTACAAGCAAACAAGCAACAGAGAAGAAAGAATCACTATCCCCAAAGAACCAGAGTGCACTACCTACGAAAAAAGGCTTCCCGGGGGCTCAGCTGTGTTCTTCAGAGAGGATTGATCTTTTTGTGATTTCTCGTGTCAAGATGTCTCCTGCACAAATAACCAGAACCAAAGTCAAATGAATGTAAAATGACAGATACAGTGGGATAATCATTAACCTGTCACAGTGCACAAATCAGCCTTCCCTCCCCCGAACTCTGTGAAATGAACGGTTTTCAAACGAGATAAGCACATTAGCATTAAACTCATTCTGTGACATTTCTCACTGGATTTCTCTTAAGGCAGTGACTAAAATACAGAGGGGAAGTTAAACCCGCCGTCATGCTCAATCATTTGAAATGTAGGAGAGGAAACAGCACGGTCCGGTACAGTAAGTAGTCACTTTTACACAATGAGGTAACACAGAGGTTTGTGATTCATTTCGTGATTATGGAGATCAGTGGTTAATTTGTAAATACTGAGGTCCCGGAGCCCAGAGGGAGGGGCAGGAGGAGGCAATAAAGCCAGGGAATGCATCATAAAGATGCACAGAGCCTCGGGCACAGCGGAGCAATCACAATAATCGCTCAAAATCAACTGGAGAGAAGCGCGTAAGACTCACGGTGTGCATCTGTCTGCCTCGCTCTCTCTCTATGAGTGACACGTTGTCTGTTTTCAGTAGAGAGAAGTTGCTACTGTATATGACAGCGTTATACTTCTACGTTATACATTTTACACTTCAAAAGACAACAAACGTCACACTGAAAGTTCACACAACCGTCTCCAATGACCAGGTTATAGTTTATAATAAATAGAGACAAGAGGGTGACGAGTGGACGTGCACGCTCACTAATCATACATTAGAGCTGTTTGGACAGCATCAGTATTTTTAACAGAGACTACAGTCACTGTAGTCTAAAGCAGTGATTCTCAAAGTGGGGTCCCAGGATCCCCAGGGGTCTGCGAACCATAGCTTGGGGGTCCGCGAAAAATGTACAAACATTTTTAAAAGTGTGCTGTATCATTGAAAAAGCATATCTACAAACTGGGACCTCTTGCACCAATAAAATCAGCTATTTTGTCCAATACTCCCGCCCACTTTAGTTGTGTGCCAATAGATCAACTCCATGTCTGTCACTTCATAGTGCGCAACGATAAAAAAAAAAAAAAAATTCTAAATAAAAAACACATCTGAGCCATTTTCTCAAAGTTTATAAAAATGAATTACTTGGAAAGTATAAATGTAGCCTAATTCTATCGTTGCAAAGTACTACATAGTACATTAATACATTGTATTAATATATGCTTATCAACGTTACAATAATGAGGGGGTCCTTGGGCAAATGTCTCACCTGAGAGGGATCCATGGTCTAAAAAAGTTTGAGAACCCCTGGTCTTAAGTGTTGTTCACACACTTCACTGGTGAACTGAGTTACATTACACCAGTGATCAGTTGAAGTTTCTGTTTCATGTCTCTCCACAGGGCGGTTGTGGCTCATAGGTAGAGGCGGTCGTCTCTCAACCGGAAGGTCTGGGGCTCCTGCAGCCACATGTCCTATGTGCAAGAAACTTAACCTCAAGTTTCAGGGTTTATAATTGTGTATGAATGAGATTAGCGAATACTGATGGATCTAGCAGCCTCTGCCATTAGTGTGTGAATGGGTGTGAA
Organism: Tautogolabrus adspersus; assembly: GCA_020745685.1. Taxonomy (NCBI): domain Eukaryota; kingdom Metazoa; phylum Chordata; class Actinopteri; order Labriformes; family Labridae; genus Tautogolabrus; species Tautogolabrus adspersus. Next base: position 8,269,537 of record CM036556.1, on the reverse strand, counting down.
TGGGTAGGTGTGACCCTGCGTTGTTAAAGCCCATTAAGTAGTTAGAACACTAGAAAAGCGCTATTCAAGCTCAAGTCCATTCACCAATTCCACCTCTGTGCACAGTTGCACACTCTCTCATTCTAACTCGTCTGTATGAGCTCTCTCTTCCTTTCAGAGGTTGTTCTGTAGTTCAATTCAAGAATAATCAACTTAAACTCCAAAATAAAGAGAAACATTTGATTTATCTGATTGTGTTGAAAACCTCTGAAACACCTCAACGTGTGCGCACATAGAATATCTCTAAATCTCTGACGTGCTCCGAGTTGTATCACTCTGCAGGAAGTATTAGTTAGTGAGTTTAAATGTTTTCATAAGCTGATGGTTTTAGTTGTCTTGATTAAAGAGGGTGCTGCAGAACTTTCAGCACCCCTACTTCCAAACAGCAACAATTTCATCACTCTTGTCACAGCAGCACAGCAGAGAATAACAATAAAAACGTGTTTTTGCCTTTCTATTTGGCCAATACAGCCCACAAAACAACCATCAGGACAGTTAACATTAAATATTATATACAAATTATATATAGAGATTTTGATAATTACAAAGGAGGTGCTGGATCCACTCAAATAGGTTCCAGTCCCGATCTGGGGGTGCTGGATCCTATTCTGTATGTAATTAAGCTCAGAAAATGTACTAATGTTATTATATACTGAGGTTATCGTGCAAAATCCGTAAAAGGAAACAGCAAATGCTCGCAGTGCAACTGTGCAGCAGTACAAAAACCCCCTTCTTAAGATGAAACAAAAACATAATTAAAATCTGGTACAGGACGACCAGTACAAATTATGGAGAGAAAAAAGGGCAGCAGACTCGCGTCCTTATCATACAAACAAATTAAGTAATAAAAAAAATATCCCACTGCGCATTTAGATGGATAAAAGAGGATTGCTCTGTGTTTGTTCAAATAACGATGACAAGTGTTGTGTGTTTACCTGATAACACAGTTAATAAACCTCTCTCAAGTCAATGTCAGACTCTGAAGTTCTCCGCTTTCTTCCCTTGTTGTTTGGATCACAATGAAGAGCTGTGCCCTTGAAAGTCTGCCAAAACAAATAAAAAAAGCTAATTATTTGTTAAGAGAGACTTTTGGGGATTAATTGTTTTCGCTGTTTAGCTCAGCATACAAAGGCGCAAATAAAGCTCTTCTTAGCCAAAATAAGATCGATTGTTGCATGTTATATTCATGCCAATCTTCCTTTTGGTGCCAACAATGAAATTAAAATCCTGTTGCTGCAGATAATCAATGTTTTTAACAGAGGAATGGATGCAGGGATTGTGGTGTTTGATAGATGAAATAGAGAGAGAGATTTATTGTGATGTGATGACTGTAATAATATTTTTTTATCATATACACTATGATTAGATGCTTGTCTAATTTTGGGATTAAAAAAGTAGTTACATGTATTTAAAATTAGCTTATTAGGGCCCGAAGCACTGACAAGTGCGTAGGACCCTATTGGAACCCTTAGGATTATTTTTATCCATATCCTTCTTATTGTTCCTCCTCTTTGAAGCCACTTTTGAGGGCCTGAACGTGAATGAAAACTCACCAAAATGTGCAAGGTCATCAGGTCTGGCGAAAAATTTGATATTTTCGCATTTTCGTAAAGAAAGTTCGCAAAATGGCTCAGTGGCGCCCTCTTGTTTATAGTTGAAAGTGAGATGATAGAAGCAATTCCACCATGTCTGTGTTGTAATTATGAACCGACTGCCAGCACATGGCTCACAAAACTAATTCCATAACATGTCTTTGGATTTTGTCCAAATTACTCAAATGAGCTAACAGCCGGTTTGCTAACTAAGCAAGGGGTATTAGCTGATAGCAAGCATGTATTTAGCTTTTCTTTTTCTGACGACTGATTTTTTTCAAATTTCATTTAGCTAACACCAGATTACCCTACTGTTGTATGACTTCTGGATATGAGTAAAGTGCTAGCTAGGGTTGAGGATTTGTTTGAAACTCACAAAAAATGTAGTAGCTCAGACTAAGCTAGCCTACTAAGTACAATGTTTGGACATGGATAAACATTTTTTATTCATGTGTCTGAATTACATGTAGCCTATACTAAAAATATGGATGTAGCAACACCCAGCTGGCTTACTTCAGTAACAAACAAAAAAATGGAAACTGTGGTACAAACAACAACTGGTATTTATTTTATTTTTTATCAGAAAAATAATTTGTAGCTAACAGCTACTAGCTGTAGCTAATAGCTAGCCTTACACAGGTCAAGACTGAACAAAGTAGCCTACTAACAGCTAGCCTCTCTGTGCCTTAAAGTAGTTAAAAAAACAATATACCAAACCAGCTAGATAAAACTTTAAATAATGTTTAAATGTTAAATCTGGATTAAAAAGGCAGCTAACTTTGCTAAGCTAACAGTCTGTTTGCAGTAGCATAATGTTAACCATAAAGACACAGGAGTGGTATCAAACTTCTCATCTGACTCTCGGCATGAAGCTAATAAAATTAACTGAAAACCATTGAACTCAAAGCCGAATATGTTTGTGTGCAACATTTACTAATTTCATTTTAAATAGTTTGCTAGTTAGCTTGCTACAATCCTTTTAAAGCCTTTCTTTTTTACTTTTTAGGTAGAGTACAGCTTTTTCTCCTTTTGCTTGTTTCCTTGATACATCAGAGCACAAGCAGTTTGAGCTCTGTTATAATGAAAGTGCCAGATGTTGTTGTTGGGAGATTTGTGACTCAACTGCAGAGCCTCATATCTTTTCTGTACTTTTTTCTGTTGTGAGTGTGCGATTGTTTCCATGATCCAAGCTGCCGTCTGAACCCACAGAAGAGATTATGGCAGAGCCTTCAAGCCCCTTAGCTCTGCCTGCTTTTTCTGAATTCTTGCACCATTATTTCAAAATATTTCTCTCATTCTGTCGGGTTAAATGCTTCCCTCAGTGCAGTTTTATCTGGTTGCATTTAGACCAACTTTATGTGAAGCTTGATGGCAGATGAGATAAGTGTTCCACTCCTTTTTCTTTGAACCATAACTGTGCTATAAACAGAAACATATTGCATCCTTCTTTTCGATATGGTTCCCTCACTTATAACTGAAAAGACAGGCCAGACATGTCTAGACATATTGTGCGGTGCATTATATGCAGTGATGGACGTGATGGTAAATGAACACTTTAGAGAACAGAGACGTTAAGAGTGACAGGTAATGAATAAAGTGACTTTCAAGTTTCATGGAAAAAGCTTCTAAGTGTTCATCCTTTTTTTTTGTAGTTGTTGTTGTTGTCTTTGAGCTCCTGCAAATGTCAAATCTCACCTGTTCTCGAAACATTGCTTATTATTAGCACAGAACATGTTGCTCTTTGAATGTACAACATTTTTGAGGCCGCATTTCAGACAAGTTGTTGTCCCTTCATTCCGCAGCTGTCTCCACACATACGGAGGGAGAAGACAAGATGCAAGTCCTGCTGATGGTGGAGGCTGGAAGGTATGTCAGCCTTTACGAAATAAAGGTGTGCTAATTGGCACTGTATTTGCTACAACAACACCATGCATTATGCAATGCTGTTAGCTTTGATTTCGCCTTTTGTCTCGTTAGTGTGAACACACTTTAGTTACTGTAACCATCCAATGTAATTAAAGCCTCTACAGACTGCCAGCTTCAGTTAAAGAGACGAGGTGAGACGGCACGAAGCACCAGCCAACGGTTTCAGGCTCCCTTTTGGAGCAGTGCAACAACACTTTGTGTTTACTCCGTTAATTGCTCTCCGTTTGAGTGTTTTGATCAAATCTCTCGGGGAAACTGGCGGTTGTTTATAAACGTGTGTTCTTTCAGAAGTGCTTTCGGATTCCTTTTAATCTCGCCGGTTGTTTATTTAATGAGTTAGCAGTGCCTTTTCCAAATGTAAATGCAACTTAAGGTCTTAAAATATGAAACACTAAATGTTATGGTAAATTATATCACGCCTCGCTCTGTTAATAATGACATTTTTTGATTTCCATCCTCTGTCTTTCATACAGAACAGTCTACGTCCACGGCTTCAACAAGATGGACTTTGCACTGTGGCACTCTGCCATCACGCTGGCTGCCGGCACAGATGGCAAGGGCCTCAGCGACCAGCAGCTGACTAAAAATGGGGTCCCTATTATAGTTGACAGCTGCATTGCTTTTGTCACCCAATATGGTGAGTTACATTATTTTATAACAGGAAGTAAAAGTTGAAATAGAAACAACTTTAGAAGCTCATTAATACAGTATTCTGCATCATAAAGAAAGTATATACTTACAAATGTCAGCTATTAGGACAGACGCAATCTCTCCTTTTGACCCCTTTTTTTCTAGAAACATCAGAGTTGTCGTCTTGTTCTTTTGTGTGACTTTTTAAAATGTGTTTCTCCTTTAAAGCTCCTGTGAGAAACATTTTGTTGGTGTCAAATTCTCAGCCTGCTTTCTTTCAATCGAACACATCACTAATGCTAATGGATAGTGTAAAAAGAAAAAAGGCAGTTTCTTCAGCGTACAGATATTTCACTCGCCTGACACCTACCCCCTGGCAGTGTTCACAGACGTTAAAAATGACGACATGGAAGTGGTTGATGTTGTTGCTGATGCTTTTGTTACCTTTTGTGGGTAATAAAGAGGCATTAGAATTCATTTCAGTCTGTTGCATAACCACCTTAAAAAGTCCTCAGAGTAGCTTTAATATTATTGAGTTCTTATGTCATTGAATTTAAATTGTTAATGTAATACATTCTCATTTTTTGTTCATATTGTCATATTGTTTTTGTTTTGTCTTTTTCATTATTACATATTTTCTTTTGATGTTTGGATACATCGTTATGTGGTATCTTTGTCATTGTCGTTGCTTTTTTAATTTAACTTTATTTGTACCCATGCTTCATACAGTACCATGATTGAGTAGGGTGCTGTAAGATTGGAGGCAACAGGCGCTTTGTAATCTATGCTATGTAGCCCATGTTGCTATGTTAATGCATCATAGACAAGAGTACTTGCAGAGCTCCTTTATGAGGGGTAAGCACTGTAAAAGTTTACTCTGACTGAAACTGTAGAACAGCACTGAAGGTTCATTTGCAACGTACAGTTTTGTTTCACCTGCAATTTAATTCAAATGTGGTTATGCAACGTTGTTCGAAACCCACATCTGAGCTCCTGTAAGGTTGCTTTTGCCCTTTAATTGCATTTATTTTACAAAAAATGTCTATATTCTGTTACTTTCTGAACAGACAGTGACTATATGGAACGCACAATATGCAGATGTCCAAGAAATGATCTGAAAAAAACGGTTTATTTGTTTGATAATCCAGATTTATCTTTTTGATTTTGTTTTGTGAACAGGTTTGTGCCATGAGGGGGTCTACCAGAGGCCGGGCGACCCTGCTCGAGCCGCCCTGCTCCTGGAGGAGTTCACCCGAGACGCTCGTAACGTAAAGCTGCGGGAGAAGGAGCACAAGCTCGAGGACGTTACTGACACACTAAAGAGCTTTTTATCCCAGGCGGAGGACGCTCTGCTGACTAAGGAGCTCTATCCATACTGGGTGTCAGCTCTGGGTATGCGAGGAATCACTGAACATTATGTGTTTATTCATTGTTATGTGATTCCAGCTTTTCAAGTCTGTTTGTTTTTGCAGACGAGAAGGACGAGAGACAGAGAGTGAAGAAGTACTCGACTTTCATCGAGAGTTTGCCAAAGATAAACAGGTCAACGCTTGATGCTCTGCTCCAACATCTGTACAGGTATACACACACACACACACACTCACAGACACTGCACACACAGTTGAAGCTTGTGTAAGGGAGGTTATATCACGGTCAGAGTTGCTGCCAGGAATTAGTTTATTACAGTGAAGGGAAAATGCATTCGCTTTTTAAAACGTCAAAAACAGGACATGAATAACAATCAGGTACATTAAGTTACTTTATACATTTACTGCACCTCATTGAGGGTAAATTATTTTCCTTTTCCTTTTACCTAAATGTATGTAGCTATAGCTAATGTTACTTTTTAGGTCATTATTTATTAAAAAATATAATATAATGTGCTCATACTTTTAAAGATATACTGAAGTTCGAGTTTAAAAAAAGAGTATTTTGGTTGTTATTGCTTCAAGAGAGAGTGCGACTCTACACTTCTTCTCACCTGCTTTCATGGGGAAAAAAGCGTTTATTCTAAACCAGAAAGAGGGCATTATAACCAATGACCAATTTCACTAAAATAACAAAGAAAACACACATAAAAGGGTGCTGTAAGCTTTGGACAGCTGTGGCTCAGTTGGTAGTTGGTTGAGTCTCAACCTGAAGTTTGGGGTTTGATCCCCGCCCCCTGCAGCCACATGTCTAATGTGTCCTTGGACAAGACACTTAACCCCAAGCTGCTTCTCCTGCTTTGACCGCGGCGTATAAATGTGTATTAATGGGATTAGCTAATACTGATGGCCAGCAGTGTGTGAATGGGTGTGATCTGAAGTGTAGAAGTGCTTTGAGTAGTCGGAAGACTAAGACTAAAGCATGTTTTTCTCTCCTCTGAAAGCAATTTTTCCACCTAATGATAGCTACCTACTATTGGCAAATAAACTGATATTACACCGTTAGTGTACATATAAAACTATGAAACTATTTTGTTGTTGTTAAAGCTCCAGTAAGGATTTTTTATCAGGTTATGAAACAGACTTAATTTAATACTGATGCCTCTGTATGAGCGACAAAAGCAAACAAAATGACAAAAAAAAAGGATTATTTCTATGTAGTAATATTATAGTCTGAACCTGCTGCCAGCCTTTGTTCACAATTTTCACGGAAAAGATTCACAATGAGCGATACTTTTGACCGTTCAAAGAAAGCAGGGGTGAGATTTTTTCTTGAAAATCATGAACAGGACAAGATCATCAAAGAGATAAGAGGTACCACTTTGTCCGTGGGGGGGGGGGCATGCCCATTTAACAAAATGGCGAGAGCAGGCCGTGGTTATTCTGTACTTTTACCTAAGTCGTATTGTTAAAGGTCACATATTATTCTCTTTTTCAACAAGTTTAAATAAGTCTCGGAGCTCCCCAAAACATGTCTGTTAACTTTCTTGTTGAACATTCACTCTGATCTTGTATTGTATCATGCCTATAAAAGCCCTCTATTTCAACCCTGCTCAGAACAGGCTATTTCTGTGTCTGTAGCTTTAAATGCAAATGAGCTGTGTTTGACCACGCCCCTCTCTGGAAAAGGATGAGGCTCGGGCTTTCTTGCTCCATGCCCTATTGTTTACGGTGAGAATGCAAACTCAGAGGGCAGAACAAACACCAAGCTGTGGGAGTGTCACCCACCTGGGGGCGGGGTTACTGCCCTTTGTGATGTCACGAAGGGAAAAGCTCCAAACGGCCTGTTTGAGCACACATTTTCTGAAAAGAGGAGCAGGCAAAAGACAGAGAGGATAAACTTTTGGCAAAATTGGGGGATTTGTAGACAGACAAGGGACACATGCGTGTTTGAAAACCATGGTGAAGTGTATATTGCATAATATGTGAACTTTAATCTGGAGTTTTTTTATTGGCAGTAGGATATTTTGACACTTCAGTTAAAGGTACATATAATGTATGATTTGAGCTGTGACTAATGTCATGATGTCTGTTTATCAGCTTGTTGGATCCAGATGTTGCATGTTGTAGCAATCCTGATCATTGCAGCCACTAGATACTTAATTGGAGCCAAACACTTGATTTACCCTACTCTTCTTTTTTCCAGATGATGCATTATAACACATTAGAATAGCTTGAATAGCTCCTGAATTGCTCTTTTGTTTTGGACTAGAGTAATATGCGAAAGAACAAGTGTATCCGTTTGTAAAGACACTCAAAGGTCCTGCCCTCACAGTAACCCTTGGGTTGCTCTATAATACTTATGCTAACAAGCAATGTGTTTTTTTGTGTGCGAAACTGTGAAGGCAATAGAAGTTCTAGAAAGTAAAAAACACACAAAACATGAGGCCAGTAAAGACAGCTACGGAATAATCAGAGACCATCAAAGCAGAAGTTTCTATGGCATTGAGAGGGTAGAGAGTGAAATGAGAGGGGTGAGTGTGAAGTTGTTTTCAAGGCACCTCCTCCACATTACAAGCAGAAAAGGAAACGTTTGTTGATGCTGAAGCTGCGAAATCCTCAGGTTGAAAATGATGAATCAGTCTTTTTATTATTCGTTGGCATTTTGCAAGCAAGAAAAACTGAGTGGCTGATTATTTAAAACTCAATTAGCAAACAAACAGATGAAGTTCATGATGCTAGCCGTGTTATTTTTGGCTTTAAGTGCCAGAGTTATCCTTTATTTAAACAAAAGAAAAAATCATAATCAAGCTGTTTACTTAGTATTGCTTCATTTTCAGTCCTATGTGTAGAAATGTTCGAGTTATTAGTTGTTTAAATGCTTGTTGAAACCTTCTGTAACCTACTCTACGCATGTGGGATTTAGCTAACGTTACTGCATCCTTACGGTCACAATGAAACACAATGGCTCAGGACAAAAAGGAAGATTGGCAACAAATAGGGCGCCAAATATTTTAACACTAAGCTTTTTTTTAAAGGAAAATGGTTCTCTTACCTTCGATTTTTGTGTGTTTCAGGATCCATCAGTGTTCCCACCTCAACCAGATGCCAAGTGACAAACTGGCCTCTGTCTTCTCCTCCTGCTTTTTCCAGACCCGAGGTCAAACCCCACAGGAGACCAGCGTAGTCCGAGACCTCATCAGCAACTACATTACACTCTTCAGTGTGAGTGGACAGTGTTTAATATATTTAGTGTTTTTACCTTATTGTGAGGGCGCTGATCCTAGTGAAGGACAAGACCATAAAGAGGGCGACGGAGCCAGGCTTGACAACAGGACATTGCTCGTTTGACTCCTGAAAAATTGAAAACATTAGGCGTTTATTTATTAAAAAGGTGACAAATTAAGTAAAAACTATATATATGAGTGAATAATATCACAGAAAACTACCCTTTGTTACCTACTCAGCTTTAAAAATAGACAGTTAAATGATGGGAAGCTAAGGGTTTGTGTTGATTTCACCCTGCATTCAGTGACAATACATGACTCTGGAAAACACAGATATTACATTTAAGAAATAAACAGGTCAACTAGACGGAAAAAAAACAGAAGTATCCTTGTTCAGAACATCTTCAGCTCGAGGCGAAACAAGGCCGGGCTTATGACTCTGATGTTCTTGAACAGAAGAAGAGTCATTTTGATAGAAAAAAAACACTTCATGATGAAACAATAAGAGGGAGGAAAAATAAAATCACTGTTTTCTCTTCAGTGGAGCAGTCTGACTTCCTCTCTTGCTGTCTTTTTTGTTTGTTGCATACATTACTTATTTTAGCAGTGATTAATGACTTGAGATTGACTGAAATGTGTTCATGTGACATTCTTGATATTTTTACGATCATTTTGGAGTTCGTTTTCATCAGGGTGGGGGTGGAGTAGCAGAGAGAATCTCTCCCATGATTTCCCATCAGCCTCAATGTCATCTTTTCTTATTGTTTTGATTAAGAGCCCCCTGGTGGCAGAATTTACATACCATGCCTTTAAAGGAAGATTGTGCTACATTTTAAATACAAACCTAGCAGAAATCAAGTAAATCCTCTGTAAATATCTCTGAGTCACGACTGTCTACAAGGAGTGAGAAGCGTGAGTACCGCCTGCTGTGTTGTTGTCGGAGTCGTGTTTACATGGACGGGACGTCCAGCTCCTCGCCTTGCATATAAAGCTGTTTTAGTCAAGGACCAGAGAAACGAAGAATAACAAACTCACTGCGTATTTAAATGTCACGTAAGCCTTTTTACTCTCACGTAAGCAGTCATTCCGTGTCAACTTGTATGCATTGTGAAGCTACTAGCTAACTAAAGTGTGCTAACATTAGCCTGCTAAAACAACAGCTAAACTCCTCCGTGCGAACATTCAATTCAATTTTTCAATTCAATTTTATTTGTATAGCACATTTCATACAAACGTAAACCCAATGTATAGAGGCTGGGTTTGTAGGTGTGCCACTAACGGCGGAGGTGTGGCCAAACACATCTACTGGTTAAAAAAGTTGCACATTCCTCCTTTAAAGGTATACAACGAAGTATTGCCGTCTTAATAGCTGACAGAATGTCAAGTGCCAATTACATGAATTCTACATTTCCCAAAATGCACAGCAGAATCATATTTCATTGGAAAATATCTGCATGATAAACGCTAATATAATCTTCCAACCTCAAGTTCACTATTTTTTTTTCTTGTCTGTTTTGTGATAACAATGAGGAACTGCCCAATCCTACATAATTGGGTCTTTAACATATTGATATTTGTATTTCACAACCATCTGGGAAGCAGAACTGTTGCTGCCAAATCTTCACAACAGGCTTGACTTTCGTGATGTGTGAATGTGTATGGGGGGAGGGGGGAGATCAGTGTTCCCCTCACGGCCAAATTCCACCAGATGCGTGTTCGGTCCGTCTCCGCTCCGTTCCGGCAGCGGAGCTGATACGTTTCACTTTATTCAATGTGTGTGCTTCCACTGGGTCCGCTGCTCTGCGTCTCAGCTCCGTCTCAGCTCCGGCAGTCCGGAGCCCTCCGGAGCAGATACGCAAGACTTCTATTTTTGCCGGATGCCGGAGCACGACGCATCAATTCAGCACAGAAAAGAACAAGCGGGACAGGAAGTCAGACACCGATATAACATTAAAACATCCGGTTTATTTTCAGAATAAAAGACTTTGTTTTGATGGTTCAGAAAAACAACTGTATGTGTGTTTGTTTATGTGTTTATAAGGTTTATATAGAGTTTAATACCATGTACATCGTATTATCTCGCGCTGTTGGGAGTTAATCTTTAAAATACCGCAGGAATTCCTTTGTCTCGGCACCCCAACTGACCGGTTGTGCTCTGCGCGCTGCGGACGAAGCACGCAGCCGGTGGGTATTGAAGGACGGGGGTGCACGGAGCCGTCACGCACCGGAGCGGACACGCAATGCACACGGATCTGGTGGAAATTCGGCGTTAGACAGCTGCCTGTCTTGCGGGAAACGCAGCAACAGAGCGCTTGCTAATTCCTCGTAGAAAGCCCAGATTCCTCTTGTTTTGACGTTTGAAGGAGGAGCATTCGCGCCCCAAATCAGTACAGCCAGTATGCCATTAAGCTCAACCAATCATGAGTCTGCGAATACACACGCTCTGTGACTTAAAACTGAGTGAGAAATCTCGCTAATTAACGTGCTGCTTCTGTGTGGCGTGTCAGCGGCAGCGGCGCCCATTATCAGGCCTACCACACACCATGAGTTTTCCACTTTTCCTTTTTTTTTTTTTTTTTGCTTCCCCCCAATCTTCTTTGCCATTCGTGTGAGTCTAACAAAGCAAATTGTTCTCTGAAAATGATAATGATGTTAGAAAAAGAAAAGTTGGAATAACAAAAATGTAATTTCCCACACAGAGCTTTGTGAAAAGAACAAGTATTCACTTGGCGCTGAGCTGTGTCAAACAGTCACAGCCAACTTCATTCTTCAGACTTAGTTTGAGAAGTGCACGCTAAACAACCCAATTTTACAGTGAGAGCATGATACCTTTAACTGGTTTAATTCAGTCTGCCTTGTGATGTGTTCAAGTGCCTAAAGTCGTATTACCTTTGGAAATAGGATTCTATGAAGCAGTTTGAATTTTTCTGAAGGAAGTTTTTTGCCATAGGCTGAGTTTGAATTAATGTATGTTTGTTTTTGCGATATTTCCAACAGGTCACTGAGGAGCGCGTGCAACAGATGGAGAGAGAGAATAGTTTCATCACACGCTGGAATGAAAAAAAGGACTCCACAGTAAGTCCAACTCAAATGGAGATCACCACTGTGTGTCAAACAAACTAAAATGAGACAGCACATGCAACTCTAATTAAACTGAGAGAAGAAAACTGGAGTGGCAAAAGTATAAAAATATGAAAATGTAATCATTCAAAGGAAACAAAAGGGGAAAAAAAGAATGCAAGGATACCCTGAAATACAAATGAGACATATTCCAGAGGTTAAATGGATCGCGTTTGGGGATCGCGTTTATATTGTTATGCAGATGATTTACAGTTGTACATGCCAGTAGCCCTAAGAAGTAGGTCCGATAGAGCTTAACTTGAGGCATGTCTAGCTGCTGTTCTGAGCTGCTAATCAACTTTTTTTTTTGCTACTGTACTCAGCTAAGACAGATAAAAAAAACGTGCAAACAGCATGTTGCTTTGTCTTTATGAGGTTGTTGTGTTTTTCGCTCGGTGCCTGTTTTGACGTAATGTTGATAAATTGATGGGAAATACGAGCGTGAGCATATTACGTTTTATTTTGAAATTGACCGGACGCTCTTTGCGTTTCCTATTCCTATACATCTTCTTCCCACCAAATTGAGAGGATTTTTGTCAGATTTGATATGCTTCTCTATTTCGGGTCATTTTCACCTTAACAGTTGAGACAGCTGAAGGGAGACAGGAAACATTTGGAAATAAGAAAAGGGGCGATTGCAGCAGAAGGCCTGGGGTTGGACTTGAACCCCTGGCCCGCTGCATCCAGGACTGTATGACTGTATCCTCTGTATTTGGGCTGCATACTCAATCCACTCAGCTAATCTGACGCCACCAAGCTAAATTTATCGGATATTCACGACCTCTCTCACTTTGGTCACTGATAAACTGTATTTCCCTAAAATGAGATTTGGAAAAGGAACATTTCCCTCGAACTCTCCAAAAGTTGTGTTATATTACACAATCAAAAAAACAGGTGAGTAAGTCTTTCTTTGTTATCTTTCCAAAAGCCAATTTTACAATCAGACAGTAAGCAAAGTATCTTGTTTACTTCCTTAGCTTAGTTTGGGATGTAATACTAACAGGGTGAAAGCAAAGCCTTTCTCCTGCTGTTGATATTGCTGTGTATGTGAGTTTGTATTGACTTGCCTGCCTGCGTCATCAATCTCAAATCAGGGGTTCATTCAAACAAGTTCCCTGTTTTACTGGCAAAAATAACTTGGATGTGGATGTGGATGGGGGATGGGGGCGCATGAGCTGGAGGATTAGGGGGAAAATGAGGGCTTTGTTCTTGTTAACCTTTACGATCGGTACTTCAAGCAGGGGTGACTCAGACAAGAAAGAAAACATCCAGTTGAGATAAATAAAAAAAAATTAAATCACATTCTGCTGCTGCTGCTGCTGTTGTTGAAAACTGAAATAGGTTGTGTCGTCTTTTAGAACATGTCGGCTGCTGTGAGGCAGGGGTTTACTCTGTGGAAAGCAAATGCTATTATAGACCTGTCTGAGGTTAAAAGTAGATCAACATTTTGGCTTTGGACACCAATTTTGTATTTAAAGGGTTTTTATATAGGAAATCTCTGGTCAGAAATGTTAAAGTTAGTTGGGGTTTTTTTCCATTAAATGAGTGGTTTAGTGTAATAATGTTGTGTCATGTCTCCATTGAGATAACTACTTAGCTTATTTTAGGGATGATTTAACAGTTGAACAGTCATTATAATGTTACATTTATCATCTCCTTCGAGGTTTTGTTTTCATTTCTTAGTCCCATTTCATATTTGGGATCATCATTACCATCAGTGTTTAAAACATTTCAGAGAACACAGCTGGCAGAGCCACCGATTCAGAAGCTAAAGTGAAAGGAAATGTCAAAATGACCATTTAAATTGTCCATTTGAAGCATCCATTTCATGCAGAGCTCTCAACCTGAAGAAATGTAACCACACACAAAAAGTTGGAAAAAAATGTAATTCCCCCACCCACAGACTTACAAAGGCTGCACTTGTGGTGGTTGTGTTTACATGCAGTTTATTTTTATAGTGGTATGTGGCTCAGGTGGATATAAACGATCATGCATAGAAAGAGCACCTGGGTGGCTTTTTTATTCTGGAGCTGTTCACACTGGGTATAAAGTGTAGCTCTTTAGATCTTGGCTTTTTCTGTAGATAAAAATGCATTTTCATTTCGATATGCATCATAACAACCAATCATGAAGATGGTGTTGGATGGTTGTGCAAACATGTCTTATACCATCTACACTCGACCGATGTATTTTTGTCTCTGGAGGGAATTTTTGTGATATTACAGCTTTGACGATCATTGTGCAACCGGAAAGATATCCACTACTGTTAGACTGGCTCTGTGAGGCACAGTGACAATACTGACTAAAGGGTATAGTCAAATGAATTTGCTAACATGCTTCTTAATCTGTGAGATTAAATCATAAAATGACTTTACTATATCACCAGACATTAAGAAAACATGCTGTGTTGAAGTGCTAGCTTCTCTGACAACATACGCAGTGGCAAGTATGTCCTCCTTTTATTTTTTGATCCCAGTCCTGAATGCTTTGTTTTTGTTTTGACCAGAGAAGGGAGGCAGTTTTTAAAGCCACCCCCCTCACTGCCGTTGTGGACGCCCCTCGGTTTGCCAGGCAAACAGCAACCCAACAAGGTGTTGCAGCAGTGGACGAGCAAACTGTTTTTTTTGGCATTTTTCTAATAAGCTGCGCGACCAGACACGTGGTAAATTAGGTTAAATCCTGGAGATGCTTTTGAAAAATGGAGAGAGGTTAGAATGTAGAAAGGGTTGCCGATGCAGAGTTTGCAAAGCAAAGCCTCTCTGTCCGCAACATGGCAACCCATGTACGCATCAACTCTTGGGAAGTATGGAAGGGGGGAGATACCTCTCTCCAATGTTTTGAACTTGGACTGCAGTACCGATTTCAAACGCTACCTGTCAGAGTTACATGTTGCTATTTTAACAAACAATGTCCTTATTAGTTCCAAACAAAAAGAACAGCTGAGATTTTGGTCGTAAACCAATTGTTAACAATTGAACTGGTATTTTGACCTGATTAATGAAATGTTATACGACCACAAAGTTCAGATTCTTCTTACGAATGATGAGCGGTAAGACTGCTGCGGCTTGATAAGTGGGAATTAAGCTGGAATTAGGCACAACATCTAAGAGTCGGTTTGTAGCTGTACTTACTAACATATTTTGAATTTAAGAGGTGAGTTAAAAAGTTAAATTGTCAACCGGTAAGTGTGGACAGGTTTTGGGATTGCATCATGTCTGATGCGTTCTGAGCCCTCTTTCCCTCGACAGGAACTGATTTTCCTGTACTGAAAGTGCCTGCTGAAATTCCAGGCGACAATACTACTTGGGCTACAACAAATACTAACCAGAACACTTTTGACACCCTAAATAGTGTAGCATGCGTACATGCGTAACATGTCTAGTCCAAACTCCATGGCTCCATTTCCCTCAAGCCTATGTGATGCCCCGACAGAAAAAGCCAGAGTCTCTAAAGTCAGTGAATATCATCCTCTTGGGGATGGGAACTTCTGGAGAAAAAAAACTTTGTGGGAAACCATCAATAGTTGCATAGCCTGAACCTAAGTATTCATCCAACTAATTAGGAGACATTACCATCCCTAGAGCTGAAATTACAAACATTTTTTACCCTTGTCGCTGGTAGGTAAGTCTAAAGACCAAACGGTTCTGCCTGTGAAAGAAGATTTCTAGGCAGGGAGGAAAGCACAGGTAGGATTTAAGGTATAGGACGCTGCTGAACATTGGGCACTTGGGTATGTACCTGAATACCAACACAGTGCCTGTTTTGACACTTGCAGGAAGCTCGTCTCAGAGGGCTCGGTCTCTGCAGGTGAAGGTTCTGACCTCATCTGTTTCCTTCAAAAGGCAGGGAATATAAAAGAGGCCTGTGCCCTGTAAGTGGATAGTATGTCTAGACTGAGGGAGTAAGTAAATCAGAGCTATAATGAGGTGTAAGGCAATGTCATGCCTTGTAAGCTAGAAGTGGGACTTTAAAATCAATACTTGCATTTACAGCCAGAGCGAGTGCAGAGAGTATGACTTTGCTTCAGATTAGAAATGCCCTCATTTCGTATAGAACATCACTGTTTTTCTAACTCTTGCTTAAGAAATCTCCCCATCAGCTGTAAAACAGTTAAAAACATATTTTCTTGCACAGGAAGTTGTCACCATAGTCTGTCTTCGTCTTCTATACAAATGCTTTGTCTGTCAATCTGGTATCCCTTCCATCACTTAACAATGAATGGGGAAGGTAGAAAAGTATACTTGGCAAACCCAGAGGGCCACATACATGTGTGTGGAACTTTTCACAATTACAGCTTTCGCTCCATTGGTTTGAAAGACTGTAATTTCAGTGTCACTTTAGGGCTGCGGGAGCTAGAAGTGGATTCTTTTCTCCTATCATGTGACAGTTCTCCCAGCTCAAACCAACAATGGATCTCAGTTCCCTTGCACAATGAAATGACAAAGGAAAAAAAAAAATCCAGATTTGTTGCATTAACCATGATCCTCTCTAAAAAAAATAACTTTTGAACCTCGTTTTGAGCTTCTTCTTTTTTTTTTTACAAATGTAATGTATGCAGAGAGGATTACAACTTTGACACACTGAGAAAGGTGCCATGATTTGTACTGACAAGAGAAATATTGCTGGGATTGACCTCGTGAATGTCAGCTAGAAAGGCCATTAAAAAGTCTTCCTTTTAATTTCACCCTGGTTAAATTTGGTAAGAAGAAAATGTTCCTCCTTCAACTTCAATCTATTAGTCTGAAGGTGAAAAATCAAAGGGCAGAATGGAAGGATTATCTCAAACACAATTCTAGACTGTGCTAGAATTGTGTTTTTTTTAGTTATGTATTTTTATATTTATTTAAGAATAATCCGAAACTTATTTTTTTGATGGTTTTTCCTTTTATAATGTGCTACATTTTTAGCTTTATGAGCCAAATAGAAATATATAGTCTGGCTTTTTTATCAACCAAACAGTAGTCAATAAATCATGATCTCTGAAAAGGGATCGATAAAGAGACGTCATCTCTATGTGCTATAATCCTGTAAAAACCCCGACCTATCGCTGCCTTGAGGTCCGGTTTGTAAGTACCAATCAAATGCCTGCCTCCCTGGCTCGCTGTGCGTAACCAGCCGCACTCAAAGCTCTAAACTGCCGCCGCCGGACATATTTCACGTCTACATGGAGGATGGCAGAGAAAGCTCAGTTCAACTAAACAATGCAACGGCTCGCCCTGCTAAACAGTGCAAAAAAAATGAAGACAGAAGCAGAGAAGTCTCTGCGAGAAAGAGTTCAGATAAAGCAAGAGGACAAACCAGAGTAAACATTGATAAAGCTTTTCAGCGATTGGCGACAAGTGAGGGACTTGAAGGGTCTGAAAAAAGACGGCATGGTCGCTGTTGCCATGTTGGTTTTGTATTATTCAGTTGGATAATGTTGGTTGAGGGCTACACAGTGCAGTGGTTAGCGATGTTGCCTTACAGCAACAAGGTGCCTGTTGGACAGGGCCTTTCTGTATGGTATGCATGCGTGGGTTTTTCTCTGAGTACTTTGACTTCCTCCTGCGACACAAAATACATGCTCAGTAGGTTAATTAGAGACGCTACATTTCCCTTATGTGAGATAGTTGCCTGGTTGTTTGTCTCTGTATGTCAGCTCTATGATTGACCAGCGACCAGTCCAGGGTGTACCCCGCCTCTTACCCAATGGCAGCTAAGATCGGCTCCGAACCCTGAACGATAAGCAGTATAGATAATGGATGGATGGGATGTTAGGTGTTTCCATACAAGACTCGAGGTTACGTAGTTAAATAAAGTTGAAAGCGATGTGCTGAGTTCTACTTAAAGGTGGAACTTTGAAGTGTAGACTTCCACAAAGAACTTTGAAACATTAGAATTGCATGGTGCCTTATTTATTTATTCATGACATTGATTAGCTTTTGTAGCTTTCAGAAATTGAAGAACAAACACTATCAGACTAAAATTAGAGAAGACACATTTCAGATCTGAAATAAAGAAAAAGCAACACTTTTAAAGGTTATCATTTTGTAAATGGTTCCTTCTCTTCAGTGTGGTATGTCTTTAAATACAACAAAAAGGACGACTCTACAGTGAATCCATCTCTCTCTCTCTCTCTCTCCTCACTCTCTCGCTCTCTTTCTTGCACCTCTGCTGGGTTCAACACTGGCAACAATAATTCAGGGAAATGTTCCACGGTGTGTTTCCAAAAACGGTTTTGAAACCGACAGCACACCTTAAGCTAAGAGCTGAGGAGAGTTTTCAGTTTTAGCACAGGTGAAACATGCACCCTACGCCTTCTCTTTTACAAGTTCACCTCACACATGTCCTCTTTATTTAGCTTGTTTTAACACCGACGGGATTTTGTTTGCCTCCAGCTCGGTAAACGACCTTTGGGTTTCCTTAAAAATCCTCAAACTGTTTCTCTCCCTTTTCTCCATTGTGATTCGTGCCACGCCGGAGTGGGTGAATTAAGAAGAAAGGGCCAATTAATCCTGCTGCATTGCTGTTGTTTTTTGTAATTCAACTGATCTCTCCGTCTCCCTCCCTCAGTTTTCTCCTGCTGGGGACTTGATTTTCGAGGTGTACTTGGAAAGGAGAGAGCCGGAGAACTGCTGTTTGATCAAGGTATAAGAGAGGGCGTGTTAGTCCTCTTTGCATGCGCTTTCAAATAGGTCCCTGTGGTGAGGTGAAATAAGTAAGAAGGAGGGGGGGGGAGACGGTGGGCCGAGGGTGGGTAGAATGAGAGGTGGAGAGGTTGATAGAATCGGGCTGAGACATTTGTGGTTTAACCTGATGGGATTACCACCGCTGAAATAAATCAAAAGCGAAGCAATCAAAGAAACGTCTGATTTAATTGTGTGAGTAATTGCGTTTTACAAGCTGGGCAGGCCGCTGTAGGTTACGGTCCCCTTTTCAAAGGGCAGCGGGCGGATGGGGTTAAAAAAGGAGCAGCAGAGTTTGACTACAATACTCTGCTTTCTCTCTGTGGAGTAAAAATGCTTTGTTCAGTCGTGTTCAGGTAATAACTTGACAAAGAAGCAAGAATGTAATCACTACATGGCTGCTAGTCATTTATATAAGTGTGTTGTGAACAGGCAGATATTTGTATCGCTTCAGAGAGCTTTAAGATGCAGAATGTTCAACTTGTGTTTCCTTTTTATTTCCGTTTTCTTTGCTCCTACTCGTGTATTAATGTCTCTGTTGCTTTTGTGGTAGATGTCTCCCTGCATGCGGCCGTCTGAGCTCGCAGAAACAACGCTGAGCATGAAGAACATCTCCTTTAACGACGATGACCTCTGGACCACCTTTGAGGTCATTGAGAATGGAGAGTTAGGTACGCTAGTTATCTCGGTTAGAAACCTCCTCAACATTTCTTTATGTTCTCGTTTCAGTGTTTTATTGTACAATTACAAAGAAACATTTCATCAAAAGGGAGGGAATCAAGACGACAAGAATCAACAGCACGCGGGACGAGCGTCAGTGACAAAATCAGCTTGAATCTATTGTTTACTATTTGAGTGTCCTATGCAGCGCGATGCGGCGTGCCGTTTTAACCCCGACGCCCCCGTTTCTATTTTCCTCTCCGTCGCTCGCGTAGAGAGATGGTGAACGAGAAAGGAGGGGGCTCTACAAGGCGCTGGCACTCACCTTTTTCACTCAACAGAGCTTGTTAGCTTGTCTTACAAAGTGGAGACAGTGGTGCATTAATAATATCCACATCGGTGATTGAAACATTGTGCTTTGACTTGTGTCGACACCAGGGGGAAACTTTTTTTATCTGCTCACCGCGAGGCCGATTATTGACGAGCCTCTAAGTGGTGCGATTTGAGTCAACAGCTCGTCAATGAAAAGCACCACACATCCGTTTGTCCACCTTCAACACAAAAGCACTAGATGTCAAACTGTTTGCAAGGGATCACGCACAATGCGACGCATATCTAACGGTTGCGTGCTGTTAGAACACGGCGTCAGGAGTAAAGACGTGACGTAGAAAAGACGACACGGGAATTAAAGCAAAGCCACAGAGTCCCACACTTACAATATGACAACATTTTTTTGCCTTTACATCAAGCTTTGTGTAATTGGACGCATTTACAGTATCTACAAACGAGTGGAAAAGAGCAATCTAGCGAGCAGAGAAGAGAAGGACGCTACTTTATTAGGCGCACAACGATCTCACCATTAGCCACCTCATATGTCATCAAACCCCACCCACTCGCCCAAGGAGACATTTCCTGAATAGTCCCTGCTGCATTTACACATCGGCTCACCTTGGAGTTTTCTGCATGTTTGAAAACACCATCAAAATCTGCTACAGAAGTATCACAGAGATACAGTAAAAATCAGTTCTCAATAAACCAAACAGTACTTTAAAGAGTCCTGACTTTGGAAACAGACCTGGACGCAAATGAACTTTCTCTATACATGGATAGTGGTAACCTTCATTTTGGCGTTTTGCCTTTAAATTCACAGTGGAAGTGGAGATAGGGAATGCCTGGGGGGGGGGGGGGGGGGGGGGGGGTTTAAGAGCGGTATGCCATGCAGCAAAGGGTCCCCTGGCCAGGATTCAAACTGTATACCCTTTCACTTTTTTTGGCTTAAGTAGCTGAAAGTTTTTAAAGAATGATTTCATGTGCAGCTCTATTGCTTCAGCACAACATCAAAACATCTACATACAACACCAACGTGTTCCTCTCACCCTTCTGCAAAACGGGCCTATGCCACAAATAAAGGCATTATTTTAAAAACAATAAAGTGTCATTAAAAATGCCTTAGTGTTTTGCTTTTTATTTCACATTTCAATAATATCCACTTATTCAAACTTAAACATACATAATATTAAAATACGTGATTTAAAGCTCCTCTGAGGAACTTTTGGTTTGTGTTGAGTTTGGCACCCCCGGTGGATAAAATGCTTCCTTTTATTCCCCTTCAGACCTCGTCCTGTTTTAACAAACATTCTTAATTTGCTTCTTTTTTTTTTTTTACAGTGAATCACTCTGTGAATCTGTCCTGTGAGAAATGTAAACGAGGTGTTTGCAAATCCTCGTGTGACACCTACCCCGCGGCAGTGGTTTCAGGCAATTAACAAAATAAAATCGAAATCATCTATCTTAATGCTGATGGTCTCGTTCTTATTTTTTAGCTCACGTGGAGACATCATTATTAACTTATTAACTTTCAGTACCAGCTAAAAACTCCTGACAGGAGCTTTAATAGAGTCCAATCTGTTCCAGAGTTAGGAGCCTTGAACCCGGCACAGGTGTTTCCTTAAATTAACACTTCCTGCTATTAAATCAACGTTGAAATGGAAACGTTGAATGTTTTGCAAACAGTCAAACTTGAACTACAAGCCCTGTCACTCATTTTCACTTCTTGGAATCTTTTTCAAGACTTTGAAAAGCGGCATTTTTATTTCATCAATTAAAAAAAAAGCATCTTTACCATCAAATATAATCTCCTGTTTCTCAGACAAAGAGTGACATTAAGTCTTCTATTTAAAGGCTGTTTTATCCTGTATTTTGCATTAATCTAACAATTCAAAGCTTTAATTATATTACCTCTAAAATCACATTGAATATTTTTTTTCACATTAAAGTTACCCCATATTGTTCCAGGTGTCTGTTATGCAAACACTTCTGAGTGGAATTTCTTTCTCTTTAAGATTTTGATGTGACATAAGAACTTATTTGGTTAAGGCCAAAAGAAATCCCATATCACATAGCAGTTACACCTTTACCTTAACTGTCCTCTTATTGCCATCAATCCAATTAGTCACTGATGCACCATTTAAACTAGCACATACGAAGACCCCCCTTCCTGTCATCAGTTCACACTCTGATTGGACTATTATACGATCTCTCTAATGAACCCGTGTCCGTGAACATGGAAACGCACTGAGAAATTAGCTGAGCGTCGTCAGTCTGATGAAATGCACATTAATTAATCATCCCAACCATCATGTGTCATAAATTACTTTAATCTTCCTCGCGTGATCGACCTGGGGAGCTGACCTGCCACATCTTACATTAACATGCAACCACAGCACACGCCCGCATTTGATCGTACCTCGGGAAAAGCAAGCGAGCAAGGGGAAGTCAAAGTTGAGCTTTGTCGCCGAAGTTGCTTAGCTGGCGGCCCACGTGCACTTTTCATCAGTTCACTGAGAGTTTAGGTGGCACTCGTGTTTGTTTTTCCTCCCTACAAAGTTACAGAGGACACGTCGTCCTCCTCTAAAAAAAAAAAAGGTGTGCTGAATACTGAATATATCTGCCGTCGGTTCGGCATATTTTCCGTGCCGAGACAATATGTCTGTAAAAGAGTAAACACAAGTTATTTTGAAGGCGGAAGCGTGACAGGTTTCGCTCATAAAACCATAAAGAAGGGAGGGAGAATTGCGTTAATTAGCCATTTTGGAGGATAGCGACAGATAAACACTGTTATCCAGGACAATAGGCAGAAAAAAGGGGGGAGCTAATATTTGTTGGGAAATGAGGAACTAATTCCATGGCCGGGGTCTGCAGAGATTCCACAGAGAAGATAAGCCCAGCTATGAATAAGTTATGCTATTGTGCCTCTTTTTACCTCCTTCGGTTATGAAAAACAAGGGAGGGAAGAGAGAGCAGGGGTGCTGGTACACAAATTATCCACTTTTATTTTGGCGGGGCTGATAGCATGTACCCTGTGCACCAATTAGGAAGAGATAATAGGGCTATTTTGCACATGAGTGTGTTTTTATAATCAGCTCCTGATATGCTGGAGATAATTTAAACTGCTTTGTGATGAAAATGGCGAGAACAACAACATAATTTAGTTATTTGGTTAACTGGAATTAGTCATGGAGGTTTTATGAGGATGTGATTGTGTTTCATGCATTTTTAATTCAAATGAGACCACGAGACAAAAGTGCATTTGCTGCCCGAGTTGACTTCTTTTACCCAACCAATTCTGTTTGACCATTGCTGTTTATATCCTGGCAGATTCACCTGCCAATCAATTCCTCTTCCCACTGACCTCATGTCTTTATATTTTTGAACAGAGAGACCGCTGCACCACAGTGAGAAAATTCTGGAGCAGGTGCTGGAGTGGAGTAACCTGGACTACCCCAGCTCTGCTTATCTTGTTCTAAAGAAGTTTTCAGAGGCCAAAAGAGAGGAGGATGGGAAAGGTGCAGTATAACTTCTGTGTTCAGGATCAGGTTGTTATTTGACCATTTGTACGCTATTAAATGCAATTGAGATAGTAGGGAAACTAGTTAGCAAGAGAAGTTGAAACGATTAACCAGTTGTAGAGAACAAACAGTTAAAAATGTTGATAAGCTAAACTTGAGATGCATTATATTCGCTATTTACCAATATCTGATATGCTGATACTATCAACCAATATGGATGGACGGTCGGATGGTCGGATGGTTGAATGGAAGGATTATATTCCAAATTTGCCAATATCTGATAGTGATGGATGGATAGTTGGGTTGGATGGATGGATGGATGGGAAAACACATAGGAGTTCTATGATAATTACATATAAATATTAAAGTTACCAATAAATACATTTCAGGATTAAACCGACTGAAAAGGTGCGGGCTGGCAACAGATTCAGCCATTGATTATAACAAACAGAATGAGCTATTGTTATTAGTGAGGTTGTTTTTACTTTTATGGGTCATGCCAATGCTTCAGCATCTTTTGCAGTTGTTTTTATAACCAGCTAAAAAATCCTCACAGGAGCTTTAAACCTTTCAAATGATGAAGAAATAATGCGGAAACAACAACAAAAAACACTAACCTTGAAAACTGCTAATTATAGACATTTTACCTTTACAGGCCTTACATGACAAATCCGTTATTTAGATTGATGTAAGAATACTTCATTAATTAAACCAAGCAATAACTCTGTTAGTCTTTAACTGACTTCTTTGCACTTTACAACAGACCAAAAGCAGTTTATAAAAGGCGACTATCTGAAGTTCAGCGATGGATCCTGCAAACTGCTGTCGGGGCACAAGTTCCAGGACAAATATGTTGTCCTCCGTGCTGGGAAGCTGCTGCTCTACCGAGATATCAAAGTAAGGACACTTTTATTTCAGCTTTATCTGCTGCCACATCGACTGCAGACAGGCAATAGTGGGAAAACAAGAGAGAGGCTGTATTACACGTTTCAAAGCTTATAGAAACGTGTTAATTTCATCTCCCTGATGACTTGGCCATCTCTTGGATCTGAGTTTCAAAACCATGACCGCAAAATACAACATAACCATAATGGCGGACTTCCCACTCGCTCTTGAAAATGAGGAAGAAAACAGTGTGTGCTTCAGAAAGGACCAGCAGGGCCCGAGATCCCTGGAGGGCTTTTTCTTTTCAGCACATTTCTCCAGCTGAAACATGGGATTTGGAAGAAAAAAAAAACACAAGGAGTGTGAAGAAATGTTAATAATTGATGGAGGTGCAGTAATTCTGGCGGTAGGGGGAATGGTGAGTGGTGGCGTTGTGGGGGTGGGTGCCTTTACTGGGAGCGTTTCTAAATATCAGGTTGCAGGAGAATGTGCCTAATTGCTGCGTTAAATACAAAGGAAATTAGAAGTGTTACTGAGATTTAATTGATATTCTTTGGCCTCTACAATTATTGCCAGGTCTGTATTTAGCACAAATTAAGTTGGATGAAACAGAGATTGGGTGGTGGATGGTGATGCGGGGGTGTCGGAGGCAGCCTCACAACTTTGATTTTCTTCCTTTTGTTCTTTTCTACTTTGTTCTGGGCTCTTTTGTTGTTAGGTAGGAGAAAAAAAAAGTTTGCTGCTAATGATTTCAATTGATTGTTGTGTTGGTGTTTCATGAAGCTCGTCGTACTTGTTTTTCCCTTCCGTACTTTGTTCATCCAAAATATCAAAACTGGCCGTCTTCTTTTGCAGGGCACTAAAGCCGAGAAAGCGATCCAGCTACACTCTGTGAGATGTTACCTCGGCCTGAGGAAGAAGCTCAAACCTCCAACCAGGTAAACACAAAAATCATTCAAATAAAGGTCCATTCCTTTAATCTCCTATTTCTATTTGTAGAAAGAAGATTTTTTTATAGAATTAACCCAAACTTAAGTTCCTGTTAGCTTGTTTTTACCCTGTAACCTCATCGACTGTAGAAGACAAGGAAATGTGGAGGAACTCTTTCACAATAAAGTTCATTATTTAAAGACAAGATGTAAAAGTAAATACATTTTCAGTCTTTGACACAGTTCCTGTTGTAACTGTACAAAAAAGAAACAATGTGATG
This sequence comes from Tautogolabrus adspersus, assembly GCA_020745685.1. NCBI lineage: Eukaryota > Metazoa > Chordata > Actinopteri > Labriformes > Labridae > Tautogolabrus > Tautogolabrus adspersus. The sequence goes on along the minus strand of CM036556.1, from coordinate 8,244,368 downwards.
AAGTGCATGATTGGCTAATTTCATCGCTCTACTCAAAGCTGCAAAATACAACATCTCTTATAAACCTCCATACAGGTAAACTTCAGACTAATGCACAAAAGAAATACTTAAATATAATTCCCTAAATTTGAATAAGAGTCAACGGCAAACCATTCAGAATCCCGTTGAATTCCTTTCTGTTGTACTTTTAAATAGATTAAAATCAAACTTTGGCTCCTTTCGGCTTGTTTTGAATCATTCTTCTCCATCCACCGTAAAAGAGCTCAATGTGTGGATGTGAAATCTTTAACAGAATAATACTGTAGAAAGGTTGTCAAAGTCAAAAAAGAAACAAAATCCTCTTTTTTCAAACGTGACTGCAAATTAATAATAAAAAAGCAACATGAAGTAAGTGTATGATTGGCTGATTCGACCACAGTGGCACATTGTGTCTCCTTAAACCTACAAAACAAAATATTCTATAAAACCTTCATAAAGGTACACTGCCTCCAAATTCACAAAATATATCCCCACACTTTTGTTAGAAACAGATATAAACATTTTATTTTGAAAGAATGAACTCAACTTTAGCTCCTGTCGTCCTGATTGAACCACAGGACACCATCCACTGTTGAAGATATTTAGCTCAGTCTTTCACAATAAAATGCATCATCGTTGGGGGACGGCGGTAGCCTAGTGGTTAGAGCGCAGAGGATACAGTCCTTCAAGCGGGTGGCCCTGGTTCGAATCTGACCTGTGACTCCTTTCCCGTTGGTCATTACCCACTCTCTCTCTCTCTCTCTCCTTGACTTCTAACTCTAGCCACTGTCCTATCTCTAAATGAAGGCAAAAAGCCCCGAAATAAACCTCTAAAAAAAATGCATCATCATGTGGAGAGAAGTAGTCAAAGCTATAAACATGTTTGTCCTTTGACAATATGACTTATGCTGATGGATAACATCAAAGAGAAAAATCATCCTCTGTGGTTAGAGGATGATACGAGGCTGAAATCCTTCACAATAAAATGCATTATGTGTTAAACAAATAAAGTTAAATAAACATCCCCTTTGGCGAGATTACCTCTGAAAATGCATCCAAAAAAAACAAAAACTGAAATGACTCAGATTGGCTCCTAAACCACTGCAGAAGTTTGCATCTGCTATAAGCGGCAAAATATAACATATGATATGAATTCAGTCCCCTAGCTTGGGGTTTGTGTTTTCCCCCAGCCTCTGTAAAATGCAATTTATGTGCATTTATTCATTTGCTGCAATATTCTGTGTTTCCATCAGCAAAGTGGTTTTCATTGCCATGCGCATATTACAGAAACCCTTGTTGATCGCCCTGCTGCAGCGAGTCTCTCTCCCTCCGTGAGCAGCCAATAAAACCACATTACCACAGTTTTTTTTTGTGTGTTTTTTTTTTACACCTGCTTCTCTACGCAGTTAAATCACAGGAGATAGACATCCTCGGTCAATCAACGATAATGAGCCCGGTCCTCTGCTCTTTGTATACATGTCCAATCCCTGCTGGCATATTTGCTGCAATAAATCAAACTATTTTCTGTAGTTTTATTTCTGTTGTAGAAACATGGCTGCTTTATGAATGTGGTCAAACGTGACTTATTAGGGTCGAAATAACTCCTGCATTTTCTTAGCGAGTACAACCTCCTGTGTTATTAAGACAAACTGGTGTTATTCAGCATCGCTGCGGTTTGTTTCTGAGTGTTATTTTGTCCATAATTGTGCGCAACAGTGTTTCTGTATTTGTCCCCTAAAAAGATATATCGCATTTTCTCTTCCCTCAGAGTTTAACATCACCAGCAGATACCCCTGACCCCTTTTCCTTATTCCTCACTGTAATACCATTGATTAAATGTAATTGCGTTTTAAAAAAAACAAATTATGAACCTCTGCTTCTCCGGATAGAAAACACTGCAGCTCCTGTTGTATTTTAATGGTTCTCCATGATTATGATTTATGACACATGTCAAACCCTTTCCAGGTCTTGTTGGTCAAACAAAGAGGAAATATTTTTTTAAAGCCAAAGCCAATATTTCACATTAATTCCTCATAATTTTCCCCATGTCGGAATTTCACCGTCTGGGGGAAGCATGAAAAATAAGTCTGGGCGAGCTGCTGCCTGTCATCCTTCAGGGGGGCTAAAAAAAAAAGTGGATAAGAGTGAGAAAGTGTTATGATGAAGAGAGGGGAGGGGGGGGTGAGAGGGACAGAAGGAGAGAATGATACAGCGTGGAATCATAGATATACTGTTGAGTGGGCTGCGGGAGAAGTGATACGGAGAATAAAGAAATAAAGACAGAGTGCTGAGAGCGTGGTAGTGAGAGGGTTAGGAGAGGCAGCGCTCCAGCACCTCATTAGGTAGAGGTCTGTCTGTGAGCGGCCTACTGCGTGGTTGGATCGGCTGCCTTAACTCACAGGAGTGGTGCTCCAGGCTGCAGGCTCTCCCGCTCTCTCTCTCTCTCTCTCTCTCTCTCTCTCTCTCTCTCTCTCTTTCTGCACCCACTTTCCCTTTGTTCTTTCCTCACTTCTCCTCTCCTCTTCAGCAACAGCTGTGAGAGGTAGCCTCTTCATTCCCACTGAAACAGATATAAGTACATGTATACACAATGTATATTCCATATGGATACTCCTTTAAAGGTAGCAGCTTGTAAACACAACATTTAAAAAATGGCCCCTCCTCCTGGGCTCATCACCAGAAGCAAACATGGTTAGAGTGTACGTTTCCTGCGTATACCTACACTGCAAGCTTCCTGTGAATATTACATTTATTGTGATGGAAGAGCCGATAATTTAGCCAGCTAGCACAAGCTAACTGCCAGTGTTTGGCAACTGCCTGTCCGACAGAAAGCAGGCCAACTCTGCGTCAGCGGGTGAAAAGCCAAACCAAGGTTCACCCTCAATTAGAAAACGAGCTCCATCCACTTCGTCTCACTGTGATTACATTTTCTCTTCTTTGCCGCTATGTCCACGTTCGCAACGTTCACCGTTTTGAATCCCAGCCAATCGCTCAATGCTATCAACTCCCAAACTCACCTGCTAGATGTCATTGGCTGGGGGAAACACATCCCCTCCCCACCCAGAGTCAACTAAAACATCAAAAGACAGACGGAGGACAGGCTCTGTGCAGACACAGTCACTAAAACTAATGTATGGAGGCCCATAAGTGAGCATTTCTGTACAAGTCTTTTAATTAATTTATCAGGAAAAAGCTTCTGACTCTATCTTTAAGCACTGAAAGAATGTTACAGTGTGGGAAGAGGGATCTGTATTTAGCTTTCAGCTAAATCCTTGGTGGAAAGTAAGTCGGACCATTTACAGAGTTCTTGTTTTCTACATGAGATTCAGGTACTTAATAATTGCTGGAGGCTAAAACTCGGTTTTTCAAATTCACTACAATCAGTCAACAAAAAACAACAAATTAAATTAAATATATGTTTACCGAACCTTAATACACAAATGTGTAAGAAAAAACAGAAAGACATGCCAAATAAAAAGGGGGTGGGGTGGCACAGCTGCTAGCATGTTACAACACAGTAATTCTACTACTATAGAGATTCAGTTACTCTCACAACAAGATGTACTTGAGGCTTATAGTTGAGCCTTTATTGCATTTGAATAACTGTTCTTATCTGTTCTGGGGTTCTATAGTTTAATATTCCACGTGTCTTTTTGAAAAACATGTTTATATCGTACGTCTTTGAGCGAAGGCGGTGTACAGGACATTGTAAGTTTCAGTTTTGCAGAAGCGAACTCTAAAAAAGTGTGACCTGTCTTTTTTCTTGTTTAACAGCTGGGGCTTCACTGTCTACACTGATAAACAACAATGGTGAGTGCGTGCAGAGGTTCTCCATTTCATTATTGATGAGTCTGACTTTTACCCTTTTCACTTGAAATATCTCGTAACAGAAAGACTCATGTGGTGCAGAGATTTCAAAATAAAAAAGTTAAATCCAACTGGGTAAGTAGAGGAGCTACCAGTGTAGGTAAAAATATATGAGTCTGATTATGAATCATACAAAGTGAATAGACAATGTTCATTGAATCAATGTGTGCTTCTTCTTCTATACATGGTCTGCTCTTACAGTTAGAGAGCTACAGTCAAGTTGACAAATATTACTTTAGTGATGCTAGCATTTTTGATATTGGGGTAAACAAATTCAGAATGATATTGTTTCATGTTTAGCCATGCTAGCAACGAGCCTCTGCTCTGGCTAAAATGATCTCATTCATATGCGGCGTACATTTTTGATTTAGCGCTAGTTACAGTAATAACAGTAGCAATGCCAACACGATACACTTCTAGGGGCAGCACTAGCAATACCATATAGCATGCTGAGCTCCCCTGTAGCTTATAGGGCTATCAGCATTAACTAGTTAATTGCGATTAATTAAGGGCCAAAATGTATGCATTCATTTTTAGCGCGATTAATTACATGCTATTTGGTCCCTTTCTGCACACCGGGGATAAGCCTCGGCAGTGTCTCCTGTAGTCACAGTGATGGACAAGAACGACACTGCTGCATCTTTGAATGTCTCATTTCACTCTAAAAAACTCTCTGACAGCTAAGTGGACGAGTCAAAAGTAATATCCCCCCGTTTTACCGGTCCTTTTAGCTGTTTTCTCATCCATAACCAGAGGGTCCTTAGTTTATTTCAAAATAAAAGCAGGGTTGAATTCAAACAGCAAGTAAGTTACTCTCAGCTTAAGGCAGTACAAACATTTCAAATAAAATACATACATTTTTATTTCAAAATTGAATTTCAAACTTTTGATTATAACGTGATTAATCTGGATAAACAATAGAAATTTAGAGTTTCATTGCTATTCAAAATGTTCATCTTTTGACAACCCTGGTAGTTACCTTTTTGGTTTTAGCCATACTAGCAAAAAGGCTGACCCAGCCTTGTGTGACATCACAAAGGGCAGTAACCCCTCCCCCAGGTGGGTGACACTCCCACAGCTAGGTGTTAGTTCTGCCCTCTGAGTCTGCCTTCTCAACGTAAACAATAGGGCATGGTGCATAAAGTCCGAGCCCTTCCAGAGAGGGGCGTGGTCAGACACAGCTCATTTGCATTTAAAGCTACAGACACAGAAACAGCCTGTTCTGAGCAGGGCTGAAATAGAGGGGTTCATAGGCATGATCAAATACAGGATCAGAGTGGATTTTTGGCAAAGAATACTTCACAGAGCTCTGAGACTGATTTAAACTGGTCAAAAAGGAGTATAAAATGTGACCTTAAATGTCTACCATTAGGCTGCTTTTTGGAATAATCCAGTTTTGATGAAAGGGAAAGCAAAGAAAGTATACACTTAAATAAAAGCAATAAACTTGTGGAAAGGCGCATTCATCTAGTCTAGTAGACTCAATTCTGAGTGAATTTTGATTTGTAGTAGCATACTTATAGTTACTTTACAGTATATGAACAAGTTAACTGAACCCAGGAAAAGCTTAAAACCAAACGGACTACTGTACAAACCTGCAGTATCTGACATCCTTGTCTGTCTAACAGCACTAATAACTGCTGCAAAGGCGTACTCTGCCCCAGCAGGTTCATGTAATCATAGGTTATATCTGCCCACATACCATCAAGTCTATTTATTCCTATTGATCAATGAACTGTCCCCCTGAGAAGATGCCGCGTCCAATCCAGTCACCTGGTTATAATTAGTGTAAAAATGATGCGGTGAAAATCAGCGAATCCCATGACCGAGCTTTTTCCTCCTCAGGCATTTCTGCTGCGAGAAGAGGGAGGCGCAGGTCAGCTGGGTGACACACATCATCAGGATGAAGGTAAGATGACGTGCAGCAGAGAGATGTTGAGAGTGCACTCATGCAAAAAGCTTTACCAAGCAATGAGATAAGCAGAGCGTGCAGCGACTTTGGGAGTGCAGGAGAAGTTTATGTATCCTCTCTCTTTAAACCTTTTACTTTTGTACTGCGAGCCCCAAAAAAATATCACTGAATGTGACATGCACGTTGTGGCCACATCCGTCCTTATTTGGATGAAAAATACGCTCGATTACGGCCGGAATGAATCACCTTTTACAATCCATATCTCAGAGCAAGGAGATATGATAAATCATATTTATCCCAATCATCCATTTCCATTCGCAGTTAGGCAGATGAAATACAAAAACAGGGGAAGAAGTGTAAAGTTTTCGAGGTCACTCAGCAATAACATAAATCACTTTATGTGGAAAAGCTGTGAGAATAAGGTCAAGGCGACCATAACAATCGCATTGTGGTACTTAGCCGCGAGATACAGCTAAGTGTTGTTGCTGTCAGTCGCTGACACAGCACATATGGCATAAATAATGCAAGGCAGAGCAAACACAGGGAGAGGAGCGACGGATGTGTCATATTTTTTCTTATTTTTTCTCCTTCTCATATTCATTCTTAACTACTTAATAGTGGAATAACTCTCTTCTTCCCTCATTAGACTAAATTTATGGTCTATTTTCTGCTCATTTCCAAATAAATCAGCAGAGCTCGAACACCACACTCATCCGTAAATTAAAAACCTCGCCGTATCTTCAACTTTCACGGCTCTGTGTTGTTTTTTCATCTTGTTTAATCAGTGTTTGCTCGCAGCTCGGCTTCCTTTATGGGAACCTGTCCGTAAAAAAAAAAAAAAAAGTGTTGTTTATCACAGGTGCTTACTGTAAAAGCCTTTTAGTGCCTTGGTTTGGGTTCACGAGTAAAAAGGGCAACGTTGTCAGCGAGGAGATTGATCTAAAGTGAAAGCCAATTTTTGTCTGTTGTTTCAAGGTGTTTATTTCTGCGGCTTCGGTGACTTTACTCTGCTCTTTGCAGAACTCTTAGCTCTGCAACAGCTAAATCTATAGCAGACTGGAGCCGGCTAAAAACATTAGGATTCTCCCCCCCAGAATCCGCTAAATATCAGGATTGTCAGCTTCCAACGCCGGGGCTTCTGGGAAGGACACAGGACTTTGTGGGAAGGGCAGAGAGAAAGTGCAGATGAGAAAAGTAGACAGAGAGCACTTCAGTTGTCTTGATTTCCTTTCTCTTACTTGTTAGTGAGCATTGTGCGCCGACAGTTTCCATAGCAACTACCAATGGAGGACCTAATTTTTTCGAAGCAAGCTGCCTGGAATGGATGGTGGGGGTGAGCTTCGGAGGGTTGGAGAGAGGGGGGGGGGTTGTGAAAGGTCCAAGGACGAGTCCGAGCTGTGATGAAATAAGGATTTGTTAAAGAGAGACAGTTGTGTAGGTCTGCAGGTCACGGTGATATAAAAGGAGACATTGTTAAAGAGAAAGTTTAGCCAGAGATCACAACGCAGTCGGATCACTGTGATGGAACGGAGGATGGTCACCCTCTGACTTCTCCATATTTTTAGATGCTTGTGCTCGTCTGGCCGACAGCAATTTATATCTATACATCCTGCATAGTCACACCGACTTTTCTCGACTTGAAGTTGTTTTATTTTGAGCCTGCTGCAGCGCAAAGAAAAAGTGCCTCCCAAAGACAAACATGACTTTTAGAAGAAATACAAGCGTCTTTCGTTTCCACGTTCTTTTCCTCATTAATCATAAAAAACGACTTGTATATTACTGCACTGCTAATTCGGGCTGTGTGTTGCGTGTCTGCAGTATGGGTCCGACCTTTTCTCAAAGAGCCTCGACGCAAAAGAAGCCGCAGATCACAAATTCTCCACAGGGGGAGCTGTGACTGAAGGCCTGAAGATTCCACCACACAACCACATCTCAAGCAAACAGGTGAGAAATCAAGACCTTTTCAGACTGCTCATTATAAGCTCAGCCATCAGCACGTCTTTCTTCATTCACATTGATTCCTCGACAGCGTAATATTGGCGTGCCAGGCTGTGAATTCACAACGCGTTTCGGCGTTACGGAAGCACGGCACAGCGGGAGCTCCACGTACACACACACACACAGACATGCACTTACACACAGCGCACTCTGGGGTCACTCTGGCACCCCATTATGCCTCCTGCGACATGGGGTGACAGAGTGACGTCACGGGACGTAAATATTGTGGCTTTAAACAGCAGTCTGAACGGGGCTGATTATTTTTTCATCAATATGATAAATATAAAACTATTATCCCTGTAGCGTCATATTTATTGGATTCCACTGTCAATTTGTGGACCCAACTCTGAAATATTCCACCAACTACTTCATGTTTATAAAACTGTAACGATACCTTGTATTTCAAATAAACGGATACAAATATGGACAATTTAAATTGACTTGACAAAACTATTCATTGCAGTAGCTGTTTCAACCAGCAGAGGGAGCTCTCTTGCTTTTGTGTTCTCTTGCGTGATGTCGGTAACTGAAGAAGAGAGACGATGCAGAAGCAAGTGGAGATTTTTGAGGTTTAAATTGCGTCTTATGTCAAAACAGGAGGAGGAGACAGGAGGTGAGCGGATAACAGACAAGATAATAACAGTGAGCAAATATTGCATGAGACTGATAAAAGGACACAAATAGCACAGCCAATCATGATGCAGCAAGTAAAACGGTCGCCACACTGCAAAGCTTGAGACAACAAAACATACTAATAACATGCGCTGGGAGGCACATTTGAAGCACCGGTCGCCTGATGCGCGTCCAATGTACGGAGGCTACGGCCCTCGTCCCAGTTCAGATCAGGCCTCGGCCCTTTGTTGCATGTCATCCACTCTCTCTCTCTCCTCCCAACATTTCCTGTACCTCTTCAGCTGTACTATCCACTAAAGGCAAAAAGCCCCCCCAAAAATACTCCATGATTAAAATCGAATGGTGAACCCAGCCTCATGATACACACAAGAAACTCTGCTGATATTGGGACAGAGTAAAAGTCTTCTGTCCATTCTAACTGTCTGTTATGACGTATTTTCTCCCAGCTGCCAGACAGGAGGACTTCACTTGAAGACGTCAAACCGAGGCCATCCAAGGCCACCACTCTCCCCCCGAAGCCGAACAACACGCTAAAGACCCCAGAGGTCCCGCGCAGGAGACCCTCTGTGGATGTCTGCCAGCCTCAAAGCTTCCCCTCCAGGTCTCCATCCAGACACTCACAGCCCATGCCCTTACCCCTCCCTCCCCAGAGTGGCTGTAAGACACTCAGCAGGAGGCCTGTCCTGGGCGGCGAGGGCATCATGCCGCATAATCTGCTGAACGAACTCAGCTTGGTGCTGAGCAAGACAGGCCGCAGTGCCAAGAGCAATGATTGACAGAAAGAGGAGTCAGGAGAAATAAGAGGTACCTCGAACGGTCAGACAAACATTACAGAGCTGAATGGTGAAAAGAGATGTTGAGACTGACAAAAAAAAAAAAAGACCGCACATTGCAGATCGAGAGAAAGTAAGCAGCTTTCATAAGAGGAATTCATAGCCTGGAGACCGATTTTGAACTTGGTTATATAAAGGGATGTAGATGCACAAAGGGGGAAGTGGAAAACAGGTGCAGGAGACACTGGAGAGGTCATGCAGACCTCGGCTGGACAGCGCGCTGACCCAAGCACTACAAGGCGTGATATATATGCCAGGAAATGTGACGAGAATACATTGAGGGGTCAAACCTCAGAAGTTTTCGTAACTGCTTTGCTGCTTGCTTTTAAGTTTCCAGGTCCGTTTAAAAAGAAGCTGCTTGGACGTCTGAAAAGTGATGTGATAAGTTAAACCTTTTACAGCACAGTTGATCTTCAGGTAAATAGCTTCTTTTTTTTTTATATGTACGAGCTATGTAATGTAGATGCACATATGAATATAACAGTAAAGAAATAAATCTCAATATTTTTGTAATCATTAGTGGCAAAGTCCACCATCCTAGCAGAGACTTTAAATACTTGTAAATGTGTTTAGAAAAGCAAAGGGAATGACAAAGATGCTAACTTATGCTTCAGCAAATAGAAGGTGGTGCAGTGTTTAGCGCTGTTGCCTCACAGCAAGGAAGTTTGAATCCCCGTCAGACAGGGCCTCTCTGTGTGGAGTTTGCATGTTCTCCCCGTGCATGCACGGGTTCTCTCCGGATACTCCGGCTTCCTCCCACAGTCCAAAGACATGCTCGTTAGCTTCATTGGTGGCTCTAAATTGACCGTAGGTGTGAATGTAAGTGCGGCTGGTTATCTGTCTCTATGTGTAAGCCCTGTGACTGAATGGCGAACAAGCACATGGTGTACCCCATCTCGCCCACTGACAGCTGGGATCGGCTCCAGCCCCCCCTCCCTCCCGCGACCCCGTTTGGGAAAAGTGGTATAGGTAATGGATGGAAAATAGCAGGTTTAGTGCATTCTAGTCATTTACGTAGCAAATGAACTCTCTGGTGGGGGAAAAAGTTTCTTATGCACTTAGGCCCCGTGTCCACCTAGCGTTTTTTTCTGGGCAGAAAAGCGTTGGCTGTACGCTCGGGAGTGTTCGTATGAAGCGTTTGTTTGCTGAGGAGAAAAGCGCTGCACGTCCGTCCTGTCTCTATGACAACGGCCGCTGTATGACAGACACTGTTCCGTCACTTTTTACTGCATGTTTTTTTATTTGAGATCTTTTTTTAACCCCAGCAGACACGGAGCAAAGAGGATGTAAGTACAAGATACGATCCGTAGGAGGCTAAAATACGGGGAATATCATACATTTTGACAAGAGCGCGGATGACGTCAACAGCGCCTTTCTGAAAAGCTGAAAGAATTTTAACTTCAGCGTTCGGAGCAGCCGCACAAAAACAGCGGAGCGCTTGTTAAAAAGACGCTGGGCGCTGCGCTTTTTCTCCAGGCGGCTGCTTTCTGCTGCCAACACTCTCTACTCATTGAAAACAACTGGAAAAAGACACTGGCACTGGTTGGACACGGGGCCTTATTTATTTGTTATTTTTCATGTGTGTTTTCGTTTACCGTTTTTTACAGTTGCCATCAATGTTTTCACTGTAACCGTCAGATAGCTAGCAGTGATTTTTCCAGCATCATGCCCCAATTCCAATTTGCACTTCCTGTCACCAAATGTAACTTCAATGTAAAATAGAAAGATAATAAAAATCATATATCTATTACTAAACCATTTATTCTTAATTGATGAATTGCATTTGGCCTACAAGTACGAACACCTACCTATTAAGTGAAAAAAAGGTTTATGATAAAATGCTAGTAATCAACTTTCGCAAACGCCTGTAAACATTAGCTGTTTTTTTTAACTGTCAAAATGCAACATTTCTGCCCCAGAAGAGCAAGGTAAGTAATTATTTGCTGTCAGATTCTGGTGTTGAAAAAGTAGATTGAATTTCATACTGTTGAAAAAAGGCTACCGATTGCGAGAGGTGTCACCATTTCTCCTTTGAAATAGATGACATGAAGAACCCATCTCTGACTTTTGTTATTCACTTTCTATTGAGATAGGATATCATACAATCGTCACATTAAAGGTCACATATTATCCTCCTTTTCAACAAGAATAAATAAGTCTCAGAGCTCCCCAAAACATGTCTGTGAAGTTTCTTGTTATTTTACAATACCTATAAACCCCTCTATTTCAGCCCTGCTCAGAACAGGCTGTTTCTGTGTCTGTAGCTTTAAATGCAAATGAACTGTGTTTGACCACGCCCCTCTTGAAGTGCTTGGTTGGCTTGGGCTTTGTTGCACCCTGCCCCTATTGTTTACTCTGAGAAGGCAGACTCAGAGGGCAGAACAAACACCTAGCTGTGGGAGTGCCACCCACTTGAGGGAGGGGTTACTGCCCTTTGTGATGTCACAAAGGGAAAATCTCCAAACGGCCTGTAACAACATCAGCAGATTCGTAAATCTGTCAGGTCTGTCTTCAGGAGGAGAAAAAAACATCTTTTTAAATGTTTGTTGTAAATGGATGGTGGATGGATCACTTCTGAGGCTTTTCAGGTCATCAGGGAAGCTAAACGCTGATTGACTTTCGCGACAAAGAATCAATCTGGTTTGTGGCTCACGTTAAAATATTTTAACTATAATGGATTGTTAGCTTCCTCTTTCCTTTGTTTAAAGAGACAAATAAATCATATTTAAAATACCATCGATAGGAGCTGGTATGTCATCAGCGCAGATAATATGCCACCTGCTTTTTCATGCACACACCAAAGCCTGCTACAACGTCATTGGTCCATACAGCTCCGACAACAAATGTACTACAAACGGAAATCAGAGCATGCTTCCCATTAAATGGCACTTTTCTAGTCTTCTGACTTCCTTAAAGCTCTCCTTTACACCGCAGGTCACACCTGCCCATTCACACACTGATGGCAGAGGCTGCTATGTAAAGTGACCATCAGTTTAAACTAATTCCATTCATACACACTCATACGCCAATGACGAAGCAGCGGGAGCCATTCGGGGTTAAGTGTCTCGCCCAAGGACACATCGGACATGTGGTTGCAGGAGCTGGGGATTGAACCCTCGACCTTCCAGTTGAGAGACGACCGACTCTACCAAACTGAGCCACTTGTGACTTGTGTGAACCAGTGTACCTCCAGTGATGAAAGATACAACAGAAAACTCAAAGTACTTGGTCTTTTTCGATTCTCTAGTTTTTTGGAAATTTTCAAAATCTAAAACAAAAAAGGACGAACCAGAATTTACATTTTTAGACACTTCAAATCCATTATCCACTATTACCTTTTCTAAAGATTATTTCCTTTAAATATAGATGGGAATGGAAATAACAGGAGCAAAATGTACTGTTTCATGACATTACAAATACTGTACAAATGTAGTAATGTCAGAATAAAGAAGAATGTATAGCTCCAAAAGAATCCACGCTGCTCTCTTAACGGGTTCATCTCGTTAGTCAGTGCAAAATAAAAATGTCTTTTTTGGCTGATAGCTTTCGCTCGAAAATTCCCTTTTATGTGTTTTTCACAGGAACAGTTTGTAGAGGTGTCTGTCACTGTGTCAGTGATTAACAGGAAGACGGATACACGCATCAATATCTTGTGGGGCAAACTGTCACTTTCATACTCTAATTGCTTGAAATGACAAATAAAGCAGGTTCCATCAGATAATTACAGCGAGGAAATATGTGTCACTGCAGAAGGAAAGCTATTAAAATAATACTGCGAATAGAAGAAAAAAAAGAGTCATATGATAATAAAAATGTGGGATAAACATCATCGTTGTTTAATGATGATTGCAGAGATTGCATTCCGGTTTATTACGCATCATGATTGTTTTTTTTCCTCGCTTCAAGTGCTAACAGTTTGTTTTTTTAAATCTGTCTTTTATGTCTATTTAATTATTGCATCTGTTCTCTGCAGGTCCTTTTGTCCGCCAGGTAAATCAGCTCACTGTATGTATAGGGAGTTCAATGGCTGCATGTGCTGAACATATCTGCAGGAACGTGAGCCCAGATGTGGATTTTCAACATGAAGAGTTCTGCGTCTTTAGCTTATTTGTATGTAATTAAATCATCTTTTTATTCATAGATTTCATCAAATTCGGCTTTTTTTTCCCCCCATCGTGTGAAATGTAAAAATAAACTCCTCGTCTCAAGTCGCACCGTCCTGCTGAATTATGTATAGCAGTCTGAAAATGCACACGTAGGCAATTGTCGCACAGGTTCCTCCATGAAAAATTCATATTAACATTTTATTTTCATTATGCCTCATATACCAGCTGCTTGTCCTTTGTTTCATGTCCTTATATTCCAATCATAGAGCCGCCACGTTTTTGCATTCATGGTCTGGGCATTTCTTATTAGGGCTTTGTTTGCACTTTGCATATGTGTGTTTTCATTCCTGGCCTGCAGGATTTACAGTATATTACTGTATTTATTGCAACTGTGGCAATGAGTATGTTCCTTTTTAATTGGCCTGTTGAGTCATTTCAGTCTACGTAGGTTTGCCTTTGTTTTATTCCTCTTTGTTCAGGAGTGTTATTTTATCAAATATGTCTTTATTGTTCTGCAGAGAGCGTCTATTCCCGGTTAAAAACACATTATTACTGACCTTTGATAATCACTCTAAAATTCTACACAAAACTATGATTTCATATCACCCTCATGTACGTGTATACCTTCTCTATCTCCTCTGCAACATCCCTCAGACTGTCATCTGCATGTACATTTACCTCAGCTGTCCTCCGTGTCTGTATAACCCAGCAGTTATTCCCATCCCCTTCGAGGCCTATAGTGTACCAAGGTTACCATACGGTGTAAGAGAGTTCAGTGAAAAGATCTGCAAAGTCATTATGCATCGACATTGACCAATTACCCTGTAGAGGTGACCGCTTGTGTTTCTGCAATGGTGGAAAATAGTTTACTTTGCTTCAATACCAATCAAAGACACTTTTGCAGATTACTTTCATGATGTGTTTTTTGTACTTCTACTCCACTTAGTGAGGGGATTTTATCAGATATTTGGCCGATCTGGGAATAAATTCCTTACCAAAAGATGTCATCACAAATGTGTTCATAAAGGTGTCTTATAATTTTTTTTTTTTTTTTTTTAATCCAAAATCCGTCAGAGCTGCTCAAAGTCAGGGTACCTGGAACCTTATCGGTGAAAAATTAAAAATGTTAACCTCTGCCTTAGGTAGCTTGTGAGGGGTCAAACTAAGGGTTCTTTAGGATTCTGAATTCACTGCAAGCATTTGTTTTGCAAAGAATCGCCTCCTTGGCGGGAAAACGTCCACGCCCATTTTTACATGTACATTTAAAGTAGCTTGTTGATTTCAATATCTCGAATACTAGATAAATAAATACTGCATCACATTGTCAAATGTCTCAGGGGTCCAGGTCTGAGTCTTCTCCAGACTTCTTAAAGTGGGGATTGGGACCCAGGGGGGTCGTGTGACATTGAGAGGGGGGTCGGGAGATAACCAAAAAAAAAAAAGTTTAATGATTTAAAATTGCATATTTTACCAATCATTGTGAAAATACATCCAAAATAGTTACTATGGTTACAAGCAGTAACTCTAAAAGTAGAGTTACTGCTTGTTTTTCACGGTCAAGATCGAACATTGACACAGATTAAACTTGTAAACTACAATACATCTTTTTAACTTGTAACCAGAGTGTTGTCCCTCTTGTGGCAAGTTGGAGCCCCATGTTACCTTGTAGTCGCTGTAATCTGTTCGCATTCCCTTAAATAGACGTTTCCCCTCTTAACCCCTCTGACAATTTAATTGTCATCATAATTTGAACCTCAAATAGATCAAAAGTGAAATTGAATTTCTTCTCTTCTACCTTATTACTCATTTTATGACCCAACACATTTATCTTGTGACCCATTGGAAGGGCCCGAACCACTGGACTCCACTTAAAGGCACAGTATGTAGATTCTACCACCAGGGGGCTCTCAATCAAAACCCTAACAAAAAGAGTGTGTGAATATTGGAAACCAAAGATAATTCCCATCCAACACCATCCCCTTACAACGCGTACATATTCCTCGTATGGTAGAGCTGTTGTATTCATTTGCAATAGATTGTACCGGTTCATTTGCAAACACAATTTGTCCACTGAGGCTTCTATCTGCATATTCAATTGGATAAAAAGTTAAAGACAAAGTCTGTAGCTTAAACACAAGCAGCTGTAACATTCATATATTGCACACATGGTGGTGAATCAGTGTTAGGAATAATCTACATAATATAAATAGTATATAGTAACAATACAAATGAATATAAAGGGCCAACCCCATGTTGGGTTCTGGGCCCCAAGGCTTGGAAAGCCTGCTTTAGAATCATTTATTTTGGATTTTCATTTCACTTAAAAAATATGAATTATTATATTTTTGTATAAATGGATGAATTTCATCCACTGAGGCAACCTACGATGCTTCAAGGTGAAACTTAAGGATACAAACGTATTGAATCTTATTATATCTACAGAACTAATTGAATCCCTTTTACAGTGCTGCCATGAAAATAAAAATAAAAATGTGGCGTGTTTTCGAGACAACGAAACTAAAAGGACCAAAGCAATTGTATTGAAGTAGCCCAACCTTGGGAGTGCAAACATGGTCTTTAGAGTACATTTTCCTGATACCCAACTTGTAAAGGAGTATTTTTACTGCTGTATTTCTTCTTCTCCTCAAGGTAAGCTAAATATCTAAAGGTTTCTTCCTCCACTGGTTAGCTGTGTGCTCTGAATCATACCGCTCATACATGCAGAGGTGTACAGTAGCAGGGTACCTTAGCTGAATGCAGTGTTCACACAGTCAGTGATGACAGAAAGAGAGAGACGGGGGGGATTAGAGAGAAAAGGAGCGAGCCGATATGCTTTAACAGAGAGAGAAAATGAAAAGTTATTTCAAAAGAAACAGACGTGAGATGCTTCTCAATTAAACCTCGGAGCCTGTGGGCTGTTTTTCTTTTTTTTTTTAAACAAGGCATGTCAGACTTAATCCAATGTAGTTTTGAAATGTAGAGGTTATTGATCAGCCCTCGGCCTTGTGGAAGTGTCCACTGAGGCCGTGATCTGATCTCCCAACATCTTTGGTGTTCGCTCGCTTTGTCTCCGTCTGTGAATAATGCAAACATCAAGGGCTGAAATAAAAGAGAATGGATGAGTGACAGGTCTCAACACTGCTATGATATCACTTCCTACATCTATATATCCAGCCTCATACTGCCTTCTGAAATGGGCGTTCAATTAAAAGACATATCCTTTACAGCCATATATGCCTTATCTTAGATGCTTAGTCATTTTTAGAGGTAGAGAGAAAAATGCTAAGACACCATATTGACTTAAAACACAGCAGATGTCCACAAAGATAGCACACGAAAATGAAGATATCTATGCTTTGCGGCAGACTACTGTAAATCTCAGCGAAGGCACTGTTAAGTCTGACATACTGCAGCTGTATAACATGGACATCGAGCCATGGCCCGGTGATTTACATTTCCAGAAAGGGTAAGCCTTATATTAATGGAGCCGTCCATTTTAGCAGCTATAAATAGCTCACTGCACGAAGTCGTCCCACTGCTGGCTGCCTTTTTTTTTACGCTGATCCACACATTCTGCCCTCTAATCTCAATTCTATTAATGTCCTGGGTGATATTTACGACACATGGACCCTTTTAGCCTGACACGACTGTAAAGTATACGTTCAAACCAGCCAAGCTTTATCTAATTAAAAGCCTCTGCAATTGCAATCCAACTGGGATTGAGTCTTTAAAACCTCAATCAGTTTTTTTTCCTCCCCTGGTTGAGGGAGAGAGGGAGTCACCACAGAGCTAATAAAGACGGGAATGTAAACATTCCAATTAGACATTGACATGGAATAAGGCTGCAGATCATTTTCATATTTTTCCATTATGGGAATTAGAGGAATTTCGCCAGATGGAAGGGTCACCGCAGTGATAACAATGGATGTATTTGGGTTCTAATCTTACAGTCCTGTAGCTGAAATGGATTTGTATTCCCAAACTGTTTGCCATATGAAACACTTGTGTTCTTGATTCCCACAGTGTAACAAAGATACATGGCTGCTGGAGATTTGGTTATGTTTAGCAAGTTGCGGCTAACGTAGCCATATATTGCTTCATTCAAGCAGAGATGTTGCTGTCTGAGATACAGGCATGTTATCTCAGGAGCTGCCTTATCAGCCATGAATCACTTTCTTCAAGTTGATGTGGCTGTTTGAGATGTTGGTGTGTTGTGCTCAGTGGCTGTTCTAGATCACTTTTACTGAGGGGGCCAGGTTGGGGCCAGTTGTTTTATCAGAGGGGCACATTCAACCCAGGACAAGTAGACAAAGATGATCTAGCTTTTTTCTTATTATATCAAATAATAGCGCACAGCATTAACTACCACAACCTACTCCTGCTATATCTTTGGAGAAAGTCAAACCAAAATATAAGGCACAGGGGGGGCCAAAGGGTGGACCAAGCTCAGTGTTACAGGGTCACTGGCCCCGGTTGGCCTAGAACCGCCCATGGTTGTGCTCGTAGAGGTTAACTATCTATGCATATCTACCTGAAAGCAGCTATGTTGCTGATGGAGATGCAGGTGTGTCATTGCAGTGAATAATGTAGCCATGAATCACAACATTCAAGTTGAAATGTAGAAGTCAATCCTTTTGGATATTGACTCTGGATGGTTACAAAAAGTCAGATTTTTTTTCCCCTCTGCTGCATTCTTTTTTAATTCTGTTTCTTGAAAGTCCTTCAACTTTATAGACATCTTATAGTAAATCTCCAGAGTAGCCTTTCTGAGTAAAAAAATAATCCTAGAGTTGAGTCGGTGGGCATAAAAATGCTGTCTCTTGTTGGTGTTGGAGTGAGCTGGTTGATTCAAACAACCCAAGTCTGGCGAGCTGAATATGAGAGTCTTTGGGATTTAACGAGGGATCGGCACCTTTAGATACAGAGAGGGTTTGAGACAGCCAGAGAGAGAGGGACTGAGCTGTGAGCTGATCAGGGCGGACCTGTGAACCCTGCGGTCATTTCCATTTAGTAATCCACTCCAGAGGTGGAATGAAAAGGGAGGCCACGCCGACCTCGGCATACCACTGTCCTCCTTTTTGCTGCCTGGCAAGCAAGCACAGGAATGGGCAGTTGTAAGCAAAGTAAGAACAAGGTAGAGGGAATAAGAGAAAGAAATATGGCTAGTAGAAATAGCTAAAATTGCATAACTGAGGTTTTAACATTGCAAAGAGTGTGTTGGCAAAAAAGGGATGCTCAACTATCTCCTGACCTCTGTATCCAGAGAGTCTGTATTGGTTTTCCTTTCACACGTGGGACCTTGACCAACATATTAAAGCATCAACAAGCTACTTGAAATGACCAGCAACAACCCATATAAGACAGTCAGCAATGTGTTGTGCACCATCATGCCCCCAAGCTCTCCAAACCACACCATTCCAAGGACACAGATATAGATTGGACACCATTGATTTGGATTGGTAGGACGAGCATAATATGTTGCCTCGTTCTCAGTTGATTATTTATTTATCCCCGTCTAATCAAGAATGCCAGTCCATTCACTGTAACCTTCATCTAAAGATTGTTTGGTCTAAACTAAGTTATCAACACTCGGGGTAGAGAAATGGCAAACTTGAAGAGATTTCAACATTTGCTTGTTAAAGATGCATAGAGTCTCTTCAGAATGGCAGGGCAGATGTCCTCTGAAGTTGAGGTGTCCTTGACAAGTGTTTGGTAGACTTAATTTCGACTTACACACTCTGGGACACCATTCAAATAAGGTCCAGGTGTCTCATCATTATTGCATCAAAATAATTAGGTAGTAGTAGTGAGTCAACGTGAACTCCAACCCTGAGTATTTGACTTAGCTGATGACGGAAAAGTTGTTTTTAGTTTCAGATGTATATTATTTGAACCGCAAATCATTCACTTTTGTTAATACATTATTCAGCTATCCTTAGTTGTATGTAGGCTGTGTTAGATTACACTGGCATACCGACAGGAGCAATGCTTGATCACATTAGCACAAGCATATGGATGCTAACCATAGACTGTAAATACTAATGGACGAAGCCTGAGTGATGTCACCCATCTGTCACGGCAGGGGGCTCCGGAGGCTCATTGGCAGCAGCCGCCATGCTGGAAATGCTGTCTCAACCTAACTTTCAGTCAACCTAACGACATGAGAGCTGGAGCTGAGGTGGGTTTTAAGCCTCTTGACGAACCATTACATCGTGTCACCATCATAGTAGCTATATGCGCCTAACTGTTGATAATGAGTATCGTTGATCAAATCAAAACGGAGCCATTTTTAAAGAATCCCCCCCCCCCTGTACAGTGTGTGCCAGTGATGACAATAACTAATCAGACCTATTTCATTTTTTTTACCAGGCTGTAAACATGTTTATTTAAGATAAGATAAGATAAGATAATCCTTTATTCATCTCACGAACGGAGAAATTTACAGTGTTACAGCAGCAAAGCAGGATAGTCAGCAGAAGAAAAAAAGCACACAGTGCAAAAATAAGTTAAATAAAAAAATATCAAAAAAAGTTTATTTATATTTATTTATTTATATTTTTATTTATGCTGTAAAAATAGCTTTTTTGCCAGTCATGTGTATGTGACTTTTGGTGTTCTTGGAGCCAGCCTCAAGCGGACACTCAAGGACCTGCAGGTTTTTGCACTTCCACGGTTTCATTTTTCAAGACCGGAGGTTGACGCTTGATGCTAACCTGCAGGGAGGACTGGATTCTGGCCGTGCTAGCGCTGCTAACGTTAGCCACCCTCAGTAAACCAAACCAAACATAGTATACCTACAGACACTTTTGAATAAATTGTGCTTAATTTGACCTTCCTCACCTTTAGACTAGTAGGTTTTACTAAAATTAAAATTTCTGTTTCAAAGACTAGGAAATCCGTCAGCACTGCACATTAGCAAATATTAGCAAAGCTCAGATAGGGGTGACAAATGATGTTTACTGATACTGTGCAACTGGTTTACTATTTTTTTAGCATTCACCCTTTTTTCTATCAATGACGAAAATAGTAGCCACAGTTTCCACCATAAACTGGATAAAGGGGTCAAAACTACCAACTACCAATTTAGTTCATCTACTGTTTTAGCCCTCTTTTTTCTTTTGATGACAATCATGTCTTCAATGGCAGCACTTGTGCAAAAGTGACATTACTTTGAGACCTGCATAGACCAAGTTATTAGGTAGTGAAGTCCTCTGACTTGAAATGATGGCATAAGTCTTTCCATTTGATTTTGTCTCAGCTGTGTTATTAATATTCATCTTTATAAGAAGACTCAATAGACTTGTGTTCTTTTTTTTTTTTTGCTTTTGGAAGCCACTGGTTAATTTATACACCTTGTTTCCATTTCTCACTGCATTCAGCTTTACTTAACCCTTTGAACCGTATTCAGCGCTTCTTTGTTCACACTATAACTCACCTCAAAGCTTTTTCAGAGTAATGTGTCTCTGATTCTGAAGGCGCAATTAACCAGAGGAAGAAACAATCACACAATTTCATCTCATAATTGATATTAAGCCCTTCTATATGCAAATGATTGAAAAAGATCCAATCTCGCCATTTTATTTGATAAGACTCTGAACTCTATCATAGCACATATCACATAACACACACACACACACACATCTACACACACATCTTCCCTGAGCCAGGCTGGTCTTTTTTTCTCTCCTGATGGCGAGATAATGACCCTCATTGCTGTGTGAGATTTCTGATTAGCAGAAGAACAACAATGACTGCTAATTACCACCTGAAAGACTACGCTGCGCTGATAGAAGATTCTTTTAGCCCCATGGCTCGACACAATGGTGTGTGTGCGCGTGTGCACCTGCGTGGCTTTGTGTACGTGTATGTGGTTGATTTCCCACCAGAGGATATAAAAGAGATCGAGATAGACCAAGGGTGAGGGGCAAGTGCTCTAGTGAGACGCAGTTAGAGAGGGAAAGAGACAGAGGGGACAGATGAAAAGACAGGCAGTGATGATAGACTTTAACAACGCAGATACATTGACAATTTCCCTTTCTTTAACTCTTCACAGCCTCATTTTGCTAAATGACGCGATTTTTGTCTTCTCTGACCATAGAAAAGTCACAGATCTTGGTGAAAATGTAAATAAAAGAAAGAAAGCCTGGTTTCACAGCGGCACCATTATCAGGAAATACTCCTAGCGTAGCACAAAAAAACACAAAATGATATTTTCACTGTTGCTAGGAGATGCAAAGATTTCCTAAAAGGGTGATGAGTATCTCAATTGAAAAAGGTTACAGTAAATGTGTGTTTTTCCTCTAGTTTCAGAGTACATTTGTAACAATCTTCCTAAAATCACTCTGATTTGCACTGGTAGCATGAACATCCACTGAGCTCGTTGCATTGTGAATTCATGTTTGTCAGGCCAAGCTAAAATCTTCACTTCACATGCACTTCAAGAATTTGTTCGCTTTGATGTGTCCCTATTGCTCTGGCTGTGGTTGCTCTGTGCCCTCTAGCGAATTGTTTCTGAATGAATATTTGATTCGACTTGATTACCTATCGGTTTGGTTCAATATGGCATGCATAATGAAGCACAAGGAAGCCACATCAAAAATGCACTCCGACAGCGCGCTAAAGGAGTTGATGCTCATCAATAGTTTGGAGCTTCAAGTCTTCAACGAGTAAAGTAACAAAATAGACTCCCCTCCCACTCCATTTCTTCTCATCTCTTCTCCCAGTCATGTTAGCTCGAGTCCACCTTTTTAAATGATCATTCAGTTTCCTAACCAGGTAACAAGCAACTATCTTGATGGACATGCCTTAGAGGGAAATAGATTAGATGGTAGATAATGGTTTGAAATATCTTCTAAGGCATGTCAATATTATCAGACCTCCTGTTGTTGTCTATGCTTATTACAATGGTTACCAATGTTTTTCTAGCAACCATCTATTGAGCTAAACTGACAGCATTTTGAGAGAAGAAATAAAAATAAGAAGTAACAAGCCCTTTACTAAATCAATGCTGTTTTGTTGCTACATCCTTACAAGAACCTTGAACTAGCTACTGAAGCAAATGTTAGCAAACATTGATCATGGACAGACATTTTGGCGTATGAAGCGATCTTGAAACGCACTAAAAAGTCATCACTCTCTGCTACTATAGTACCATTTTCTTGTTTGGCAATACGGCCCTTTTTAACAGCATCACATTAAAGACGCTAAAGAGTGACATATTTGCTCCAAACCTTTTGATTTTGCATATTGTGAAATTAAAAGTAAAATTCATCTGGAATGGGGGGCTGGTGGTCTTGTGGTTAGTTCACGCACCCAATGTTCAGAGTCTGCAGTCCTCGAAGGTGGTGGCCTGGGTTTAAATCCGACCTTTGGTTCTTCCCCACTCTCTCTCTCTCTCTCCTTAACTTCCAACCCTATCCACTGTCCTGTATCTACAATAGAGGCTAAAAGCCCAAAATTAAATGTAAAAAAAAAAACATTCATAAGGGGAAAAAAATCCCTTTACCTCAATCCCCTACAGACAGGGTTTTTGCTGCTATACTCTTCATTGGTCTAGCATGACCACTTGTTTGTTTTATCTAATGCTAGCAAATGTCACACATATATTGCTGTCATATTTGTTGAAACAGTTATATTATTTGAGGCCTGTTACAGAATCACAATGATGATCTCTATAAACTAAGGCTGTCAGCATTAACTACAGTGTCTCCCTGTAGTCACAGTGATGGAGAAGAACGACACTGCTGAACCTTTGAATGTCTCATTTCACTTTTAAAAACTTCTAGACAGTTCAGTTGACAAGTCAAAAGTAATATCCACCTTACGACATCAAACATTTCACTTTTTAATTGTTCCTGTTAGCTGTTTTCATTTCATTTTTGATCCTTAACAAGTTCCCTTTTCCGTGGTTTCAAAATAAAAGCAGGGTTGGATATAAAGAGCAAGTAAAGCACTCTCAGCTTAAGACAGTACAAACTTTCAAAATAAAAGCCTTACAATTTTTATTTTTAAATGCAAAATGATGGATTTTCCAACATACAATTAAAAATTATTGAAATTTTGCGAATAATCGTGATTTAAAACAAATTGTTTGACAGCCCTACTATAAATGAATATCTCAATGTAGATAAGGAATCGCTAGGCAAATGACAACAATGTTGGTACTCTCCATTGTAGTATTGTCCATCAGGCCTTGACTGTTTGCAGGAAATTGTCCATCCAGCGAACACGTTGGCGAACTGCATCATCCAATGAAGTACCATCTGTAACCAATGGCTAACCACGACACCCTGGCACCTCTAGAAGCTTTCTTGTGAATTTAAGTTTAATTCAATGATCAATAACTGTAACTAAAACTGCAATATCTCTCTTTGGCCCCTCATTCAAGGTGTCTCATCGAATTTGAAATCGTTTTGTTTAAATTTTTTTTAGAGGCTTGCAATGGTTAAATATCCAGTACTTCACAAGAAAGGGAAAATATATCAAATACCCATAATCCTGAGATGTAAAAGCACAGCCCCCCCATTCCCTTAATCTTTTTTCGATTTGTCTTTGAACCCCTTTTTGAGATACGGAGCCCCTTGTTTGGGCACCACTGCTTTAGGCTTCGCCAAAAATACAATGGCATGCTGCCTAGCGCTGCTCATCTGGCTCTTCCTCACCGCGGTGTATTGAAACGAAATCCTCCTGTCTTCTGATTTACCCCTTTGTTCCTTCAATACTCTCCTTTTCTTTGAAGTATTAAAGTTTGCCAATGTTTTCCTTATAACTCTCAACTCCAATCGAACGTTTCCTTGCAGCCGTCCTTGGACTAATCCATTCTCTCTCTCTCTCCTTCTCTAACAAGCCTTTTTTTCTGCTTAATTAACATTAGTCGGGTCTTGTTTGTGCAGGCATGCTATTCAGGTCATGAATAAACTAGGGACTGGAACTGGTTTCTTTTGCATTCTGAAAACTGTTTAGTTCCTCCATATTCATCCTGGCTTATCGGGTGCATTGTCTGCATGTGTGTGCAGATTTGTGTGTTTGTGGTTTCCTAATGAATAGAGAAATGCTAATGGTGGTAAAACAGTGATTTCTCCAGCTGATTGGGTGTAATGGATGGTACTCAGAGCTCCTTCATAATTGATGAGGATGTCTCGTGGATGTCCCACTGCTGTAGTGTGTTGACGCTGGTGTGTGTGCATGTGTACGTGTCTGTGGCGGTGCCGTGTTTTGGGTGGGACCGGAGACTCCGGAGAAGTCTGTTCTTGTTATTTCTGCAGTAGCTCCTGTCAATTCTTATTAGCAGAAGCACGCTTCGCCATCTCCATAATGTATGAGTGCGTATTGCGGGCAAGAATGGTGTCAGATTCTCTTATGAGATTGAAAGAAAACAAAGCCATAATCTAATTGTTTGCAAGAGGAGAATGGGATGATTAAATCTCATTGTTTTCATCTCTCTTGGAACAATAGAAACAGACAAGAGTAAGACGGAACTGGGAAACATCACAGTGCAGGAATCTATATAAAAATCTTTGTCTTTTTTTGTGTGTGAGTTTGTCAAATATTGCATGTGAAGTGTGTGCTACTATGGGGGTAAACAAAAACACAGAGAGACAGCTACAAAGCACTATCTGATGAAATAGTCTACAGTGCATGAAGACAGATATCCAAGGACATGGGCTGTCTGTGCAGTACGTATTCTTTATCTTAATGAGAGATGGTGTTTACAGGTCTCTGCTTACGACATTGCAACAAAGATATTTCATTAATATTGCTTGCCAGCACATATAGAGACAAAAGAAAACAGATGGCAAGAGGAGGAGTGGAGACTTGTAGCTTGTGTTTATTGAAATAGGTAAATTTGGAGATGACAAGGTGAGAAGCTGACCGCAGGGTTACAATCTGCAGTGGAACTTTATGGGTTCTTGTTTATGCTCTGTGTGCCTCTACATCTTTGTGTGTGAAAAAACAACTATTGTGACATCTCCGCTGCAGCACACCTGTGAGGTCCTGGAGTGCTAGCGCGCTAAACCTGCAGATTACCTCGGGGCCCCGCAGGGTCTCCCATCACTCCTACACAAACTCCCGCAGTTAAACACATCTTACTCACTCGCTTTTTATTTCCATCCTTGCTCTCTGTCCTGTTGTTCTGCTTTCATTTTTGCATCGTCGGACTCCCCTGGCACCTCCGCCGCTATCACATTTTTCACTTGTCCTCCACTCTTCTCGCTCCATCATTTCTGTACTTCTGTCTGTTTCCCCCCTCTTGCTGTTTCCCAGGCATCTTGCCAACCTGATGCTTCACTACAACTCTTCCCATCCATGGATCTCAAAAGCTTTGACAGGAGGAATGCAGGCAGGCAGGTAAATTGCCAGATATTGGTGGTAAAAAAAGAGGGAAAAGCCACGTAGTTCCACTAACACAGACCAAATAAACAAGTCGCTCTGAAATGATAGATTTCGCAAGGAAATCAGCTTCTTCAAGGTTTGTTTTTGACTTCTGTTCTTATTTTGACAGAACTGAAATTACTGAAGGAAGAAGATAAGGCTTTAGTATTTCATTGTTACGGTACGCTATCTTTGTTGGCAACCATTAAAATACTTTCTATTATTCCTTTTGTTCAGTGGGCACACAGGTGTTACCATTGCCCTTCAGTTTTGTATGCAAGTTACTCCATGTACTGTTTTGAGGGATAGGGTAACAGACACAGCTTTAGTTTACATAAAAATAGCATAGCATTACAGAACTAACGTAAAAAGAAAAAAAACATAAAAGTGAGCGTAAAACTGAGGTAACAGGGTAACTTGTTAATGTTACCTCCACATGGTGACAACCCCACAACTGATGTTTTGAATTATAGAACATTTTAACCAGCTCTTCTCTTCTTTTATATGTGACTAAAAACACATCAGTGAGCTTCCCAGCACTCAGCAGTTGCTAATCATTTGTGATGTTTGAAAGCTAGATTAACTAGCTTTCACTGTGTTGAGGTGAGTTAGCCAAGCCGGTTAGCTTCCACTCCTACGTGATGTAAGAAGTCATTGAAGCTTCTGCCATGGGTATAAGAAATTTGAAACCATTTTTGTTAATAACCATTATTGAAACCAACACAGTAAACAAGAGACAGCTAACATCATTTAGCTCGCCTTTGTATTATTTTTGAAAAAATTCTACTCTAATTGTGCAAAAGAGTGTGGTGAAGCCTCAGCAGGGGTTTAAATAAGACAAAAAAGACAACATTTGTGGTAGCAAGCTAGGCTAGCTAGCTATTTAAACTTTCAAGTAGATGCCACTTAGGCTAGCTTGCTAGCTTCCATTTTTTGTGTGGGGTACTAACATGACAGCAAGTCTTTCCAAATGCTCAATTTAGGAAAATACAACTTAAGTTATATAACACTGGAGAAGCCTGTTGAAAAATATAGTTGTTGTTTTTTTGCTACAGTACTATGGTGTGCTACAGTCAGTAGCAATCCATAGATGTTGACAACCTAGCAGTGCCTGTACTCAAATGTCAATCAACTCGGCTGCCATGGGAGTCTCCCTGTCAGAAATTTGAAGCTTAAAGTTTTCACAAAAATAGTTTTTTTACTCTCTTTTGACATACACTGTATGAAAGCTTCAGTTTCATTTTATTTCCATCCACAAAATGTGTGGAGTATTCAAAATGTATTATGCAGTACGATTGTTGTAGTGCTAAAAGACCAAGGGAGCACAATGTCAGGTCTACTGTAGGAGGAAACTTGTTCATTATTTGGGACAGCTAAAGAAAAGTCTTAGAGCACATTTCAGTGGAAGAAACAACAAAGACAAGCCTTTAAGAGCATGACAGGCCTTGGTTTCTTTTCATTCCAAGAAGTGGTCTTTAATTACACCAGTTCATTTGTCGGAAAGTAAGTCAGTGCTATTGTTGAATAAAAATAATTTCCAAGTAAACACACATTGTTTAATCTTTAGGTCAAAAGTAGCTTTTTATATATTAATTGTTGGCTTGTTATTAAAAGTTGTATCACTGAGAGAGGCCAAATTTGATAAAGCCCCAGTATAATAGTAGCTTTTTAATAAATTGAAAGAAAAGGGAAGCCTAGATTGGAAAAGAGAAAGTCAACTCTGCAGCCAAAGCTGAGGAAAACCAGTGAAGAAATGAGCAAACTCACACTGAAAGAAGGAGAGATTTTGTTTCATTCTTCTCACTTCTGGATTTGGGGGGGAAATCAATTTGATCAAACTTATCGGGAAATTCAAGAGTGTCTTTATTGCAGCCAGCTTCTGCATTGGCAGCATTTATTATCACCATGCAAGGCGGACATCGAAGAAAACAATTCCGTTATTGATGACAGAGACGAAACGGACCCCTGTCAATATTATTAAGTTTCATGCATGCACTGTTTGCAGCAAAAAACAATGAAATATAAACAGGACGGTATTGAAGACAGTATCGACATTCCAAACACTTGATCTTATAAAAGGAGAAACTAAATAAGAAAAGATTGGCCCTTTTCCTCAGTCCTCTTTACTGTATATCTTCTCTTCCATAAATTCTGTAAGTGAAATTGGTCTGAATTTCATAAGGCCACTTTTTAGTAGATCCATAAGGATTTACTGGGAAGTTAGGGGCTAATATGTAAGAAAAAGTCAGAAAAAGTGATAAGATCAAAAAAGTTTCAGCAATGATGTGAAATTGGAGTTGGACTGGCAAATAAAGCAACGTTTACTTTTGCTCTGACAACACCACCGTTCTGGGTCCTGACTTCCAGACGGATATCAAATTTGTTACCGAATGGTGAAATGCTTTCATGATCCACTACCTCTGCTCAAATTGAATCTGGTCTGCTCCTTCCTCTGCCGATAATAAGGACGGGGGGGAAAATGTCTCAGGGTTTTTAAATTATAGAGATATAAATGTACACATTTACATCCAGGAATCGCAGGCGAAAACACATGTTTCATGAAACCCTTGATCATATCTATGGAGAATAACTTCTCCCACAGCTCCCATATAATCAGCCTGAACGGAGAGAGTAAATCTGAATCTTCTTAAGCATTCAGCATCACAGCATTTCTCTTACATTGTAATGAGTGTCATGGGGACTCATTTAGAAAAAAAAACACTGATGGAAATGTATTGATTTCAAGACAGAATCTGTGGGTTACACTGATTTTCTATAATAATGAACAAACGTGGACAAAAGTAATGTTAGATCCTGCTGTTAGGCTTTTTTTTCAACGTGACATTTATGGAAAGAATAACTTTATGTAGGTGTTTCTCTTTTTTTTGGAGTATCATGGTCAAATGTTTTTCACACAAGGATATTTTCTACAATTCTACAATTCACTTAGCAGACGCTTTTATCCAAAGCGACGATATTTGAAAGAATGATGTCCCCAAAAGAAATTCAATATGCAAGAGCCCAACTGATTAGACTTGGTTGTCGATGCATTATAAAGTAACATTTTCTCATATGTCTAAGAAAGCGGTGGAGTTACTTTTCATGGTCGTACCAATGCAGAAATGGTTGCAGGATCCGTAGGCAGTCTGGTTTTATTTTAGCTCTTAGATACAGATTATCGCCCCTGCTGTTTGTACATCGTGATTTTCCCCCCCTCTTAGTCAGTAGATTTAAAACATTCTACATTAGTCCATTAGTTTCAGCAAATGGTTAGAAAATCATTTTTCTAAAAGGGCCTCTTTTGGAGTACCACTGGATGGTTTTAATAATGCACAATTGGTGCAAGATCCAAAGGGAAAAGTGTAATGTCCACTAAATCAGCGTGATTAACCCAAATTGGGGAAATTTCCTCACGCTAAAACAGCATCAGTGTCATAAGTTACTTCAATCTGGCACTGAAGTAAATGATTATCAAACTTTTTATTGCATTAAAGACTGGAGGTCAAATATCTGACTATAAAGCAGGCCAACGCAAACCAATAACTATTTGTTCATACTATTTGGCGAGGTCTGAGTGTGACACTGTCGGATTCAGTGGGAGTCCTGGCCTGTTTCCTTGTCTGTACACAGTGCGGTTGTATCTTGTTTGCTGTACAGTACTGCTGTGGGTGATGATGTGGAACCCAGACTGGAGCGCTGGCCATGTTGTGTGTGCTGTCATCTCAGATGTGCACAGAACATTGAGGAGTCACAGATCACTACCCCTCAGGGAGATGGAGTTTGTGTGTGTGTGAGGAAGCAGGCAGTGTGTGTGTGTGTGTGTGTGTGTGTGTGTGTGTGTGTGTGTGTGTGTGTGTGTGTGTGTGTGTGTGTGTGTGTGTGTGTGTGTGTGTGTGCGTGCGCGCCAGAGAAAGAGAGAAAGAAGCTGGTTGTTATTTTACTTCTCACGTACTTCTCAGCTACCTCCTTCAATCTTGCTGTCCACAGCCTTGCTGGCACCATTACCTGACTGACTCAAGCCACAAGGGCTTCACCTGACCAACAAAATTCACATTAGCACATTATCTAACAACAGTTATTTGGAGGCTGCCAATATCAACGTGATAACACAGACTGTTAATGTCGCTATATGCATCCCTTGTGCCTGGCAGGCATTGTGGCTCTTAATTACAAACTTTCTTGGAGTATACTTTGTTGAAACTGAAAATTTATTCCAAAATCAACACCTCCTTTCCACTTAAGTAAGTGACTGGTGTCCATACAGTAGATCCCCAAATACACGGATGATGCCGTTGCTGTCCTACGCAAGGAAGTGCATTTCTTTACGGATGGAGAGAAAACTGATGGAGCCTACCTAATTTTGTCAGTTTTAACAAACGATTAAAGAGTTAAAACCAGATAAACAAGTTATTTTTTATCATAAAAACTCGCTTGACAATCAACATAAGCAACTGAATCGAGGGAAACGGTTTGTTAGCTAGTAAGCAGCCTTTTAGCTCAGCTAGCACACTGTCACAATCCAGCGCAAAAGTTACATTTTTTTAACGTATTGTACTTGAAGCACATTCAAGACCGGAATATTACGTAGGAAAGGAGTTTCGCAGGCACATCGGATATCACCGAGATTCCCATAGGAATGAATGGACTTCCGGTTGACTTGCTCTATACATATTCGTTCTGGGTGCTGACTTGAAAGCACTTTGTAAACGTCTGTTTTTAAAGGTGCTATATAAATAAAGTTATTATATACGTAAGTGGAAACGAGGAATAATGAACATTATGTTTACAATAACCCTGCATACATTACTGCTTTTTTATTTCTAAACGAAAGAAAAGGCTTTCAAATTAAGTAAAATAAAGATCAAGGTTAACACCACTGTCACCTATAGCATTTGTCAGCATTTTTGTATCAGGTTATTAAAGCTGCACTTTTCATATTTAAGCATTGCTTCGTCATCCTTTAGCTTATTGGGATGGTGAATTAGAGTTAGCTCATATCATCTACCCACTCAGCACCAAACAAATAGAGTTAGCGGCTAGCTAGTAGCACCAAGATGCAAAACAAGAAGAGTAAGTGGCCAACTGGTTGCACCTATAATGGCAAATAGAAAGATGTAGCATTCAGCTGGTTTTACCAAACAACACAGTTTTTGAAGCTAGCTGGCAGCACTAAAAGCCAAACAAAGTTAGCAGCTAGCTGTTGAAAGTAGTTGATAATTAAGCTGCTACTTTTTAAAACTATTTTTTTATAAACCTGATAAAACCAATGATAATAGAAGATGACATTGGAATTACAATCACCAGGTTGCAAAAAAAACAACATCAATCTAAATTAATTCTAATGTTGATCTGTGTTTGCTGAATATGATAAAAGGCAGTTTGCCAACCCTTTAGCAAAGTTTCCAAGGCAATAGTTTGTCCATTTTGCAGAAGTGATTACTTGACTGCCAGCAATATACCTTTAATATACGTTTCACACTTTCCTATTCTGGCCGGTTAGTGATGTCACTTCCTGTGAGTTCGCCTTAATGATGTTGTAGGTGTCAGCATCATGACTGATTTTTCTTTTCTGGGCATTTGTCTTTAATATTAATTTGGGTCTCTGCCAGTCTCCATGACATGACATGTCACTGAGCATCACAATCTGACCGCTAACTGCTGTCAGGCGAGTTAAAGTCCGCTGAGCAACAGTTAATGGTTGGTAAAATCTATATTTACAGCTCTGATTGTGTGGGTTTGTGTGTCTCTCTGGGTCAGAGTGTTTAATTCATTGTAATGGAATAGCAGAATAAAGAAATGTGTGATTGCTTGGGGAGCTTTTAAGAATCAACAAGTCCTCATTAGCAAACAGGGTGCATAGCATATTACGTACTGAACCAGTGGCATGAAAAGAATTTTCCATCTGCCTCTGCCTGTCCATCCGCATGTCTTTCACACAAACAGAAACACGCCCGTCTACAATAAAAATCAGGCAGTGATGGCTTTTACATCACTGCGAACACGAGATATGACTAATCACGATTATACGCGAGTCGTCTATTCCAGGCCGAGCGAGCCTATCGCTGCATAATCAGGGGGAAAAGGAGAGAGCGAGAGAGCGAGAGAAACTCCTGTCACCAGATATTCGGGTGGAACCTAATATTTGCATAACTGTGTGTCAGATAAGGGAGGGAACCATTATAGCGTGGCACAGCCATAACCAGGGGGCAAAAAAGAGAGCAAGGCATTATGGGGGCTGATTGGGGATGGTGTGTGTGGCGATTCCATTAAAGATGGAGAGGAGATGCAGGGGATTTAGAATTTGCTGGGAACAAGTGTGTTAGACTTTTCATGCACTAACATTGAAAGTACTGTATCTGGCTTTACTGTATGTACTGTAAGTAATTAATCGTTTATGCGGGAGCTTGTACAGATTTTGTTCAACTGGCACACTGACTAATGTTGACGTGACATGAAGTAGTTTGTGCAAAAACATATTTTTAGCATCTCTTTACAGTTTCTGTCTCCACTTATCTCATTTAATTATAAACATTATTGTATCATACATTTATAACATAACTGTTAAGCCCCTTACAACGTTGTGTTTAAGGACATCTAGCTTATTCATTGTGTTAAAGTGCCATGTTGTGGTGTTTCTGTAATTCGCTTTGTATTTACCTTACATTTCCCGTAATGAAAACCGAAAGTAAAAGAGCAGGACAAGAGCCAGAAGGTCGGCTGCAGCACGACCTGTAGCTCTGTAGGTTTACATATTTCTTCTTAGTCCCACATGCTAATGCAATGTCTGTAAGAATGTTGTTTTGTATGCCTGTAAATGTACGCTTTTTTTTTATTCAATCAAGTTGCGTATACTAATTACTAAGCTAGCGCTAATTTTGCCATTCAGTCGTTCTGACATGCTATATGCTATCGCTGAATGACTACATTAGATTGCACTGTCAACCATCTTATTGTTTGTGTTAAAAAGGTCATTTTTGTTTCGTTTTCAGTTTAACAAAAAGGAAAACCTCAGTAAACTTCAGCAAGGTTGTTGTGGAGTTTCTTGGGGAGTGTGTCGCTGGTTGGATAGTTAGCTTCAGCAGATAGCGAGGCATAGTTAAGTAATAGAATTAAATAAAGGAGAGGAAATATTAATGTCCTATGCTTCATTCTCTATAGACTCTAATATGTGTCCATTTCCAAAAGCCAGAGTAAAAAAAAAGCAACAAAGGAAATTTGCTATATTAAAATGCCACATTTACCACAAATAATGTCTTTGACAGATTGTGTGTCTGCTTTACAGTTTCTCTGCCTAAGGTCCGATTAGTATTGGCTGATAGAATTCAGCAGGCTTTGGCTGTATGCAGGAAAACTGTCAGTGTGGAGCGCAAAAGGAACATCAGCACCTTGTTGTGGTTGATCAAAACCAGCTTCATTCACATTCTCAAGTTGCTACGAGCACTGTAAACAATGGCAACACATGAAAAGGAAGAATTATTGGTTGGAGGTCATTTATCGCTGTCTGCTATAGCTACACTGGAAGCACGAAAAGTTGGCGTTCTTCCCAGAGGCTCTATCATCATATACGAAGGCCAATGGATTCCGAGTTTGATTTGGTTTGAACATAAGTGAGCAGACAAACAGCTAATTAGATTTCACATGATGTCAGGGGGGAAATGCCACCCCAGCCCAACCCTTGTGAACGCCCCTGCATTAATGACATTAATCCTGTCTCGCTTGCCGGAAACGACCAAAAAAGACAAAGTGGCGTATGCATACAGTTGATAGCATTGTATTGAATACTTTCCCCGCATAATAATCATAATCCCCTTAAGTCATTCTGGTTATGTATGAGTGTTTTATGCTGAAAAGCTGATCATCACTTTGCTTTTGAATCCCTGAATGGCTTTAATATTTAAAAAAGTTCTCCTGCAACTAACTTTTTAGGGGTCTGTCACAGCAAATGAATGTCGTGGAGAATTATCAACACAGGCAGCTTTCGGCATGTCACCTCCTCTCTCTGTATGCAGGCACATGATTCTGTCTAGACAATGGCAGACAGGCAGCTGCCTCCGAGCGCACAAACACAGAGTCACATGGACAAGCAGGCTCTCGCTTGAAGAAAAAAAAAGCATCCTGTCCCTTTCTTTCTGTTACTTTGTAGGACCGAAACTAATAGAAAATTGTGCCCCGCTTATCAATCAAACTGCTGAGACACAAAATCAATAAGCAAAAAGGGAATCTGACATGTATGTAAAATCGAAGCAGCGTAGATGTCCCATGATGTCCCAGAGAGACGGCTACATGTTGACCCAAATCTCCTCTGACAAGCGTTCACTGCTGCCACTTTCACACTCACCCCAGCACCTTAAACCAGATAACCAGCAGGTTGCATTCTTAATATCCCTCTTTTTCTACTTCTGTCTCTCCTCATTACCATCCTTCACCACATCCTGACACTTCCTTTTCCCTCCTCCATTTCTCTCCGTTTTATTTTTAAAACTTTCCTTCCACATTAACATTTCCCCGCATCCCAACATGGCGCACCGAACATGGCATTTGAGACACACCAACACAAAGGCGGAGAGAGGGAGGGAGAGCGCAAACAATTATTAATGAGACAAAATTTTCGCTGTTGTTTTGTTGTGCCGACAACAAAGCGAGGGGATAAAAGGGCAAAGAGAAACATCTGGAAAAGTCTGATGAGGGGGCTTTCAAGTGGGACAGGAAGCTCTTCTGCCTTGCGGGCATATTAACAACAAATGCTTTTTTTTAAAACATCTCAGAGAAAGACGTTTTCTTATTAAACAGGGAGGGCGCTTTCACTTTCACTTTTAACCAGAAAACAATCAAAGAGAAATCACAGCTTTGGAACAATCTGGGCCTATATTTAGAGAATGGAATGAATCCACGGGCACAGGCAGTAATCAGATAATTAGGAAAGCAAATTAAAATAGACAGATACAGTCTGCCTGCTGTAGGGCATTTCTAATATCTGTCTTTTACTATATTTCTTATTCTCTTTACGCATTGCACTGTTCTCTTGCTACTTTATATTTTTTCCATCAATACCAAAGTATTTTTTAAGCAGCACTTTCTTTGTGTATTACAGGGGCAAAAATGAGATATCTTTGTAATTTGTTGATGGTGAACAAGTTGGTTTTAGGGCTGCACGGTGGTGCAGTGGTTAGCGCTGGAGGTTCTTGGTATGAATCCCCGTCAGACAGGGCCTCTCTGTGTGGAGTTCGCGTGTTCTCCCCGTGCATGCAGAGGTTCTCTCCGGGTACTGCGGCTTCCTCCCTCAGTCCAAAGACATGCTTGTTAAGTTAATTGGTGACTTCAGAATTACCCGTAGGTTGTCTGTCTCTACTGTATATGTCAGCCCTGTGATGGACTGGCAATCAGTCAAGGGTGTACCCCGCCTCTCGCGATCCTGCCCCCCACGACCCTGAATGGGAAAAGCGGTATAGATAGTGAACGCATGTATGGAAGTTGGTTTTAAGAGGCATTTAGGTAGGTCCCTAACCCGCAATTTCCACATACAGTACTCTGTGCGCGCCGCGGTCCGTCAGCGCCACGCACTATGCCGTAGTTCGCTGCCACTCTAGTCAATCATTGTGTTTCCGATGTGAGCTTCGCGGTCCGTCTCCGGAGCGTGCCACCAGCGCCACTACGCTCTGCTCCGTTTCAAATACGCTGCGAGTCTATTTTCGACGTACGCTGCAGGCACGCGTCAAGCTGGACAGAATATGACAACCCTGATAATGTTTGATATTTTTTATGATTCATTTTTTTAACCAAGGAAAATGCAAATTTGTGGTATGCATAAAAAAAGACTTAGTAAAGTTTTATCACATAACTTCAAACAGAAATGTATTTTTGAGAGCGTAACAAAGAGAGAGAGTCTTCCTTGATTATTTCTAGCAAAAAATCAGACATAATCCCCTAAAATACACATGTTATGTTAAAATACTAACTACTCACCAAAGATAATGCAAATGTGTGACATTTTGGAGATATATGTGTACAGAGACAAATCAAAGGTCAATATTAAACTGATTTATACATTAATGGGTTGTTAAGAGCAGTTTGAAAGCCAAAAGATTGTACTCCTATTGCTGATCAAAGCTAAATTCTCTGATTCACCAAAACAAGCCTGGATTCTTACTAATGGGCTGTTTTATTCTTGTCTTCGGCCCATGGCGTTATTTGCTCCGTTGTGTGTCAAAGTCAAAGGGTCAAAACTCGCAGCTTGTAGCTCCGGGCTGGACGTTAAGATCTGCAGTATGGCATAAAGTCTCCCCTCTAGCTTCTTACTCAGTGGCATAGACCCAGTCTTTCATTGTGAGACGTCCATCATCAGAATCTCTCTCCATGACCAGCTTTGATGTTACTGTCAAGCATCACGAAATCCGTGACTTGTTTGGTCATTCACTCCTTAGCCAGTGGCCTACAACTGAATCCCATACAAAGATATTTTTTTTTTCCAATTTTCTGGCCTTTTCAATCTATGTCAACATTAAGTGAAAACATGGAAGTGGAGACATTTTCAGCATCTGTCTTTTCTTATTCATGATTGCTGAAGATTTTTCCTCTTGATATGATGCAGAGCGCTCACCATTTACTCCATCTTTACTCTCAAAAGCAGCACCCCCAGCACCTGCACTTTATATTCATATAGCTGAAATATTTCTCGATGATGTCAACAACGTTAAGGGTCTTACACTTGCAGATTTATTAGCCAATTCTGGCAAACTCAAACTCCTAAATTAAGATGTAAAAAAAACACTGTATATTGCTGTTTTTTAATAAGCAGCAATCAAAGTTAGAGTCCCCATCAAATCAAAGAAAAGACATTGAAGTTTTCTTTATTTTCACATGTCTTCTGTTGTCACCTGTGTGCTAATATTCCGTAAACAATTACGAGGTGATTTTAAAGGAATTCTGAATAATAAAGGGCTTGGCATTCATTCAAAAAATGTTGATGAGTCATTCTGCTTTTGGGGGTGTTTACTTATTTAGTACCCAATGAAAACACGTTCTTGAATTTTAATGTCCCTCCCATATGTCTCTGTGTTTGAATGTTATCACATTCAGCACTATTGGGTATTGTGTAAAACAGTTAACACTCACATTAAATGCACATGAATAAGGAATAGAAAAAAAACATTCAAAAGTTTTTTGCACGACTTTAGCTTCATGTTCTTGTCAATCCCAGCTGACCTGCATGTACAGCAGAAACGTACTATGACGAACAGAAAAACCAAAATACAAATTGCACATTGTTATGTGAGCATCAGTCAAAGAGAGGCAGATGACTCCTAGCTATAAGCTACTAGCAGACTTAAGCTAGCTAGATAGCACATATAGCCAAAAATATCTAATTGAGAAAAAAACATAATATATCTGTTAAAAAATATATTTTGTGTCACAATATATCACACAAAGTTGTTTTTACACAGAGAAAGATATTACCAATTATTATTTAACCCAGTAACTCTGCCAAGAATGGCGTTAGCTTGAACGCAAGCTACTATATGACCTTTTAAGTACATGTAGGGTGACCATACGTCCCGTTTTGACCGCGACTGTCCCATTTTCAAGTTCAGTCCCCACATATATCTATAAAACACTAATCTGTCCAAGTTTTGAACAGTCCCTTTTATGGGTTTCACCAACCAAAACAATACACCATGCTTGCGACACTGATTTGTCTTTATATATGTCAATCAATGTCGTTGCCAAGGCTGTTACTAATGCACCGTCAAAGTTCAATACTGATTTGTCAATAAATCTTAAGGTTGTGGCTGTCGCTAAGCTAGCCTAGCTTATCATGCTAACAGGACCTGCTGTGTTACGACAAGAAGGCAAGCTGTCATACTGAAAAGGAAGTCAGTGTTTTCCAAAAGAACTCCAGGAGAGTTACAGCTTCTTTTGAAAAGTACCATCCAATGACTATGCTGCATTTTGCACACACTGCACGGTGGAAATTCCAACATAAATAGCCATATTACAACAAGCAAACACAAACGGTGGGTACAAGTTGGAAGTAGCACTGTTACGATCTACTTCAGTGAAACAAACACTGCTGACAGCCGACTTAAACTGCTCAGGAGGAAACCTTTACCTACCTCCTTGTGTGATCAGTGCAGGTCACTGATCTGTGTATCTATGCATGTGGGTTTGCAGTAAAATTAAAGAGTCCCATTTTGGAGGTCTGAAAATACAGTCACCCAACTTTTAAGATAACTTTCAGACGCAGTTTGGTTGACAAATAGCTACTCAGAAATAATGGAAACCCTTACATTTCGACAGTGGTATGTTAATGAAAATAAGACTGCATTACCAAAATGGTTGTTTCCATCAGCAATATGAGTTGGTCCACTTTCAAAACGAAACTATTTGAATACTGTATTAACAAAGAATAGATAAAATGTTGGGTACAGACCAATTTGCTGTGTCCCATCTATTTCCTACATACTAATTTCACAGAGGATAAAGTTCATACTACATTCATCAGTGTTGCTCTTCACCTCTCGTCTCATTTCCATCACATACTTTCCACACACAGTGCATGCATCATAAAAGTGTACTCTATTTACCGCTCCTATGTTGACATTTGAGAATTGACCTTTGAAATCCAACGGTCGCGTGGGCAGGGACCAGGGATGGCATTAATAAGGGAATTTGGCGCACAGTGTCGATTTAAAAGTCCATTAACTTTGCAGAGCTCTCTGCATACCAACTCTGCTCTGTGTTTTTCCCCAGTCTACTGCAGCTAATTGCCATTCTGGGTAAGGATGGCTATAAAAGTTCCCGTTTAGCCATGCACAGAGGTTCCTAGGTGCACCTTGTGGTGTATGAGACAATATAACCCTTTCTCCAAATAAATAAGATAAAGGGGGAAAAACGGGTCCACAGGGGCCCTGATTTTGCATGCTGAGCGGAATAGTTAGTAACAGATGTTATGTAGAAGTAAATTCCTGATCCCCCCCTGTGCAATGAGCATGTTTTGTCTCTAAAGATCCCAACAAATCATCAGCAGAGCGAGGGGTGGAGTGGTGACAGGGTAAAATAAATTCACAAACAAAAAATAATGATGGAGACGATTAAAAGTCTTTTCTGCTCGTTGCTAAGGGAAAAATATTTCATTATTGACTTAAAACTTTTTTGCTTTGATCTTAAAAGCCTATAAAGGGGATCTGTGTTTGGTGGAAGTTGGTTTTGTCTGTGTATTTATTTTACAAACGTTCATCTCACATATGTACCGCTTAACATTTTGAAATTGAACTCTTTTTCAGCTTTCTTATAATGTGGCCTTCTTTTTAATCACTGTTTCTCTTTAAACTGTTTTCTCTTGTTTGTTTTGCAAGTCTTCATTCAACTGGACTAAATGGTTGCACCGCAAAGCAAGTTTGAGTCACATTTCTTTCATAGTTGGGTAAGGAGAGTCTTTGTGCATCACACTGTGGAGTATAACTCCACCAGGCATTTTTATAATGCTCTGTGATATCTTGGCACCTTTGACATGTCATTATGTTGTGAGGGTACAGTCACAAGGATAGGTTCTATATGTATTTCATTGTCTTTGTAATGGTTTTGTTTGCATGTGTCAAAAAGCCAGTTTTTCAACTTACTTAAAGGAGCAATATGTAACTCTGACACCTAGCGTTTAAAGTTGGTACTGCAGTCCAAATTTCAACCATTAAGCTGTCTTCCCCCACCCCCTCCTTCCAAGAGTCGAGGTGCACCCAGGTTGCCATGTTGCGGACAATGAAGCTTCGGTGTTTAGCCAGCTCTTCAACCTGAAACCTTTCTGCGTTCTAACTAATCCCCATTTTTAAAAGCATCTCCAATATTTATACTAGTTTTACCACGTTTCTGGTTGTGGAGCTTTTAAAAAAAAATTGAATTTTTCAGTTGGGTAGAAAAACTTCTATCTGAACCAGTTTGCTTGTCTGCTTCCACCACTGCAACACCTGTTGGTTTGCCGTAACAACTGGTCTTGTACTAACTCTCTGATGTACGTCGCTTTGGATAAAAGCGTCTGCTAAGTGAATTGTAGAATTGTCTCGTATCTTGCAAACCGAGGGGCGTCTAAAACGGCCATGTGGGACGCCTTAAAACTGCCTCCCTTTTCTGATCAAAACAAAAACAGACTATTCCAGAATGGAATTGAAACTTAGGAGGAGGACATACTGGCTGCTGCATTGTTGTCAGGAACAAGTGAGGCTCAGCAGGGACAAGACATCTTATAACTTATTTCTATAGTAATTAACAGGTTTCCTTCACCATGCACTAATAAGGTCAAGCTGAAAATACATGATGTATATAGGGGATATGGTGCTATCCATGGTACTGAAAATGCATCTACCACTAAGTCATGTTCAAGATGTGACAATGCTCTTCAATGCTCTGTGTGTATTTGAATTAGCATGTTCTACAATTGCTCGTCGATTAGGTGTGTCTCTGTGTGTTTTTCTGTGTTTTTGTGCTCATCTGAGACCTCTCCA
The DNA here is from genome assembly GCA_020745685.1 of Tautogolabrus adspersus. Classification (NCBI taxonomy): domain Eukaryota; kingdom Metazoa; phylum Chordata; class Actinopteri; order Labriformes; family Labridae; genus Tautogolabrus; species Tautogolabrus adspersus. The sequence goes on along the minus strand of CM036556.1, from coordinate 8,204,137 downwards.
GATCCTCCTGTCTTTGTGTTTGCCCTGAGGGCTCCCCTTCATTTCGCCTTCACTGAGGGGAAGCCATGTGTAAAGATGCAGCTCACCCCATTCCCACAACGAAACACAACAACACAAAGAGCGAACACTGGCTTCCACTTCCGTGCACTCAGCTCTATTACATGTCAAACCACGCCGAGTCACGAAAAAGCCTGCAAAACACTCTGAGGATGAAGACGTGACATATGTTGTTTCCAGTAATTCTCTGCTGTCAGGTAGGAGCCTTGTAACTCTGATTGTGTTTTAACTCAAGCAGAATATCCTGAGGATAGCTGAAATATAATTTTCCTTTTTGGAAAATAAAAAACTATGAAAAAACAGTCAGATGTTTATTTCTAAGAATAAAGCTATTTTCCTGGAAGTCGTTATGGCAACTGCCAGCATTAAATTTCCCCCACCAGGAAACTTTTTCTCCGTATTCCGCCAAGCTTTTTGGTATCTTTTTTCCATCAGCAGCAGATGTTTGTGAATCCACACAGATATCTGAATGACAAACCCTGTTTCCACACACACACAAAAAAAACCAAGCAAATGAATGAACTACTTCCAAACATCATCGCAGTACCCTGTGTGTGTTTTGGAACTGATAGTATTTTCTATGGAAAATGAAGATCTACAGGGGACTTTTGTGACAGAGAGGATGTGGGCCATAAAGAAACAGGAACACAAAAAGGGGACTGAGCTGATCAACACAGGCTCACCATGAAGACTGAGGATGTCTCATAGTTAGCAGCGTCTGTGACTGTGAGCCAAGTCAGTCGAAGCAAAAATGGCTGTATTTTGGTCTTTCTTTTCCCTTCAAATGGAGTGTGGTTTTACCACGTTAAAGCGTCTTCCGCCAGTTCTCTCAATGTAAAAACACACAGTGACAAAAGTGAAAAGTAATTGGACTACCGCAGGGAGTTTTTGATAGTTCTTCTTCCTTCCGAGCGCATCTGCTGCAGTGAGCATAAGTTTCCTTAAGATGAATAAACCTTTAGAAGCAAAGGGAGCAGTGAATAAACATCTCTGAAAAAGTCATTCTTTCTGAATGATACAGTGTCAGACCATCATAAATAGAAATGTTTAAAATGCATTAATATGGGACCTAATCTCTCATTTTTTAGAACCATGTTTGCACCAATACTGGGTTTTCCAAGCAGTGGTATGTGGACCCCAGAGGATACCTTCTGCAGCTGCCCAGGGATACGTTGAAAGATAATGGAGTAACTCAACCTATTCTACACACTTATACATACCTGAAGCTTTGATTAAAAAAAGGCAAATATTGACTTTTTCGTGTCATGACAGCAACCAGAGGCTAACTGCACAATACATTTCCACTTCTTCCTAAGATCTTGGGATTAATGAAGTAATGGCAACAATTTAAGTGTTAAAGTGAAAGTAATGGAGATTTTGAATAAATGGCTGTATTGCAAATACAGGGGGAAAAAGGTTAACTCATCCCAGTTAGTCAAAGGTTGAAATGCTAAGCTAACGCTAATAAAAACTTAGGGATAAGTTGTTGATATACAAAAATTTGACTAAAGAAATTAATATACTATGAACAAGTATGCTAACCTTAATTGATAAACAAAGTAGTTAGCGATTAAGTATGCTTAAAACGTTAACTAGAAATAATTAAGAACAGAAATAACTTGCCTAAATATTCAGCTTAAAGTAATGGATAAACATTGTTTGCATAATGTTATTGTTACAATACTAGCTAAATGTAATGTATAATCAGTTGTAGTGATTAGCTAAAAGTAAAGCCCAAATAGTAACCTTAAGTTTAAACCTGAAACAGCTAGCAAGAGCAAATGCTAAAATGGGTAGCTAAAAGTAATGGCTGTCAGATAAAAGACCTACTGAAACATAATGCCAAAAGCAGTTTGTCAAAAGGGGAAAAAGCTAAAAGTAATTGATAAACAGGTAACAGGGCTAGCTGCTAGCTACAGGCATTAATCAGATGACTACCATTGAGTACCAGCCCAATTTGTAGTAGCCTAGCAAAAGAGTGCAAACTTGGCCAAACCGACTAAAACAACAAACTGTTCCACTGTAGAAGCTGTAAAAGGGATTTTGGGGTATGTCAGAAGAAAAATGATAAAACCACTGCCATAGTATATGTTTCCTTATATGCTCAACAGTATTCAGTAACACATATTGAAAATGCTCATTAGCCCAGTTTCCACCAAGCGGTCTGGTTTGGTTCAGTTTAGTTAGGGAAGGTCTGGTACAGTAAACCCGGATCTTGCTTGCTTTTCAGCAGCCAACCGTGCCCTTACTTGATAAGCAGAGTGTAACCACATCAGCTACGTAATAGCGGACCAAACTGAACCGCCTGGTGGAAACTGAGCTATTCAGTGCATTCATGCAGTTGACTTCCTGCACCGGCTATGTACTTTTATTGGCTTCCATCATACTCTTTAATTTGGACATCATGCTGTCTGGAGGATTAGAATCAAAGAGTGAAGATGGGGAGAAGAGATTGATGTGTGGGGGCTTCAGACAGAAATGGTTAAAGGTTTAGAGATGAATGCAGCTACAGAGAAGGGGGAGGAAACGTAAGGGAGGGGGAGAGAGACAGAGAAAGAGACTGAGTAATGGGGGGAAACCTGCCGATAACTGATAGAAACACGGTGAGGCCTCCGCTGTCATCGGGAGCCAATTTAAACCTCACACATCCATTAATCCCATTGCTGTGATAACCGAACCATAGCCCCCTCTTCTCCTTCTTTCTCCCCACTTCTTCCCCTCTTTCCCTTATTGACAGATGGGGTGCAACACGCAGTGAGCCAAGAGGGTCCTGATAACAAGGCTCTCATATCAAGTTGCTCCATTATTGAGATGCAGGGAGGCATCAAGATCGCTGGCTTTCTTGTCTGAGTTTGTCACTGTCTCAGATTCGTGGCACGATGCGGAGCGGGGGACAAGAGGGTGGGGAATGGAGGATACTTAAGAGAAAACAAAGGAACTCAAGTGCTGCTGAGACAACATTTTTCAGGGCTCAAGAGATGATCCTGGAGTGGTGAAATGTTGAAGGGTTTTTACAAAGTCTTGTTTTAGACATACAGTGTTTTATTTGCTTCTTCAGAGAGCTTGGTGGGTGGCAAGATCGGGTAAGGGATAAATATCACATTCAGTCATAAAGTGAAAAATCTGTGGCTTGAATTATTTATTCCTGGATTTCAGGGAGGAACAGTAAGAGACACACAGCACAGAAAAGAGAGTGAGAGGACTGAAGGGAAGGCTAGAATCTCTTGACAATAACGCAAGAAACCGACGCCATTTGTCATCTAGTGCGATGGAAGTGATTTCACTTGCAGTTGACCTTTGTTTTACATGTCCCCTAAGCCAGTGTCAGAACATTTATCAATGTGAACCAGGAGCTTGGGGCTAAAAACAGCACTGTTCAAACCTAGAACTTGCCTCTTTGGAGATGCTAACATTTGCCAGCATTTAAAGTAAAGGTACGTGTTTAAAGACGCCTCTATTTGTCCTGAGTTACCAGGTGGTTGCTATGGAAATCAAGCTTGCATTTCAAAGTATTCTTTTTTTCTTTCCCACCTCGCTTGCTTTGATGATCGAGGGAGCATCACAAGAAAGTGCAGATCATCCAGAATTGCATTGTGGATGTAATGGCAGCTTTGTTCCTTGAGAAGGCACATTTAGAAGGGATTAGTTGTGTGCAGACAGGATCCCCCTCCCACAAGTCTTTGATGCCTAATGATGGGCGGGCGTTTGGATTGATCTGGCACTGTGTGGGCCAGATGAAAGGGGAGTTTTAGACAGGGATCGGCTGCTTTCCTCTAGAGGTCTCTCCTCTATTCTCCACCTATCCATCCACATCTCCGCTGTGGATCTACCTTTCACTCCTGATGTATAAAAAGGTGTGATGATTATCATCCATCAACTATGAGTTCCTCAAGGATTTGCATATTTTTACTGTGATTGTTGTGGCCTAAAATGTCAGATTTTGCAGCAGCTTTTTAAAAGTTGCAACACAATGTTGCAATGTTTTGAGCCTAACACATTACACTATTGGCAACTCGAACAAACACTTAAATAAAAGCCATCTATTGGCTGTGCAAGCTGTGTATATTCTGATTTCACTTCTAGTTCATCGCTGTGTTAAGATTAAGCAGCAACCTCTCTGCTTTTAAAAAGTGAAGTTAATTGGAAGTGCAAAAAACGGTAGTTCCTGAAGTGTCCACTTAATGCTGGCTACAAAGCCCTGGAAGACACATACACACCTCGTCAAAAAAGCAACATTTTCAGCAGAAATTAACATATTTAAAGGTACAAATGGTAAAATGGTAAATGGACTTGAGCTTATATAGCGCTTTTCTAGTCTTCAGACTACTCAAAGCGCTTTTACACCGCATGTCACACCTACCCATACACCCCCATTCACACACTGATGGCAGTGACTGCTATGTAGTGAGACCATCAGAAGTAACTAATCCCATTCATACACATTCATACGCAGCAGACGAAGCAGCGGGAGCAATTCGGGGTTAAGTGTCTTGCCCAAGGACACATCGGACATGTTGCTCACAGGAGCTGGGGATCGAACCCTCGACCTTCCGGTTGAGAGACGATGACTCTACCAACTGAGCCACAGCCGCCCCAAACAGTACAGTATGTAGAATTGCATGCTAATGTTTACATTAAAATATCTAACTTAAATTTAAAATGGACTAAACCCATGTTATATATATTTTTTAGCTGAGTACTTACATCACCTCAAATATTTCCAAAAGTTATCAAAGCCAGAGAAATCCGTAACTTTATAGTTGTAACGGACGTGTCTTGTAGGCGGCCACCATGATGAGCCGCCACGATAGACAGGAAATGTTGATCGTTGTCAAGGAAACACCGGATGTTACGTCAAAGACCGCTGCATAAGCTAGCGCTAGCTGCTACTGAAAGCTGCCGTTCTGTCGCTGTATGTGCTGCTGTGATATAAAACGTAATGTAAATTATACTTGGATACATCGTCAGTACACATATTGTCCTTCTCAGGTCAGTTTCGCCCATTCATATTGTTTCATTCGTTTTTACTCCCATAATACACCGCAAGCCTCGACGTCATCTTTTGTTATTGTTTTGATTGAGAGCCCCCTAGCGGCGGATTTTACAAACTGTACGTTTAAGTCTAGTTCTAAAAATGAATTTGGAATCAATAACTCATGTCCTTATTGGTTCACAATGTACAGTCGGTGAATTAGGCGCATTGTACCTGTTTGCATGGAGGCTTAAGGCCCGCCTCAGCTTTAGCTCTTTGCCTGTTACTAGGTCGACCAAAAGTTACTTTGAGACAACATTTTATAAATGAACCCTGCACTTGTTGAGCTTCAATACTTTGCTTCAGAAACCAATGTGTGTTGGGGCACCGGATAGACAAGTGGTTATATCGCATGCCCCATGCACGGAGGTTATGTTCCTCATTGCAGCGGGCGTGGGTTTGAATCCGACCTCGTCCCTTTGCTGCATGCCATCCCCCACTCTCTCTTTTATACAGTCTATTGTAAGGTTGCTGAATAATATGCATAAATTCCTAAAAAAAAAGTTAAGTATATATTGTGGCACACTCAATTAGCAGCGGACGTGCGCGTTACAACACTAATGTGTGCAGAGGTGACGCTACATGGTATTTATTACTTCTATGCATTGCATTTGACACGAGGACAAAAAATGGTTCTGATTGTAGAAAATGATCAGTGATCGAACAAGTCACGCAGAATTCCAAAAGTAATTGAATTTGCTTAAATTGTTGAGATTGTGACTTCCTGGGGGAGTGAAAAATGGACATCAATCCAAATAGGAAAAAAATCGACTAGACTACCAGTTTTTGCTTCATTAAAAGGTACTTTAAAAGCATCACTATTTGTTGACATACTCTCCCATTTATTGCTCAGTTTGCCCCCAAAATCCTTACATTGCTCTTACCTTCATCTCTTCCCCCCCTTCTTCTGTTCCTCATTTGTTCTTCGGGCCTCATTTGAATAAAATATCCTGGGAATTTCCCCCATTCAATTAACCGTTCAGGTCATGTTCAAGCTCCTGCTCCCTCTGCTTACTCTCGCTCCTCTCCCTCTCCGCCGTTCTCTTGATCATCCTCTCTCTGCGGGAAATTATATGCTTCTAATCCATCAATTAAGGATATCAGTGCATCACTTCTCTGCCCCATTAGGGGCTGTGACATCGTATGACTAAGTATATAACCCTTCCACTCGCCTGAGCTTGAGCTAATATCAAATCCAATGTGCTCTTCTCGCTCTCTGTCTCCGGCTTCACACCTTGACATGGCAATGTCAGGGCATCTTTGGGGATGCATGTCAAAGTTGTCATCTTGTCTACTATTTGAAACCCCAATTTGTAGGTCTGGAAATGTTGAGGATTATGTTTTTCCTGAGTGGGAGAGAAGTCAGAAGTAGCTTTGCCAAAACATTTTTCCCTCAAAGTGGTTTGAAGATGTACATGAGATCCTTTCAGAGTAATTAATGTACAGTCTACCTCTTTCAAAGCCTTCAAAAGCAGAAAAAGCTCAATGGTTGTCTCGTAGATAAATAAATAACCAACTTTACTAATTTATTAGTTAAGAGCAGAAGAAGATTAATCTTGCAATTAATTACAAAGCCCCAAAACAGAGCCCCAAACTAATAAGGTCACTGCTCCCTTTTCCAAATATCAAGATACAAGTCTTGTCAAAGTATTCAAGTTTGTAGTTTTTCAGAAATGATAAGTGCTGTTAATATGTTGAACATACGAGCTAGGGAAATTACCAATGCAGATGTCTGTTCTTCATCCTCGATGATTGTAGGATAACACCGTTGAAAATAATGAGGTCTTGTTTACTAATGTTTACAGGCAAAAAGGCTTTGATTCCTGTAAAAGTTGCCCCAAAAGTTTACACGCTGCAGCCAAAGGTGAAACAGTGTCGATGGATTTGTAAAACATTGCAGATAATAAGTGCATCACTCTCCGGCTTTGGAAGAAAAGATGGAGAGGCAGGGGATTCATCTGATCTAACAGAGACCGACTTTGTTGTGTTACGCTGGTAAAAGATTCATGTGCCGCTGAGTTGGATGAGTATTTGCAGAGACATTTTTGATTGAATTTTGTGTGATCCACTACTTGTGCGTCACTGCACGCCCATTTGGATCACACAAACAAATCACCCGTTCTGCTGTCTGCCGTCAAAAAAAATCTTAAATACATAAACTCACCCGAGGGAATGGAGCACAAAGCGTTCCACTCGCTGCCGAGAAGGGGCCATCAATATTTCACGGCTTTAGCCCAGCCCTTAGGTGAGCACGCCAGCCCGGCAGACTGTGTGCTAATTGAAAAGGAAAGGGCTACACTGATTGTGTGAGGCCAGTCCTTTGAAGTGGGCCTCCTCCTTTTTAAATGTTTAACTAGCGCCTGTCTGAGTCCTTCCGCCTTCAAAGTCGCCGCCGCCTCTCAATGAGGGCAGAAACACCTAGCTAGCTTCTCAGAGAGGACTCGGCTTTGTGTTATCAGCAAGAATAAAACAACTCAATTCTTGGCTTTTTGTATTCAGAAAGGCATGCAAGTGCCTTGTAATGAACTAAATAATTCATAATTCATATTGTTGGAGCATGCCATCTACTGGGACAGATTAAGTCAATGATATGTGGGCAATGGGTGATTGTAAGATGGGGGAAGGGATGGGGAAGCAGCTGTGCATAGCAGTACAGCACCTCTGGGTAAAATACACAGAATTAGCACAAAGAATGGGAGTATCCGTCAAAGAATACATAATAAGGTACAAAGAACTGTACAGAGACTGAAATCTATCACAGGTCAGAGATCAGGGAATTACTGCTTCCTACGTTTTAACTGTTAATTGTGTACAATATGTGAGAAACTCAGAGGAAACTATTTGATTTAAATTAGATAATTCAGCCCATGATTTCATAGTTTATACAGTATTCACTATGTGTCTTGAATGTTGACATTAAAAGACAAGAAGTGATACACAATGTAGCCTATATGGAAATTCCCACTATGGGATCTGGATCACTCACTCGGTTAAATTTGTGTCTATGATTAACTTTTATCTTGAGAAACCCCTTGGATTGCTTTTATCCAATCAGGACTTTTAAGTAAAAGTAGAATGTAAATGTTCTTTAATTGTCATTCCTTTGATACAGTCAAACCTCTTTTACAATACCTGCTCATTTACCCATTGCGAATGAATCCTCAACAAGCTACAGCTAAAAAGCTAGGTTAACAAGCCTTACAGATGAAAGTTTGTAAGCAGTAGGCCTAAGCAATGGCAAAGATAACAGTGCTACTCTTCTACATTGTTGTCTCCGTGTGAATACCTTGCTAGCCCTTGCTAACTTAAGCCTGCAAGCTATAGCTAGCAAGGTAGTTGAGCAAACATGAAAGAGAAAGGTAATTTGTTACTGTTAGTACTTCTTTGAGCTTCTCCTAAGTAGGTAAAGCCTGCTAGCTAAAGCTATTAAGCTAGTTGCCCAAGAAGGAGAAAGAGAAAGGGACCCTGATAGGCTACTATTTGTCATGACAACAATAAACTGCGCTCTTCTCCGAAACACTCTTTCTTAACTGGTCCTTGCTAATTTAAGCAAATTGAGCTAGCAAGCTACGAGTACAGAGATGGCAACAAATATAGGTTGATAGTTAGCTTTGTAAATTATACGCTGCTCTTTATTTAACGCTCTTGAGAGAGAATGCAAGTTTATGTTTGCTGAGAGCGACTTTTTTTTTCTTTAGATTCTTACAAATTTTGCTTACTCTTGCTAACTTTTTCAGAGAGACTCACCTTAGCTGAAAGTTTAACTTGACCTTAAAGATTTGCACAGCTTTATTTCACCTTCACAAATTAATTCCTTGGTGACATTTTTTTCACAAAAAAAATTAACTTTTCACTTGTTATGTGACTGTCCCTAAATGGGTATTCAAATAAAACTATCAAATTAAGTCAACATTATCAGCATTCAGTGCTTTGGAGGTTTAGGCTAACACATGGATGTGCATTAATTGGTGGATTTATCAGATTTACTGCATCTCTGTGTTGAATTAAATCAGCTGTTTTATGTTCCACTACTTTTGGCACCTAATGCCTAATTCTTTATGTGCTCATAAAACCACACACTCCCAACCTCAGAGGTAATAACAAATCTGTAATCACACAGAAATAAATGGTTATACCACTCGTGCTGTACTACTCCATCTTTATTTCTGCATACGAAGCTGTATAAAGATCTTCTGACAACGTGCCAGCTACCCCTCCGAGACCAAACGTACAACTGGGAACTCTATATCTTCTTGCTCTTTCCCCCTATCTTAATCTCTTTCTCACCAGCTGCCTTCTCTTCGGCTTTCCTTATGCTTTACATTGTCCTCCACTCTCTTTTCCATCCTGTTATTTCATTTCTGCTTTCAGTTTTCATTTCTCTCCCTCTCCTCCCTGCCTCGCAGAGATGTGTGTTGATAAGGATAGGGGGGCGGGAAGAAGGAAGCATTTGTTGCGAGGGGAGTTGAGGAGTTGAGCTTTGGAACATTTAGTGCTGATAAAGAAGAAGCACGTTGAGTGAAGTGAAGTATCTGGGAAGAGGAGAAAGAGGCAGGTAAAAGGGGAGGGGTGTGCTTCATTTCCCCCCTCCCTTCCCCCAGCATAGGTACCGGGCAGAGTTGCCAGAACCATAGAGAAGTGTAGTCTTTAGAGGCTCTTTTTGAAGTTGAGCCTGAGGATTACCACGGTTGCTTCCTCAGCAGTGGCAAACCTGTGTCTGATTCCTGAGACGGGGGGAGGCAGCAAAGGGGAGGAGGCAGGGTGCTGATAGAAGAGAAGAGAAGAGGAGTAAAGTTAAAGCCCTGGGGAAATGGCAAACACATGCTGCAGAAAGAAAACCAGTGTGGGATGACAAAAGCTGGATAGAGATACAGAGGAAAAAGAAGGTGGAGGTGTGCTAGTGCACGTGCGAATCATGCTGACGAATGGTCTTGAGGTTCCTCCGGAGCTAAGATTCATGAGTCACTCATTAGTCACAAGCTTGTTCATTATTCAACACTATTCCCCGGAGACTCCAGGTGAGCAAGTTTCCAATCCAGGGCTCCTTTGTTCACGTCAGGCATGAACGTCATGACCTTTTTACATGTTAAATCAGTTACCTGGTGAAGACAGTAATAAGTAAGTACGCAACCAAGAAATGGTACCTGATATAAACTCTATTTGTAGATTTCTGTACATGAACACAGAATCTGTTAGCTGGCTAGATTTCTAGGAATCTGAATTGTGTTTCTTTGTTGTAGTCTGACTTGTATTGATCAATCACGTTTATGCAGGCTTTGGTTGCATTTAAGAAAACAGTCCATGTACAGAGCAAAAAAGGCTGAAAGCATGAGCCAAAATCAAGTCATGGAACCCATCAGCCATTGGAGTCAATTTTGCTTGTTAGAAATACAGTAGATATCTTTTTAAGAAAGCCCTGGATCCTGGCTTTTAACTCTACCTACTGTCAGCTCTTGCTTCTCAAGTCACTCGCCAAACCCTTAACATTGACAGGCAAAAAGAAGAAGGAAAATCATGGCACGAATATCAATTATGTGGTTATCACTGGCTTCATCAAAAGCCCCAAATCATTATCTCTCACCCAAGAAATCCAAATCTTGGACAGGAAATACTCAATTAGTTTAGAAACCAGGCATGAAGTTGACATGGAAACTTCACGATGGGAATCATTTTGAGCAGAAAAGGTAGGCAGAACTGGCTGACCCCTCAACAGCAAAGGAATGTCCTGAACTTTAGTCTGTCCTCATCAGAAAAGCGTCATAGCTTGTTGACAGGCCCGCTAGAGACCTTTCAACTTGCTGCTTGACAAAACCTGGTGTACATATAATCTAGGTGTTCCATTTGGACAAGGGTATCTCTACAGAGCAAGGAATGAAAGCTTGAAAAACACATAATAATCAAGATTCAATCAAAACGGCAATAACTTAACATAGATTGTCTTTTTGGGTGCATGGTGATCTGATCCAAGCTGAGTGTAAATGCAGTCTGTGCAGATTGATCATGTTCTCGAAAGATCGTCCGCCTTCAACTCTTTAAGAGACTTACTTTCCACAATGCCTTGACCTGGGATGAGCCACGCTTTTCGACGAAACTACCAGCTAAATAAAGAGACCCCTGAGCAATAAAAGGCTTGAATGCAAATCCTCTAGGATCAAAGAGTATCAGAAGATATATTCAAAATGATTATTAGCTACCAGACAAAATGTGGCACTAGCAAATAATTGCTCACATTGCATCCAGAGGTCTTCCAGATGCACCGTGTACTGCTTACCATTACATCTTGAATGTTTTCCTTGAGGTTATGGAGGCACAGATGTCAACACCAGGTGCGAATGGAGTTTTAGTCGAGCTCAATACATGGTCGAGGTGAAAGAAAGTTAGTTAGCGACTTCACATCCATCAGCTTTGGTGCACTGGCACAGGTGGAGGACTGAGGTGCTGAGGGGGGGAGAGAGATAAAACGAAATTGTGTCTGTTGGAACACAAAGACAGAGGGAAGGGTGGCAGAGGAAGAGCGGTTGCTGAGATAGATTGAAATCATCCGTACGCCGCTTGCTCCAGCATCTACGGGCATGACACAAAACAAAGCATAATGGGCTGTAGGAGGCCATGTGTGACAGGGTACCCAGAAGCCACAGGGAGAAGGGGGCAATGGAGGGGGGGAGAGGGTGTATGGAAAGAATAGCTATGACTCAAGCAGAGACAAAGGTGGGCATGAGTTAAAAAGAGACCGGCGAGTTCTTGAATATTGCTTTCTCCCTGATAACATCAGTCGATGTTATTAGTAGACGTCTGTTAATATCTGTTTCGTCACCTTAATTTACATTCCTCACTGCATTGGCAGCAGAGTTAATGAATTCAACTGTGAATGAAGGAGTGAGAGGCAGCGAAGAAAGAGAGGGAGTCACCCTGCGAGAAGAGCACACCGCATACTGAAGCAACTCCTCCAGCCGCTGACTTGGAAATGAGTCACAGCACTCCGCTCGACTAATAAAATCTACAGCAAGTGTTATACTGTTTCTCCTTGTTTAACACCAAGGCAGAATGTGTTGGGTCATAACAATGAGGTGGTGAAGATGTTTTAAATATACTTCCCTTGTGGATCTCAGAGGGTTTAGTTCCTAAATACGCCACCAGAGGGGGATAATGATACACTAAAGAGGCCGAGGCTGCTTTACAGCTGCCAGATTGGAAGAAGACCTCATAAAGAAGCATTTTTAGAATTAGAGGGAGAAAAAAAACAAGAAGTCTTTATGTTCTTTAAGCTTTTGAACTTGTGACTTTTAAGGTTGCATTAAGCGGTGTTTATTAGACTTGTTTGTTTTGTTGGTGTTAGCTGCTCCTTTGACTTTGAGCATCAACAAGAGGGTTTATTAGTCATTAAGCCAGCGAGATATCAAGGGAAGGAGGAGCCGTTTCTCTCCCCAACTTGAAGCTTTTCAGAGGCGAGGTGGAGTTGGGATTAACTAGTAAAAAAACAAACAAAACATGCCTTACACAGGGGCGACACTGAGCCCTCATGCAGAGTTTCTGTGTGTGCAGGATGTTTGTGTGGAAAAGGTATGTGCGCAGAGGGGCTCCGACTGTGTTTGCACAGCGACTGGAGTGCATAACACAGACAGCATAGGAGACAGCTTCAAGCAAGGCGCTGCTGACATGCAGGATTATGTGCTGCTCAAGCTCAAACTGCATGCATCAAAAAAAATCATCAGAATTTAAGAAACTTTAAAAAAAAAAGTAACATGCAGTAACACTGGAAATACTTACATTTAAAATTCACATCGAGGTTTTTTGGTGTTTCCAAGAAACAAGTGCCAAACTTTTTTCTTTTCAAGACTGATTTATGTTATTCAGCTTTATCTTTTTTTATGTTGTTGACATTTTTATATTTAAGAAAGCACTGTTGGGAGTGCATTTTATCATGGAGAAAAAAAAGGTGTTTCCATAACAACCAGGGGCCACTCTGCACAAAGTACTTTTGTCTGACACTCAGACACTTGCGCCACAGACTATACACTTCAATTCACAGCCAAGGTGTTTCAATGCTGACTCTCTCGATCACCCCCAGCCTCGATCACTGCAGCTATTATTAGCATTACATCCTGCCTTTACTTCTTCCTTGGTGTTATTGGCTGAACACTTGGTACACTTAAAAGATTAGATAGATATTTATATATAATATTTATATTGTCAAAATAAAAGTCCCATCAATAGATCACAAGCAATAATACATTATAAATATTTCCTGTACCTTTGACCCTGTCCTGGGCACTCTCAATCCAGTCTCAAACTTCACAGAAAGATATACATCCTTCAAAGCAGAGAAGAAATACTTTGGTTTCTTTTTTCTTTTCTTTTTTTTTTTTTTAAGAAAAAACACTTCATATAGAAGACAAAATGTAGGTGTACTTTTTGGGATCTACTTTCAGCTGTGGATGAATCCAGAAGTTTGTTCCCTTGCTTAGTTCAGGGCCCATAAATGTTGTTACCGACATGTTTCAAGAGTTTAAGGAAAAAAACAAAGGGTTAAGATTAACCAGATCCTAAATTCGATCAATACTTCGATTTATTTTTTTAAATCTTTTTTTTTTACCATTTCCTTAAAATTTGTGGTCACCCTTAAAAAATCTACTTTTTCTATAACAACAGTTACTCTCGTACAGTATGTAAAATCCGCCGCCAGGGGGCTCTCAATCAAAACAATAACAAAAGATGACGTCGAGTCTCGCAGTGTATTATGGGAGATGACGTCGAGTCTCGCAGTGTATTATGGGAGAAAACGAACGAACTCCGTGTTGAATCAATACGAACGGGCGAAACCGACCTGAGAAAGACAATATGTGTACTGACTACCAAGTATAATTTACATGACGTTTTATATCACAGCAGCACATACAGCGACAGAACGGCAGCTTTCAGTAGCAGCTAGCGCTAGCTTATGCAGCGGTCTTTTACATAACATCCGGTGTTTCCTTGACAACTATCACCATTTCCTGTCTGTCATGGCGGCTCATCATGGCGGCCGCCTACAAGACACGTCACGTTACAACTATAAAATTATGGATTTCTCTGACTTTGATAACTTTTGGAAATATTTGAGGTGTTGTAAGTACTCAACTAAAAAATATATATAACATGGGTTTAGTCAATTTTTAATTGAAGTTAGATATTTTAATGTAAACATTAGCATGCAGTTCTACATACTGCACCTTTAAGCTTAAAAAGGTCAATTTAAAGCATTCATTCCTACTTTGTTTCTTTTAACCTTTTAAAGTGATATTATTGCAAGACAGCAGGATTCTAGATCCTGGCTCGAAAGTTCCTCCCCATAAAAAAAGAGTTTTTCTAGGACACCTGTCATTCACCATTAAAGGCAGAGTAACCTTAGAATAATCTTCATTTAAAAGTCTGTCACAACGGATACGAATTAAACTAATGAACCTCTTTAATTTGAATCCATTGCATCATTCGTCTTCAGCTATAGGAACCACTCGGCCTGCCAAGAAAAAATGTGGTTGAAAAGAACATACTGTTCAATGTATTCACAATAACAGTGAAAGGGACGATCATGTGGACAGAGACTCGTATGTCTGCTGAGAGTGCTTGCGCTTGTGTAAGATATGCTTTAATGGCACTAGACATCCAAGAGTCAGGCTGTTGTTACATCTTTAGTGTAGCATTGGAAGCAACACTATACATCAGGAATTCACAACAGAATTGTACAGCAAGCTGTATTCACTTTTAGCGTTGTTGTTGCCACCTCTGTAAGGCAGGTGTGACCTGCAGTACACAAATTGTAACCATTTAATCTATATCGTTCTTACTTGTGCGACAGTTGCCATGTAAATGTTTTCGCTGAGCATGTGGAGACAACAAACAGCGATTAAGATGCAACGTGACATGGCACCCTGTCGATTCATTAAGCAGTGCGAAGGATAGACAGGTTGTTATTTTGAATATTACAATTAGTTCGTACAATCACAGGTAATCGCTCCACTTGGGTATTGTACATGTGCCACGTTGAGCTCACAACACGCTGAAGGGAGAAAAAAACAACCTCAGCTTGCATGTGGAAACACTTGATTTCATTGCTATTTTTGAACAAGTGGAACACACAATGCTGAGACATGCACACTCTTAAACTCACCGTCCTGCTGAGAGAGAGCTAAAGAACCCAGTGCGTCACAAAACCTCCGTCTCGGCCTATAAATCCTCTCTCCTGTGGATTAAATTAGAACTGTGATGTCTGCTGCATAGGTGAAACGTACACAGTTCATGGGTCTGTGATTAGCCAACCAGGTGCATGTAACATGAAGAAGATAATAGCAGTGAGTTAATTAGCATTAGCATGAAATACATTCAATCATGTTGGACTGTTGTTTTCTTTCCTCCCGTATTGGGCGGCGGGGGATGGGCTGTTGCCGTGGGATATGAGGTAATTAACTTATCTAACAGAGACATGTTCTTGAGGCTGCTCTTGCACAGAAAATTGGCTTAGACTTTCCTTTTTACTCCCCTTATATAGGCAAGTGGAGCACTTTGAAATAATACCACTGTAATGGGGACATTATAAATGTATATGACTAAAATAGACATTCATTGGCTAGCAGTATCTCTGCCAAGACATGTGCAAAAGGAGGGGAGGGGGGGGGGGAAGGGGGAGGGCGGCTGTTTTAAAGTCTACATTACAAATATTCAGCATGTTTGTTCATTAATAAAATCATTAGTTGTTTTTTTTGGCCTAAATAAAGTGGTGTCAAGAAGAAAAACAGCCATAAATAGCTGCGCTTGCAACAGCATTTCAGCTAATGTGCTCACTCTGCTACAGTGGCTGCAGTTCTGCATCCAATTCACATCAGTGCACTTCACAACTACTGTGGGAGGTTGTCAACAGTGAACCAAGTCCATAGGGGGTGGGGGGTGGGGGGGGTTACCTGAGTATGATGAATGTATTGGCACAGCCGACTTTGTGTTCCTCTTGTTCTCTCCAGTCATTTGTAACATCAAGCGCTCGCCGGTGTTCCCTTTGACTTTGCTCCAGTGAATGTAGGTGTACGCCGTTGGCGAGTTTCAGCCACCTCAGGAATTCCCAACTGAAGGACCAGGCTGAGGCGACTCGGGGTTCCCTTTAGGTTTGTGTCCTCTCTGGCTTTGATGCCATTTTACAAAAAGTAGCACATTGAGATTGTGACCTACACAAGATTTTGCTTCAAAAGCCAAGGAAACCAAATTAACAACCATGTAACAATGCCCTTTTTTACAGCAGAAATAAACGTGTTTACAGCCTGGTACAAAAAAAACTTGTGTGTCAATTGCTAATTTCTCTAGTGACTAAAACAGTACGGTTCACTGTCTTAAGGATACAAGTTTTTATTTTATTTACATAATAAGAGGTGCAGATGATTTGACTGATAGGAGGATGCATATAGCTGTTTGCTAAGTGGCTAAAGACCTGCACCAACTCAAACTCTTTGCCTGTCACTAGATTAACCCAAAGTTAGTTTGAGTCGGCATTTGAAATATGGTGACCATCGCCATACCAGGGATTCAGGAACAAATGTGTGACATCACTGAGACTATGTCCATGTTTAATACGGTCACCTCTTAGATTTACATTTTAAATAAAAAGGATACAAAGATAGATACAATCTCACTTACATATAGGTTCTTCAAGTTTAGGGCCTGAAGCCATTAGCCTAGCTTAGCTTAAAGAGGACATATTATACCCCCTTTCCACCTTTTAAAACAGTCCCCTGTGGTCTGAAACATCTGTGCTGTGCTATGGTCAAAATATAACATGAATTAAGCACCAGAGGAGGTTTGTGACCCTGTATAAACCAGCTCTCTCAGAACGCTCCATTTTGGTGTGTGCGTCTCTTTAAATGCAATAAGCCCCCCTGAGCTTTCCAGGTAGACATCAGTCCTTCGCTAACGAGAAAAAAAATGGCGGACCTGCGCAAAAGTTTTGCTCTAGGCTTGGGGTGGAGTCCATGGGTGAAGATACCAGCGGAGGGGAGGGTATTTTTTTTTACCAGAATCCCACTGTGATGTCACAAGGAGAGCACATTTGGAACGGAGCATTTTTCTTTGTGTTGTAAGACTTATGCAGACCAACAAAGGACTGGATGGATTTATTTCACATTTTGTGGGTCGGTAAACACTCAGGTTACCCAAATATATGTTCAAAAACACTGTCAAAGTGGATTTTTCATATGTCCCCTTTAAGAACAATAAAGTACTAGCAGATTTACAGCTCCAAGTTATTTTCAAAGTGTCAACGACAATGCTTTTAAAGTTGTTTTAAAGGGTCTTACATTTTTTATCGGAGCAGTTACTTCTTGTTATCTTCAAGTTTGGCACCTCATCCCCTTAAAACATGGTGTCACAGACACATTTGATGTGTTTCTCTATCTCCAATGTATGTCGATGTATACATTAACAATGATGTATTTGCACTTGGACTTCATGGAGGATTCAAAAAACCTCCTCCACCACTGTAAATACCTCCGACACAAATGCATTTTCAGAGGGCTCAGGGTGTTCTGTGACCGATTCGTCTTGCTGAACAGTTAACACAGTTACACATGAGGTGATTTAAAAAGTGAAAGATCACAAAGACCTCAGGTAACACCGCAGCGCTGAGGGCATCCGGCTGCCTTTTTGTGAGATGTTTTGTTGTCCTAATTCTCTCATTTGTGTCTCTTTCCAGTGATGGAGTCTCGGGCCTGAAGCGCCTCAAGGCTAAAGAAAAAGTCTGGTGTGAGATTGAAGAGACTAATTTCCTTAATTGTAATTAACTGTCACTGTTTTCTTTCTTCCCCTCTCTTTAGAAAATGTTTAGAGCTTCTTAATTCTCCCCTATCCCCTGCCAGGTGTAGCTGCTGTGGGCTCAAGGTAACAAGGGTCTTCCACGAGAGACTTCCGAACAAATAAAAGGTAAGACGGGGTCGAGAGCCGCAGCTGTGTATGTGCTTACCTGTACCCAGCTGTCATCTGTAATCAGACTCCTCTGTGCTGTTATAATGGACCTGACGTACCGGTGCTCTTCCAGTTCCTGGCAGCTTGTCTCATGTTACAGACAGGCAGCGTAGGAGGCGGATGGACACCCATGCTGCTTTGCAATCTGAGCAGGATTTCCATGTGACCGCACAGGTTAACCCTGGATTACTCGACATCTTCTTGGTCATGTTCAGATTTTCAAGACACGCCGCACCAAAGGGCCACTGTTGCCTTGCTTTTGGAGGGTAGCGAGGCAGAATAATCCATAGCGCTGCAGTAAAGAAAGGACAAACTGGTGGATGCAGTTGGTCTGCAGCAGCTTCAGTCAGGAAGAACTATTGTAAATATGTCATTTACAAATATATAAGTACTGGGGAATTTTGGTTATGAAGTTGGTAGAACATTTACAAAAGACATGGGTGGAATCTAAGACGGAAGAGGTGTCCTAATAGTACATTTAATTTCTGAAATGTGGATATTCATTTAAATGCCAAAGCTGAATAAATCCAATGGGCACCGCAGTAACTGGCACATCTAGACCTGTGTGATGTGTATGCCCGTAGAAGCTGAGCGTGTGTTACCTTAAAACCTGGCAATGCAGTCAGGCTGTTTGATGTTCTTTGTCTGCCTTGAGCTAAAAATTACAGCAAGGTGTTGTTCTGATTTCTAGTGTATTAAAACTAAAATAAAACACATCTGCCAATTCACCACTCATTTTGGAATAACCCAATACTGAGCTTCACAAAATTCCAAGGACAAAGCTGCATCCCTCACTAAAATGTTATTGCATTTGCCACTTACAAATAAATAGCCTGTTTTTATCTGCATAAAAGGCTCTGGATTTATTTGTTAAAAGCTGCTTTGTTAAAAAAAAAGAACAAATTCTTTCATCGCGCGATGGAAAATATTCCTCCTTTATCACTCCTAACGGCATCTGCCACCTTTCTCTCACGTCTAACTCGCTAATTAACACATCCACATTTTTTCAGTCACAAAAAACAATGAGCCGTGAAAGTCCATATTTGGAAAATATCCCACGTGACATTGAATTAACAAGCTGTTCAAACCTGGGCTTTTTTTTTGTTAACTTACTGCCAGGATTTATACCTCTTTGGTAAGCTTTTAGTTCAATCTGATGGTTTATTCACTAATACTTGTTTCTACTCTGTTTTCATTGATGATCCAATGGCAGCACGTCTGTTGCACCAGCATTCAAAGGCAGTGCTATAGTAAGGTAGCATAGCATTTGATGACTATCAAAGAAATATACCTGTTAAAGGGGGCATCTTACGAAAAATCCCCTTTGACAGTGTTTTTGAACATATATTTGGGTAACCTGAGTGTCTATCGACCCACAAAATTTGAAATAAATCCATCCAGTCCTTTGTTTGTGGTCTGCATTAGCCTTACCTCACAGAGAAAAATGCTCTGTTTCAAATGTTCTCAACTTGTGACATCACAAGTTGAATTGTGATAAAAAAAAATACACTCCTTTCCCCTGGTGTCTCCACCCATGGACTCCACCCCCAGGTCTGACATTTTCATTCTCGCTACAGAGGAGTGATGTCTACTGGAAAAACTCAGGGGGGGGGCTCATTGCATTTAAAGAGACACACACACCAAAACGGAGCGCTCTGAGAGAGCTGGTTTATACAGGGTCACAAACCTCCTCTGGTGATTGATTCATTTTATATTTTGACCAAAGCACAGCACAGAAGTTTCATTTAGACCACAGGGGACTGTTTGAAAAGGTGGAAAAGGGGTATAATATGTCCTCTTCAAAGGGTTCTATTAGTACAGGCTTTACTGTGTCAATCTTTTCCTTACTTTTCAACATTTTTGTTTTTGCTTATGTGTTTCCTGTTTCCGAAAGATGTAGGGAGCAAACAAGCTAAATTGAAGTAATGAATCCCCAAACAGAATTTCTTGAACACATCCGTTCTGATTGGTGTCTAATTGGTCTAAAATATAAAATTTAATAAAAAATTGACTAAACTTATGTTTTATATATTTTGTTGAGTACTTACATTAGATAAAAATATATTCAACAGTTGTAAAGCCAGAGAAATCCTCAATTTTAAATTGTAACGGGACGTGTCTTGTCGCAGCGGTCAAAATACGGATGCTACGTCTAAGACTGCCAGATAAGGAAGCGGGAACTGCTACTACTACTACAGCTGCCATACTGTTCCTGTATGTGCTGCTGTGATAAAAACGTCATGTAATTACCTCTTCGATAAACATATTCTCTTCCTCAGGTCTGTTTTGCCTGTTCGTCTTGATAACGGTGAACTCTGAGTTTTCACTGGGGGGGGGGTTGGAGTGGCAGAGAGAATCACTCCCATGATTCGCTGCCTTCCTCAACGTCTTTTGAAAAGAAAAATGTTTTCTATTTAGAGCCGCCTGGTAGCAGAATTTATATACTGTGCATTTAACCAAGAAAACCAACCTCTCTCGGTGCTAACCAAATCACTTCAAGAATTTTTAATTGATAACAGTCTCTTAAGAGCTTTCCATTTTAAAGCAACTATTCGTATAGTTGGAGCAAATACTAGGCAAGTGAACCCAACTCTCTTTCACACTAAATGTTAGATACGTTCCGTTAATTGCAGACAATATCACCAAGTGTAGGACCTTTTAAGGATGCTTGGGCTCTCATAACATTCAGGTTGTGTACCCTGGGCTAACAGAAAAAAGGATGAGGCACCAATTCCAGATTTACCTATCGTCCCTTTTTTTTTCCTCAAGTGCTTGCTTACCTTACTGGATTCCAAAACCATTAAAATGATGTCGTCTTGCCATTTTGCCCATCCCCATGGCCTCTCCTTTGGGCTTTCATCAGCAGCTTAGGCTGCCAAATTAGATACCACCTCAAGTGGAAAACGGAATCCAATTTTTGGCTGTCTTTCTTGGGCAATATATAAAGCGGTTAAAAACTTGGTAGCTTCCCAACAGTCTGTTGCTCTGTATACTGAAGATTCGTCGTTGCAAATACGTATTATCAGTCTAAACAGTTTTCTTAGCATCCCCAGAGGTAGTTTTTAACTCCTCAATATGAAGGAGTTCAAGCTCTAATCAATCTGCTCGTTTGGGTATAGAGTTCATCTCTCATAATCTGTTGCTTGCTTCTGGCCTTCCTTCTTATACAAACGCCCTCCAAACTTGAATCAGTTTGACAGTACTTAGTGAAGTTTTCAGTTCTTGCAGTAGGGCTAAAGGTGTGGCCGAGAAACATCGAGTCATGTGAAAGTCAAAATATACAACCAAGCAACTATTTGATATTGGGTGCTTTTAAAACTCTAATATTTGCCTTGCTTTAGTTTACATGGCTCTTTATTAATGATACAGTGCAAACATTTGTGTCATATTACAGATGAAGACTGGTTGAAT
The DNA here is from genome assembly GCA_020745685.1 of Tautogolabrus adspersus. Classification (NCBI taxonomy): domain Eukaryota; kingdom Metazoa; phylum Chordata; class Actinopteri; order Labriformes; family Labridae; genus Tautogolabrus; species Tautogolabrus adspersus. Next base: position 8,182,659 of record CM036556.1, on the reverse strand, counting down.
CATTCTACCCAGTTGTGCCATGTCATGTATCGTCCCAGCACTGGTAAAGACAGGATGTCAGAAGCAGGTCTTAACAGCCCTGTGAGCCTCGCCCGTTGGATGTTTAACACTCTCATTAACTCCGGCATGGCTCGCTTGAGAACAGTAACCAACTTTATTAGATCTGTGCTCTGCTGCCTTTCCTATGGGACGGTGTCTAAACAGAGCGTACAATGGCAACTTGGTCAAACAAGTCCCTTTCAAGCTATTAAAGGTCAGATAAAGGTTAGGATTGTGATCTTGTGTCTTGAGGCATTCTCAATCGTTCCTGGTTTGAATTTTCAAACATTTGTTTGGATGACACTCTTACCAGAGCCTCGACCAAACAAGTTTTGGTGAAAAAGCATTTTCAAGGATAAAAATGTCTGCCATTTTTTGGGGAATGTGCTTGCCTGCAGACTTGGCTTCGCTTTGATGCATGCCTTGGCACTTAAGCTCCTATCCTTGTAGTTGAATGAACCACCTTAAATTCTTAAATGTTCACGTTTAGCCGTTTGTGACATCTCTTTGACTTCCAAGGAAGATGCTCTTTCAGTGTCTGCTTACCTTGGCAGGGAGCTTACAGAGAGGGAGGCCAATTGAAATGTGAAACATGGCCAAACGGGTAGTCAACGCCTCACTTGGGGCCTTGCTTCTGACATAGGGTCATCTTCACATTCAAAGAAGCAGCAATCTGGTGAATCAGGAGCCTTTAAGATTCATATTGTGATATTGCAACGCAAGGGTCAAGGTTAGCGAGAAGAGTTACAATTGGAGAAAAGGTAAGAAACTATTGTGGAAGTATGAAAAACTTTCCAAAACTTCACTTGCAAATAAGTTAGTTTAAAATAACTGTGTTGGTCTTTGTTTCTCCGAGGAGCAGCTTAATTAAAAAAAGAAAAAAAAGGCTGTTATTACCTAATGCAGTTGTTGATTGGGGTTCGCTTGAAAGGTGAATATGAAATGCCAGGGAAATTAGAGTATTAGAGCCATTCATTTATTCACTGTATGTCAGGAAAGGCCAACAAAGAAATACGAATTGTTTCTTTACACGAGTAGAAAAGTATCATCGGAGGGTCACGAGACGAGTAATCACGCCGTCCCTGTTACAAATAAACATGTGGATCAATTTTACCCTAAATGAAATGGAGACACCTCATTAATTCTATTATTAATTCTGATTACATTTTCTAGTAACATTAAATTGTGCATGGAGAACACATCCAAAGACACCAAAGATAATTGAAAGCTATGCAGATCAGCTAATATACATGTAAGTAATTAAATTGATGAAGGAAATTAATTAACGATCATTACTCATAATATATTCATGCTTTGGTTTGTCTTCAAAAAATAAATACAGCCGGATGCATCTCTATTACTGGATGCCTGAAATAAACGAATGAGAAGAAGAAATAGCTATTAAGATTTAGTATGGGGATTTCTTGTCATACCTGCTTATTAATTTAAATTAATTCAAGGTACAACTGTACAAGCACCCAACCACACACTGTATATACATTCTGGATATTGTGGTAAACCTTCAGGGAGATAGAGGGTGTTCTCTCTGAGCATAATGTCACTGCAGTGAGGATATTTCTTCCTCCAATAACCTTTTCCACCAACTGAGCAGCCTTTAAGGTTTGGTGCAGATCTGCTTAATTTGAATTAACTTCCAAAGGAAGGAGTGCTGCAACCATCAAGTAGCTCCAGAAACACACGCACACACACGCACACACACACAGCAGTGGAAGTGGAATTGGAAATGTGTTTTAATGATGTGTGGACTAAATAACAGCAGGTGGTTGAGCAGTAGGACTTAAGTAAAAGGACTAAATATATTGAATTAATCTTTAAAAGTGCTGGTTTCAAGTGGGTATTTTTGTCCTAGTTAGAAGCATTGATAGCTAGATTCCACTTCAGACGTGCTCTGAATGAAGAAGTCATGCTCAAAGCGGGGGTTATAAGCAGAAGGACTTATGATGCTAGAAGGTCTATTGATGACAGGACCCAATTGAAAGTCTATTTGGACATTTTCTTGTCTAGTAGATTCGGCCATGAGAGATCTCATCACAGTGGTTGTCTTTGACACACTTTCATTGAGGGAATTTCATAGAGCTTCAGCTGTATCAGAGAGTGAAATGAAAGACGCAAATTGTTAGATTTACAGTACCATGGACCTTCTCTAGGCCCAGTGTTTGGTTTGTCCATTCTGGGCCACTATAGACACATGGCAGTGCAGCATGGCAGGCTTCATAGAAATATCCTGCTTCCTTATTTAAGTAAACTGCTAATTTTGAGGTGACAAATACAAAATTCACACCATTTTAGATACTTGTCATTAACAAGAATAACTGTTTATTTTTATCCAATTCTTGCCAACAGATCCCAGGAAAGTTAAACACTTATTTTAATTTCAAGCCAGCCTGAGTGGTATAAGATGACAATGATATTTCAAGCTTTACCTACATATGTTGAGTGCAATCTCGGAAAATAATATATAGACTTTGCTGCCATCTGAAGTTTCAGTCATACTAAGCCTTTTGGGTTCAGTATGATTGTAACTTCAGATGGCAGACGAGTTTAAACAAGGTGGACCTTTTTTCCTTAGTTAGTTGGAGCCCATATCCACAGCCCACGAGTGACTATACACTCATAATAACAATACATTTGATTAATAAATAAAGCACTTTTCAGGTACTCAAAGACACTGTCCATAGTTAAAAAATCAAAACAACACAGCAATATGTTGGTGCCTCTTTTCTTTGACCTGCTTAGTATTACTAAACTAAGCAACCAGCATTTCACTACTAATATTGTATAACACTGAAATACATTGGGACCATTGCTTAATTACTAACTGCTTAAGTTATGAAGCTAACTATAAAACTCATTGTAATCAAGGAAAATTGGGTCTGAAATGGAATTTCCGGCGACAGAGTTTCAAATGACACACTTGTTTGTACCGTCACTTCGGGAGACAGTCACAGCAGCGATGGGCGAATGCAGCTATTTCTCTTTCATGATAAGCAGTGTAATTGTGGATAAAAGGTGCACATCACCTTCCATCTCACCCAGCACGACTAAAACTGCTCCCCACCTTTTCTCCTCATGTCAATGCCTAATGGCTTTACAATTGGCTCTTTAAAAGAGACCAAGCTTTGGCATTGACCCCCAGAACTTTTTTTGTGCTTCTCCAATTCACAACCCTTTTTTTCCCTCTACCCTTTCTGTCACGGCATTTTGGTCAGAGAACACAATTAAATTTATTTGACTTGACCGGTAAATAGTGGAATGGCCCACTCAATTCTTAAAAGCACACTACTCTCCAATACTGAAATGATCCAAAGATAGAACGTGAAGTTAGCGTATGGGTTGTTTGTGGTAATGCTGTCTGGGAATGCCATTAGCTGCTCTGACCTGTGCAGTTAAGATGTGTCAACCATGATTTGTATTGTACATCTTTGGTCTCCATGGTTCGATGCTGATGGTCTTTAAAAGCCCCACTGGGGAGCTCTCGATTATCATCTTTCCAAAATCTGCCCAGAGATGATGCCACTCAAGTAAATGCTGTTTGAGTTTGCAATCATCCAAGTAACTTCTCATCAAAAAGAAAAAAAAACCTTAATAAACAGTCATGTATGGTAATGTCTTGAACTATTTTGAACTGAGAAAGACCCTAGTTTATCAGGACCACTAGCTCTCTATACAGCTCACTTCCTGCTTACTTCCTGGTTCTAGGTTTTTGGTTGTGCTTAGGAAAAGTCCCTTGAAGAAATGTAGGCAACAATGACTTGTCACTTATGTCTATTTCATCCGAACCGGCCACTTTTTACAACACAATGTTTTTTGAGCCCATACCTTGAATTCAAAAGCCCTATAAAGTTGCCTCTGGTAGTGCTACTTACAGGTGGGATGTACCTTATTGCTTTAACCTTCAACACCCTCATTGTCATTCCTACCAGGCATATTATAATCATTAAGTATACTTCATAGACCCTTTTTACAGACTTCCTCTTCAGCAAATGATAGAGTATGATGCCTTGTATATTATTATGCCAAGGAGAAGCGTTCTGTCAAAGATGGTCTGCGTCTAAGAGCATGAGACAGATCAAAGTACCCTGGTCAACACAGTTATGATTATGCTGTCTTCCTCCCTTTGTGCTTCACCTATTATTCTTCCTGACGTGCAAGAGTTGACAACCCGCAGCCAATGGTTGCTCTTTTAGAAAAATAACTCCTGAGAGGGTTCTTCAGAAAAGATGCATTGTCTTTAAAAATTGCGTACTCTTTTTCTCTGTCTGTATAGGAATTAGGCCGATCAGAGAACCAAAGGGCACAATTTGGATACAAATGCTCAGCAGCCCTTTCATGGATTGTCATTACAGACACAGGGGTTTCTCCTCTGCAACTCTACCACTTTTATATTACAAGTTAATTGTAAATGTAGTCAAATCATAGAAAAGTACTACAGGTAAGGATACATTATTTCTGGCTATCCTTTGGTTGACAAATTATAACTAGGCACCCAGAAAAAAGTCTTTGTTAAATGATTGGTTGTAAAGACACTCTAGCTGGAGTCAACTGTGTCATTTACAGTAAGGACATGTAGTGTAGGCCTATGTCTTCCAAAATGAGCCTTACAATATGTTAAAAAATTACCATTATTCAGGAGTGTAGCTTCTTTGAACAGCTACCTTAGCATTAGCAGATAACCTGTAGCAATTGTTAACTTCTTTCTCTTTTCCAGCTACAATTGCTTGCTTGTTTTTTAAAAGATAGAAGGGGTCAAAATCCCAAACATGAGAGTTAAAGTTAATGGGAGGTTCAGTTTTTCTACAGCCAATTCTACATTTCTTCCTCCCCAAAATCACACTACAAGACAATGTCAACACCTGTTCTAGCTATTTCTAAATAATTGACCAATTTAGCTCTCCTTTTTATAACAGGAGGAGAGATATTTGATCAGCTAAGGTCATGATGTAAGGATTTGATACAATTTTCAACATCTAAAGCTACTTTTGATAGTGCTGTTCTCTGACAGCTGAAGCTAACATCAAAGTTAGCCATGCACACTAACGTCCATGCTAACTTCACAGACCAACATGCTGTGCTTGTTTATGCTTTTCCAAGTTTTGAAGGTTAGAAACCCATATAGAGTTTGTGCTTAAAAATTTGAGATTTTGACAACTGTTCTCTAGCTATCTGTCATACTCACAAAATACCTGCTGAGCTACCTGCTAGCTAGCTGTCTAAAATGTGCTACTCGGTTAGATGTACAGCAAAACTGCAGCCCACTCCTCATATTTTGGAACATTGGCTTGTCAGAGAGTTTCTTCTTTAATATAAAACAATATTTTAAAAAGAATTAAATTAAAGTACATACACTGGCACGCTGGGAGAGAGCATATTCACTAGACGACAGCCTTTTTTTAAGACTAAATCACATAAACATTCATTTACAGCTGATTGAACTTTTTGTTGACAGACATTGGCTCTTATTTTTCACTTGCGACAACTTGTTAAGACGTTCAAGTGTTGTCAAATTTGTTAGAAACATTGCTTTTGAAATTTTAAAATAAATCTGTCTCTCAAAGTGTATATATGATGATAACCATATCTGCCAGGATAATGAAGAGGGTTAAGTACCTAAATAACCTCTATGAACATTTACATAATACATTACCAACAACTTTTATGTTTAGAGTAACACTCAATGCAAGTATGTTCTTCATAATAATGATGTCTCAATGTTTAATCAGTCTTTAACCATGTTTTTCATCCATATTTCAATGCCTGTCATCTCTCTGAAGCCCTCTCATGTCTTTAAATTGGTTTTTATTTGGATTCAAGCTGAATCCTTTCCTTCTACTTTTTTTTTCTCAGTCATATGCCTACTTCAGCTGCCCTCGCTGCGGTTACACTGACAGAGCTATACAGTATAGAGCATGTGCGCTGCAGGGAGAGTTCCATCTGAGGGGGTTTGAGGGCAACGTTGAAATGAATTCAGGTGGGTTAGCGAGAGGTGAGATGCACGTTAAATTGCTCGCAGCCTTCCCTTGCAAACTGTGAACTCTTTACTCCAATGAGCGACTGTTCCCCCCAATATATTAACACATCATTGAAACTGTGCCAAACTGCCATGCTTCTCCCCTTCAATACATACCCTGCGGTGTCTGCGAGAGGTATGAAAAAAGGGGGGAAACAAAACGCTTTGATGAATGCCAAACTATGTAGTGTTTTCATACAGTTTGAGACAAATGGATTTTAAGGCTTCCACAGTGAACTTCTGCAGTCTGCAGAAATTCCATTCCCCTCCACCTCCCTCCCTGTTATCTCCAATTTTTGTCCAGCTTCCCTTTCCTGTCTTTCTCACTCCGTCATTTTTCCCCCCACGGGGCTGAAAATGCTAATTCTTTGAAAGGAGTCATGGGATTCTGCTTGCCTCAGTAACTTTTCTCCCTAGATCCTGAATTGGATATTTTCCATGATGTGTTTTTGTCTGTGATACAGCCCAAATTACATTTTGTATATGACACTAATCCAGTCTAAAGATAGATCATTGCAAAAGTTTATTTGTTAAGCAGGCACACAGGTGTCTGCCTCCCTGTTCTTTTTGCTCTTCTTCCTCGTCCACTAATGGGGGTTCATGCCCAGCCATCTGTGAAGGACAAGGGAACCTTTTGGCCGAGACAAATCGCTTTTGAGCGAGGCTGTAGCCTCCCACCACCTCCACATCCCCATGCGTCTCTCCATGCACATACACACAGCTGAACACGCGCACACAAACACACTGTCCCTCTCCCTCCAGGGTAACAAGGGAAACGTCTGTGTTGGGTCCATAGTGTTCCATCAGGAGTCAGCCAACTGAGCCACCGGTCTAATCCCTACCAGCAGCCCACATGGCCGCTCTGCCAAGTTCCAATTAGACCCATTAAAAAGTCAGTCCGGTTTTTTTTTTCTGAACGAGGACCTTTATGAGGGATGCGCCCAGGCCGCCGTGACCCACCAACCACCCGATATAACAATGTGGCTATAAAAGCAAAACAAGATGGAGAAACAGGCCAGAATTATAAGATAACCTCAAGGGATGTGATACTTGCAAGCAACAAACAAAGTCCCCTACTCCCGCTGGGAAACAAAGTAGTAACTGCCTGCTTGGCAAGCTGAAGTGACTTGAGGCAACAGGGTTGAACATTGCAGACTCTAAAGCCCATAAACCCATGTTTGAAGATGGCGGCAACAGGCAAGTTTGCATTGTAGGGGTACTGAATCAATCAATTCACACCGAGTTTTACCATGACACCTAACATAAAGAGCACATTGATACTCTACTTTGTCATTTTATTTATAGTGACTAAACAGGATGAGTAAGCACTTGTGGCAACAGTGTTAAGTAAAAATGTCCTCTAATGGTCAGAAACTTGAGCAGAACTGGACTCGTTGGTGGACAAACATCTGCCACGACCAGGTGAGTCGTCGTCGTTAGAGGGAGAGACAGAAAGTGAGAGATAAATATATATAGACAAAATGACAAACAGATAGACAAGGCGATTTACAGGCATGAACAAACTGTCCATTTTTTAAATTACAGGGGCTTCGAAAGAGATAGGTCAATTATCTGTTGGTAATCGTTCGCTGCAAGTAGTGTCATTTCAAGTGAGCTGATTGAGGGGTTTTAGAGAGGGTCAGAGAAGCCAATGAATATGTCTGTCTGATGTATTATGGTTTATATTTCTTGAGCTTGTGTGCAGACAATTTGAGGTTTAAAATTTCACAGCTCGCTGTTTCCACAATTGCTGGTTTTACTATCAATCTGCAGAGGCTGTCAAGCGAGTATAAAGACCACTGATCAGAAATTGCGACTACGGAGCTTTTCCCCAAGTTGGAGGCAGACAAAAGGCCATAACAATGGATTTATACCTCCTATCTTCTATAAACGAGACCAATATACTGTAAATGGAGACAGGATCTTAATAGCGCCGGCTTCTCAGTGGTAAAGAGTCCTGCTGACAACAATGTCATTGATAGTGCCTGTGTGTGGTGCCTGTGTCCAAACCTACTAATGTCCTGAGCGACCTTGCTAAATAAAGACCAGTGGATTGAGCCATCCACTCTCCCCGTCCATTGCTGAAGCACTGAGGCTTGAAGTATACATTTGCGCGCTGCATTACACTCTCTAATAGGCAGTCAGTCAAAATAACACGCTGCCTGAAATGTCAGCGTTTACCTTTGTAATGACCAAGCTTCCACTGAAATTAATAGATCCTCACGCTCATCTCTGTAGTTGGGCGTCTTTACACCATCAATAACACACACCATGAACACCACCAACATACATACATAGACACTCAGAACACAACGCTGTGTTCTCCCCGAAAAATACCCTCTGACACACCGCAACATAACTTCCCCAACAACCACAAGCTGGAAGTAAATGAAATGTAGTACCACCTCAATATAAACTGGAGGTTTTGGTTTGTTGTACTTTTGTTAGAAGATATTTTTCATGCTTACTCTGTCAAAAAGACGGCTGTGCCTGTACATTATTGAGATAACTGTGTACTATGTTGTAAAAAAAAAAAAAAAAGCTTAATTCTCAGAGATAAACCTAAATTACAAGTTAAAAATAATGATAATAATGGTGTTAAAAATCAAAACAGTATCTCAACCTAGGTATGGGCTACCCAATTTATGGTGAATTGTACAAAACAATTGTCTGACTCTCACCCTTATGTCACAAGCGTTGCAACTTAACCACACCTGTTACGCCCTCCTTTGCATGATTTTGTATATCGCATACTCACAATCCACATTTTTCTTCCAAATGGAAAAAATGTAGGTCCTGTCTTTCCTGTTCCTGTTTCAATTTACGTTACAAATATGTATACACTCATGCAAACATGTCGTTTGTGCTTGTAGGTAGATCACAAAAGAATGTTGGGCAAGACACTTAACCCCAAGTTGCTCCCGCTGCTTCGTCTGTGGCGTATGAATGTATATGAATGGGATTACAGCAGTTACTTCTGATGGCCACTTTACAAAGCAACCTCTGCCATCAGTGTGTGAATGGGTAGGTGCGACATGCGGTGCAAAAGCGCTTTGAGAAGTCAGAAGACTAGAAAAGCGCTATACAAGCTCAAGTCCATTTAGCATTCTTTCTAGACGCCTAAAACCATCTATGTCTTTTGGTCAACATGCTGTGGTCTGCGCCGAAAACATACAAAAAAGTCTTGGCTATTTATGACTCTTAATTCTGACAAGGTAACTTCTTGAAAGGTACTGCTGTGAATCAGGATCCCAGCATTAAGCTAATGTTCAAGTTTAATCAAATGTCTTGAGCAGGGGTTCCAAAACTTTGCCATTCCAAGGACCCCCATTTGGCATTAGCCTCTGGTGGGAACCCTTCTCTTGCAAAACATTTTATAATTCCTTCTTTTCACGGGTAATGTGGTATGAGGCCAATCATGAGACTCTAAAGGCCCGCTCAGGAACACTAGCTTGCTATTGAATGCTGCAGACTGTATGGCTAGGTGCTCAACTTTTCATAAATTTAATTGATTTGTTCGCTTCTGTTGGGTGATTATGTTTCAGGTGTAGCTTTAAAGACTGAATGGGGAGGATTCGGAGCCAGAGAACACATTTGGGCACATCATGGCCATTCTAACCTGCTGCAGTAAAGCCATACTTGATGTAATCTGGCTCATGCTGGCAAGTTTTAGATGCCCAGGTGGTATTTTGTGACTATGCCTTTTTTTAGCCGAGTTATGTACACTCTGGTTGCATGGTGGTCTATATTATCTTTCTTTTTAGAAAAGTTTCCATTTTAAGAGCCCTGGAGACCCCCCAGGGAGTCAGGACCACCACCTTGAAAATCACTGGTCTGTCTGTGTACGTTTATTTAAAAATGATGTTGAATATAAAAAATGAAACTTTGGGGTAACCTGTTCTTTCTTTACACAATGTTTCCTAGAAGTAGAAAAGTGAAGCCTTGAAAGGTCAACCTATTCCTTTGAAGGATCCCACCATGTAGCTAACAAGTAAGTATTTCAAAATGTAGAGAATTTGAGACTCTGCGCTTGTGTCAATAAGATGTGTAGAATTTAAACATATTTTTTAATATCAACTTTCAAATTAAATGTTTGATACATTGTATGTTGAAAGATTAAAACTAGCCTCCTATAAAAAGGTAAAACACAACGTTTTAAGCACAATCCTAGAGTTAAGCTTACGCTCAAGTTTAAAAAAAAAAAGTGGGGTGTAGATGGCCTAGTGGTTAGGTTGCACCCTAAGTGCGGAGGCTATAGTCCTCCAAGCGGGCGCCGCGGGTTCAAATCCGACCTGTGGATTGTTTCCCGGATGTCATCTGTCTTTCTCCCAATTTCCTACTTTGTACACTGACCTTTTTTTGGTTTAGATTCCAGCACATTCAAGTTCAAAAAAGGGTACAGAATCTGTAAGTTCAAGGCAGTTAATTAAGGAAAGGGTGTGTCAAATTTGAATAATTCTATGCTGTAACCTTTTCCATTTTTAAGTATCAACACACCCTGCAGCACATTTACCTGTCTCAGTGTTCTCAAAGCTTTCTAAAACTTTCTCAGTAGTTAACCGGCCCCACTTGGCCATGTTCAGTGTTCATATGCATAAACAGGAGCTGCTATTAGTCTGCCGCCAGAGTGCATTCATGTGTAGTCACGGGTCAATGGGAAAATGCAGCATGTGCCCTCACCTCCTCTACTGTTGTTCCCATATACACAATAAAATGAAATGTTAATGGATGCTAATGAAATGGCTAATTGTGGATTCGGTGCAACCATGCGAAGCTCACTCTCTAGGCCTTGCTGTTCATCGTTTATCACACAAAAGCCTCTTGAGAGTTCGAGAGGGTAAAATAAGAGGAAAACAATAATGATAATAAACATTAAAAAACAATGAAAACACAATTATTATGCATGCAGACCTGGTGCCGTTTTAACCTGCTGTGCAGCATGCGTCACACGCCAGCTCAGAAGGTGACATTCCTTTTTTTCTTGTCCCACAGATTGTGGTAGAACTTTTTGGATTGCGAGATGGAAAGGTGGCTAGCAATAGGCCTGCCTGCGGCGGTTTTTCACCTCAGAAACAGTCTCGCTTGTCAGTCCCGACAGAGAGAGCAGCTGAGGCCTGCTAAAGCTGGGTAAAGCTAGCGGCTGTCTTTATCTCTCGGCCTGTGAGCCCAGAGTGGTTTCAGGCAGTGATTAGTGAGGAAGATCCCACGTGGGTCACCCCTTTTGCTGGAGGAGATCAGTGCTGGAGATTTTAGGCATCTGGGCACCTTTGTAGTAGGAGCATGTGAAGTGACAAGAGAGGAGAGGTGGACGGAATGGAAACTTGAGAGAAAGGGAGACAGACACATGGAGGAGAGGTTTGGGTAGTAACAAGGGGCATGGGTGTGTGTGTGTGCAACTGTAGGCTATTTCAGAACACCAATATTAAAAATACAACTAACAAAGATACATCTGTTTACTGGAAATAGATTTTCTCTTAGCATTTAACAAGGGTGGGTTAGCATTTTTCCCAGGTTTGGATTTCCTTATTTCCCAAAATTCAGAGCTAGCTAAAAGTCCAACGTTTCAATATGTTCAGTCTAAAATGTATGAAACCAATTGCTTACAACTACTTGCATTCCTCACCATCACTCCTGGAGTTAGAGTTTAGAACTAATCAGTAAAAGTTAGCATGAAAGCATGCTAAACTAGGAACACCTTCTAAACAAAAGTATGTTAGCATGCACGCCACATTAACATGCTGACTTTGGCATTTCACTTAAAATACAGTTTCACAGTGATGCTAACCTGGCTGTAGCTTTGTTTGCATTATACTGTAAAAAAAACTCATGCTTTTGTATTATAACTAATCTTAATCTACACCGGGAGGGAAAGAAGCATATTTTCCAAATGCTCAGCAAAACTTTTAGTTAGCCACATAACTAAATAAAAATGCCTATCTCTTCAGTAATTTTGTTTGTGATACCCAATACCTGTACAAATAATAGTGTTGCAATCCTCCTAGCTAGTCTTTTTGTTTAGGGCTAACAAGCTAATGTTAACATGCTAAACTAAGATGTCAAACATTAAATCTTCCAAACATCTGCTTGTTAGCATTGACCTTGGGTGCATATTAGCAATGCATCCTTCTAACATGGTGTTAGACTTCGTTCTTGTTTGTACTGTACCGTTGGAAAAAAATGTGATCACTAGTGTCGTCTCTCAACCAACTATTGACTCCATAGCATGAACATGCCAAAAAAAAGGTGTATTCATAAACCTATGCTATTCCATTGGAATTGTTACCAATGTCAAACACATGTAAAAACTAGGCCTGTGCTCAAAAAATCGATATGGCAATATATCGTCATGAGCTCCTTGCCAATACGTGTATCGATGCAGATTTTACAGTATCGATACAGCCGCAAAGCTGTGAAGGCTGTTTAAAAAGACTCATTTCCCATGATGCAATTCCCAATAAAGCCAATAGGGGGCAGTAGAAGCAAAACTACATGATGCAAGGCACGTTCCAAATCAAAACAAACAAGCATGGATGAGAAACTCTGTGAGCAAAACTGAAAGCAAAGATTAAGAAACATTTCGTATTTTCACAAACACAAGGCAGTCTGGAGTTGGACATGAGTCATCCAAGATTCACAAAAACAAGGTAAAACACAGCAGCAACACGACCAATGTAAATGGTAAATGGACTTGAGCTTATATAGCGCTTTTCTAGTCTTCTGACTACTTAAAGCGCTTTTACACTGCATATGTCCATGTACATATGACAAGTTATTAGCAACAACAGCTAGGCTCGCTACACAAGGTCAGTGTGTGCCGTCTGAGCCAGCACCGAATGACGCTTTCATGGTCACTCAACTCTTAACGAGCTCAGAAGATGACAAAAGCCCTTCTATGCTGCATTTTGTAAAGACTTATGCACGTACAGCGTGTTTGATAACGTAGGCTTCAGGCAGCTGCTTAGTGAGTGAGTCACGCTGTGTAACTCCACTCGTTCGTTCAGGACAGTATCTACGGTGCTTCAGTAGTTTGCAGATGTAAATCAAAAAGAGATTCTTGCAAATTCAAGTGGACTCATAGTCAAGTAAAACCAGAATATTACACATTGAGACTCTTATCAACCCAGACAACGGATTCCCCAACCTGCCTAAACATCAGCAGAACCCATTGGCAAATATGAGCTAGCCTGCGACTTATAAATCAGTTAACGGTCCTAATTGTATGAAACAAAGTAGTAAGATTGAATCCAAGTGTAAGGGTTGTTTTAAAATCTTTGGATCAGGTAGAGATAAGCCCTGATCTTGTCATACTGCCTTTCATTTGACCTTCTGAGTTAGCCCTGGCGGCCATTTTTTTTTATTTTGGCTTTTGTTCATTTTAATTCTGAACATGGTGAATAACCTTTTTAGGGGATGTAGACCGTTTCTGAAGATGGAAATTGATTTTAAGCGGGTCAACCATCTAGAAAGATCTCTGCATGAATAGTTAATATGGGAAGCAAAAAGATGTAATTTGATTTAACTGCCTATCCGGTAAACTTTAACCATTTTCTCTTTCTCATTTGGTCTTAAATGTTTTTCGTATGTGAGCTAGAGCAAGCAGGAAAGTTACTTGAACTCTCAGTGTGTAGTCAAAAGGGGAAACTTTCTCAGTCAGAGTCCATACAGTCAAGGAAATTAGAAATCTGACTGAACCCAATCTCCAAAACACAGGAGACTTATCGGGCTTGTTCGAACTTGTTGTAGGAGTAAGCTTTATGGAGTAATTTACGACATTGAAATCAGTATTCATTTCCATATTCTCATGGCTCTCGCTTCGACTTTATAGTGCTAATTATGTCCATTACAGTGTCATTGATCCCCTCACCACCCGTCTCTGCGGAAGAAATAGAAAAACTCACCATTTGCTTAGTAATGAAGAAAGTTGTTCCATTTCAGTTGGCTAACCTCCCGTCCGCCTTTATGCTGCTAAATGAAGCTGATTTGCCTCCAAGACAATGCGTCTTAAGTCTGAAAGAAAGAGAGAGAGAGAGAGAGAGAGAGAGGGAAGTAGAAGATCATAAGGGGGCACTTATGCATATGTTTGATAAAGATAAGTGACGTCCCATCTAGTGGCCGTTAATGAGATCTTTTGCAACAGGAAGATATATATGGCTCTAGTGTGATGCGCACTAGTGGGAAATGAGTGCTGAAGGGGGCTGCGGAGGGAGGCACTTCATCAAGTATAATTGCTGCCTTATACACACTGGGTCCCCAAAGGCTCTTGCTTCTCTACAGACACCCAAGACCTTCCTCTCTTAACTTCCCCTTTTGCTCTTCCTCGCTCTTCCTCCCCCCCTGTCTCTCACTGCTTTCTATCTTTTCCCCTCCTGACCCTTTTGTGCCCTTCCTCCCCGAGTGTATTATTTCCCGTTAAACAATGTTAATAGAACAAAGTCTTGCTAGTAACAGCGTCTGAATGCAGGCTTGATTAATCAAGCAAGAGCCACAATTACTTCCTTTTCGCCGCCATAAGTCCCCCGTGCTCCCTTTAGCTTCATGCGCAGGAAGTTTTTTGTCTGTGCTGTGCATTTATTCTGGGAAACGAAAATCAAACAGGAATAGAAGCTCTTTTATCTTCCTTAAGTTGTACATTTTGCAGTATTTCAGAAATCTTTGGAATGGGATAGCAGAACAAATGCTCTATTTTTAAGTTACGGTAACAGATTAAATCTGATCTCTTACGGCTGAATTGTCACACGTATACAGCTGTTATCATTTTTCAATACAGCATAATTGTGAATTGTGATTTCCAAGGCCTGAATGCTAAGCGGCTTTGCTAATCATCATTATTGTGTCGAAAGCCCTCTCTTTTCGCAGTTTCCGTGCACCCACTAATTAGTCAATGAGGAGGATTTTGTATATGCATACAATTATGGCATGATAATGAGTGATTGGAGGCAAACATATCTCAGAAATGTAACACTATATGACATATTTTCTTGAGCCTCCATACAATATTGATTGATGAAGACCCTCACGACTGTCTATCCATCTGTTTGTGTCGCCTATCAACTTGAGGACGCAGTGTAGTTGGTTGAATGTGCAAAGAAGCAAATATTAGAAATAAAGAGGCAAAAACAAATACTTGGAAAAGTGTATAGCACTCATAGCGCACAGCAGTTTCAACAATAGAGCAACTAATTGGAGTATTCCGAAGCGGCAGCAGCAATTTTGGCACAATACCCTCACGGCCATTCAAGGGATAGTGGGAGCACTGGCACGTAATCTAAAGCATTTCCAGCAGGGGCTGTTCACGCTGGCAAAGAGGAGTGGAACTAAGTGCAACCATCAGCCAGTCCACGCAGATTGCATGGCACATCAGTGCAGCGCTGCCCCCTTCCAGGATTGGAAAAGGGGTTTGTTCCCTGCCAACGCTGTGGAGCAGCCATGTTCATAGCAGGTTAGCCCCTCCGCTGGGTCCGTCAGGTGGGCTTGGGAGAGTGAGAGGGATGGAAATAAAGGAGTGCATGACTGGATCAGCAGATGGGGGATATTCTGTGCTCGGTGCCATGCAGCTGCGACTGCAGATAACATATGCCAGGGAAAGGGGGGCAGACAGAGGCTCTGTAAACCATGATAATCCAAACAATGTTTTCTAAAGGAGGGCCAATAGAAAGCCTAATGGTACTTCAGATGAACATTATCAAAGGTATTGGACCCATCACAATGCAAATGTGGTTATTTTGTTGCATTTCAATGCGACAATAATGGCCACACTGCCGAAAATCATTTCTGTGATTGCATCAATTGACAATTGCTCGTATTAATCCAGCTGTCGTGACTGTCCAGAGCGAGGTTTGGGTTTTTCTTTTGTCTGAATTTTTTTATTAACCAAATTAAATTCACCACCCACAAAATGACAGCCGTAACATCATTTCACAATTAGAACAGCATTTTGAGATTAAAAAAAATGAAATGGTGGATTTTAAAGGCAAGCTGGAAAGCAGACAATGACGCATGCTGCAACAAAAACTGTTGCTTAGAAACGGTTGTCCTTGTTGTCTTGTCTTGTGTCAGTCATTTAGTACAAAGAAAGTACTTACCAAAAGAGTAAATTATAGTTTCATACAGGCTTTATTTAACTGCCTTTAAGTTTTTAAAGTGTGTTTTTTTTTAGCATGACTGCAATTGGACCTATGAAGAAGAAACTGCTTACGCTAGTAAAACCCTCATCTCTAACTTGTGACAAGCGCATGACAGAGTGGACAATGATCCAGTAACTGTTAGGGTAACATAAGGTGTTCTTGGCCCGCAGGAACTTTTTCATACTTCTAGGAACTGTTGGAACCCTCCAACTTTTTTATTGATTCTGCACCGCAGGAACTCTGAACTATTTTAGTTCCTAGAAACCCAGTTTAGAGGAACCCTTTAAGCTCCTGCTTCAGAGGTGGTCCTCTCCCAGCATCATGGCGTTGCAAATGCAGACCGAAAAAAAAAAAAAGTCCCCATGCTGTGTAGGTTTCAGGGAACTCCTTATAGTGCATCTTAAAGGTACACAGAAAATGATCACCTTTCACTTTCCGCAAGGAAGCTAAAATAGTTTGGTAGCCTCTACTTTCTAAATGAAATGCAAACTAAATTGCCCAATGGGTCCTCTCCAATTTTAAATGCTGCTAAGGGAAACATCTTGGTGAGTGTGCTTGAATAAGGGTAGTGAAATGTCCAAAGACTATTGAAGGTTATACCACACTGTTATACCTTTGTATAAGATCCCCTTTAATGGCTTGTCATTTTGCCACAGACACAAATGCTGTGCAGCTAAAATGAGTAGTGGAGCGAAGGCCAAATCATGTCCGCAGCATGTCCAAACAAACAGAGCAAGAACTGTTGGCCGGCTCTTCAACAATGGGCCCGCCTATCTACTGCAATGGGCACCTAGCTCCGGCGGCAGCTGCCAAAGCCACTTCAAATGGCCCCTACTTCAGACTGGATCCTTTAGAATAGGTTCGAGCACCATCATGAGACTGAGGCTTAGCCATGAGAGGGACTAGGGCTTGCATAATTCTGGCGAATATGCAAAGCCTTTGAACTCCACTGTGTGCTGAAAATCATGCAGTGTTGCAGTTTACCGTGTGACTACAGATGATGGAGAATTATTGATTTATGAATGGGAGAGAAGCTTTCTGAAAGAGATTGATGGGTCGGTGCCTTAGCTTGTCATCTTAGTGCTTATGCTTTCTTCTCACAAGCAGTGAAGGCCATCTGGTGTGTGATACTGAGGAACAACTCACTGCAGCATATGGATGTTCCAGCAACCTTTGAATGTACAGTAATGTAGAAAATACAAGTGGTAGGATTGTAGTAACCTAGCATGATAACATGGACAGACAATGCCACCCCTCCCTCTCTAAGGATTGCTTATTTTCCTCTTGAACTTTCCTAGGATCTGGACCCTTTAAAAAGGAAAGACATGGCACTTAACAATAGGCTGCTGTATTTGTGGGTGAGGGAGTAGGAGGATAATACACATGCAGGAGTGTATCAGTTGGCCTTTTCACAGTAGCCATTGTGAGCTGGGCATCTTTTCAACATACTGCCCACCACAGATTTACCATTATGTGTACCATACAGTGCAGTAGTCCTTTCTTGAAAGAGGAACATATAATTGGGGCATTAAATCCTTGTAGCAAAACCGAGGTTGCACAATAGCTAAAGGAGGAAAATGCCAGAGGGAAACTATTGTATGTGCTCGGGAAATTCATAGAAATTTAAAGCCGACTGAAATCCATACAGGAGAATTCTCTATTTAAAATGATCGTTTTTTTGTTGGTGTACTATCTTTGCAGTTATTCTTATGAAGAACATGCAATTTTTTACTTCTGTGATCAAGTTGTCTTAACCAGGTTAAAACATCTGCTGGAATCATTTATCAAATTGTCTTATTTTGTAAATACATACGTTGTTTGAGCTGAGTTTTCCTTTACATAGTGGACGAAAACATTTTAGTTTTCCCTCCATGGCAAAATGGTTTGGCTTGCTGATCAAATTAACCCCTGTCCTCTGTAAGCTTTCTAATAAAATCCGGTGTGCAAAAGAAAAAAAAAAGGGAGGAAAAAATAAAAGAGAATGAAAAGAAAGGGGCAAGGAAAAGTATGGACACATTTAAAAAAAAAAAAGTGAAGCTGATGAAGGAGAAGTTACTGACGAGGATAATATACAGCAAGGTAAAACGGTGAAACACAGTAAAGCCACTGAAGACCAGATTTCAACCTAGCTTATATGTTACTGTAGCTTGTATACACCAAAAATGTACTCTCTGACAGGAACAGCTCAGTCTGATAGTGAGGAGAGACGGGGAGGAGAGATTCAGCTGCAGCCTGTAGATGACAGGAGGAGAGACCTGGTGTATAGGTGAGCACAGAGCAGGAGAGGCTGCAGCCTCCGGCGGTGGTCACAGGGAGAACGAGAGAGAGGAGACAGACAGGGGCTCGCTGCCAGACCAGAGTGAGGAAGGGAGACGTAGCAACCGAGTAGCAGGGATAAGAGACTGAAAGTAGTGACTGGTTATTGCCCGCTTAAATGACAAACTCAGAGAGGAGAGCTCTTTAGATGTTTTGAAATGAAAGATGCCTTTGTATGACACACAACACACATTTAACTGTATGCCTCAATAATTATCTTGGCAAACATAACAACTAGCCCTGCTAGCCAAAGCCTCACACTGTGGTGTGGAAAGTTCACCGACGCCCAGCCTCCATCATCGGACTGTGTCGTCCCACAACCACCGTCCGACGACCAACCACCACCATCAGACCGTGTCGTCCCTCAAGCACCGCCCAACTCCCAGACACCACCATCGGACTGTGTCGTTCCTCAATCAACGCCCGTCGCCCAGCCTTTATCATCGGACTGTGTTGTCCCACAACCACCACCCGACGCCCAGTCACCACCATCAGACTGTGTTGTCCCCACAACCACCGGCGTCCTCATTCATGCACGGCCTGCTCCGACCTCCACCTCAACCAAAACCAAGGAATACAAAGGAGAAATCCTGCCTGCATATTATCCCATATGCTCTTTTTTAAAGCGTCTCGAGATAACACTTGTTATGAATTGGCGCTTTACGAATAATGATTGATTGATTGATTGATTGATTGATTGATTGAACGTTGCTCTACTAGAGTTATACATTTTTAATTATTCCCCAAAACATCCAGCTCAAATTTTACAAATAGATACAGTATGACTACTGGAAAAAAATGCAAAAAACACATGATTTTTCTTAATGGTTAAAAGTGTCTTTAGTCTGACTTTAAATAAGTGTTAGTGTATGAAATAAGTTGCAGACCCCAAAGGACACATTTATTTTCCAAAATAGGAAAATGATCCATATTCAGTGCAGAATATTTCAGCACCAACCTTTGACCGGACTAGCTGAGAAATCTCTTCATTTAGCACAACTGATTCATAACGAGGAGCCTTTTGAAATCTTAATTCACACACAATTATGTTGAGAGGTAATCATCTATGCAAAGTGTACTTCAGCCATTCCCCTCGAACAGAGGCTAGTCTGATTAACAACCTCTGAACCCCCGCACATTGTGGGAACCTCGTTTATAGGAATTAATTTACTCGGCGTATTGGAAGGCTCCTAATTATCAATTGTACGTCATGTATTACAGTAACCCGCCTGACCTCCAATTACAATAGCACCAATCAGAGTGGGGTTAATTTCGAGCGACGATCAATTTGGCCCAATCATTTTGCCCCGCTCCCATGGGTGACTGAGTCACTTTGAAGCAAGAAAACGTATTTCCAGGCAGCCTGATCAACATATTACCTTGTTTTATTGTCTCTGTTAATAGAAGACATTCATCATAACCGTTTTGCATATTGCTTTGCTTCTGTACGCAGTGTGCTAATAGCCGAATGCATTTCCGAGTACTGCTTCATGCTAATTGAGCATAATACAAATGGACTCTGACAGATCTTTTTTTTTCTTTGGTGTGGCTGTTGAATGCATTTTGTTGCTTTCTGGGTCTTGATCAGAATATTTCCCTCTGCTACAACTTAGCTACAGCCTCGACTTAGCCTTGACTTGAATGAAAAAAAGAATGATTTCATTTAAACATTGAAAACTGAAAAAAGAAAAGGACAAAAACACATACTTAACTCTCTCAGTGTTAGAGGTCGTAGATGAATTTGTGAACATCAAGTCGGATTTTCTTTACAGTATGAAAGGGTTCTGGAAAGTGTGTACTAGGTGCAGCCTGAGGAAAAGAGTTTTGACATTATACTTACCCCTACAAGAGCACGCTTAAAAAGGAAGGCCACAAGTTGTCTCCGGAGTACATTTTCTGCTGAACAGCCAATAGCGTACTGCCTTTGAAGGCAAAGTACAATAGAGAGGGAAACAAACGCTTTAACCCAGAGTAAGAAGGTAAGCCTAAACAATGACAGCATGTCCTTGAGTTATAAATATATAATATCCCTCAGGTGGCACCGAGAGACAGCAGCTTCTGATTGGCTTTGGTTATAAATCATTCATTACAGTTCACATCAATAATTAATATTCCAACCAAGCCTGAATCCTTTATGTAAATACTGTCACACGCTGGAAGGTTACCATTGTAAACTTGCACAGACAGCAGTTTCCAAACTTTTGATTGCCGGCTTAGGATGCCGTGTTTGTCTCTGTATTCTTTTTAACTAAGTCCCTAAATAAGTGCAAAGCTATGACGCATAAAGGTGCTGAGAATAACCGACAAACTCTGCAAGCATAATGACTTCCTGAGGATAAGTGAACTGACTGGTTATTATGGGTGTACTTATTAGGGTGTTCCTACATGCTACATTTGAGTTTATAACGCCATACTTCTAATCAACGTTCATACGGAACTCAAAGATGCACAACAATATTTAAGGTCAAGTCGCAACGTTTTTATCGCCAAGAAGTAAGTCTAATTGGTCACAGCATTTCAAGCATGGAAGGAATGTGTAGTCGGACAAAGCAAAGTTGGGCTTGACCTTCGTTTTAGTTAACGTTTCTGAACTTTAGTCCCCGTCATTGTAAGCAAGTCATGAACTCATTTTAAAGGACAGTTGAGCAATGTTTGGCTCCTGATTCATTGGAGAGGATTGATCAACTTTCATAACATTCTCAGATCTTTCAGTTTCTATATGACGCTAAAGCCAGATAGCTGAGCTTAGCACAAGACTGATTGTATCACTACTATCAACGCAAACAAAAGAGCAGCGCATGACAACAAGTCAAAGCACAAACTGTTGTTTCAATACTTTTGAAGGGATTCAAATGAACTACATTGTAGAAATTGGTCAGCTTTCTTAACAACAAGAGACAGGCTCCCCCAGACTGTCTCTTGTTGGTTAAGCTCACTGATGGAGCAGGCGCCCCCCATGTAACACAGGCTGCAGTCCTCAAATGAACCGGCCGTTGAGTTCGACTCTCGAACCTTGGCCCCTTGATGCACACGAGAGTGATTTGCATGCATGAGCACGGGATAGACATGTCTACAACATTCTCTTCTCCCCACACTTACTGTGCCCCATTCCCCCAAGAAAAAAGGAATGGAGCCTAAAAGGTGCTGCCCCCTTTTCCGTATTGACTGACTTAGACTTAGACTTTCTTTATTGTCATTCAAACTTGTACTTTACAGTGCAGATAAGAACGAAATTTCGTTGCAATTGGCTCGTAGTGCAGGATAAAAAACAGCAGCATGTATTTACATATAAAAATAAAAATAAGGTGCAGATATAAATAGATATAAAAAGAAAAGCTATGAGTGAAATTACTATTGCAGAAGGGAGTGAGGTTTTTCCCAAATAGCCTATGTCAAATTACTTATTTTTAAAGATAGATCATACTAGATATACATATTAAGAATTTATGTTCAAAGCTAACATCACTCAAAATGTGTTTGACCTTTTTTCTCATTGATTTGATTAAAGTACTAATCACCAAAGAATAAGTCTCAATACAATTAGAGTGCTAAACACTACACCCTGACGCTCGCTTGGAGAAAATGAAATCACAAAAATTCAAACATTGGTAAAAGGAAAAAGAGGTCAGGGGTCTTGTAACTTTAACACCCTTTTGTTTAGCTTTGATCCTGTACCTGCTCTACGCACAGCAGCGCTGATGATACAATCAATCACAGCTCATTAATGACAAGAAATGGGCTGCTGCAACACGACCATATGGCTCTGGCTCGCAACTTCCATTCCCCCCATCTGGAACCTTCAGCATAAAAAAAAAAACAAAAAACTTCTGTGCCTGTCTTTTCCCTAAATAGTTCTGATGCTTTCCCCAAACTTTTCAGTCGTATTTTTCTAAAAGTTTATTGACCAATTAAGTCATTGATACTTGTTATTTAGCCAGGAAATTACTAGTAAGGCCAGAACTGGATCCTATTGATACAAATGTGGTGAATTATAGTCCAGAATAATTCTACAACTGCAGGAAAATGTAAGTATTTGGACACATTTTTAATCATAACGCTGGACTTTTTAAGCAAAAAAAATTGAAAATTGAAAGTGGGAATGTGCTGCTTTTCTTCATCTCTTCTTCTAAAAATACTCAATACATTTGGATTGAGGACTATTGAATAAAAAGTTTTGACATTGTTCATGCTTGAGGCTGTGCAGTGGGTGTTCCCTCAGTTTTTTAAATGTTTTATTGGCCAAACCAACCACTTCTGAATCAAGAAAGTAACTAGCACATTAATTATGAAAGTATTCATGTTTTGCAGGCCTTAACATTTTAAAAGATTTGTGGTATCATATTGCTAATGGTAACTTTCTCAGCTTCAAATTCTTCCTGTTGCATCTCCCATTGGTAAAATCTAGTGTTGTAGCACTCGAAATTGGTCTTGGTCTCAAGACTGATTTTTGAAGGTCTCGTCTTGGAATCTAAAGCATTTTTACTCGGTCTTGTCTCTGTCTCAGACTGGGCGGACTCTGGATTTTAAATCAGGACCAGTTGAGGCCTTCACTGATTTTCCATGTCATTACTGTGATAAGAAGGAAAATGCATCTTTCTGAAAGAACAAAGACCTTCAATTTATTTGTAGTTTGATTTTATCCCCCTGTTATGGCTGCAACCTTTCTGGTGTTACAGTGAGTGAGTGACACTCCTGCAGCACACAAGTTGATGACTTCTCATTGATATTTATGGTCTTGGACTTGTCTCGGTCACGCCCTGCCTTGGTCTTGGTCTTGACCCGGTATCGATCCCTAAATGTCTTAGTCTTGTCTCAGTCTCGGAGCACTCTGGGTCTTGGGTATGTCTTGGTCTCGGTTGGTCTTGACTACAACACTAGTAAAACCTAGAGCAAACTATCCTAATCCTTGCTGTTGCCTGCAGGAGCAAGGGTGTGAATGTTGATTTACAAGTTGGAAACTTGTATTTACAATAAATCTGACATTGAAAGAATGCAGTGTTAAAGCGGCTCTAAGCTCATCGATTGGCGCTGATCGAACACGGGAGGAAATTGTCTGGCACACAGAGGTTTTTTATTTCAAAAGCACCCTATAAATGTGCACTTTCTTTAATCCCTTCAGTGCTTTGATGCTCTGATCCCTCTGAACTTTTGCTAAAACAACATTTAAGCCGGAGATAGCTTCTTTTTTTTTCTTTTTTCGGAGGGAGAGTTGATATTATTGATTCATATTAGGTGTCTGCAGCCGTTTGTGTTGCTGCTTTCATCTCCTATTCCGTCGACACTTATGCCTCGGCAGCAGCCACTACACTAACTTTCCCTGATGGACACGAGTTGGCACTTGGGTATCCTATAAAATGCTTCAGCAGGTGATAATACGGGCGAGAGCAAAGCACAGGACTGCAGACGGGCACTTTTGTCATGTTAATGTGACCGCATATGACGCTTCGCAAATAGGATTTACTGTGCAGGGCCCCCCTATGAAATGGAATTGCAGTCTCATAAAATGTACTTTTAAAGAAATTGTGTGAGGGAACTCTGGGCAGTAAATTAAACTCCTCTGGCAGGATTAGATGGAGGAGGAGGTGACGGAGAGGGAGGATGGGTATGTGGGGCATATTCGTGAGCTCCGGCTTACAGAGGTCATGGATCCGCCTTGATTCAACATCTCTCCATTTCAGCCTTTTATACGATTTTATTGCGCCTTTATTCATTTGTTGTCAGTAACAAATGTCCAAAATGGAGCTATATGTACTGACATGAATTCCCATAAAGTAGGTTAAATCACACATGTATCTGTATGGCAAAAAAAACGTTCATCCTTCCCAAATACACGGGACAGTGTGGGTTTGGCTTCGTGGGGAAAAGTGTGACGTTGATTTGCAGCTAAAGTAACCTCTCTCTCGGGTTACATTCGGAAAGTTGAAGACCAATTTTAGCACGATTCTCCACGCGGAAGCCTCACAATCCGTGCTCATTAGGGCCATGTATGGCGGAGGCTCCATGCAGAACTCATCTAGGACTTTAACGTCGCTCTGGTCGCTGACATTCGAGTGTACTTCAAGAGTCCCTGCACTATGCCTTTTAAGACCTCCTCCTCTATCAACTCCTAAATCCCTGAATCCCCAGCCCTTGTGTGTGTGTGTGTGTGTGTGTGTGTGTGTGTGTGTGTGTGTGTGTGTGTGTGTGTGTGTGTTCTAAGCTCTCAGCAGATATCCAGCTGTGGCTGCTGATAGGAACTCGGATGAACTCTGAACAAGCTTGTGTGTAAAGATGCAGGCAAAGTGGGGGAAAAAAAATCCCTTTCCCTTGCTTTTGGGGAAAAAAAAAAAACTTGTCTTTTTAGGTATTTCTTTTCCAACCTTTGGCATTGGTTGAAAGATGACAACACAAGCACCCAACACCTCAAGTGTCAAAATCTGGTCCACTCCGACACTCAGACTTCAGGAAGTGCACTTTTTTCACTCTGACACTTACCCTAAATATTTGAAATACACTACATTTTTGCCTTTTAATGTCATAAACTGTATTAATATTTACGGTGGGTTTGACTTTCTACTTTCATAGAATTAGTGCTTTTATTGCTATTAAAACCTGCAAAAAGCCTGCCTGTTTTGTCTTGTGCAGACTTAATAACAATAGCAGCTGGTGCAAAGCAAAGACTTGGACAGCACATCTTAGCATCCTCCCATTGAACAGGATGAAGCCAAATTAACTCTATGATGGGCCCTAACATGTTGCAAATTTGCAACCAGAGTATTCGCAGACTGGAAGAGCCTCTATATTGACGTCACAACACTTCCGCTTATGAAAACACACATTTAGCTTTCCGATTAAACGTCAACAGATCCCTCAAGTGGGTACAGTCCAGTACTGCTAGTCTGGTGCACAAAGCATAACAGGTTAACATTGGCTAACAGAGCAGTCAATCATGGTATTTAAAGCAACAAATATCTAATTTAAAGGGGCTATATGTAACTTTCAAAAATTCTGCGTTTGTAGTGATACCGAATGCTCGTCAGGCGAACTGCACCAGTAACCTGTTGCTCGTACGTACACAAACGGGCATCAACATCGCCCCTGAAACACTGGATATTTACCGGCATAATGTTTACAGAGGAGGTAAGTGGTCATACACATGTGAGTGTCTGAAGGAGTCTGTGTGTCTCATTCTCCATCCTACAAACGACAGTCTCGGCAGGCACTGCCTGAGACCGGGAGTGTGTGATGAGTTTGTCCGCCTGTGAGAGCTCCTAGGACGGATATAAGTGTGTGGAAGGCGGCCTCTGGCTGTGCAGGTGAAGGCCGGGAGTGTTTGATGAGTTTGTAGTTTGTACTGTTGATTTCTGTAAGCTGAGCGGAGTGAGGAGGACGTTGAGAATGCAAATAAAATGACACTGCCTGGAGCTTTTCGCGGAAATTCGGACCCGGGGCAAATTGTATACAGGCAACACAGATAGACAGTGAACATCTACTTTTTCACATCAGTTAAACATTCGCTTAATAATGGGCGATAAAAAACAATTTATACATTTAAAAAGTTACATATATATGTAACTTGTAGCTTTATATAAATCATGCGGTATCGCTACAAACGCAGTATTTTTGAAAGTTACATATAGCCCCTTTAAAAGAAACCAAATTGGTCCAAAAGAACAAAATGGCATGACTATCATGACGAAACTGGGTTTGAGAAAAATGTGTCTGACGTGCATTTAGATTTTTTAATTTGATCCATGTCCTATTTGGAGGCAGAGATCATGACCTATACTGCAGCAATTGAAAGAAATGGTTGCTATTATCTTATGATCTGACATAGTATAATGTTCATACATGGTTAAAAAAAATCTAACAAATCAAGGAAAACTTGTCAATTAGGAACAGATAATCAGAAAAACACAAAGAGCGCAGAAGTCCAAAAGGCCCCAAAAGAGCTGACACAAGAATGGGTCAACCATCAAAGGCCCAGGAGACCTTTTCTCTTTGTAAAAGAAAATGAGCAATTGGACCCTGTATGCTGGAGAAGATTAAAAGAAAACTTATTTCATATTCATTGTTCCTGTCCTTCTTTCTTAATAGGTTGGACTTAATGGAAAAAGTTCATGTGTAATGTGTCCATACATCAGAGCTCAGCAACATTTAAAGAGGACATATACTAGCCCTTTTCCACCTTTTCAAACAGTCCCGTGGTCTAAATGAAACATCTGTGCTGTGCTTTGGTCAAAATCTAACATGAATCAAGCACCAGAGGAGGTTTGTGACCCTGTATAAACCAGCTCTCTCAGAACGCTCTGTTTTGGTGTGTGTGTCTCTTTAAATGCAATGAGCCCCCCCCGAGTTTTCCCAGACGACATCACTCCTTCGCTAGCGAGAATAAAAATGGTTTTAAAACAAAAGTTTTGCTGTAGGCTGGGGGTGGAGGCCATGGGTGAAGATACCAGGGGGAGGAGAGGGTATTTTTTTTTACCAGAATCCCACTGTGATGTCACAAGGAGAGCAAATTTGAAACGGAGCATTTTTGACTGTGTTGTAAGACTTATGCAGACCACAAGCAAAGGACTGGATGGGTTTATACATGTTCAAAAACACTGTAAAAGTGAATTTTTGATGATATAAGTTGGGAATTCCTTAAATGAAAATATTTAAAACAAAAAAGACTTTTGCAATGTATGCATTTCGATTAGAATATAAGTTGTAACAAACAAGTTCCACACCTCAGCTATCCTATTCATGTTACAGAAACACAAAGAGTTTCTGCTGCAGAATGGCACTTGGCAACCAGGAAGGTCAGCTTTTTGAGGAAATATTGATTTGTAAGAATATTAAAGTTCCAGAAAACCTTTGTATCAATCTGCTCTCCAAGCAGTTTTTCTTCTTTTAGACACATTGGAATTACAGTTACTGATTTTCTTCTTTCACCAGTTCTTCTTTCTATCAGTTTTGAGGTTGGGTTACATCTAAATAAAAAGTTTAGACCCAAGTGTTGTCAAACTTGATATACAGAGAACACGCTTACTCTGCATTTCGCCTTCAAAAGCTGGCAACGCAGCATGGCCACTTTCAAAGTCTCTGTGTCTCTTTTTGTCTAACACAACTTTAATCTTTTTCCATCATCTCTGTTTCTTTTACTCAACTGTATCTCTTAAATTTTACATATTTCTCACACCCCATTACAGTCCTTGCGATTTTACTCTCACTTCACTAACACCCCCCTTCCTCCCTGCTATTTCATGCATCATTTCTCTGTTTAATTGCTGCTGGCTGAAACCTTCTCCATATTCCCCTGCAGCTCAGCATTCCTCCAGTCCAATGCTATTGCAGCATCGCGCTATTCAATTACCCCTCGGTAGACTAAACTACACAGGGTGGGCCAGGACTGTTTGGGCTCTCAATCACTGAAACACCACTCTGGACGGAGGCCAAACATTGGCGCCTGGAATGATAAAACAAAGAGCTGCAGCATTGTTGATCTGAACTCGAGGTGACTGAGAGGGGAGTGCTGTGCAATATGACAATCTTTTGTTCTATGTATTTGTTCTGAGATAAAAATGCAATCCCAAATCCTTGTCAAAGTGTGTCCAAACTGGAAAACATCTGAAACCAAGAGGTTTTCTGTTAAAGTTAGACTAAAACAGAGCTAAACAATCACATACTTTATTGGTTATTTATCCAAAACAAACCAACAGATGATATCGAAGTTCTTGCCATGACAGTGTCCCCCATATAACAGCACACTAGTGAGCATCAATTGGTGCAATTTCTGTGAGACAAGCATGAAGAATGAAGTGTAAATTCTGTCCAAAAATCAATTTAAGCTAACTAACCTTTGGGCGGACATTGTTAGACGTTGGCCTATAACATGCATGATTTGAGCACCGTCTATGTTACTCTGTGACTCATCCTGACACCCCATGATGCAACTCTAATCTAGAAGTGCAGTCCTAATCTCACATGGTTACCCATTGGCCTGAGAGCATCATTACAAGTGGAACCTTCAACCTACAGATGACTCAGCAAGTGAGTTTGCTGGAATTTGGAACACCAAATTCAGTAAAAATGTTAGCGTGTTACTGTTGGCTAACAGGTGGAAACTTTCTGTTTTAAGAATATTTGGATTACCTTGGTAACTTCATAATTTTAGGAAGAAGCAAGTTAGCTTATGTTGCTAGCCTGGATAACTATAGGCTATTTGAACACCCCACATTGTAACACTAAAGTTAACTAGGTAAAATAAAGTTAATTAGAAAGAAATAAGCCTCTTGTAATCATTAGAAAAGACTGACTTTCTCTTTGGCTTGACGGCAGACTCAAAGAACACTGTCTTTTCCTGTCAGAGCTGCTAGCATCACAGCCTATGAGACTTACAAACATAAACATCAGTGTTGAACTTGTACTAATTGGCACTTAAGACATTTTTATATTTGGTTAGATAGTAATGACTTGGGCACAGATTAGATAGACATCTGTGTAGCCTAGGTGCTGTAAACAACTTTAAAATGATAACTCTGATTCTGAGATAAATTAATATAATTCTGAAGGGGGAGAATTTTAGTACTGGGACAGGCATTAAACCAGTACAATCCCTAATACACAAGGATGTGTGCTAGCTTACAATTTCTGACTATAAGCTAGTTAGCTTACCTTGCTAGCTTAATACAAAATTAACCGCAAAAGTGGTACAAATGTTAGATGATGTAAAGGGACATACTTCATCAATATTTTACAATAAACAAACACTGTGTTAGCTGGTTAAGAAAATTTATTGACATGCTGTGATGTATTGACCTTCTAAAGCTACTTTCGGTAAGTTTCAATCCTTAGCGCTGATGTCATGCACCACTGCCAACCCAGAAGCCGTTTCCAAAAGCATGTCCTTACACTATTTTTTTTCCTCTTTAGAAAAATAGACAAATCAGCCTAATATTGCTGTAGTTTTTTGTGCTTCAATATTGCCACATACAAAAGGGAAATACAAATTTCAACCCGTCATTAAAGCATCCCTTTGACGCTCAAAGAAAAGCCCAATACATTAGCACGCTTGATGTCAGAATGGCTGCTCTAATTAGAGCAAGTCTCGCACTTTAAACATGTATTTATGGATAAGCTGGGGTTTTTATTGGAGTCCTTCAGGGGCTTAATGTTTTCTATTCTTTGAGCAAAGTGCCCATTGTTTCATTAAGAGCTGTTTTGAGGGCTACATAAGAACATCACTGTGTTTTTTTCTTCTGCTTATTAGTCCATTATACTGCGCTGTCACTAACACTGGATGATGGGTTGGTTTCCATAGAGACATTACTTGGTCAGCGAGACAAAAGCAAGTGAATAATAATGAAGCCGATGAGTAAATAAGGCAGCGTTGGAATAGCAACGCATGCAAAGATCCAAAAATGCGTCTCCATCATGCAGATTTTGGGACATTTGTCCATATAAGACTCAAAAAGTGGTTTGAATTTGAGCACAAAAGTGGGTATGTAACATTGTATCGATGTAACAAGAAGGAGAAAATGACAAAAGCCAGCTTTGTGGGACATTTTTTATCTTTCCTTACAGAAACCTTAATACCCAGATACCCAGCATCCATCATGCTACCTTAATCAGGCCAGTGTTGTTTTTTTTAACAGCAGTATTAGCAGAGACAGTTTCAAATACCTCCACAGTAAGCAGCAGAGGATATGCTCATATTTGCAATTGTAAGCATGAATATGAATACAAAGCCCAAGTAGGACATTTCTAGGCCAAGCACACACACACACACACACACACACACACACACACACACACACACACACACACACACACACACACACACACACACACACACACACACACACACACACACACACACACACACACACACACACACACACACACACACACACACACACACACACACACACACACGTTAACCAGCAAAGCAAAACACACACAAACACAGCGCTTATCTGTTCCTCTCGGAGGCCTCACACATCGTAACGGCTCTATCTGCGTCACACACGCGCACACACACACACAATCCACCGAGGTATCCAGAGTAATTATCAGGCTGTTAATGATTGCCGTGCATCAGCAGTGCTCCAACCATTCATTACAAGAGCTTCTTCAGGCCCCTACTGGGCCCGTGAGACTGCTTATCACGCACCACACCACTTGATGGGCTTAATGCAACCTATTAACCAACAAAAGTCTGGATGTGAAGTTTCGCCAGACTCCCTCCCATCTGTAATACTCTTTGATTTATGTTTTTGTATCACGCCAAAGTCAAGCACTGCACGGGGACGAGATTGATTATTACATTTTTATCTTCTTAAGAGAGGATTTTGCACTGAAAAAAAAACTGTAATTACTCTTGTAAGAGCTACAGTAGGATGTAGGAGGAGCGGTCACAGCTAATCCTCAGTTGAAGTTGTTTTTTTAATGCAAGCCCAGTTTGGGTCTGTGTGGCATGTATGACAAGAGTGTAAACATGATATTACAATGTACGCCACGCAATCATGTCCTGACAGTCAGTACCCTTTGGAGTCACCCCGCCTATCCCTCAATCTATCCCATCCACTTATACATTCAATCCTCCCTCCTGACACTGACCCCTGTCACGGCCCTGCACAGAGGTTTTTATCATGAGATAGAGGAGGTCGATAATGTCTTTCCACATCACAGCAGGCAGATGTCACCAAGAAAATACTGAGGAGCTGTTCCTTGTGTCTTTCCACGTGAGTGTGCCTTCATGTAAAGCTTGTTGTGAAAATACACTGGTGCTGGTGATGACTGTGTGCCTCTTCATGGCTGACAAAATACACCAAAGGTCCCAATGTCCCAATCTTGGAATTAAACAGCCTAGTACGATAACAAATTCCCATCAGCCCATAACTTGTTTAAATCTACCATGGTTAGCGTTTAGATAACCTTAAGAGCTCGAGAGCACCAGTTTTTCCTCAAAAGTACCCATCTGTCATTTTAAAAAACGGAAATCAGTGAGTTCTGTTTTTTTGTAAGTTCAGAAACTCACCCACTTTGGCAGGATATGATCAGCGATTTGCCCAGGTTTTCAGGAAGTCACTATTTTCGAGAAAGTAATCGTCTGAATTTGAGTGTGTCAGATATGCAAGTCAATTTATCTCGATGGTCTGTTCCGTCTACTTGTTAGAAGCATGTAAAAAAGTGAAGAAACCGACTAAACTATCTAACCTGAAACCCTCAGCAATGAACACATGCCGCACAGAGCGCTGAATTGTAGAAGGAAAAAAGTTTTGCAAGTGGGAAGGCCCCTGCCATCTTTGTTGACTCTGCACTAAAGAAATGTTTGCAGAAGACTGCTCACTGCATACTTTAAAACAAGCCTGCTACCCTTACTTTTTATTTGCATTTTGTTGGTGTCATGTTGGCTGCCTTGCTACAGTATGTTTGGGCCCTAATTGTCTTGACCGCTGGGCCTTTGCTTTTGTGAATCTTTTGTCGTTTCTGCTGTATTTAAGTAGCTGCCAAGTCAAACTGTATTCTATCTAACTAATTAGCTGGTTGGCTTGTTGTCTTTTTCTATTGAACATTGGGACATTGTCTTTGTTGGCAAGACCTAAACACGATTCGTGCTTAAGTGGTTGACAGGCCAGTGGCTGCAATGTCTTTATTAATCTATCTGGTGTGTGGCCTTCTTTTAACCTGGTGTGTTGTTCTTGTGGGGACACCTTTGGTGCCTTCAGACTTAACATGAAGTAATCTTTTTCTTCAATTCTAATGTTTATTCAGTGCAGGTTTATTTGGCTCAAACAGGCAATGCTTATAGTGCAATATGTAATTTGAGGGTGTGTGTTTGTATTGGCGTATTTTTGTGTTATTAACAGCTTTGACTAAGACTTACATAAAAAATATACCAGGATCTCTGTATCCCACTCATTTCTCAAAGTAAAAAATAAAATAAAAAAATCAGCTAACAAGAATGTGTGTTTGTGGCACTGTGCTCTGCCTAGGGATGACATTTCTTTGATGACATGTCATTTTCCATGAACTTTGACTTCTCTGAAATGAGCTCAAGCATATGAACACACATTGGTGCAGCCATTTCATTAATGGTGTAAGGTGCAACCAAGCCTTATATGTGTTAACTAACAAGTTGCCAAGCTAACTAGCTAGCCTTGTCTGTTTAGGTAATTTTTGTGAAATCTGTCTGCTTACACACTAGGGACAGGCGCCGGCTCGTTTTAACACAAACGTACCATCCTCGTACCGTACTCAGGTACTGTGCCCATCTCCGCTTGAAGAAGTGGTCTCGGGCATGATTCATGTGTACTTGCGTACGGTCCCCAAGAGATGTGAACGCAACCATGCTCAAACAAGGAAGTGGACCGCTATATGAGGTCATTCTAAACGGCTGCTGTTGCTTCAAAAAACATTGTTTCCACTCAGCTTGGGCCCATTTTGTCCTCTGAGCTGCACGGTAGATGTGCAAGTAGGATGAGGGTCGTTGTTGGCGTCTCAGAAATAACCTAAACATCTACAGTTAGCGGGATGGACTCAACCTGCAAGTGGTTGCCATGGTTGCTTCTTTATCTCTCTGTGACTACTGCCACAGTGCCACCTGCTGTATCAGACTGTGTAAATACACAAGTGTACTCGGGTATGGGACGGTGTTACTAATGTGAATGCATATCAGCGGGGGAGAGGGGAGGGGAGAGCAATCGGGCAAGGTACGAAACAATCGTGTGAAAACCCCATCAAAACATATTGGTTGAATTGTTTTTTTTCCCAAGTAGACTACAGTAGGTTTAGTTTGTGAGCATTGTATTATGACTAGGCAAATGACTTCTGTTGAACTTATGAAGCTGATGTGCTGCATTTTCAGGCCACTATTGCACTACTGCAATGAGTTTAATAAAATGCATTTAAGTTATTTTAGTACACACGAATAAACTTGAGATGAACATCAGATGTTTTCTGGTAAGCCTTGAAAGCTTGTTTTTCAGCTCTGTGGAGTTTTGGAGGTTGTCCTTGGATAGGGAGCCAATTACTGTACAAAATAATTTGTATTTTAATTTAAGTCAGGTTGCAAGTCATTATTGGTATCTGTTTTTTTTAAAGTTCCAACCTGAACTGTTCATTTGCAGTTCAAAGTAGATTCAGATCAGGTCTTTCCACTTAATCCATGGAAATCCATGTATGATTTGCCTTGAAATTAACGAAATAAACAAAGCCATAGGCATTAAAGGGATACTTCACCCATTGAAACATGAATCTGTAGTGAAATTGGGTAATATATGTAGTAGAAATGTGAAATACATTTTAAAGTTGGTGCCTTCTTGACCAAGAAAAGGCAGAAAGTGTCTTTTTGCCTTATGTGGATTAGAGACAACAACTCCCAGAATGCACAGCACCGCAGGACACTCCCGCTGAAGGAGAGGTGCATTCACGTGGTATCGGAAAAATGAGATTTCGAGTTGTAAAATGCACATGAAACACCTGCTCAAGTCGGTTTTGTGTTTTGTTAACATACTTTTTATTCATGCACGTATTGCACATCAACTTTTTGCTCAAATATAACTTTTGACAATAAGATTTCTCTAAGAAACTTGGATCACCCGAGCAGCACCTGAATGCAGCATTACTCGCGTACATTTACTCACACACATACGGCAGTTTCCTCAACTGAATCCGAGATTTCTTTCAGAAGGAATTGGCATCTTGGAAATTCCTGGCAGAAAACAGACTCTATGTCTGTGTCCATAGGCAAACAGTGACAGCACCGATACCACAAGTCTGCCCCGGCTCCTTCTTCCTCTCACAGCCGTGGACCTAGCCAGCTAGGCTAGCTAGCCTGCCTGTCGGCACCAGCAGCCACCTCGCCGCTATATTGCGGCTTGTATAAAGAACCACAAACATCCGATTCGAGCACAAGACCTTCAAAATCCCCTTCAGTCATATCAGTTTGAAGTTGAAACATACTTTTTTCACTATTCTCGGTCCTTCAGCTTTATCCATAGAGACACCCAGCTTGAGCCGGCTCAGGCTCACTGTACAGCCGCTATCTGTCTACAGAAGGCACCTGGCAGATATTGCAGCTCGTAGAAAGAGCCACGAACATCCGATTCGAGCACAAAACCTTTAAAATCCCCTTCATTCATATCAGTTTGAAGTTGACTTCCCGCCATTGTCGGTTTTACTCAGCTTTCTCCACAGAGCCTGTTAGCACAGCTTCCAACTAAGCAATATGGCGGATGTTAAGTTTCGTTTTGGGGAGTGAGGTCCCGCCCACTGATCTGTGATTGGTCTGTAGCTTCAGTGGTTGAAAACATGAGGAACTAGCAATGTAGTTTCACCCCTGCTAACCACAACAGTCGCCAGTGACGCAATATGATGATTTTTGTATCACTGGAGGCAGTTTGTCAGAAAAGAAATTACAGATATTTCTCATCTTAGGGGGAAATGAGGGCTGGATGCAAGACCATTCGATAAAACCACAAGTTTACTCCTGATACAAAGCTTAATGCAAATGGGTGAAGTATCCCTTTAAGCATTAAACATATGTGTTTAATGCATTCTGACATGTGTGGGTTTAATATGTTTATTATGTTGCTGGTATCCAAAAGAGACTGCCATCATTAATGGTGTCCCGTTGGTTTTGTACATCAAGGGTTATATTTGATTGAAAAAAGGCTTATTGCCTTCCCAGGTATTGACCCCCCACCCCTCCACACTCACCCGCCACCATGTCATTTGTCCTACAAGTTGAAGTATCGAATTAAGTATATGTTATGTGATAAAACATCTAAGCTGTCCTCAAATACAGTTTTAGTTTCCTTTAAAATGTTTAAAATCCTCTAACAAAGCTTCCGAAGGCTTAAAACAAAAACCTGACACTTCAGTTCATCATTTCATATACCTCTCAGACCTTTCTTGTGCACTTCAGTCAAAAGGACAAGAAAGAAACAAAGAATCAGGGTGAGGCTTAGAGCTTAGCCGCCAGTCTCGGAGCGATTGATGTTTGAACAATGGATGACCTTGGCCACCATGGATGTCTCAGGCCCCAACGACAAGAGTAAAAGAGTGAGGAGGTACATTTTTTAAAACGTAGCCTGGACATGATTTATCTTTTGGCTGTATGTTCGCCTTGTCTCCAGGCCAGGTCATATTTTCGCATTTAACCTGCTTCCATGTACTGAATCTTTTGCCAGGCCTGAAGAGAAGCTGTTTGTCTCCTCTGTTTTTTTGAGGTACTTAATCTTGGCTTTATTTTTTATTTTTTACTGCTGACATGTCCCGTTACCAAAGCCCATCAATAAACAGACCCTTTATATTCCAATACAATAATACTGAATGTGGCTATTGACTGTCAAAAGTAGCTTAAGTAGTAATTAGCAGTTTGTTCAGTTGTTTTTCATGTGTCAGTATCACCAATATAAGGTTAAGTACGTATTATAGTGATGATCATTCACTCTTAAATATAAAGTAATTAATACAGATAAACATCCACTTATGTCTCTTATCCTCTAACATAGCTAGCCATGGTAGTTTTTCAAATGATATTGTAATACAATTCTTGCATGGGCAATCCACTTTACCATGTTTTTCTAACTCTCATATGTGGCCCTAGTCTGTCTACAAAACTCCCCAATTATGAGAAAAGTCCATCTTCTCCGTCTTTTGCCTGCTCTACTTTTCAGAAAATGTGTGCTCAAACAGGCCGTTTGAAGATGTTCCCTTTGTGACATCACAAAGGGCACTAACCCCTCCCCCAGGTGGGTGACACTCCCACAGCTAGGTGTTTGTTCGGCCCCCTGAGTCTGCCTTCTTACCGTAAACAATAGGGCATGGAGCGAGAAAGCCAGAGCCACTACTCCTTCCAGAGAGGCGTGGTGGAACACAACTCATTTACATTTAAAGCTACAGACACAGAAACAGCATGTCCTGAGCAAGGGCTGAAATAAAAGGGTTTACAGACATGATAAAGAACAGGATCAGAGTGGAAGAAACTTCACAGACATGTCTTAGGGAGCTCTGAGACTTATTTACACAGTTTCAAAAGGAGGATAATATGTGACCTTCGACATAAATGAACGTTGCACTGTTTATTTTGTTTACAACACAGTAAAATTGCCTTCAATATCGTTATTTAGTCATGATATTTATCCCTGGTGCTTTATGATATATATTTACATGGACAGGAGGTTGTCACGAGACCAACATTTTAAATTTAGTCAAAATAAAGTTATATTGATACCTGATCAACAGGGTACCCTGTGGACAGCCAACCTACGCTCTCAAGACTTTGATCACTTTATGTAATTGACATGAATTGGTACTTTTCTTGTTATTCTTGTAAACATGTTACCGTGTATATGCTTTGTATTTGTAAATGTACTTTTTAATATACTATGTGGATGATGTGAATTATGTCACGTTGTTTGATGCATGCTATAGTTCTCGTTTGACTCGTATGACCCCAAGCAATCTATATTGTGACGATTGGTCACGTGATCATATGTATTTAACACACCTGTGTAAGCCCATGTGATTATGCTGCGGGTGAACCTGACAAAGCTGCAAGCGAAACAATAAAGTAACAGCAGAGTCATTTTCAGTGCACCACTGTTTATTTAATTTCTTTCAATGCTGCCCTTTTGATAGCACAACAGGTAAAGTAGTCCTTAGCACTCCGAATTTGATATGTTCTTGTTTTTTTTGTTGTTGTCTAAATTTCACATATACAAGGCAACATGTCAATACCAAAAAAAACCTTACTTTTCCATAATTGGTATCAAAAAAGTGTTTAAGCATGAGAAAATGTGACAACTTGATGGACATAATTTTTTTATTCTAATTGCCTTGCATACTCTTTATTTCAATGTTTTGTTGTTCTTGTTCTTTATTCTCAATGCCTTGGAAAGTAAAGCTGATTATAAAGCTGTAAGTGATTCATTTTTGACATTTTTAACATAGATTTCTATACTTGATTACATGAATAAAACGTCCCCTGTACAAAAAATATATAAAAAAAATGTAATACAAACAACTAAAACAACAGAAAACTGT
This sequence comes from Tautogolabrus adspersus, assembly GCA_020745685.1. NCBI lineage: Eukaryota > Metazoa > Chordata > Actinopteri > Labriformes > Labridae > Tautogolabrus > Tautogolabrus adspersus. The sequence goes on along the minus strand of CM036556.1, from coordinate 8,145,135 downwards.
TGCTTAATTATTTCACCTGTACATGTTTTTCTGTAATTTCTGATGACCTTGGTTAACAATTCTTAATCTGCCACTATCCACCTGAAAAAAACTGTGCTCCTATAATATCCGGATACTCCTGTTTATTTCTTATTATTAGAATAAGAATGGAAATGAAAAAATAATGAACCCTTTTTAGCTGGGCCATGGCCTGAATGCCAATTGACTGATTTACATCCACTGATAATGAGCACGTTGGAAGACTTGGCTTAAGTGGTGATTATTATTTCCTTTGGTGCTGATACTTCGCCTGTGGGAACTGCAAACGATGATGCTAAATGCATAACACACTTCATTCCTCCTTAAAAAAATACCTTCTTACCTGTTTGTTCTTCTACTGTGACACTTTTTTTTTTTTTGCAATAACTTTATTTTTGAATAAATAAGTGGATAGGACATTTTTACCCAGAGAGAGTTTGCAGCCTAAGGCAATAAAGCAAAGAGAAAGAAAGAGGGGTTTCGGGTGTTTGGGGAAAAAACACCACACACACAAGGTGTCAGTCTCACAATTACAATATCAACTCCTGGCAGAGTCAGGTCATGAACCCGGGAGGAAGTTTTGTAGCCGTAGCTTATTCAGCACTGCAAGGCAACACACTCAGCACAACATAGCCCCCCCCCCCATGTCCTGGCAAGCTAATACATTTTTATTACTTGTGTCAGGCCGTTTTAAAGGTACCACACTATGCAAATGATGAATTCTTCCCGGGGTGTATTTTCTTGCTGACAGTTTGGGGAAAAGCTGAGTGTCATAATATAGTTTTTTTTTTTTTTTTTTTGCTTCTAGTCTTGGTTGGAACTTTTTTCCTTCAAATACTGTATCTTAAAGCTATAGGACTGTTGTTTTTTTATAGGTGGATATGTGCCAGATCCTCCTCCACAGACTGCAAAGTAAAACTTTATTTGGATGTAACTTATTGAGACGAACACTGACGACCACATTTAACAATCTCAACCATTTTGCAACAAATGTCAACTTGTTGCTGTGCTTTTAAGACTTGTAATTGGGGGTAGGGATACCTTTTTAATGGTACTGGGTCTGAAAGGAGAAGCTCAAGCAGCCTCCTATAACTCATGTTTCTCCCCCGCTCACAGCCTCACCCTAATGGGATATGCCTCAAACTGAACAATAGTTCCATTAAACGCCAAGTCAGAAACAAGAAGTTGAACACCAAGCCTTTCAAACTGGCGAGGGCCTGAAAGCCGAAAGATGGAATTTCAGCTGCTGGAGATTAAAAGCCCAACGCCGCAGATGGAAGTGAAAAAGAAATGAAAAGAGAGAGACACAGAGAGAGAGAAAAAAAATGGTAGACGGAGGGAAAAACGAGGAAGCACAGGAGCAAGACAGAGGTGGCAGGCAGTCAAAGTGGCAGTTACACTGTAAATAAGATCTCCCCACAGGGTGCTTAACTCTGGACTGCCTTTGTCTGGCCTTTAATAGCTTACAGGGCTGAGAGAGACAGATTAGAGCAAAACTGCAGGGACACAGAAATATAGGCTTTGTCTAGAGCTGGGATTTATCTCCCACCCTCAGTCTGAACTTTTGTTTTCCTGGGGGCCTTTCCTCTGTTGACTTGAAAAAAATAACCTGAGTTTTGTCTCTCTTCCTGTTGAGTTTGAATCATTAACACCTCAAAGAGATTATCTCGAGTGTGTTAACACTCTGCTTTTCACAGATAGGTCTTCTCGTGCACAATTGATGGACGTGGGTAGTTGGTGAACTTTTTCAACTTTATTGGGATGCATTTTTCCTCGTCGAAAAAGCAGAGTAGCGTGGAAACGAAAGCAGGCTCATTAATCAAAGTGCAGCCTAAAGGGAAAACATACTGGGCTACATTAATTTTCACAGCAGAGTGGCTGAGGGAAATGATTAATATATTACAGAGAGGAAACAGGTTAAGAAGGCCTGATTACTGTCATATAGCAGATCAATGTGAAGTTATGCATTATTTACCTATTTTGTCATCGGAAAAAGAGCTGCGACAAAGTAAATACATAACATCCCATATACCCCTTATTCACTATTCTCCTGCTGCAATTTCTAAATGAATAAATAATGCTTTTCCCAGAATATAGGATACACATCCAGGCTAAAAAGAGAGAGGGGAGTGTCATTTACATAATACACCTCGCATTTAAAATCAGGTGTTCGTTAATAATGAGCTCTTGTGTTTGAAGGAGCTCTTCATTAGTGTGAACGAGCATTTGATTGGCTGGGCTTTGATGTGACTTCACATGGCAAAAAAAAACGCATTGGGGTGGCTAATGAAGTTCTGAAAGCGACCCTTGAGTTCAGTCAATGTCAGCGCTTCTTTTGACATTCAACGTGAACAAGAGACCCCTAAGAGCGTTTGATGGGTTAGAACCAAGTTAAAGGGCCCTTTTGGCGTACGAAAAAGTGATGTGCATGCAAATAAAACCCACGTAGACTCTAAAAAGGCACCACTAAACATTTTAAGGCTAGATGAGAGTTTCGTGGCTTGTAGAAATTGCCTGTAAAGACACTTGACGAGTGAGTCAGTCAATCCACGTGAGGTTTAAGTAATACAACCTCATATAAATGTATTATTTTCCTCTTTGAGTTGCCCAAAATGCACGACAAACCCACATATCTCACAGTGGTCTAAGCAGCAACAACACGAGCACCTGTGTGTTTTGATGGCGGTATGCTAATTAGCTGCTGCATGAACGGATGCTGCTTCGGAAAGAGAGAGGAGAGCCTAATTAATTTTCAGATTCCAGCTTTGATGTGTCTAATTGCTCTAAGCTTCCCAACTTCATTAGTCAGCGAGCTCCCTCGGTGGACGGTGAAGCCGGGTCCCTGCGGTTACCGAGCAGAGATTTACCTGTGTATTTTTAGGCCCTGTTATTATTAGATGCACTGTTGCCGTTGCTGCATCTCAGCCAAGTCTAAAACCAATAAGAACAAAGACACTTTATCAGATAAAACTGTCCTCTCCTAAAGAACTGATGTGATTAATGATACGTTCATCCTCTATGCCTGTTCAGTTTATAAGCCCATACTAGGTCCATTTTGAATATAGTAAATGGTAAATTAACTTGAGCTTGTATAGCTCTTTTCTAGTCTTCTGACTACTCAAAGCGCTTTTACACTGCAGGTCACACCTACCTTTATATTTCTATTCCTGCACAGGTCTTGTACATTTCTTTATATAAGTTGTATAGGTCTATTTTTAATTGCACAGGTTTAATTTTATAGGGGCTCCTTTAATCTTTGTTGTCGGGTTAATATATGTATGGGAGGGGGGACAGCGGGTGTTTATGGTAACAATTGCTATGTGTCTTGCATGTTTGTATACTGCTACTGGATGCCTTGAATTTCCCTCGGGATCAATAAAGTATCTATCTATCTATCTATCTATCTATCTATCTATCTATCTATCTATCTATCTATCTATCTATCTATCTACCCATTCATACCCATTCACACACTGATGGCAGAGGTTGCTTTGTAAAGTGACCATCAGAAGTAACTAACCCCATTTAACACATTCATACGCTGCCGACAAAGCAGCAGGAGCAACTTGGGGTTGAATGTCTTGCCCAAGGAGACATCAGACATGAGGCTGCAGGAGCTGGGGATCGAACCCTGAACCTTCCAGTTGAGACGACCGACTCTACCAACTGATCCACAGCTCAGTCTTAAAGCTCTGTTGGGGTTTGACAACAATGATGTATTTCGGTGAATTTTTAACAGATAGGTTGACTTCACACTTCTTCCCTCATTAAATACTCAATCAAAATTAAGCTTTTATATCTCTATTTCTTCCATCTGTGATGTGTGTGGCAGTAAGTTAATTACGAAACACAAAAACATTCGTACGAAATCTACATGCCTAATGTTTCTAAAGTACTTTTAGAACCATGCTGTCTTTTTATAGAGTAAAAAGAGGCACATGACTTCTTTAACATCTGTTATCTGTGTGATACAGATGTTTTCAGTCTCACTCGCTTACTTGAAAGTTCAACCAGAAATCACTGCTGAGGTAAATTGCCCAGTCTTGTAAGAAATCCAATCAATATAAGACTAATTGTTTTTCCACAACTATAAATGCGTATTCCTGTTGATATTATAGCTTGTTAATCAATCAGATCTGGGCCATAATTTAGTGATTTCTTACTTAGAATATGCGTCATTCATCTGCCAAGTTTTATGAAAATCTGTTCAATAGTTTTCAAGTTATACTGTTGGCAAACAGCGAAAAAATGGCACCAAAAACTTAACCTCCTTGGCAGATGTAAGAAAAACGCCTACTTGTGTTTTTTGGGATAAAGAAAGTTTGCATCGTTAGGATTTGGAAATATACAATTTCAGCATTTACAGAAAAAGCTGAAGTTGTGCCAGGAAAAAAAACCCTAGTTTCCTGCCTCAGCCTTGGTTACTGAGTTTGAATATTTAAAAACTTACACCTCTATTTTATTGAGAGTTACAATTTCGCCCACTCTCTGTTCTTTAGTTGTGAGAAGCAAAAAAACAAACTTTTGAGGTTCCCCCGAGTTTAATAAAACCAATCAATGGCATTAAATAAAGTAGTCGTCGATGATCACAGAGTAAATGTTTGTTTTTGTCAGTTTAAACTAAGATATCATTGTTTAGTTATCTTGTTCAGAACCTATAATCAATCGAGAATTAAGGTGTTATTGAGTCATCCTATATTTTAGAATCTGTCTCAGGGTTTACGTCTGTCGTATTAAGTTAGGTTACTAATTATTCAATTATAATATTTAGAACGTATAATCATGAGGTCAGTTGACAATTTTTACTCTCATTTGAAGCCATGATGAAGGCTTGTTATGTGACTTAAATCTCACAGTGTTCTCCGTGATCAAAATCAATACAGTGCAAACCATGAGGTAGATAAAAGAGACCTCAACAACACATCTCACTTGCTTTTTAAAAGTTATGTAATATTGAGTAGTTTCAATAAGGAGTACTTGTCCTAGTTGTGAAGTTTTTGCTACAATGGTTTACTTTAGTCAGGGCAACAACGTACTGTATCTTTTGGGATACACATGTTACATTCCCAGCTTATTCAACATGTTCAACAGCAGCTGATTTTCACCATCAAGGTGGAAGGCTGAGATGTGGCTATAATGTTTTACTTCTGTGTTCAAGATTGTTAAATGGTGCAAAAAAGAGAGCTGGACAATGTCATTACATTATTTACTACTTGTTGATTGATGCACAATCACAAAGGACATACTGTATCTGAAACTCTGAGGGACATCAGGCAGTGAGTTAAAACAACATATAGGCTATGCCTCATTAGCATCCAACACCTATCAAACATAGGCTTTTATTTTGGGACAAATGGTAAGGCGTACATTCCCTAACTGTTACATTAGCTAGCTAAAGGTTATGTGAATATGTGGCAATATTTCCTATAGCATATATGCTAACCCGTTAGCAACGGTTAGAGAGCAGTTAATGTAAACAATCAACCACTTTAATTAAACTTTAAGGTGTGATTTCCTGGCTAACAATATTGGTAGCTAGCTAATGGTAGAATGAAAGTCCAGCCATATTTCAAAGTAAAATAAAACATTTGATAACTTCTTAACTGCCAGTTTGAATGCACATATTTATTATTGTGTCATTTGATACTATCACATGGTTCTGTTAGCTTGCTACAGGTTGAATGCCATTGTTAGCTGCTGCTACGGCTAATGGAGAAGTATGGTAAAACCAAAATTGGTTCCAAAACAATACCCAAGACTAGCACAGTGTCAAAAGTTGAGGAAAGCCTTCCTAAAACAGACATCCGCTGATATAATTAATGTCTAGGAGGCCATCATTTACACAAGAGAAGCCTGGAGAATAAAGCTGTATGAAGGAACAATAAGAAGACAGCCTTGACTGGCACTCAGACAAGGCTGGAGTTTTGCCCATCACCATCTTTGCTAAAAAATATGTCCATTATACTATATCTAATGACATGAGCAATCTGAACCTAGTTGACATGCAGAGGATGCACATGCCAACGGGTACAATAAAATGTGCTCTCTTCACCGCTGCTGGATGGAGTGATCAAATTGACACCTCATTACTTGATACAATATTGATATAAGGGGAAAGTTTTTTTTGGGGTTTGTTTCCGACTTGTGTTTAAAAAAATTATGACTGAATGACTCATTAGGGGGACATTTTGCTGAAATGCTCTGATTGGTTATAAGTGAATGTCACTCACTGTCATTGCACATCCTAATAATAACTCTCTCTCTCTCCCTCTGTTGCTGTAATTTGGGATGTAGTGACGACACAGTAATGCTCGGTTGCCTCCCTGAAAAAGTTGGACAGCATTATGTTAGGACCATGTCTTACTAACAACAACTAGAAGAAAAAGATTGGTCAACCTCATTAAAGTTGCCCTTGTTTGCTAGGCCAAATAAGAACATTGGTAAGGGGGCTCCATTCCCAGCAGGAATACCCTAAAAAACATGAGGAAATAAGTTGAAGAGTGCTGTCTTGTGAGTTTTTGGCGGGATTGGCCTCATTAGTAAGCTTCTTGGTGATGTGTGTGTACGCGGGGCCTGGGAGTCTTGGGCTGAAGCTTAGGGACTTGCTGACTTCTAAAAACACCTTTCTCTCCAATTTAATTTTTCCCTTCTCTGAATCTGTTTAGCACCTTTTGAAAATACCATGAGAGCGATTGACCTCATCTGCTTCCCTGTTTGACCACCTAGGGTCATTCTCTGCAAAGGGGATAAGTAATTGGCTTCTGGCTTACCGTCTTTACGGTTGTTTTATCAACGTTTAATAAATACATGTGTTTCACAGGGATACGGCACAGGGGACTATTGTTGTTATGTAGACATTCAGCAAATATTATTGCCTTGCAGAAAGCCTTCTGCTTATTTACATGGGGTAATAAAGAGCTGTATTTTAGCCCTAGAGGAAGAGTCTTTTGGCAATAACACACACATAGAAGCAACTTACAAATTCCTACCAAAGTTCATCTTGTTAGTCAGTACTAAAAAGGAAAAAGGCACTATGAACACAACTGAAGCCTACTTGAAAAGCTATTTTTACCCTTGGGCTTTCTCACGCCTCCATTAAAATCCAAGTTGCCTCTAAAGGGCCACCAACAGTGTTTCTAAAGTCTTTCAATACTGTTACAGTCCCTCGGTGCAAAGCGATCACTTTTCATTTGGCTCAGGCTGCAGCGCATTAAAAGCCTTTGGTACTGATGATCTATAATTCTGTCTCATTTTGACACTAAATTCAAGGCCTGCATTTTGATTTCTGCTGACCAAACAGCGGTGGGAAAGTCTCCATCAGCAGCCTGTTCGATATTATATTTCTTAAACAATGCTAATGCACCATGTCAACTTCTGTCTGGAGACGGAGATCAATAGGCCACAAGAGGAAGTCATCATCACTCATAAACCCACATAATAATTTACTACTGGATATAACCAGTGCTTTGATTTCTTATACAACCTCATAATGATCACCTTTCATGTGAGAAAGAAACTGGAGCTGTCATTGTGCTGGTCTTTCTTGTACTCTATACCATGCCAGGTTGTTACATTTTCTACCTTACAGCCTATCATTAACTTGTACATCTCAACTTAAAACTACTTAATGTTTTCAAGTACAGACAGTAGAACATGACAGACCTTAAATTGAGCTTCCTTAACTGCCATTGTCAAATAATAGCCTAGCAACCATCACGATGTACAGCAGGCCTGTCAGGCTGCTGATTTCTTCACAATGTAAAAGCAGCATAGGACTGTATTGAGGCCAGTCCTACGCATGTATAATGTGTGAGGTGTGTGAAGGTTGGTACTTTGTTTTTAGATAACATTTTCAAATAGAAACACTGACGTAGCTCACTCTGCATTCTTTGGCATGTCAACCAAATTAGATGATAGCATTGTTATATCTTAGCATTACTTCCAAATTGACCAGCTTATCACAAGTGACAACATTTCCAAACAGTTTTTTTAATGGTTACAGGTTTGATATTATTTGAAAATAATCAATGTTATTTTTAGATCTGAACAGGGTTTTTTGTTCACAGTCGGAAGAAAAAAAGGCTCATCTTGTAATGCTAATGCTAGGCTACAACTTATTAGCTCCACACTGCCATACAAGAACAACCAAATGTCTTTATTTACACATCTTCTACATCAATCATTAACTGGTGATGATACTGGAGTAAGTAGCTTTAGCCTCAGTATCATTTAACCCAACAACACCCTTCTTCTTTTTAACTTTCTCCATTTAAAAGAAGTCTACGAGAAATGTTCCGAAGTTAGTCAGTCATCCTAAAAATGTGGCTAATTTTAGCATAATTAGCTCGAGAGATTTTTTTCAGGATATTCCTTTGAAGGAAAAAGTCAGCCGGTATTTTTAAGAAGTCAGTCATCTGAAAAATGTGGCTAATGTTAGCATAAAATTAGCTCTAGAGTTTTTTCAAGATACTTCTTTTTTTTTTAACGTCAGCCAGAAATGTTAAGAAGTCAGCCAGTCAACTGAGTCATGAAGCTTTTGATAGTTATAATTGCTAGCTAGCTGGTATTCAGATATGTTTTACAATACACAGTTTATGATTAGTGTTTAATAAGTTCTACATTCTGTGATTATTTGTTTGGTCTATAATTTACACGTCTACATCATCTTTTCTTTTTAATGGATCTATGATAAAAAGTATTGCTTGTTGGACTGTAAATCTGTCACAGTGTGTTTGTTGGCGAATGTTCTTGTACAGTGTTGGGGGAATTTGCTCAACCTACCTACCGACCACAGTGGCGGGTAAATAATGTAATTTTTTGACAGAAAACGTTAATTGCATCCCGATCTTCTGCTTGTCCCGCTCTTACTTTATGACTGCTCACTAACTACAGGCCTCTACACCTCCACCGCATGTCAAAGCAAGTGTCAGAGTTAACAATGTGCTGAAATGGCTCCGCTCAGTCACTTGAGCCGAGCACAGCACAAATTTGCATCTCCATTACGACAGGTCTACCTGCTGAAGGTGTGTTTAAACTGATGTCTCCTTGTCTTGTGGCTGAGACTCGTGGTCAAAGGAGTGGCTGTGAATACATACAGTGTTATAATATATACATACAAGAGGGGGGACAGCTGCTGTTGTTAGACAAAACAGATTTATGTCATGTCTTCTAAGCTAGATGCTTGAAAAGTACTGTATATGTCTGACTGTATGTATGTATGTCTGTCTGTATGTATGTATGTTCAGCTAAAGAAAATTATCTACCCAAACTTTTTTACACTTGACACAGTTAAGCAGAACACACAATTTAGAGACATTATCAGGTTTACAAGAAATGAATGGCGTAACAATGATAGGAGACATCTTAAAAAGTTCTAATGAGGAAGTCAGTACAGCAAAACTTGGCCTAACAAATGAAACCAAGCCAGAGTGAGGCCACAGTTAGGTCTGTTTGATACATGATGTCACTTGATCAAGAATGAATGATATCACACACAGCATGGCTGAAAATGTAAATTTAGTAGACAGTCAAATATATGCATATTCCTGCAGTCAGTCTTTTTCACTTCACTGCACCGTCTGTCTGCTTAGTTGCGTATATTTACATTCCAAAACACTGCTGCTCATTAATTAAAGAGGAGACTAAAGTTCCTTGCCAGGGTTATGTTGGGGCCGATACGCCCCACTAAGCCATTTCCATTTGCCCTTGGCTTTCTAGGTGAGGCAGAATGAGGGAAAATCTCCATAACGCGTTAGTTCTTGTCAACCTATGGGCAAACAATCAACCAGTACTGTCATATATTTGCATTAAATTTCCCTGGTCCAGACGGAAAACTGTTTATGTATTTGAGACAGTGTAAAATGCACCATAGAGACGAGTTAAAAGCTGGTGCCTGCGTGTATGAATGGTTGGTTGTTGACATTTTATTCCAATGTGGATTTCTTGTCTTGTGTGCATTTCTGCTTGGTTTTGTCATTGTACCTTTGTTCATAATGCAAGTAGCCCAGTTTGCCTGTGTGTGTGTGTGTGTGTGTGTGTGTGTGTGTGTGTGTGTGTGTGTGTGTGTGCGTGTGTGTGTGTGTGTGTGTGTGTGTGTTTGTGTGTCCGTGTGCCCTGGGGGAAAGATGTTTCAGACAGTGGCAGTGACATGCTCAGTACTTAACTACATAGGAGTTGCACAAATTGAGCATGACAAGCCGCAGACAGAAGATAGTTGGCAGAAAGCAGCCACGCAAGAGTTCACTTTGCTTACAAAAAAAACTTAACTTCAAGGAGAGAATAAGTGTCCAGACAAACAGTCTCCGGAAGAACTGCTGGTTTGAACGGTACTTTAAACTGTTTTTTACTTTTTCTTCATAATATATAAGACACTTGGGCCTGTGCTTGAACCGATAAATCCACTTCAGACTGGACTTTGACAGCATTTCTTAATTATATACCCCTGCCTTTAGAATACTTACAAACATATCAATCTAGTAAGACACATTTTAAAGTCTTCAACAACCCACTGACAAAATATCAACAAGATTGATTACAGTATTCATGGAGACTTATTGCAGTCCTCCACAGTTTGGGTACATTTTGTATTGATGGATAATTTGTGGAAAATATGTATAATTCCCAACTCCCTTACTGGAAAGTAGGTCTAATCACTCATACAGACAGCAACTTCAGCGACAGACAGCCTCATTGCCAGTGTTACTATGGCTACATTGTCACAGGCACCATTGTGAGAGGACTGGTGATTAGCATTCTGTGGCTTTTTTCCGCTATTTGGAAACATCTTCTCTCTTGTTCGAGCAACTATCACACTTAATCCACCCCAATACAACGGCGATTACAAATCTGCAAGTGTGTCCCGCACTTTGTTTTGTCACGACCAAACAAAAAAAAGGTTTCTCAAAGCAAATAATGAAATAACACCCACAGCAAAGGAATTCATGAATTAGTCATTGAAGGGGCACAGTTCTTTTTGTGTCTCATGTCTGATGTGATGTTCCACTCATTAGGTATTCTAAACAGTGGGCTGGGGTCTTGTGTATACGTGCACCTCCGTGTGTTATCTAATAACTGGCAGACAAATGGAACACTGGCTTGTATTTTACAAACATTAGGCAAAGGTTGTAATTAACATGCAACATCCGCTATTCAGTGCAACTGGCTCTAACAATTGATGCAACACAAAGCTTTCCATACACAACTCCATTTACAAAGAGCACGTATTCGTTAGGATTCATTTACTGGATAAATTTAAGACAGTAATTGGCAGGCTTTAGCCATGTCGTGTCATTGTGCATTCCCGCCTCAGCAGAGTAAAGCCAAAAATATTTAGAGCTCCCCCTACTGATTAGCTGCAGTATAGCTCATAAACACTATCTTCTCCATGTCAACAGATGGGTTATGGAGCTAAATTTAAATGCACATTGAATACATTTTCCTCAAACCCAGATTCTGTTGTGATGTTTCTCTATGATGACACGTGACACATTTTCTGAAAGCTTAAGTTGAAAGATCCAACATTATCTCCGACTCATTTTCACCTTTCCTGGTAAGTCTGTAAAACCTGTAGAGTAGCTTTGAACGCTTTCCAGCTCAAGTGACTCCATCTATTTTTGCGTCAGTAATAACCCTCATTTCAGCCTCTGCCTTAAACAGGTCTTTTCAGCTGCTGACTCTTTTAGGTCGCCCTCCCCACATGCCCAGGGGGTGGACAGAACACTGCAGGGCTGCTCCGCTGTGCCAGGAGGAAAAAGCCTATGTAAAGAGGTTACAACGGACTTTAAGTCGTCTTGTCAATTTCTGTGTCATATCGGGGAACTATGGCGTTATTTGCAGAACGAGCCATTTAGCACACAAATGTATGCTGGGATTACGCCAACATACGTTTACCTCTAAAACTTTGCCCCCGTTTAGTATCCAGCATAGGTGAGTCTTACAATGGGGATAAGCATAATAGGTCAATTTTAAATTAGTTATTCAATGCCAAAAAAGTGGATGTAATGTCATTGACAGCTTTGTAGATGTATGAGGCGCCTTCCAATTTTTTTTTTACTGGATTAGCAGCAGTAGATGAGAAGAAGCAAGTGAGGAAACGTAACGTAGACTAACGCAGGAATGAATAGACTATCATCAATAGATCCCTTGTTTTTGACATTTGTTGGGTTTTTATGTGATATTATTGGGTCAGTCTGTTGTTGTCCGCCCGATAGGGTCTCCTTAGGTCGTAATAGGCTTCACTAGCCAGATCCCTTCTACGCAAGTCTCTGTTCCAAACAACATCACCAGCACGTCAGCACCTTTTGTGGGAGTATTTTGGTTTTAATATAGTACTGCAGAAGGAGAGAGAGATGTGATGTCCATATTTATATAGGCTCAATGAGCCAGTTGGTATGCAGCTTCTGTGAAATGTTGAGATTAATTTGTTCCACTTTAAATCTTATTTTTATGTAAAGGATTGCACACAAAAAAATCACACCATTAAATGAGAGAGATTGCCACCTTCCTCAGTCAGATTTTGCGTTTGAATTATTGACCTTTTCACAGCATTCATTATGACTTGACATATTAGAAAAAAACGCAGGTGCAACTAATAAAATTACCAATGGCTCTGTTCTATTCAGGTGTCTCAGAAAGTCACAACAGTGTGACAGTGAGCCAGCATGCACAATGCCAGGACCCTGAAAGTGAGGCAGCTAAATGTAATTCAACCGTTTTATTATCTACAATTGTGCTTGTTCTACTGTGACAAGTCAAAATGTCTTCCATGAAAAAGGCCCGAGCCAGAGCACTTGGAAATAATTTTTCCTTGGCCTCGCGCTGCAGCGAGTACGCTAGGAGTCTTTTTTTTTTCTATTCTCGCTCTGCTTTGGGACTCATTTCTCTCAGTTCCTCTTTTCAAACAGTCATTGAAAAGAAAACGGAAATGTTGAAGATGTTGGACTAAGTTCAACTGCAGGTAGAAAAACAGCTCGTGAATAAAGAAAGTAAATATTCAAAGAACTGTTCAAGCATCCAAAATTGCTGGTTGTGCACTTGTGACCTTGACGCTCGGAGAGGATCCACGTAAGTGCCGAATGAACATGCATTACAGTGTTTTAAGTGAGGTGCAAATTGAAGCAACTGTCATTGTAGTATGACCCGGACTATGTAGGTCACCGGACAATACTTTAAATGGATTGTGTAGCTCTAACTGTCATGCAAAGTCATGTGTCCAAGCTATTCCCGTTCTGTGTCAAACACATTTTGCTGTTTAATAATTGAACTTGAAGTAAACAACAGCCAAAAATAATACACCGTCTGCAGTCACATAAGCTGTTTGTTTGTGTGTACATCGCTGTTCTCCAACCCAATTAGAATTTCTGCCTGATAAAGAAATGCAAGTTATTCAGCATCCTTTGCTTCAGCAGAGAGCCTCAAAGCAGTTTTTTTTTTAGGAAGTGTGCATGGCAGAAGGGCCGATTAGCTTCAGATATAAGATGGAAAGAAAAGAAGGAGGAAGATAAACTTGAAAAAAAAAGTCTGTCTAGAGCTGAAATGAAGCCCGCCGAACAGAAAATAGATATCTGTGGCGCATCAGTCAAACATAACACTGCCGGGTTTGAACCTGCAGCTCATGCAGGCGATTTTCCATTCCCGTTGACACTCAAAAGATAATGAGCTTATAGATGTTTTTGAGATGTATTTTTGCTCGTGTCTGTGGCGGGGATTAAAGTTTGGAGCTAATAATGCTTGTCTCTTGATTTCACAAACAGAGCCTTGTGGAAAAAAACTCAGGCTACAGTCTAAAAAGCTCGCCGATGCCACATTGTTTTGACACAAAGTTATATCTGTATATAGGCTTCATTGACTTTTGATTTAAAAAACACATTGGACACGAAAACTAACACCTGTCAACTGACCATCTCTCTTTTTTTAAGTTTTATTTTTGGGCTTTTTATGCCTTTACTGTAGAGATAGGACAGTGGAAAGAGTTGGAAATCAGGGACAGAGAGAATGGGGAAGGAGCCACAGGTTGGATTCACACCCTGGTCCACCCGCTTACAGGACTGTAGCCTCCATACATGGGGTACGCATACCAGCCACTAGGCTAACGGCGAGCGCACGGGCCGCGGTTTTGTTCCGGGCGGACGGCGTGCGCCCTGCCCCACTGGATCCGTTTCTGGAATGTGAGCGCAGCCATGAGCAGCTGTACACACATCACAGGAGAACTACAAGATCACGCGGGAATTAGGTGGAGGTTTGTTTGGTGCCTGCTTTGATGTAATGTTGATAAAGTGATGAAAAATACGATCGCGAGTCTGTATATTGCGCTTTATTTTAAAATTGACCGGATGCTATGTGCGTTTCCTTGTCTGACTTCCTGTCTGGGTTGTCATATTCTGTCTAGCTTGACGCTTGCCTGCAGTGTACTCTGCCGTAAATTGACCCGCAGCATATATGAAACGGAGCAGAGCCTAGTCGCGCTGGTGTTACGCTCCGGAGACGAACCGCGGCACTCGTTGTGGAAACACAATGATTGACTAGAGTGGCAGCGGGCTACGGCGTAGTGCATGGCGCTGATGGACCACGGGGAGCATGGAGTATGTGGAAATTGGGGGTAATTGCAGTTATGGGAGCTATGAGCCTCATTTAACTGAAGATGGTCCGTCTAAAAAAAAACATCACAAAACACTACCTGCATATTAAGATGCATAAGGTTGTGCTCATAGACATTTGTCTCTGAAAGGGAAAAGTTCTTGAATATTTCAGGTTACCCCCGCTTATCTCCTTTTTCTCCCTCCAACTTGCAGCAATCCAAACCAACAAAAAGACATGACCAGCCGCAATTTATACATCCCTTGCTTGAGGGAAACCTTTTTCACTTTCAACACTACACCCCCCTTTCTCCAAGTTCCCTCGCATCATCAGAAAGTGAGCCCAAGGCAGACTCTGGCCCCGGTCACTGTGCCAGAGCGAATGGATCCCCTGGCACTGTTCACTCCACACGGCCCTGCTGGCTAAGACACGCTAGAACTCGTCATACTCTGCTAATCGGCCGAGTGGTGGATGAGACGCAAGGGATGGAGCCAGGGGGGGCCAACATGATAGCCATTGGTGAGTTCAATTTGTTGAATTATTACATTGAACTGTTCTAAAATTGGACATCTAGAGATTCTCTACAAATAAAGACGTGCCCCATGGTTCCTGTTAAGGTTACTTCAATGTAGTTATTTATATTTGGCAACATTTCTTGGACAACAGCTTTAATACAACTCATAGAAAGCTGTTTACTCTTGTTTAACCGTTGAATACCGTAATAGACCTTTGCTGAATATCAGTCTGTTCCACTTGTATTCGTTTGAACTGAACATCACATGATTCAAACTGATCTGAAAGGAAAATGACGTCCAACAAAAGGACTGAGCTTTGATGTCACCACCAAGGTCCTGGCCCCATTAATGTCCACCTTTCACACTCAGGCCCCATTCATTTAGGAGATGAATGGATGGTCTTCACTTCCTTCTGAAAAGCCCACTTTATAGCCGTTTGTACACTATTAACACAGCAGAATGTGTCTCACAAATAGCATCCATTACCAAACAAAGTATACAAGAATGACCTTATTTTGGCTCAACTCTTCACTATACTAATCTCTTTATCTTCTGCATAAACACTAGGTTAATTTGTGCTATTTAAGTATTTCTGATTAGCAGTTCTGTTCAATAAAGAGATGAATTATAAAAAACTGTTTTTATGCATCACATACTAATGAAGACTGATGTGTGTAGGTGTTGTAGATAGAAATGTCTAATTTGTCTAATGGATAAGACAATGTTATGATTATATAAAGCAGAAATAGACAAGACATTTGTTCTTCAATATGCATATATAATACATGTTTAAAGAGGACATATTATCCCCCTTTTCAAACAGTCCCCTGTGGACTAAATGAAACATCTGTGCTGTGCTTTGGTCAAAATATAACAAGAATCAAGCACCAGAGGAGGTTTGTGACCCTGTATTAACCAGCTCTCTCAGAGCGCTCCGTTTTGGTGTGTGTGTCTCTTTAAATGCAACGAGCCCCCCCTGAGTCTCACAGTAGACATCACTCCTCTGTAGTGAGAATAAAAATGGCAGACCTGTGAAAAAGTTTTGCTCTAGGCTGGGGGTGGAGTCCATGGGTGGAGATACCAGCGGAGGGGAGGGTATTTTTTTTTTTACCAGAATCCAACTTGTGATGTCACAAGCTGAGAAAATTGAAACAGAGCATCTTTCTCTGTGTGGTAAGAGTTATGCAGACCACAAACAAAGGACTGGATGGATTTATTTCAAATTTTGTGGGTCGAAAGACACTCAGGTTACCCAAATATATGTTCAAAAACCCTGTAAAAGTGGATTTTCATAATATGTCCCCTTTAAAGGATAAAGCCACAAATAATTCACTCATAATTACGTAACTTACAGATGTAACGTTGCATTTTGTAACATCATTTAAGGTTGGGTAAGTTAGGTCAGATATCTAACGCCAAGTAAATTACATCACATAAACAATATTACTCAGGTAAGTAACATTAGAAACATAGAACAAGTTGGGCCATGTAAGTTGGGCCATGTTTCATTAAGTCCAGGGTGTTGACGACCAAAAATGATTACTGAAACAGGTCAAATCTTGTATGTTACACAACTATGTTATGTTCCGTGAGTTATTCTTAACTAGAGATTTTACTTTAATATAACCAATGGGGGGGATGGGAATTGTTATGTTCAAGGCAACAATTCAACAATCTAGACAAGGTGTTTGTCTGCTCAGCTTGTTGCTGATTTATTCAAGAGTTCATGTTAGTTTTATTTGATTCAAAACGATGTAGGCAAATCACGTATGGACATTTATGTGGACTTCAACACTGGCCCTTGGTCGTACTCAATATATCAGCACATAAACTGAAATCAATTATACTCCTTTGCATTCCCTTAAGCATGTACAGCACAGCTTACATGAATTTAAAAATACAGACTGCACACAACATGCTTTGAAAGTCTTCAAAACTTGCCTCAAGGACAAATACTTGTGGATATGTTAAATCTGAGTCTTCACATTTCCCCCTAGACAATCATTTCCAAAGCGTAAGCCATTCCATATCCACTTGCATGTAATCTGAATGAATTTATTGACTTTACCCCTGGATGGTGCTGAATATTCAGAAGATGTCAAAAAAAACAACAACAAAGTGGCATGTACATGCACATTAATACAAATCAGAATATTCTCCTCAGAAACAATTGCGTAAAATGCAAATGATGCAGGTGACCTTGCCTGGTAGGAGGAATGATAGGAAAAAGCTGCACACATTGTTGTCAACAGAAGTGAAAGAAGCAGAAAATATTCCCTCGAGGCAACTGGACCATCTCTATTCCTCCTCCCTTACCTCGCAGGGCTGGCAGGGGGAAAAAAAAGTTTCAAAATGTTACAGAGCATGAAAGATTGTGAGCTCTTGGATATTGACATATTTTAATGCAACAGTGTTTCTCTGAGTCAAGCAGGTATTATCTGCATAGTGGAGCGGCGTTCGTTTTTAAAAAAAAAAGTCTGTGTAGTCGATATGAGTGCGTTGTCCAATGTCTGTGAATAATGGATGAGGGTGCTAAAGGAAAGGTGAGGTTGGAGTGGGTGTATTCAGGCATAGTGTGCTCGGTGAGATGGGGAAATACAAGGATAACGGCTGCAGCATATTGAACATGCACTTCCACTCACACATACATAATGGTGTACACACAAACACACATGACTCGCACACATATTTGGATTTTTCAGAGTTAGAAAAAACATTAAAAGAACCGCACTGTTAAAGCAGCATCTGTTAGTCAATGAACTTGAACATGACAGGTGACTTACAGAGATAAAAGTTGAGTATTCATGCCAAGAATCGATGAACATTCTATCACTGCCAATGGCTCTGAAACAAATATTTAGTGGGCAACAAATACAGATTCCTGTTATTAAGGGGTTTAAGCAGAGCATGTCTTTCTTTCCATGTTTACTGGGAGAGGTGTGAGCCCGTTTTTCAACCGAACTACAGGGCAGGGGTTCCCAAACTTTTCAACTTGGGACCCCCATTGTCCTTGGAAGTGGTTAAAACAGCCAAATAGTGGCAGTAGACCAGCACAAAAGAACACAACAGCCCGAACACGTAATACTTTTTTAGGAATTTAGAATAAAAATCGTACAAGAACACACGTAATCTCTTGAACTACTTTTTTTGTATATATCTTCACAACAAAAGGACAAGACATGCTATTTTTGATTTTTACATGTTTTTGGAAAGAATCTCGAGACCCCCCTCTCACTGTCTCATGACCCCCACTTTGGGAACCAGCGCTTTTGGGAACTTTTGAGGAACTATGTGCATTTCGACTGCAGGGACCAGGATCTCAATGAGGTTCTGGGGTAATGGGTCTACCCCTAAAAAGACCCATCTCAGGGGGTAGTACTTTCCAAAGGTCCAGGGACCTTGGGGGGTAAGGGCCTGCAGTTATTTGCAGGGGTTCATGTCATTTATCATTTTGCAGGCCCTTGGGTGAAGTGTGGGGGGGAGTGAGGTATCCAGTTCTTCTGACATTTTCATTAGAGTACTCTTTTAATAGATTTTTCTTTTTTAATGAAACAAGAACTCAGAAGTGAGAACGCCATTTCTTCTCCATAAGATTGAAATCAGAGCAACAGTATTTGACATTTACACCTTAAAGTAATAGTTTCAAAGTCGATCTGAGAACAATGACTTTAAACAGGTTGAATGGCGTCGACCTTGTTCCCACAGAGCGTCCTGGTCACCTGCTTAAAGCACGACGTAAGTTTGGCAGCAGTCTGTGATTCTCTCGTGAGAAGTGCGTACGAACTTTACTAAACTATTTTCTGCACCAAACTGAATTCTTACGCAATGTTGCTTAAATGGCTTTGTGACATATAGTGTAAGTGTGTTGTTACAGTGTCTCTGAAGCATCATTGGAAACGTGTGAACTACATGGTAAACAGACTGTAGCCTGCTTATATCACACTAATAGTCTTCTAACCACTCAAGCACTTTTTACACTTCATGTCACATTCACCCCAGCATAGTGCAGCATTGATCGTATGCTATTTGAAAGGTTGATTTCACTTTAAAAAGAACTCCCAGACAGCTCAGTTGACATGTCGAAAGTAATATCCATCTCTTGACATCAAACACTTCACCTTTATACCGCCCTATTTAGCTGTTTTCATTGACTTTTATATCTGTTATAAGTTCCTAATTTCCTTGGTTAAGTAAATGTTATAACCTCCGGTCTACCACAAGTTCATTATTGTCTTTCAAAATAAAAGCTGGTCTGTATCAAAACAGGAAGTAAAGTACCGTAAGCTTAGGACAGTACACACATATAAAAGCATAACAAATACTTTTTTGAAATGCAAAATAATGGAATTTCAAACGTGATTAAAAATGCAATTAACTATTGAAGTTCAGTGTTTAATCCTGTTAAGAAGTGAAACATGTAACAGCCCTACTTTAAATTAATCTAACTTCTGAGAAAGCAGCCTTGTTTTCTTGACATGACATTTATTCACGTTACTCTGATTTAGGGGAAGGGGCCACTTGTGAAAACGAAATATAACAGAGGGCCAGAAAGTCAAAGGTTTGGTTATGAAGGGAAATGATTTTAAGGCAGAGAGACAATAAGTGGTTTGAGATCTAATGTGCAGTGAGGTTACAGAATATAAAAGTCCAAAGCCCTAAATCCAAGCTCACTTCAAAACCCGTCTGTCTCTTTACTCTCCATCTCTGTGTCATTGCTCTGCTCAATAGAAGCTCATATCATCGACTCAGACTCCAATCCCAGCAACAAAATGAAAAACAGATAATGCTTTTGCACTCTGATTCTTCAGTGGGGAACAGTGTGTCTCGCGGATACGTAACGGGCTTGACACTTAATGGAAAATATGCAACATAAAATGCATCAAACTCGGATGTCAATTTCACAACCGTTCTTCATTTGTCACTTTATGGAATCCACAGCTGTGGCCTCATGCCGCCTGCCATGCATTACTCCAGTACACGTCAGCACACGAAAATTACAGGAAATTAAAATCCCCCCCCCTAAACACACAGATGTATGTGAGCCCCACCTGAAGCTGAATAAATGAAAGCAGCAATGCAGAGGAGAGAGAACTAAGAGCACAACACAAATCTTGATTTATCGCTCCAGGGTGGAGAGAGGCAAATATGAAAAGGAAGGGAAAAGAATGAAATACATTCATGCAAAAACAAAATAAGAATCATCATGAAAGACGGGCATCTCTGAGGAGTTGCATTAATCATCAATTACGATCGTACCAGCACTAGAATCTGGTAATGTGGGCTCAGCTTCAGGATTGCAAATATGTGTGTGTGAGGCAAAAGTCGTGATTCATGATCTTTTTATGACTCTGAACCAGACTTGAATATCTTCACAACTATTTGATATTTTGTAGCTGTGGAATTTGCACATTCACGGTCCCCAGAGGATCAATTCAAAGAACTTAAGTGACTCTTTGACTTTCTACAAGGGGTGACATTAGTAGGTTAAACCTGTCACTTCAGTATGACTTTTCAACATAACTACAAAATCAAATGAAACCCAGACCCTACATACAGCAGGATTGGTCAAGGTACATTAGCTCGGATGTGTCGATACTGGCAGAGAATGTGATTAAAATGGATGCATGTCTGGACAGCTGATGCATTTAAATGTCTCCAAATAGGACACCGTTGTATCCTGAGACACTGATGCAAATCAAGACAATGGGTTTATCAAGGAGAACTTGATGCTACTTTTCCCAAAAGGCGTCTTCATTACTGTTGGGTCCTTACACACATTAATGGAAATTTAAAACATTAAAGTATGACTAGACCAAATTAATCCAATTCTGAATGCGATAACACACGTAACTTAAATCACTGTTTTAATCCAAACTATCGTGAGTTTGTTGCTGCGTCTCATTTTGGAGGTCCTTCAAAGATCCCAGCTTAAGAAGGACCAAGCCTTTGTAGCCTGTGTAGAGGGCTCACGCCCATCTGTAATGAGAATGTCTGGTATGTGGAGGATTTCCTGTTTGAATCACCAAATGTCTTTGCCCTTACCCTTTTGTTTCTAAGCACCGCCTCTGTCTCCAAGCAACCCCAACAGCTGCATTGTAGCTAGCTAACGTAACTAACCCAATGAAATGTAACCTATTATTTTAAAGAGAATTTGAACTTTCAAGGCCCCATGGTTCCCTCCTATTATTGGTAGTTACTCGATTTTCTTGAAACCAATTTCTTGAATATAAAAATGTATTACTCAGCAACTTCAGAGTCCGCCACCTCGTTTGAATTGGTGTGCAATGAATCTCAGGACTTGTTGGCCCACTAAGGAAGCACCGGGTGGATCCTTCGTTGGCGGGGAAAGAAGGTTGCATTTATCGGCTGCATTCAAAGGACCTAGAAATGGGACAGCCTTCGACATGCAGCTGTGATGTAACTGGTCTTGAAATGCGCCTTCAGATTGGGATGTAGCCTTTGTGTGGTTGGTAAAAGTGCTTTTGAGCCGGTATGCACAAGTAACATGCATCACTTGATGCTTCTGAAACAATACCGATTGTAGCCACTATGCCAAAAGTTATCTCCAATGCCAAGCCTTGATCAAGGTTAAGGTATTTTGATTGTCAATCAGTAACCTCTGGAAAAGAACCAAAAAACAGCCAACACAGAGTACCCAAACCTGCAATTCCCCAAGGGCCCACTTGATTCTGGCTCCAATCAACAGCAGAATTAAACACGTTTACAACCAGGTGCTAAAAAATGACTCACTCTTAAACTTTAATATCTGTATTCATGATAACTGTAGGGATAGTGACTTATTGTAAATCTCAGTGGTTATATTAATAGCTGGCTTTAAGTTATGCATAATCGGGGTAGTGGCATCATAGTGAAAGGAAAATTTAGCTAGCTGGTGTACTTAAAAAGGTGAGTGCTGCTAGCTCGTGTCACCTCAGCACCATATTGTTGAATACATTTTGGTAAATTAAAGTGGAGAAGACAAAAAGCAGGAGTTCTTTTTTTCTGGATTAGTTAGGCCATATTTTTCCATCTACACACTTCAATATCTAGGCTTTAAGTGTTGCTTTGATCATGTGAACAGAAATTAACAGTGTTAGACCATTGGTAACATAACAATTAAACATGCTAAATTTTAATTAAGTCCTTCCTGAAATCTGATACTTAACATTCAGTTTTTATTAGCAACAGATCAGCTTGATCTGCCATTTTAAAAATGTGCCTGAACGCTGTATATCGGGATGCTACATACTTTTTCAGGGCACCTCAATTTATAGGCTATCTTCCATCCAATAACTGTATTTATCTAGTGCATCACTGCCTCGTTGCTTTCGACTTTTGGTCTTTTATTCTATACACTAGGGTCTCCTTTAAAAAAAAAAAAAAACCCAGGAAGACTCACACTCAAGTCAATCTCGCAACAGGCTGACTTCCTGGAAAATTATAGGTTTCTAGCTCTATGTCACATAACTGACTGGTATTATTGACTGGTATTATGGTGATGGTAGGGAATAAACAGGGATGTTGGTGGCGAAATGGGCGGTGAAGCGGATGGGAGGAAGATGCTTGGGTAAAGATTCAGTGCGGAGGCTTGACCTCTTTTTCTATTGACTGTCAGCAGGTTGGATTGAAAAGACATTTACAAGGAGGCAGCCAGTCATTCAGAGAGTCCAGTATATACCCCTATAACATCTACCCCCAGCTACATTCACTGATAAAAAAGGATGGGAGAGTATTAGCCAGGCAAATGTCCATCCTGGCTATGTGATGCTACAGATTTGGTCGTTCTGGCTTGGGAAAGGTTAGCAGATGCCCTCTATGTTCTACACCTCTGTATCCACCCCCCCCTCAGCCGTTAAATCTTTTGCCTGTGGCACAGCTGGCATGCAAAGCTGACAATGAGCTTTTCATTGCTGCCATTCACCTACACACAAGCAGCAGTAATTGTTTCGCGCTTTGATTCTCGCTTTGATTGTGCATCTCCCCCGGCAAACCGCCAAGCAAAACCTAACAAAAGCAACGGCGGGCCCTGTTATAGCCGCAGATGAATGGGTGTATACTAGGTAAATATTTCAGCGAGATGGAACAGGAACAAGAAAAAGGGGGAGGATTTCCCATTGCCAAGTGGAATCAAACAACCCAACCTCCTGTCAGTGGTCCAGCGTTTGCGTGTCGTGGTGTGCAGATGTCGCACCATCTGTAGAGGGTCTTGTAGAGTCCAGGACTGCATGGGGTAGGTTAAAGGTAGCTGGTGTGTATCTTGGGAATTTGAAGGAATAAAGACCTTAAAGTCCCTTCCTGTGCCGTTATTTTACAGTATTTTAAGAATCCATAACTACAGAATCCAAGTTTGAGAAAACATCCAAATTAAGAGTTATTTTCAAAATTATAGGTAGGGTATGAGTGCTGCATTGAAGGTATTTCACACAGACAGAAGGCATTGCCGCAGAGAGATGACTACTTGACAGACGGTTACAGTACAGTGAAGTGTTCAGTGTGTCCTTGAAACACGTGTCACTGTGAAACGCAATAATTGTCTACTCTGAAACACAGAAAGTGCATCTCCAGAGGGAATTGACAGCAGTGATTTATTTGCATGTCTAAAGAGTCCTTTACTCCACACGGCTCTCATGTCATGTGTCTCTGTCTCATCTGTCATACATCGAGATGAACACAAGAGCTCGACACTCCAATCTGTCTTTGGCAATCTCTCGTGTCATATTGCAACTGTGTGAGATGATTAACTGCCATTTTTAATGCACATACAGTTTTGAGATGGCAAAAAAGACACCAAAGAACATGTGTGTGAAGAAGGGATATTTGTTCATCCACTGTGGGATCCAAATACTATGGGAATGGCTTTGAGGTTCAAGGTTGGAGCAATGCAACAATCGTGAAACATATTAAGTAAAAAACAAACAGGCACATCTAAAATGGGTACTTTTCATGTCTGTCGACCGCAGTTTCTCACCCCAACTTCCACCCAAAGTCTTGCTTATTAAGGTCCACTGGATGGATGAAAGTCCAATATTCACACACATTTTTGTAATGTGTTTGGCATGGACTGTATACAACATGGACGTAGTCTAAATGACGTCACCCATTTGTTTCCAAAGATGCGTCTTGAAGGTTAGTGATGCCAGTTGCTATATTGGGAATGTGGCTTTACCTAGCTTTAAGCTAGCTTAAGGCAAGCTTGAAGTCTCCTTGCAAACAGTACCAGAGCGCTAACTCGTCAGTCAAATTAGCCTCATTTACGTACATTTCTGAAAAACCCTTAGCCATAACACCCAGTGTGTACAGGACATTACTAAACCAAACCGTTTTTTTGTACCAGGCTGCAGGCATTTTTACATATGCTGTAATAATGGGCTTTTAATATGGGTGTTAATGGGGCTTCGAAGGCTTTTGTAGTCAGCCAGAAGTGGTGACAGTTTAGGAACTGCACTTTTTCTCTCTTCCACATTGGCTTCATTTTTCAACACCAGAGGTTGCCAGTTTGTTTTGAAGCCCCACCAACTACAAAATAGCTGGTTCTTTGGCAGGTTATTACTCTACTTTGTTCACCGACTTGGTGTGTGTGCCGTTTGGTGCTTAGCAGGAAGATATCTTATTGGTTTAAGTTGTAATGGTAGCATAGATCGTGCAAAAAAAGGATGTAGTATGCATGTTAATGTTAAATTAAAGTTTGAGGATAGCACTTTTTAAGTTTTATATTTTTGCTCTCGCCATCTTGTTGTTGATAAGCTGTGCTTATTTCTTTTGTAAAATTGGCTTTAGCTGCTTGAACACCAGAAGTTAGTAGCTAAACAAATAAATAATAATAATAATAATAATAATTCTTTACCAACGGATAACAGGCTGTTTTAGGGGTTCACTGGCTGCTGCTTTGGAACCAACGCTAACAGCCTGTCCTAACAGCATGCTACAGGAGCGAGCGTCAAAATCAGCCTGATTGTGTCCTAACTGCACGCGAGCGAAGCAGCAGTTTTTACTCCGACTCTCCTTTCCTATTTTCCTCTCTGACACTCGCGTAGCCGTACAAGAAACGAGGGGCTCAACATGGCAATGGCACTCGCTTTTCTCAGTCAACAGAGCTTGTTAGCTTGTTGTACAAAGTGGAGATAGTGGTGCATTAATAATATCCACATCCAGGATTGAAATGTTGTTCTCTGACTTGTGTCAGCAACACCGGAGAAATACTTATTTTCGGCTTAACACGAGCCGTTTATTGACGAGCCTCTGTGTTGTGATTTGAGTCAACCGCTTGTCAATACAAAGCACCACACTTCAGTTTGTCCACCTTCAATACGAAAGCACTAGACGTCACACTGTTTGCAAGGGGAAACTCACAGTATGCATCTGTAGTCTCAAGAGGATAAAGTTGAGGTATTTTACGGCCTTTCCAGTCTATCTATTTAATAGATTCACACAAAAATGTGCGCAGACATTTAAAGCTTCAAGCCACTAATCTTAATGACTTTGGAGATCCAATAACATTTGCCACCTTGACTCTGACATTTGTGGCGTTAAACGAATTGTCTAAAAGTATTGGATGGATTGCGACAGCGGTCAAACTTTCTATTTGTCCAGTTTTTTGTGATTAAATATCAGCACAAGACACAATTATAGTAAGTCAAATAATGTAGAGGTGTCCCTCACCAACTCTGTGCTGTAAACTTAGTAAAGTTTTCACAATCCAGATGAATTAAATGATAAAAAAAAACAGCTTCAAATTCACCCACTGTTGCTTTTCACCATTTCTTTTTTGACACATTAACTGTAATCACTTAGGGCCTTTTTCTTTAGTTCAACTGTTAGCTCAGTCATAAATTGTGAACACTGACTGAATAGAAATCCCGTGATCACGACCGAGGGCTTAGAAATTTTACTTTGCAGCCCAGTATATTGTTTTTAGCCCATCAAGTAAAACTGCCAATAGCACTGCTTTTTTTCCCCTGAACTACTGATTGATACCATCCTGGCAGCCTTTGCTTGTCTATACCTTTTATGACACTATTATCTTTGAGGGGCTTGCGGCCTGCCTGGAGATCAGTGATCCATCACAGTAAACAACTTGTTGCCTCTAGTTTTTGGTCAAACTTATGTTATAGCTGTTGGTGCATTGCTTTTTCATAGAAAACCATCAATTCTTGAATTTCACGAGTTTGTGGCAACTTTCAGATTTTAGAAAATACAAGCTTCAATAATAATGAAATTGGCTGATTCTAAAGGTGAATATTTTGTGTTTATCAGGTGAAACAAGGTGGTTAAAGACTTGAATCGGAAAATGTCCTAACATTTCATCAAGCAAACTCTTCATGGAAAGAAAAAGGCAACCAACCAGTCATGGATAGGAAAACCGTTTTTAAGTGTCATACAACCACGTTAAGTATACATGGTTTGAAGTACATCTGAAACTGATAGTGTTTTGTCTTTCTTCTATTTTCGTTGTAAAATTACAATAAAGGCTTTCTATTTTGTATTGTTTTTTCTATTTTTAATTTCTCTGAATATCAACTTCTCAAATCTTCCAGACGGATCCACCAGAATTGAAGATAAATATAAGTAATGGCTGTAATTAGTTTTTTTTTTTAAATGGCCAATTTGAACCTCTCAAAAAAAAAAATCCATGAACCGTGATTCATATATAGATGTGATTTACGCATCATGATTCCCATTAGTCTTGAGTCTATGTTTGTCCCCTTGCTTTGGATGGACTGGAAGCAGCACTCCTTATAAAGGTTATAACATTAGCCGATCCTAGAGGGGTAATTACCTGCAGGGGAGGACGTCCTCTTATCAAGCCATGGTGTGCTTATCTTCCACCCAAGGTTCCTGCAAGAGAAGAAACAAGAAAAAAAAAACGTCAAACATGGTAATAATGAAGCAATAACAAGAGACTGTGAGTTTTTTTTTTTTCAAGCATGTCACCATGGTAACAGCAATTGTGAATCATAGGCGAAAGACACGACATTAAATTGCATTAACGAGAGGGGACAGAAGCACTTGCACAAGATGTTGAGCACACGGTGATCGGAGATGCTGACAATGGCACACCGTGTGCTTTTCAGGAGGGCGAACAATGTGAGATGTTGATGTCATGCAAGTTATTAAGGTACAGTGAAATTCAGCTGTGCATGTCACTGAAACAAACTATACCTTGCATACACATGCAGAGAGGAGTATGAAGGTTGCTTTGAAGCTCCTGTGAGGAGTTTTTAAATCGGATGTGAAACAGACTGAAATGAATAAAAATGCCTCTATATGACCTACAAAAGCAAAGAGGACCATCATGACGAGATTTATCAATTGTATTCAGTATTTTTTAATGCAGGAAAACACTGCTGTTTGGGTAGACGACAGACAAAGAAACAGACTTTGTTTACAGTTTGTCAAAAGTTTGACTGCTAAAAGATAGCAGGATTCTGTCAGAAAACATTACCTACACATGTAGAGGTTAGGATCAGCAAAGAGCTAAGACATACTGCTTTGTCCACAGGGGGGCGCCAAAGTTGACACCAGCCACATTTCCTGACAGGAGCTTTAATAAGTTGTAACTTTTTATTTCAGAATCAATCATGTAGCATCAGTTCTGTGGATAAAGACAAGGCATAAAGCTTAGAAAGATAAGATAAGATGAGTTGGTAGGGGCAAGTAAAGAAATAGATAAAGAGTTGTTTGGTCAATAAAAGATTGTTAAATTTTGATTTGAAGTTTTTATACCAGGATTTACCCCCCATTAGGTTTTTAGAGAGGTAATATAAATAGGGGCACAAGATGGCCTGGCGTTTATGTTGCGTGCCCAATGTACAGAGGCTACAGTCCTCGGTTCAAATCTGACCTCAGTCCTTTGCTGCATGTCATCCCCCAAAATTATCATCCCAAGATTTCCTGTCGCTCTTCAGCTATCGTATCTAATAAAAGTAAAAAAGGCCCAAAAATATATATCTAAAAATTAAAAATAAATGGCGGTCTAAAGGCCTAGTGTTTGTCATGCGCTCCATGTGCAGAGGCCATAGTCCTCGTTGCAGCGGCTTTGGGTTCGAATCCAACCATGGCGCTTTGCTGCATGTCATCCCCCACTCTCTCTTCAGCAGTCCTATCCAATAAAAGACTGCATCCAAATACTTTTTTTCTTTTAAGTTCAATGGGCCTCATTCACTAACAGTGCGTACGCACAAATATGTGCTTAAACCGTGCGTACGAACGTTTGAAGCACAAATCTGTGATTCATCATACTTGAATTTGTTCTACTCTGCGAACACAATTTAGAACCTCCTGAGACCATGCGTACGCACAAATGATTGACCAGCTTTCTCAGATAATGTACACTCTTAACTAAATGAATGACATATTAATCATACATTCAGTAAAAAATAATATATATATAAATGTATTTTTATTTTTGAAAAGACAAGAATTAAAAACATGAATTAACTAATGCATTGACTAAATGCATTAAGTAATCATGAAATGCCATTTCATCATTTAATCTAAAATCTTGAATCTAATCATCGACCTCTCTCACTAATACTGCCATGAAATATCTGTTACCAAAACCAGCTGATTCATTGGAGCTTATTTAAGAGCATGAAGGGAACATGATTGTGATTTACGTCTCAGAAAGTTTAAAGATCCAGCCTTGCTGAAAGATATTGCAGCCGGTGCCTTCAGAAGAGAGCGCATCAGACCGTCACAACATGTTGGAAGAGTGTGACGAGTGACTGATCAGCTGATTCCGGATGCCAATGCACGTACAGAATTGCTGCAACTATGTGGACACACTGCTCTTTTTTACCTTTTGGGGCCGTCTCTTGAAACTTCTACGTGTCTCCACGTCGCCACTCTCGTCCTGATACACCAATCGGATGTCCTTATATGGGGAGATGGGGGCGTGGTAGTATGCTGATTGCAGGTTGCGGGCACGCGCCTGACGATTTAGAATGATTCTGATTCACTAACATACGCATGGTGGTGAGAACAAAATCGGCTGGTACGCACGTGTCATGAATCCGACGGTGATTTTGC
Organism: Tautogolabrus adspersus; assembly: GCA_020745685.1. NCBI lineage: Eukaryota > Metazoa > Chordata > Actinopteri > Labriformes > Labridae > Tautogolabrus > Tautogolabrus adspersus. The sequence continues at coordinate 8,116,000 of CM036556.1, read as the reverse complement.
GCATGCACTTATTTTATGCGCAGGGTAAGAACATTTCTACGCACATATTAGTGAATGAGGCCCAATGTGTTTGAATCATATTTTATGTCAATACCTATCTTGATTAAAGTGTTATAAGTGAGAGTACACTTTAAAAGGGTAAACGAGTATCCTTATGATTGGATAACTCACTCTCTCCTAATTATTTTTTCAAAACAATCATTTGGAAAGCAAAGAAACACATAACTCTGTCGGGGCTTTTGTTAGAAAACTCATGAATCAGTCATGTCCCTTTTTTTTGCTCAAACATTCCACGAGGCCGTGTCTGAGAAACGGCAATATCTGTGAAATGTAAAGTCTGATTGAGTGAGTCAGTGATTGACTTAGAACAGCAAGTTAATCATTGACTCTCTTTCTCTACACACAGTCTGTGATTGAAGGAGAGATTTAAAGGTCTAGACACGATGATGCTGAAAGATGCAGTGATGAAATTCACTTTAAAAAACGTAACACCTGCACACACAACATGACCCCCAATATAACAGGGCTAGAGAGAGGGGACCCCCATTGTCCCTGAAGGTGGTTTAAACATTTAACGTTGCGCACAGCCACACACACTATTAGGCCTATCCAAACACTGGCATTAGAACAACACACAAAATGCCGTGATTTTATTTTTTACATTTATTGTAAGAAACACTAGACGTAGAACACACGTCATCTCTTGGACTACTTTTTTGGAAATATTTTCACAATAATGGGTAAAAAAAAATGCAAAGGTTTTTGGAAGGAATCTCGTGACCCACCTCTCAGTGTCTCGTGACCCCCCAGGGGGTCTCGACCCTCACTTTTGGAACCACTGCTATGAAGTCTTTAGTGTCAGAATAAGCCTGAAAATATTGTAAAGCAGAGTTTTAACTATTTATCCACCTTTATTAAGTCTTAACAAAACAATGAATTAAATGGAAAATCACACACACGCATGATTTGGTTGTCCCTCAAATACATAATGAGAAAAGGTCAAAAAAGATGCTATGCTTTAAGACTTTATTATGACCAATAGGGTCAATTCTAATGCATGGAATTACTTCAGAGTGCATTAAGTGAGGACAAAAATCTCCCTTTGTTAAGCCTCATAGCTCTACGAGTCCCAACCAGTGGCTGATTAGTATTCCACCATCACATTGTTGCCCGTTCAGATAAGCTCAAACACTGTTTTGAACACTTTTTCATTCACCCCGGCGTCTCTCTATAGAACAAAATTACACATCGCATATTCTTTGCCCTTGGGTTTTCCATACCAAATACAGGAATAACATAAAAGATGCTTAATGTCAAATTTCACACATCGGCAAGCTGCTCTCCAAGCAACGCCATGAATCATGTATAACTACACTTCCCCCCAAAACTTTTGCTCTTCCCTCTGTTGGCTTCTTTTTTTTTTACCCTCTAAGCTCAAATAAAAAACAGACGACCTTCAACCTAACCTCTTCAGCTTTCTATATTCTGTCATATCTGTCCCAGACTAACTGGTATTTACATATATTCCATTGTGGGAGAATTTAAAGTACAACAGGGCAGATAAATCCTATGTCATGTATTCAAAATACATCCATTAGTATTAAATGTACTTCAAATAATTCAAAACCAAACTAGGGCTGAAGGGCCCGTACAAAACTCACAATGTCACAAGACGTTTTTATGGACAATCCCTTAATGTCATGTAGTTTGAACATAGAACATAGAGGACCCAAATGCAGGAAGGAAACTAAAATATTTATTAAAATAAAAAGACAGCAAAAAGGCAAAAAAACCAAAAACTTACTTTGTTTCAAAACCTTAAAAAGTCCATCAACCAAAAAAAAAATCCACAAGGAGAAAAACCAGTCATGAGGAAAATCATCCATAAATATAGGCACAACAGAGTCAAGACTGACAATGACCTGCACAGAAGAAGAAACAAACAGACTAAATACAGAGGGGCAATCAAGCACAGGTGTGCCAGACAAGACACAGGTGAAATTGATGAAGGCAATCAAAAAGGGAGGGAAACACACAAAGGGAGGAAGTAAGGCTAGGCAAGATTGACAGAAGGGAAAGAACTACAAAATAAAACAGGAAACACCGAAAACTAAACTCAGGATTATAGACAGAAAAATACACAGGAAACAGAGAAACACAAGGATACAAATGAGAAAATAAAACTGGAAATCACAACAAGGAACAAACAAACTAAACAAGAGTAGATCACGACATTCATGAGGAAGAAAACAGAGGATAAAAAACTTAGTAGTAGTGGTCTTACATTTTCAGATACAGTTGATGCAGTGCAGGGTGGTGCTGCTCTATTCAATTCTGATCAACTGCTGTGTCTACTTCATGTCTCTCCATCACACGCTGCAGCCTGTGTGTCTGTCTGCCTGTGAAACAGACAGGAAGGCAGTAGAGTCCACAAGTATCGGTCCGTTAATTAAACAACAGAACTAACAATCATGATGTAAATCCCTTTATGGGAAGTTACTGCAGATGCCAGATTTTTACCCTCCCCTTTTCGTTATAGTTAAAACAGTTCTCCTCCTGCTGTGTTGGACGGCGCGTTTCAGCGAGTGGCCGAGCTAGACAGAGGAAGAGAGCGGGGGAGTGTGGGGAAGTTGCTTACGCTGCTTGTAACATCATATACGGGGTTTCTTAAAAAATATTGAGGGTTTGAGGCAGTGCCTCTACTGAATGTGGCAACCTGGGCGATGGCCTAAATCGCGTATGCTTTGAGACGATGATCCGTCTGGGGCAGCTCAAGGTGATGTGCTCGCCGTGTCATCTGTGGAGTGTGGACTTTTGCGCACATGACATGGGGGGAAAAGTACGAGTAAAGATTCAAGTCACACATGTGCAACTTTAGTGTGACTCAAGTCAGAGTCTCAAACTCGAGTCCCCATCTCTGGTTTCTGTTTCTTGTTGTCATCTGTTTCCACTTTAAACACTAAAACAGTGAAATAAGAATTTATCGCAGGGCACGTAATGGCGTAAACTTTCAGAGGCAAAAGATTAGTTTGTGTTCTCTTTGAAACTTCTCACACAATTGGAAGAGAAGTGTGCTGAAATAGTTTGCATGTGGTCCACTGTTGGATATGCTGTTACTTTTTTTCTCTCTCTCCTCCTCGCCCTGGTAAACTGAATTTCCCTTGGGACCACGCTGTTGTATTTTTGAAAACAGTAAAAAAAAAAAAAAAAAAGAGGCACTTAAATCAGCACAAAGTCTCTTTCTCCTGTTTCTTATGAGTTTCAACAGTCCTTTGTTTTTCTTGCCAATGTTCAGATGTACTTTATATAGAAATACCAAGCCATGAATCATGTCAAGTGAGATTTACTGTACTTTTCTGCATTCGCTGACTTCCAAGGACCTTTTGTTTGTGTCTCTTTCTTCCTTTTCTTGTTCCCTCTCTCTCTCTCTCCCTCTTGCTTTCTCTTCTAATATCTTTGCACTTTGTGAGGAATATATTGCAGACAGAGAATACTTTCCTCCTCAATTGCAAAACAACTTTAATGTGCACCACTGTTAATAGCTTGTGACTAAAGAACCTGCCATTTAGTCAAAACTTTTCAGAGAGGAGGTAGGAAATTATGCACGACCCTTTCTGGAGAACGAGGGAGAGGAGGATGATGTGTAATAGAGGGGACAGGAAGCTATCGGCAGCGGAGGGTGTCGGGCACGGGGGTGCATTGCCCTCACGACACGAGACAGAGCAAAGAAAACACAAAGCACCTAAAGTGCATCAATTTTTCAGCATCTGACAGAACGACACGCTATTTTTCAGGTTGGCCCCAGAAAACCTGGACACTTAGATCATCATTAGAGTGCAATTTTACAGGGCTCCCTCTTTAATGGCTGCTGTACATTTTCCATTGCTGTGAATGGTACATCCCTCCAGCTGGTGTGCTTGAAAATATTACTTCAATGTATGATTAAGTGGATTTTAATGTATTTATTGTCTTTATTGTGACGACTGTTTCATGCCTTGCAAATTTCCAACTGGGCCAATACAGTTATCTTATATCATCTTATCTTACTGACAATGTATAAGAAGTCAAGGTAAATAACCAGATACCTCAAATAGTCAACAGTTAAATCTGTGTTCAATTTGTTCTTTTAATATTCAATTGAGAATCCCCAAAAAAAGCTTAAAGGAGCAATATGTTTCTCTGACACCTAGTGTTTGAAATTGGTACTGCAGTCCAAATTTAAAACATTGGCTAGAGCTGTGTCCCCTCGAAAATATGTTTACAAATACACGTTTATTTATACAAATTAGTTTATTTATTTATATGTCACGTTTTTATATTTGTATATTTATAAATGTATGCATATTTATACATATCATTTCGATATGCATAAATCTTTTTGAGACAATTCTATCTCCATAGTGATGTGCTTGTCAACACTTACAAAACTGCGACCTAGCTTGTTTGCTAGTTGAAAAATATGGTGTATATTGGCAGACATGGGACTAAGTGAAATTTGCTAATCAATACAAAAAGGTCAAGACCCTACCTGCCATGCCGTAGTGGCTACTTATTGTTTAGCGAGTGTTGCTGACAAGCTAACTGTTTACCTGTTAGTCGCCTTGCTGGGCTAGCGCTAGTGAAATACAACAGCTCACAGCGCTTCCCCCTAGGGTCAGTACACTGTTCTGTTTATTCTTTGTGTAATTGTGTTCATTCATCACAGTTTTATTAAATACAAGCCAAGTAAAAAGGGTATGCCAAGTCAGCCGGCAAACTCGTTAGTGACCAAGCTGGAAAGCTAACTTCCAACAAGTTGACAAAACTTTTCAAAGGAGTTAGTGTGACTTCTCGTATCTGTTGAGACAATCATTGTTATTTTAGAAAGACTGCTTTGTTTTATTTCCAACGGGGACATCAAAAAAGATATTCATAATTCATTGATTCGTTTTTTCAAATTATTACTACGCTCACAGGCAAGTTCTTTTTAACTTTGAATAAATGGATTTTTTTGTTTCAAAATTCATCCCAACCTGTTTTTTTTCTTTGTGTGCCTCTTGCTAAACAGTAGATCACGGGTCATTATTTCAAAGCATTACAAACAAGGGCTTACCAAAGTTTTACAAAGCAGGAAAGGCATTCAACATGCTTTTTTTTTTTTTTTTACGCCTTAAGGGTGTATACAATCCAGTTGGTGATAAACAAAACAAAACTGTGTTTGATTATGATGAAGCTCCACAGGGTCCCTTTAAACTGAGCAGCATGGAGGCAAAATGGAACAATGATATGAAGACAAATCCCAAAGTTGCCCCACAGACATAGACAGAATAATGGAAAAAAGTTATAGGACGCTTTGACATTGATTTGCTTTTTTGGATTCAGAGCTTAGAAACTCATAATTGTTCTTTAAAACAACTTCCATGGGAGTTCATGGGTTCAGCTTTAAATCTGAGTCAATGGACCCAATCCAAAACAGTGTCACCTGATGGCATCATCTGTTAAATTCTCAAAGTCCTGAACTCCAGTTTTTTGAGACAGCTGTCTGTGTTTGTAGACACTGATGATACAACCCAAGATCATGCGTTTGGCGTGGCGTAAAATCTATCCTTGGGTGTTCTCCTTTTAAGAGTCGACTTCTATCAGTTTCTTCTTGGAGGCGTTTCAACACCACAGCCCTACTGGTACCTCAATTTCAAAGACATGTTGCGTGTAGTTGGACACACAGTATTGTTATCACATCTGAGATTCTTACTTTGACTTGGAAAGACTCGCCATAGAAGCAAACTGACATCAAACCAAACATTAATAGGATGAGAAAGGAGGTACGATTCACTGGGGAAAACAACCCATTAGCTCTTTGAGAAATTCATCAAACGCCTCTTTTTTAACACTGCAATGTCATTGTAACATTGAGTTAATGTGACATTGCAATTGCTTTTTTGATATAACTATGAAATGGTTTGCCTCCTCTGGTGGAATATTAGAAAGTACAATGATTGGACTTATCTAAGGGAGGTAACAGAGGGAGTCCGTGCCTCTGTTGTTTTAATGATTAAAGAGTTTTAGCTGATTACTCCTTCTGGGAAAGAGAAATGAAATATTTGGGTTTTACTATGTCTGCATTGCTGTATTTGTTCCCCCCAAGGGTGTATATGTGGTTTGAATAAATGTGATGAAAGGCCCTGTGGTTTATCTGTGGACCTTTTATACTCCACTTTGTAGTTGAGAGAGCCTTTGTAGCTTGGACATATGATGCTCAAGTGTTCTTAGCCTGGGCCTTAGAAGGGGGATGAATGGAAAGACTGTGATGGACATTTGGGCTCAAGGATTGAAGTGGGTCCTGTGCAGAAATGGATTTGTAAGAAAAGGGGGGGGATAGAGGGCCTGGGATAGCAAGGGTAAGCTTCAAAAACCCCTGTTCTATGAGTTGTGATGACCCTGTTAAAATGAAACAACGACATATTTTTTAACCTCCATCATGTTGACTGAACTGTGAGGACGTTACTTTTATGTGGTTTGGAAAAACGTTTTTTTTTTTTTTAAGATGATTTATTTATTCATGTTTTATTTATGAATTTCATCCCAGGCTGCTGGGGTAACGCATTAACATTCAAGTATTTGTGTAAAAGGAAACATAATTAAGCTGTTTTTCCACATTCAGTGTTTCATGGCCAAGTGTGATTGCAGTTTTCACCCTGCCAGCATTAGGGCAACAATTCATCTGTCCAACCTGTTGGTAGAGAGCACATTGTTTTGAAAAGTACTGACCAGATGGCTAAGCAATTTGTCATGGCTTTTCAGATTCCCCAGAGGATGAACACTGATGTTTTTGTTGATTCTTTGACATTTTCTTTTAGCACCATGCCTTGGTTAAAGTCTTGGAGAGTACAGAAAACAATCTAATGTCCAAACTACAATGACATTAAACTGAATGATTCTAATGAATCTTTCCATTTTTAATCAACCTGCCAAACAAAATTGTGCGATTCTGCAACTCCATAGACCAAAGCTACCCAATTGCAATTTGAATAAATGAAAACTAACACAATATTGCAAATAATTCATGAAAATTGTTTGTCACTTGTCTTTGGTCTGTTACTATACTTTGACCAATTCAAGCTTTGAGTGACTTAGAATCCTTCCTGGTCTCCAGAGGATGAACCCTCTGACTTTGAATATATACATACATTTGTACCATGAGTTGGACAAGTTCAGCCTATTGTAGAATGTTTCCACGATTGCTTGAACTTAGCAACAAAGTTCATTGTCCTATGAGGATGAACCCTCTGATTTTGATTATCAACTTTACAAATATTTGGAGTTTTTAGCTTTTCTGAAATCTCTC